>JARJLF010000025.1:0-600000 GCA_029378395.1 Mycena leptocephala
TCGATGTCTGGATCAACTCACAACGCATTCACAGTATTCCCGTTGTTCCACGCCGACTGGAAGTTAACACCCGGGAAGATGACCATCGGCGGCACCACCATCTTCCCGTCGCCGCGAATTGTCACCACTGCCGTGATGTTCTGACGGCTCGCCCCACCCTGCTTGTGCTGGGTTTTTGTTCCGCGTGCACCAACCACGCGTTCTTTCCCGGTGTAGCCTGTGGGGAACCCACTCTCGTCCATGCCATATATTCTATCCGGTGAGACCCCCATGTCGACGATCCATTTCTGCACCAATTCGACCCACGACTTGACAGCTTCCGGATTCAGGCTTCGTGCGCGTTGGGTGTCAAGCGCTTTGCTCCAGAAGGTGCGAAGCGCATCATGATGCCTGTCAAGGAACTTGAAGACCCATTTGTCTCCGACAGGCTCACAGTCCGCTCCGAGGGTGGCTTGGCGGATGGCGTTGGCAGCCTCCGCAATTTGGGCGTGCTTGAGTGGGAACCCGCGGTCCGCGGACTCGAGGAGGAATTGAGTGAGCGACCATTCCTGGACCGGAGTGAGCTTCTGCTTCTTTTGATTGGACTCTCGTATTCCAAGTACGCCGTGTATCCGTCGATTTAGAGTACCGTAGGATATGCCGTGGCCCTCTGCAATAGCTCGCATAGATTTTGGTTTTCCTAAATTGGCAGGTTTGGCTTGCTCCCGCTCGTATTCGTGCACCGCCGCCCGCACTGTCAACTCTTTCTTTCTACTGTTGGCATGTCCTTTGACGCGCTCTGATTTGGCGCGCGAGACCATGGGAAGTGTTGGGTGCCGTTAGACGGAGGACGGCAGAATGACAGGAAGCAGAGGTGGGATGATTGACGCGTCAACAAACCAGTGTCACGCTCTTCACGTGCATCGACTTGAGCAAATTCTGGTGGCCGCAATTTTGGTCAGATTTCCTTGCTGCTTTGGGGAAAGTTATACCCAGGAAGGTGTTCTATCGTAGGAAAAATAATATCCTGTACCCATTGAGGTATAATTGACGAAAAGGAAAGTTGATTGATGCTCAATAACAGACTGATTTACATCGAAACACGCCGTAATCAAGCCTCGATGGGTTTCTATACTCAATTTTTTTTTCTGGAGATGCAAATGGGATATACAATGTTATAATTAAGAGGAATTATGCTCATAATGTGTGGATAGCTCTGAATAAAATAATGATCCATTGATGGGTCGTGATCCACCGAGCGGCACTATACTGTACCGTGCAAAATAAATTTTCTTGTCGCTGAATCAGAATTCAAGGATCTTCCAAGTGGAACTGTTTCTCGTGGGATCTGTTCTAGATGGTGTGGATGGCACTTCAGATGGTCATAAATACCTCCCCATATGAAGAAAAGATACACCCACTCACATTCCGTTGATGTGTTGCACAAATTTTGGGCATTTGAAGGTGCAAGAAAAAATCAAGTTCCAACCGCGTTCGAACCTGAACTGAACCTGAACTCGAGTCGGTTCACGGATTAGACTCCCGCTGATCTCTCCTTGCCCAAAGAAATTTATGGCTGCCTCGTTCCCATTCCAGATGCGTGATGAAGCAAGGAACAAGAGTTCAGGTTCAAGGTTCAGGAAATTGCTGAACCAGAACCGAAGTTCGAGTTCGGCGTTCGGGGAAAAGTGTCAGAAATTTTGACCTCGGAAATAAAAGTAGGGTGTGCAAAACTACTATACTGTAGTATTACGTCCAATTCGACAGGCCCTGTGATGTGTGACTGGTTGAACCAATTCGACAATTCGACAGTAGGCAAAATTTCGCGTGACACCGGCGAAAATCTCGACATTCAACACCCAAAATTTCAATTTTTGCCTTTTTTGCATCACTGAGGAAGGTTTGGTGGGGCTGTCACAGTTTTCGCATTCGACAGACCGCTCAGTGACGCGTGACAACGACCAAAATTCTACATCGACAGGTACCCCTGTGACACGTGACTGTCGAATTGAACGTAATACTACAGTATTCATGACAGCATCTTATTTGAAGTGATTTGGCCCAGAAGTGGACCCAAACGAGCGTGTGCAGAACTTTCCATCGCCACTGTACCTGTTATTTAGGCGCGTTCTAGAGGGATTACAGTAAACCGTGAGGGATGCAATGCGGTTGGAACTTCATTTACAAGGGGCAGTGGTAGCCCCCGTTGAAAGCCCTGGAGGCGGTGCTGTCGAATCAGCAACACCGGCAAGAAAAATGCCGGGGAAATTCGGGGAGTCACTTTTTGAGGTGCGACCCCCGGTAATGCCACAGCCCCACCCCATGTCATGCGATAGAGCGCTAATAGACGGCAATCTCCGGCCGAAGTGATCCGGAGGTGTATGTCTGCCGGACGGCCGTCTGATGGTTGCCTTCATCAGAGCGAGAAAGGTGACGGGCGTCACGATCCCATTATTTGGGCTCTCCCCTTCGCTCTCCCGATTCGACACCCGTCATTTCAATCGTTGCGTCCCCGCAGGCCCTGCATGCAGCGCATTGGAGTCTTCATGACATGCCTGTTGCTGTCGCTATTCGCGCTCACCTCCGCAGTCCTGACGAACCACACCATCGATGATCAGGCACCCAGTGGGGTAGTATACCTCCCCGCTGGCGACAGACAGACAACCCTCCAGGATCCCGGCCACGCGATAGATTTCGATCGAACAAAGCTCTTTAACGGGACCGTCAGCTACTTCTCCGACATCACCAACAACAACCTGATTCAGGTTAATTTCACTGGTGCGTCGTCCCGCATTGACCATTTTCATCAATTCCTTAGAACGCTAGGGAATGCCATTTACGTCTTCGCCGCGGTGCCGTTCGGCGGAGATGATGTAACCTTGGGCGCACAATGCCTCTTTCTCATCGATAGTGTGGTAGTTCATGAATACTCGGCGAACAGCTCGGGCGCGTACAACATATCCGCATACAGCAACGGTTCCATCCCAGATGGAGCGCATACGTTGGAAATGGAACTTCCTTCGCTGCTCAACGGGAATGTCTTCGCCCTTGATTACATCGTTTACACGTACGTGACCATTGTTGAGATCGTGGCCCCAGATTTATGTCGCATATCCAGGTCAAACGACTCGGATCCCATGGGGAGCTCCACCAGCGGCCACGAAACTTCGACCTCCAGCTCCAGTGGGCCGTCTTCCGGCGCGTCTACGGCAACACAAAACAAGAGGATCCACATTCCCGCCATAGTGGGTACTGTTGTCGCGGTGATAGCGGCCTTTCTAGCAGGCCTTTTACTCTGTTGGCGCGCCTTTCGAAGACGGACGATAAGGCGCTCTTCATTCTCCGACAACTCAGCATTTGGGGGCGCCTTGATGTCTGGGGACCAGCCCACATTGGAGCCGGATGCCCCCTCACTGGCGCAGGAACTCCAGACGCTCAAGGAGGAGTTCAGACAGTTCCGACAGCAGGCAGAGGGAAGTAGCTCTGAGACCACCTCCGTCATGCGCTCACTCTCGACGATGAAGCGGGACCAGACGCGAGCGTTGCAGGATCGTCTAGAGAGTTATGAAGCCACCGATTCGCTCGTCCATACCAACGGCGGGCTGCGCCTGACGGCCGGGCGACAGGCCGTGGATGAGTTGCCGCCGACCTATGTCGAGGATTGAAATTGGTGGTCTATCATGGACAATAACATTTTGGGAGCAAATTTTGATGGAGAGCAGATACGAATTCTTGTAAATTTTTAGGAGAACATTAGCGAGTTTGTGCAAAAGCCATCCAGTGTAATGGCAACGAAAAGTGGTGAATTGCGAAGCGGAACAAAATCCCGGGATCACCGAACATTGCGTCATCGTTATCAAGTAAAAATTCAAACTCCGCGCTCAGCCCAATTGGCGGTCCCGAGTTGTACCGGCCTGCCTACGGCAAAGGAGCTCGCCTCCCTCGTAGGCAGGCTGGTCACGAGCCTACAATCAGCGGTGGACGGTAGGTACTCGCTTTAACTTTATTTTGACCGATGTTTGGCTCACGGAAAGAGGGTGTTTCCACGCTCCTTCCGCGGCCATCTTTTTTGGTGGAACAACATTCTGGCAACAGTGTCTCTTTTTAGCATACGCACAGATCTCCTAAGGGATTGCTGCCCGAACCGGCTCGAACTGCCAAGTAGAATTGCGGAAAGAACGGAATGGCAAAATGTAACCGAATTAAAACGGAACCTGCCCCCGTTTGCCTCACATACCATTCGATTCGCCTTCGCAGGAAAGGCCTCGATCGTCATTTTTCTATGCCGTGCTTGTGCGTGCTCGGTCCCCCGAGTCGAGTTCCAGATGATTCCGTAAAAATAGAAATCCACCATTTCGTATTGAGCATGTGGGCATCTACAGGGGCGACGGGATCGGAGATTTTTTTCTCTACAGAAAGCTCTAGATGGCCCCCTCACAGGGTTCCTCATCCGCTCCAAATTCCCGTCGAATGGATCGTTCTTGGGTTCTGGAACGGTAAGCACCGAGCTTAAAATTCTTCCCAACTTCTCTTCCATTCTTGGGAACGTCGGCCAGAAGGTTATTGATCCTTGCACGTGATTATCGTCACCAGTTGCTTGAATCTTTTTTTCGCCCGGCCTTCCCCAAGCCTCTCCCGCCATCCATCCTTTCTTTTGCCCGTTTATTGTCAAATTTTCTTCAAGGTGCTTGAAAAATGTATGTATGGACTAAGGATAAAGTTGGCTTTTATTGAAGCACGATTAGGTTATTGAAGATCCATGAGGTCTTTGGGTGCCGGAGGAGAGCCTCTGAGAGCTGTTCCTCGACTCCCTTAAAAGACGAACTTGTGGCACCCCCCGACTTGAGCGATGGAGATCCATTTGCGAATCTGTGTGCCGGTGCTTCGAGAGTCTGCAACATCAGGGTGGCGCTAGCGCCGCTTCCCCCAGCACAACACTCTGGTCCCAACCCTCCGCAACTCCAAGGGGCATTGCCCAGAGTTCTGCCGAATCAGGATTTTGCGCAGCCAACTTTAATGGCGCATAAGGCGGTAAGCGAAATCGAATCTCTCCATAGCATTTACCAAACTTTCCTCAGATTCGTAGGGGAAATGTCGGAACTGCACAACCTCACGAATCCCAGTACTTGGATAATCGGCTCATTTCGTCTTCTGGGGACGAGCATCTTCGCTTGCCAGTACCCCTGGTGGATAGCCACTCACTTACTAAATTCCTGTCGGATGGATTCAATTCTGTCGGGGACCCACAAGTCCCAGAGAATCGTTCCTATGTGGTGATGTCTTATTCGTACCATCAGCACTCCTTTCTTCCCAAGTGGTTAATGATTTCCCCTACTATACGTTTTGCATGAACGAGGAATCGGCTGGTGAAATCTCCGATGTGCATGCCGATACAGATTTACAGAGCTACATAAAATAACTGATCATCTGCTGGAATATATTTACCACTTTTGGTCTATGATAGTCCACCCGAACAGTCCTCAATTGTTGATCTAGACATTCACAAAGCAGATACTGCATCTTTTGTGGCATCCTGTAGCTCTTGATAGGTGTTTAAGACAAAAACCAGGGGTCGAAACAGATTTTCCAGCTCAAAATTCGCGCTGCTCACGAAGAAATGGCAGAATTTTGCCAGATTCTGCCATCCTCAGGCGGACTGAGCTATTCTGCCTGCCATTTTGCCATTTTCCGGGCACAATGGCAGCATTCTGCCAACAACACTACTATGTACACAGACACAGCTATCATTCGTATGCTTCACAAAATATCAATCCTAGGCGGTAGGAACCTTGAGAAACATCATATGAGGTGGGTACAGGTAGTAAATCTTGCTCAAAAATTACATTCCGGTCTTTGGAAGCTTTGCATCAAAACACCAAATCAGACTGTACACTGCGTTCCGGGAGGCTCTAAACATAGACTGGTCAGCTTCATGTAGCTGGTTGCTAGGTCAGGTTATGTTAATAGACAGGCCCTGTTGATGGCAACTAAGCACAGCTTCGGCTATCTTCTGGTAGCTCCGGTTAGCCTTTTGACAGGTCGCCTTAACAGACTTCTGCCTACATCAATGTAGATCTGCGTAGCCGAGTGCGAGTGATCTTTGTGGTATTTTTTTTCTCTCTCTTTCAGTTTTTGTCCGACTGAGTTCAAATAAGTTTCTTTGGCATCATACTGACTACTCTGGCTTGTTACTCAACGTAGGGACTGTATGTGGATTTCGATATCCGAGGAGCGGTGGAGGAGTTAGCGAACTCCCTGACGCCACGACGGTTCAAAATGTGGACCATTACAAAGGCAACAGGATCACGCGTTTCAAAATGTAACCCAGTAATTGTGCTCTGGAAAGCGCAATAATGTTAGCAAATTCCAGGCGGGTAGACAGGAAGACAATTGCCATAACTCGCGGAGACCATAACTTACAGCGAAACATTAATTACTGCCGCTACCCAGAGATCTTCCCTGTACACGAGGAATTGCCCTCGCAACTATGGGACATGCTGCTCCAGCGGTGTCCAAATCCACTCGCGCTACCGGGATATCTACGTGCGCGATTTGGATCACATCTCACTCGCACAAGGAACATGAGTATAGCATTTGGATTTCAATCCACTCGCGCCGCCGAGATATTTGGGGGCATGATTTGGACTCCATCTCATTCGTGCGCCCGAGGTATTTTTCCGAACTATTTGGATTTCAATCCACTCGTATACCCGAGTAGTATGTCTGCAATATTTGGATTTAAATCCGCTTGCGCCGCCGATATAAAACATTTGTCCACCCTACAGTATAGTAGGGTTCCTTGGATACCTACTTTGATGTTTCCGCTGCCGAGTCCGCAATGCAAAAAAATAAAATCTGAATTTAGGTTTGTAGATACTGGAACCTATAATGAGCTATACTGCTGCAGAATTTCACGAATTAAGTGTGTAAAATGTAGCCCGATAAAAAAATTGCTCTCGGCGGCCGAAGAGTCACACTTCGGGTTCCTTGGATAGCGTGATCATTCTCATCCATCGGCTCCTTTCGGCGGCTAATCTCGTCTGTTGGAATTCCGAGTCGATGGGGTACATACTATGCCTGTACTGTAGAATTACCTTCAATTCGGCAGCCACGGGTCACGGAGGGGGTTGACGGCGCCGAACTTTGGTCGGTGTCACGGGTCACGGCGGCGGTTGACGAATATGTTGGGGTGTCACGGTATTTTTAAATTTTCGTCCAGGGGCCCCACCTCTCAAATTTTCTTCCCTGCAGGCACCTTCTAGTGCAGGTTATACCCATTTTTGCGGATTTCCATGATGAAATGCAGAAATTCTGCTGTCCTGGGGCTGGGGTGAAATATGTGAAAAAAGTGCAAGTTTTCGTTCTTTATTGCAGATTATTCAGTGTTTTATCTTCTTGTGATTGGCATTAATTGATTGTGGATGATCAGAGTGCAAGATGCTTAATATAATTATCCAGCGATGTTGGGGGATGTGTACTGGGACAAACAACAATTTTTCCTACTTGCCCAGCCCTCCCTGAGAGCTCAACATTATCCTACAGCCTACTGAAGCAATCAGGAAGAAAACTCCCACGACTTCACCGACTAAGTCGACCTGAAGTCGACTTGAGTCGATCCAGTTCGACTCGAATCGGGAGGTTGAGTCGAGTCGAGCGACTTGCTGACGCCGTGGTCAACTGGATGATCGGCTGCTCCAACATGGTCATGGTAGAATCCATTGCAAGGCCGTAGGCTCCAGCCGCGTTTATAGATTTCTGAGGTACTTACGTACCTGGCTGCATTCTCAAAAAATCCGGCCATCTCAAACGGGTTTGGACCTGTGGTTCAGTAGTGCTTCATCGCGCGTTTCACTACAAATTCAACCGCGACGGTGAAACCATCCACGTATGGGAACACTCTGGCGATCATTCTACTCACAGACACCCTCGGGGCGACGGGTTGTCGAAAACGCTCGGGATCAACGCGGGTGACTCAATTTTCTCAAGTAAATTCACCTCGAATTTATGGATCCCCCAGGCATGAAATTAAAAATCTGAAGAGACGAAAATGAAGGTACTTACATTCCCTTCATATCTCTAGCTTTGACCTAAAAAACCCGATCCGATTTGAGGTCGAAACAAGGCACGCGATAAATTTCAAACTCCGCGCTCAGACCAATTACCAATCCCGAGTTGTACCAGTCTGCCTACGGAAAAAGAGCTCGCCTCATTTTTTGCACTCGTAGGCAGACTGGGAACAAGTGTTAGTCCTCCCGAATTTTGCGATGACAGACTATGCATCACAAGGAAAGACAAGGGATCTGAATGTCATTGATTTGAATAATTGTAAGACACATTACTCCTCAGCCAAGGTCTGGAAGTACAGGGAAGGTTGAAAGACCTTGGCCACTCACTGACTCACTGATAAGCATTTTTGGCCATTTTTGCGTGTTTTAAAGGCAGCACTTGACGGATTTAAACTTTGCAGGCATCAAACCATCGGATTGAAGCCAGGGCACACAAAAATGGCCATGTATACATTGTCTGGGTGATTTACCAGCGAATTTTTGCAGCAGGTGGCTGTTCAGTGGGTGTTTAGACCCCCTGATCCGGCCCCATTTTCGAGTGTTTTGGGCGGTTTGGACAGGGAAAGGCAGCACTTGACGTATTTAAGCTTTGCAGGCATCAGACCAGCACCGCAGAGATCTGGCCCCTCTCTCATCAACGAGTGGAATGCCCACCGACTTTTTGGCTGAATCGACGGTGTGAACACTGAGAGGGCTTTCAGCATTAACTTCAGGTAAATTAACCCCCGCCGAAGCAAGTTGTACAATATTTTCTGCGTGTGGCCCTGTGTGCCAACCCTCACACTGACAAAGTTGTCTCCCCTCAGGCTGTCTGCCGCACCCTACTCTTCAAGTTGTTATGCCGGACACCTCAAATAAGTACTGGCCCGCCAGGTTTGTGTTCACTTGTTCCTCTGCTCTACCGCCTCAGTATTTATTGTTATTCCAGAGTAAACCCTTATTCCCTCATCTGATACCCCTTATTTGTGCCGACTGCTTTGATTTTTGTGTGATTATTATTAGTAAGAGGTGGCAGGCCACCGTGATCCAACTGCAGACACAATGGTGGCCAACGGATATACATGATCATGTTTAGGGTATTTCAAGCCCTCCCTGAGCTTTCGGATATCCTATGGAGGTAACCGAATAACTTCTTCCTGTATTTCAAGATCTCTGCCGGAAGTTCAGGCAGAGAAATTCATAGATAGCAGTGAACCCAACGGTTATGGTGTATCTGCTAGAAGCTCCTCGGTATCTGAAGCAAGGTTGCTGCGAAATCCGAATTTTCCATACCACCGATCTATGTTCAATACCGAGATGATTTTTCTGAAATATCGGTGGTAGAATGGGGGAAAAAAATGAGTTTTCTGAGTCTATGAGGGTGCATCTAATGGGGTCTGTGCAGGGGTCAGTTCTGTGTGTCTCTCTCTTTATAAAATTGGGCCTGTCCGAAGCCTTTAAACTCCGCTCTGGGACATCTGGGCCCGAAACTCTGGAGGCGCCCGTCAATTAGCGCATTCAGTGGACTACGAACTGACCGGTATCTTAGCGCTCAAAGCCTCAAAGGTACTAATTTCTCGCCATGAACTATGAGGAAGTGGATGCGAGGCCGCGAAGCGGCCGAGCAGCTGCTTGTGATATTGAAAATTACCACCCCAACCATAGACAGTGCGCAAGTAGTCCTTCACATTTGTGACCCAGTCTGAGCACCACAGATACCATGGCTATCTCAAAAAGACCCGAAATTCATTGGGCCTTACTCCATTACTCGAGACTTTGGAAATAGTTCTTTTCAATTGGACTTACCTGCCAATATGAAGCAGAGAGGAATACATGATGTGTTTCATTCCTCCTTACTGAGAGTTCACGTTCCGAACGATGATCGGCGATTCCCCGGACGTCTCGAATGCCAATTGGGCATTTCTCTGGAGAACGAAACAAATGAATGGGCTGTGGACAAGATTGTCAACCATTATGGCCGTCGCTCTACTGCACTGTTTGAAATTCTGTGGAAATCTGATGATAAAAGCTGGATGCCATATGATCAGGCTAAACACTTACAGGCCCTATCGGAGTACCTGGAAGCTGTGGGTGTCGCGGATGTAAAAGAGCTTCCGCACGGATCAGGAAAACCCCCTGTCCAAGATGAGGAATTTTTCGTCGGCTCCCTAATGTCTTACTTCTGGGCATATAAAAGGGGTGAGCCAATTGCAGAGTTTACAGTATCTTCCTCTACACCACCCACTTCCTCGACAACCACCCACTCGACAATCACTTCCTCAGCAGCCATGTCCACCGTAGCCGACATCTTCAGTGCCACTGTCCAGTCATCGTTGGACTCCTCCCCCCTCTCCGACCGCTTCCGTGAATTCAACAAGGTCCACTCGGCCTTGAAACGGATGAGCAAGCGCTACTTCCACCTCGAGCTTCCCACTCTCGACTCCGTTGTATTCGACGCACGCGCCATTCGTACCTTCACCGATTACAACCTCGCGCTATGCACGGGGGAGTCTATCCCTGAGCTCGCGCCCGCCTTCTATCTCTTATTTGCGAAGGCCATGAACAAGCACGATGACTCGGGGTACGCTTGGGCGTACCTTGAGAATGGTGTCATTGTGTTTGATGACAAGATGACTATTGCCGACCCGGAGTTGTTTTGTGTTATGGACCACGAAACCACCGACCGTCTCTTGGGTAGGGACGAGGTCGCGGTAACCCGCCAGTACTTCGAGAACTCCGAGCGCCTCGCTTATCAGCAGCAGCTGCGGGAGACGAAGTATTGGAAGGCCCGGCAGGAGAAGAAGGGTGCTGTTGCAGGGGACATTCCTGATGTGCACTCGAAGGAGGCGAAGGCTGCGTTTGCGAAGAAGCGCAAGGCCCTCGAGGATGTCGCCGCCGCTACCGCTGCCAAGAAGCAGAAGCCTGCCAAGAATGGGAAGAAGCCCGATGGCATGGATACATCTGCCTAGACCGCCGCACACGTCGGCCTGGAGGGCGGATGTAACGGTGCGCTCTCGCGCCTATTCCTTATTCCTATTCCTATACACTTCCCCTTTTTTATCCAACTCTATTACTCTATTCAGTTGTCCGACTACCCGCTGTTTTACCTACTCCACTACATTTCTTGTACCTTGATGACCCCTAACCACTCTAGTATATAAACCCTTGATGTCGTAGCTAGTTCTTTGGTCAATCTTACCGTTACGCCACTTATTCCCGTTCGATTCTACCTCCCGCCAAATCTCGACAGTTGAACCTTGTGCCGGAACTAGCCGCCGACTGATAGCCGACTGCTCTCCGTCACACAGGGACTAAAGGTGGAGATCAAATCGTTGTTCAAGTGGCTCAGCGGAAAGATCAATTCACAGTGCTAACGAGGTCTTGTCCATTGCCGGTAAGTGCCTTGGCCGAACAAATTTCCCATAACTTCGTTAACTCTGTGTCAGGCATTCCAGGATGGATCCTGTTACACACCTGTGGACACACTGAAGCAGAAGTATCCTGAGTTTGGTTATGAGCTAGTTCTTCTCTCTGCCGAGTTAGAAGGGGCAGGCACCCGGAGGAATGATTCACAGTTACTCAATCCTGGAAACCAGCAGTCTCTGATGTCTAGGGCACACCAAGTACATGAAAGTGCTCATAAACGAAATCTGGTGACGTCATTAGCTCCGACGACACCATTCGCATTTGGGACGTCGCTACGAGGAGGCAGCTGCAGCAGCTTGTTGAACATGACAAGCAGGTGACCTCGGGTCGGCGACGCGTTTGGGATAAATGACTCAACGTGAAGAGCAAATAGATCGTCCTTCATATCATCTTCAACATTGATTCACAGAACTACTGTGGACAATGTCGGACAAGCACCATGTTGATCCAATACGATCTCGTGAATAGTTTGCGTCGTGCAAGAAATACGGCTGTGCCCCGACCATCCAGGGTGCAGATATTTGGCATCATAGAAATGACCTGCCACAGAGCTCCAGACCACGATGGGAAGGCACACTGTGGTCACCAACTCAACTAAAACTTGCATGTGTTCTGTTAAATAACTCAGAAACTTTTCCTCGTACATGTGGGAGGCATCCGAGAAAACCAAGTCGCACCATTTATGACACACATGACTAACAATATTTCTCTGACTCCGGATCCTAGAAGGTGCATCGAGGAATCTTCCGAGAGTGAAGTTGAAAATAGTGGTTTTCTCCGAGGAGTGCATCGACGGCAGTAGATGCACGTGGGCGCAGAAGTTTGTGAGCCTGGGTAACGTGTTGGTCAATAGGAATATTGGATAGATTCGGAGTACTTCATGTCAGCGCGCGGCAAACCGGAAAATGCTGGTTTTCCCCGATGGAGTGCATCGACGGCGGGAGATGAGCGCGGGCGCGGGGTGCTGGTGAGCATGGGTAACGTGTTAACAGGAAAGATTCGGAGTACAGACCTTTGATTCAGGTCAGAGCACGGCAGACCAGAAAATGCTGGCTTTCACCCGAGGAGGGCATCGACGTCGGGAGATGCGCATTGGTGCCCTTTGAATGCAGGTCATGCTTTTCAACATGGCAGCCCTTTGAATGCACCTCTATTGCGCCAGGTCACACTTTTCAAAATGCCAGCCCTTTGAATGCACCTCTATTGCATCAGGTCATGCTTTTCAAAATGCCCACCATTTGAATGCACCTCACTTTTCCGACCCTGTGTGGAAGATTTTAAGGGTGAATACTGCTTGAGCTAGTTTAATTGGTATATCTGTGATGGGATTTTCAGAAATGTTAACTTGAAGGGCAAAAAAACAACATACTCTTTCCACCCTGAGCTCAACAGATTCTTGCTGCCAAAAGGCTTCATTTTCCCAGCGAAAAAAATGTCCACCTGGCCCCAAAGTCCTTCCCCTTTGCAACCCGGCCTCCACCCTGTCCCTGTGTCAAAGCAGCCAGCTTGCGCTTCCTGGGAGCTGGCGATCCGTCTTCAGAATTGTTGTCCTCCTCCACCTCCTCCCCGCCCATAAGGGCAATGTTCTCACGAACAAAGCGACGCTAAGTCGAACCCTTGCCCAGTAGGCGCCACCGATTACCAACTGCGGGCTCTGTGAAGGTCCAAGGAGAAGTCCGTCCATTTGTTGGACTGAAGATATCTATGTAATTGTCAGTACCAAATTTAACCAATGAATAGAAACAACAAACAAGTGATACTGGATGGATCTGGGGCCGTATTGCTGGAATCGCCTTGAAGATCAGGGAACGTAGTGACTGACCTCTCTTCCTCAATCGTTCAAATTGGTGCAAAAATCCACAGCGTGCAGCTGCTCGCAGTCCCGGTTCGACTTCGAATCCTCGGAACTAACGATAATTGCAGGCACAGCGCGAGCAGCAACATCAAATGGGGAAGTCACTGTTCGTGTCGAGGCTGTTAGGAGGGGAGCAGATGAAGAGTGGAGTGGCCGTAGGACCCTTCGAGTTGAGATAAATAGGGATGAAGTTAAAGACATCCATATGGCATATAATGGGTAAAAACATCCCTGTTTTTTGCATCTTTCTTGGCGCGTTTCCTGCAAGAAATCCAGGCAACTTTGGAGGTCGATTGTAACTTTGAGTTCCACTTGCAACTATCGGTGGAGCTTGCAACTTTCAATTGTGTTTTTGCAGGGTCTGCTTAGGTCTTTTGGTCGTGCAACTTTGCTCTGCGTGCATGTTTCGGGTCAGGTTCCTGATTGAGTGTTGATGAGATTGATGCTATCAGTCGAGCCGTAAACGGCTGCTGGCTGTCTAGGCCCCTTAGCGGTCCACCAGATCTTTGACATGAGCATCTTCACTGTCGGAACAAACCTCACATCCATGGATGAGGTGACAGTCCACGTGTGTCATGTATAGGGTTTTGAACTCTTAACTCTTTCGGTGTCAAGCGACCCGCCGAGTCTTCAACTCCCATGATCCTGTGTGCACATTATCTCGCTGTACTTGCTTGCTTTGTACTTCAAACATCTCCCTTGTGTCTGTTCTGAAGGTCATGCCCATAGACATTACCTTGGTCACAATGACCAAATTGTTAGCTCCGAGTCGGAGTTGGAGGCCTGCCGGTGCTTTCCCAAAGATCATTATGATCGTTTTGATCATGTTCACGATGATGAAGTTCCTGGAGCACCACCATTCAGCAAGTGCATTTAACCGTAGTCTAGTTGTTATTACACAGGTCCCCGCAAGCAAGTACAGAAATACATTGGCCGCACCGGCCTCAAACCGATGCTTCCCCATCAACTTGAAGCCCTGAGCTCTGCGCGAGTTGAATACGCGATGCTAGGACAACCAATCTGTCGCCTCGGGGAAAATGGGTTGAGACACCGCTCGGAGCATTCCGGCCGTCGCACAAATTCCGCAATTTTTTTGAGGTGTTGAATTCAACAGAGAGGATCGAACTGAGCCCCAGGAGAAGTTATAGAAAAATTAACCCAGAAGAACTCGGATACCAGGGCAACCAATCGGTCGCATCGGGAAAAGTCGGTTGAAGCAGCCCTCGGAGCATTCCGGCCGTCGCACAAATTCCACAAATTTTTTGAGGCGTTGAATTCAACAGGGGGGATCGAACTGAGCCCCTCGAGAAGTTATAGAAAAATTAACCCAGAAGAACTCGGATACCAAGGCAACCAATCGGTTGCATCGGGAAAATTCAGTTGAAGCAGTGATCGGAGCATTCCGGCCGTCACAGAAATTCCACAATTTTCTTGAGGCGTTGAATTCAACAGGGAGGATCAAACTGAGCCCCTTGGCAAGTCATAGAAAAATTAACCCAGAAGAACTCGGATGCCAGGACAACCAATCTGCCATGCCATATTAGCTTGCACCTGGGCAAATTCCAAGCAAATATGCTCACAGACTGGCTATCACCTTGCAATCGACCGCGAAAAATTAGGTCTCCATACCAGGTCACATTCAGAGCCTTGGGGCTGTGGTGTGGCAGAGGTTCGCCCTCGACAGCCAGCCCAAGCCTCAAACCCCATCCACGTCCTTCTCGCAACCGATGTATCGTAGATCATCCGGGTTCGAGTTCTGGAAAAATTACTTTCCAAAATTGCAACCTACTCTGCTTACCATTAGCGAGGGCAAGAGGGTCAAGCGTTTGAAAATACAAAGGATTGTGTCAACAAATAGGGTCACGCATTTGTAAATGTAAAGGATTGTGTCAATATTATAACGGAGTCAAGTGTTTGAAAATGCAAAGGATTGTGGCGAGGGCAATAGGGTCATGCGTTTAAAATTTTATAGGATTGTGTTAATATTTGAATAGGGTCATGCGTTTGAAAATTTAAAGCCCTGATTGGCCGCTGGGGAGGGAAATAATGCTTCCGAGTGGATTCTGAATTGCCAAAAATTACTGGAATGGTCAGGGCTATCCATTGCAGGCCGACGCCTCAAAAACTGGCTCTGGGACGGCGCCGGAATTGAAAGTGTTTGAAAATGTAAGGGATTGTGTCGATATTATAATAGGGTCACCCGTTTGAAAATGTAAAGGATTGTGTCAGTGGTATGATAGGGCCACGCGTTTGACGCCTGATGAGTCTTTAACAGACGAAACGCTGGTCCCCCGTCGTGGCCGACACCCACCTGTTATTGCACGCGCACTAACTTACCCACAGAACCTAGAAGTCCCCAAGAAGTCCCCCTGGCTGTCCTCTAGAGCCTCCGTTTTGAGCCGGAATTAGCGCAGTAGTAGCTGAGGAACACGTGTGCCGGTGATAAGGCGTGCACAAATGCACGCTTGAAAATGCTCAATTTTCGCATTTTCAACTCACCATTTATTACCCGCGTAAGATTGAACTAGAGGGTACACATTCAACCCAATGGTGTACATCAGGAAAGTCCCAAATTGCTATGGGTTCTATGAGCAGTTACATAGACCGGCATAGAGACTCATAGACGCCATAGACAGTTGCTATGGCTTCTATGGCGTCTATGGGTGTTTATGGAGGATGTCATAGCAATTTGGCGCTTTCCTGATGTACTACACCGCAGGAGCCTTAAAGCTAGCATGAACACGAGTTCATTTCCCCCGGTGCCTGCTTAGGAAATCTCCTTGTCCGGCTGTCCTCCACGATTTCTTTCAGCTGTCGAAGTGTGGCTTGGCTTCGGCGTGCCCACCAGCCATATTCGGTTGACATCGCCCACCTCACCGTATACTTACTCTACGGTGTGGAAGGGTAGGATGGACCGCTGGTCGCCTCGCCCCTATTCTATATCTCCGCACGTACTTTACGGTACATCGGTCCTCGGACCGCATATTTGTTTTGTACGTACATGTCGCAAATTATTACCTCCTTACACCCGAACCACCGCCTTCGACGCGACCAGTGAACCGAGCACGTCGCCAGTGAACCCGATACACCCGAGCCCCACATCCCTCCCCTCACCGAGCCTTCTCGAGCTTCACCTGCACCCCACGCCCACACGGCACATTCCCCTATCTGCACCCGATTTTCATTCCACGCCTATACAACATTTCTGGGACCTTTCGCTCATTTCCTGTTTTACCCGTACCCCCCATTTTCTGGACGACCGACCCATATTTCTGTCTACCGGCCCTGAAGTCCGTTCTGCGACAACGGGGTGCCTCGCTGCGGTTTTTTTGTATCCCAATACGAAACACAGTGCGACGAATGAGGCGCGAGACAACGGATAATTTGGTTGCTGTCGCTCTAATCTAATTCGAGGCTTGCGAAGCTGTTGGTCCTTTGTGCAAGTAGGGTGTTCGTATGAGGAATCTCGTTATGAACCCGATCACATACGCGTCCTCATGGAGTATGTTCCGGGAGAAACTTTGGAGGGAATGATCGAGGCATTGGGGCCCATGACTGAGAACGAGGCGCGCCGAATTTGCTGTCAAGTCATGGACGGGGTGCGGTATTTGCATGCACAAAATCCACCGATTGTCCACAGAGCCATCAGAAGTGCTAACCTCCTCGTAAAACTCGACGGGTGCATGAAGATTGCTGATAGCGGGCACCCGCAACTCAACGAGGGTAGGCCAAGTCCTTGATGCTGGGGTTTGAACCACAACTCCCGTAATAAGGAATCGTTCTTTTAGGAAACCGAATGAAGGTTTCGAGGAAACATTGCTTACATCTCTGCCTCATTTGGAACTTTGGAGGGTTTGTAATTGACTGACTCTATTCCTAAATCCTTCCCCCCCTTTTTCTTTCTTTCTTTCTTTCTAGTAAACAAGATTTCGTATTGTCCGAGGCTATTATTATCAACTAATCGATCCTAGTCAGATTCCCAACGATAATTAAGGTCGAACGACTCCAAAATCAGAGTTTAGGGGACTCCGAAGTCCGCCGGATTCTGTGGCCGAAGCCTAAGCTTTAAGGGCACAATATTATTGTGACAAATATTATATAGCCAAGAAGCTTAGGTTTGGCTCATAGTGCATAATAGCGAGTAGCAGGCAGGAACAGCAGTATATTATTGGTACCAGAGGCATAGGGTAGGGCCGCCGGTAATATTATGCCGACCAATTGGCTATTGGGGACGAGCAGAACTCGCATCGAAGTCGAGTCAAGTGCGTATTCCAAATGAATATAGATGGATACAAATCGATGATATTACACAGAGTCAGAAAACTACAAGCGGATAACCTAAAGAAGCTATTGAACGCTGAGACGATACGAGAATGGTAGCAGATTATTCGCGGCTTCACGGACACAAAATCGAGAGATGCGCAGGTCACTGCAGAACTTGTAATATAGGGGTGCGATGCTTTCCAGGGTTCCCGGCGTGTGATGCATACGAGAAAAGCTGCGCGATTTCGACTTCACCCGGATGACACTTGGTGGAAATCCCCTTGAGCATGGCCTGCTTTTCGTTCGAAAAGCGTTGCGCATCCATGATGCTGTCCCACTGGAGAGCCTCAAGTAAAAATGCCGGACCTCAATACAGCTCGTACCGGGTGTGTCGCCTGATACTCTTCCAGAGAAACTTCGCTGAGTTCCCGTAATTTCGAAGCAAAATCTGGATGGAACTTGGGACGGATTCGATATCCTGAATCTTCGGGGAATGTCCGGAGCGGAAACCAGTAGACTCCGTCATCCACGCCAGAACGGACGATTAGCGTGCGCGTGGTGTACGCGGTCAAGATGAAGAAGGGTCAAGAAACGCGTTCAACACGCGTTGCGTTGGTGCGAAACACGGTCACGTGAGATGGTCAAGTCGCGTCTGCAATGATTCGATTGAAGTCGACGCGACGCACGTTTGAAAATAACTGTGGGGAGATTTTGAAACAAAATTCACAATGTTCCAAGACAATTTGTATAAGCGCATCGGTCAAACATAACACTGAATCGCACAGCTCTTTCTCTGCCACTGCGCAGTGCGTGGGGGAATCGTTTTGTCACTTCATGATCTCTTTGCGCATCGCGTCGACCGCAGCTATTCACAGACGCCATAAGTGAGAAAAATAATAATTACTGCTGAACACACTCACCCCTATTGTGCGCAATGCGTCCGACCTCCGTGCCATCCGACCACCTATTCCAACTGAGTAGGAAATCCTCGCCGTCGATCCAAACCGATGTCAAGTGAGGAAAACAGGCCAAAACGGCGGCGCGCAAGGTTGCGAAACTGGGCCCCCGGCCGCAGGGCAAGTCGGAGTGGAATCGCCAGCGGAGCGTGAGGCATTTGAGAGTGGGGGGCAGCGTCGGGTTGACGGCTAATTTTCTGAGGAATGAAGTCGCCTGAATGTGCGAGCTTAAGTACATTCATAGAATAAGGGGATAAAGAGACACGCACGTAGGGGTTGACCCCGTCCTCGAACTCATCTTCGAGCTCCAAGAAGATGTGTATGCGGAGCTCCGTCAGCTGCGCGAAGAATGCACATATTGTATCGAGTGTCGCATTGTTGAAATGCGTCGTGAACCTCACGTCCAGCGAGGTGATGTTGGGGGCCGGCTGCAGGCCTCTTAACTGTGATATGAAGTAGTTGGCACTAAGTTCGTCTGTCGTCTTGATTCGCCTGAGCGTGGAAAGGGGAAGGAAAAAAGGCAGGGCCTGGGTGCAGCCTGTGTAGTCTCTGACAAGGGGCAACACACCAGATGCCTGCAAACCCAGGGGAAGCGTCCCCCATCCAGCCAATGTTAAGACCTCTACCGCCGGAAATTTGGACAGGCTCATGAGGATTTGGGACATTTTCGAGAAGTCAATTTTTGCGGATAGTGTATGCACGTGGGGAAAGGAAGGGGTCGTGTGTAGTCTCTCGCTAAAGAAGCGTGAATTGTACGACATCTGGAATTGGCGGAGGTGTTCCGGACGTAGCAGCCGGACCCAGGGATCAAATCCATCCTGCGAATGAATGTATGGCTTGAGTAAGCAGCTAGATACGCCCAAGCCGAGCGTGGATGGGTCTATGTGTTCTCCGGGGGCGACGCTGCAAAGGACGAGGTCCAAACGGGACAAGGTGGGCAAGCGGCACACATTGGTCACTCCGGTCTGCGTGAAATGAGCGTGCTCAGCAAAGAGCCGCTTCAGACCGGTAAAGCACGGAACGCGCTCAAACAACGCGTATAGCAGGGTGTATGGCGTGTCTGTGGTCGAAAATACCAACCTAGAATTCGAAAAGAATGGGTACCACGGAATGATGCGACATATCCGAACAAAAGGCGCTATTTCGTCGGAGCACCAGAAGTTCAGACGCTCTAAGGAACGGTTGACGTCCGCACTGGGTGGAAGACCAGCCAAGGCACCGCCACTGTCTATGTGGACCGCATACGGGTGGAATTTGAAGTCACGGAAAAGGGCGGGGCGCGACAAGCGATGGAAAGTGCGGTAAGCCAAGGAAACGGCCTTGAGAGTATCTCGGGGGAGATGGGAAAAGACCTCGAGCCAGAGCTCATTCGGAAACCTCTGAGAACTCATGCACCCTGCGGCAGTGGTGGGTGAGATGAAAAGATGAGATAAGCACTGATGGCATCACACTGGTGACTGGTAAACAAAACCAACCTCAAGTTCGACCTGGAAATAACTTGGAAATGTTGAAAAATACTACGAGCCACGAACGGCGGATGTGCGTGAGCTAAAGAGGAATTTGAGCGCAAGCGACATTGACTGCGATTGAACGAGAATCTTCGAGGCCACTACGTCCTGACTCCTAATAAATAAAATATAAATTTGTGAACTTGGACCCGTGAGTCTTTTGCCTCGTATGAATAGACTCTATCTGACTACTCTCATTCTAAGATCGCAAAGAAAGTGGGACACTCATATGATGCAATTTTTCAGCTTCAATTTCCAGCCGAACGGCGATTTCCAGAGTGTCATGGCTGCGTGCATCCCTGAATATACATATTCAATTCCGCCAACTCCCAGATTTCTTTGACCTTAAAATCCAGCGAAGGTGGTCAAAGTGTTGGTCGTACTATTTTAGTTATCTTGACAGACTGCCGTGTGATGGAAAGTTCCTTATTTAGCGATGTGCCGAGCAGCCGGTGCGGTTGGCACACGTCGTATCCACTGTCTCTCACGTCATTTCGCGTCGCCATTGCTTTTCTCTGAACGCCCACCATCCTTGGGACCCTAGACCTGCGGAGGAAAAGCTAGGGAAAGAAGACAAATATCACAATTTGTTTTGCCAGTAATGACACTATGTCGTCTCCGCCGATCCTGTAATTGGGGGGTGTAATTCAATTTAAAGAGTGACATATACGATCGGAGGAAGAAATCCAGTTACGTACGACGGCGCCATCAAAGGGGTTGCGGATCTATGTCTTATTTAAATGGCTCGCAGGCCCACAGACCCTTCGAGCTGGGTCACGAGGTCTCGGCTTTCTTCATCACGTGTGCGAGTGACGGCGCCAACTCTTGGGTTCAGGGTAGGTGCCATGAGAACAACTTCAAGGCATGTGAGGTGGACATCTTCCCGGTGTGGGTGTGGCAGCAGCAAATAAATTTAAGGGTCGGCGGCCCTGTACACGACCCTGAAATTGATACAGTATTCCGAAAAGAAATCTGATTATTCTTGAGAATTAAAGTAGCAAGATCATACAATAGTGGAAGAATTCTGCCTTGATCTTGCCTTCATCTCAAGCTGGCTGCTTGCTCATGAGCTGAACATAAATTATGTTGGGTATCCACATTTCGAACCGAGTAGGACGCCAAAGTACCCGATAAAAATCTAAATTAGGTAGCAGTGGCGTGTAAAATAATTGGGATGTACACCCATAGGACTCGGCGAAGCGAGTATGAATAAATGGGATGTGCATAGCGCTTTCGTCAATATTCAGTGGACCCGGCACTCCGCCGCACACATCTTAGATATTCGCACTCATCTCAGACCTTTGATTCTTCCGTCAATCTCCCTGACCTTATGATCCCCTCCCTGGTTGCTTCCAGCATAATTTACACGAACATTAATTGTGTCGTGGGAGTTTTTGTTGCCGAGGTGGGTCCAACACACCAACAATTATCCTTTGTCGTACGAGGATTGCCGCATATACCATAAGGATTGGATACAGATCATCGACTCAATTGGCGACCACTTCTACAAGTTCAACCCAAAGGATCCGAACAATCCCATTTTTAAAACTGCGAAATACCGAGTAGAATTTTGCATACCGTGGCGAACATATTCCGATTTTTTCGAGCAGGAGGAGCAGAGTGCACGGCGAAGTGAGTTTCCGGTTCAGTTTATTTCTGTACAGCTCATTTAACGTTTTCACAGATTCATTTAGTTACCAGAACATCCGCCCCTCGTTCTCGATCAGCTCCCTCCCGTGGCAAGTCTAGGGCTCGCGTGGGCTCCTCCCAGAGCAGGCGCACCATCGGCAGCCATAGTACCGATGCCCTAACTGAACAATCTCTCGTTTACATAACCTTCACCCGAGATCGTTTGCAGAAGGTACGTGAGGGACAATACTGAACTGGACGTATTTAAGTTTGAATGGACACCCCGCATTCCGGATTTGAATGCCCTGCGAGCAAGGGCAAACAATGTATTTTGGCTGTCCTCCGGAGGGACAATTCTGAACCGTGTGCCTCTCAATGGCATTTTTAACCGCGTGCCCCACAATGGAACCATTATAATGTATTTTGCTTGGCTTTAGCAGGGATAAGGGAGCACTTGACGTATTTAAGGTTTGAATAGATGCCCTGCATCCCGGATTTGAATGCCCCGCAGGCAAGGGCAAACAAGAGGGACAATTCTGAACCCCGTGCCTCACAATGGCATTTTAAACCCCATGCCCCACAATGGAATCAACCCTCCGGGGTCAGAGGAAGCGTGCATAAAATGAAGAGTCGACAAGCATATTGAGAATCCTGCGAAAACATCTATCTAATTTGAGTACGAGACCGGAGTATAAGTGGAAGGGGACTACTTTGAGATGGTTTCGCCGCTGCGTTGAATCCGCTCCTGATGCTCCCGGTTCCCCATTCAGGTCACTGCGATGCGGAGAAAAATTGCAAGTTGTTCTTCATTCCAAAGATGTTGGGGTAGTCGCTCTGGAACTGCTGTCGGTGGCCGCCAGGGAATCCCGCAATGTCGCGATGCAAGGGATGAAGCAAGGATGGATATCGCTACAACAATGACAAACAGATGACTAATCGGCCCGAACCGCCGCCAATCCCGTACGCACGCACTACCGCAATGTTTACTGGTTTGGGTCCACTATATATTCGGAGGGATTGTATGAGGCTCTGAAAGACCTGCTTTTACATTCCCATAGCCCTGTGAAAGCGCTCCGGGTGCCCTAAATCCCCCGAGATCCAGTGAGAACCCAGGGTACAGTGAAATGATTGTACCCTTCAGTAGCTCGTCGATCCAACGTTGCCCAGTGAGAATTGAGGTGTGCATGGGCATCTTGTCCTGGCATTTTGAAAAGCATGACCAGACGCAAAATAGAGGTGCAACTGAATCTCATTGATCTATGGCCCATCCTAGGTTGGACCTCTGCAGGGCGCAGCAGGTAAGTCAACTTTGAAATAAACTGATCTTCATTCACTCTACGTATCTTACTAGGAGTGGAGTGTGTCGGAACTGTTCTGACACAAGGACAGCAACTCTTTTTTTTACATTGACCTTCCAGACCTCAATAATATACAATGAAGGGCCCGAAAATTTGAAAAGACATCTGCTGCTGCCCCAGTGTGTCGGAACCGTTCCGACACAAGGACAGCACCTCTTTTTCTCGCCGACCTTGCAGACCTCCACGATATACAATGAAGGGCCAGAAAGTCTGAAAAGAAATCTGTTGCTGCCCCAGTGTGTCGGAACCGTTCCGACACAAGGACAGCAACTCTTTTTTTTCATTGACCTTCCAGACGTCAATAATATACAATGAAGGGCCCGAAAATTTGAAAAGAAATTCGCTGCTGCACCAGGTGAAAATTCCAATTTCCCGGTGTGAGTGGCAATAACGCCTCAGGTAAGCTCAACTCAGAGGCTTTTTCGGCTGTGAACCTTCCTCCGATGTCTAAGAGTCCGCCCAAAAGAATTCATGTCAAACAGCCAAAAGATGGGCAGTTGCCTTGCCTAACACACTCAAATACATGTTGATTCTCAACTAATTCTGCGTGATGCCCACTAACTTTAGGTAGTGGGTCCGGTGGCGCCTTATCAAAGACTTTTGAGTGTAATGATGGGAAACTTTTTAATGGGGATACTTTAGCTCCATTTATTCGTTCTCGTTATGCCAAGTTTGATGTCAATGCACCTCTATTGCATCAGGTCATGTTTTTCAAAATGGCAGCCATTTTGACTGCACCTCTATTGCGCCAGGTCACGCTTTTCAAAATGCCAGCCCTTTGAATGCACCTCTATTGTGTCAGGTCATGCTTTTCAAAATCCCAGCCATTCAATTTGAATGCAGGTCAATTGTGCTGCTTTTCAAAATCCCAGCCACTTTGATGCAGCTCTATTGCATTAGGCCATGCTTTTCAAAATCCCAGCCATTTGAATGCATCTCTATTGTGCCAGGTCATGCTTTTCGAAATTCCAGCCATTTGAATGCACCTCTATTGCGCCAGGTCAACCTTTTCAAAATGGCAGCCATTTGAACGCAGCTCTATTGCATCAGGTCATGCTTTTCAAAATGCCCGCCATTTGAATGCACCTCCATTGTGCCAGGTCATGCTTTTCAAAATGGCAGTCATTTGAAATTGAATGCATCTCTATTGCATCAGGTCATGCTTTTCAAAATGCCTGCCATTTGAATGCACCTCCATTGCGCCAGGTCATGCTTTTCAAAATGCCAGCCATTTGAATGCAGGTCAATTGCACCACTTTTCAAAATGCCAGCCACTTGAATGCAGCTCTATTGCATCAGGTCATGCTTTTCAAAATGCCAGCCATTTGACTGCACCTCTATTGTGCCAGGTCATGCTTTTCAAAATGCCAGCCCTTTGAAGGCACCTCTATTGTGTCAGGTCATGCTTTTCAAAATGCCAGCCATTTGAACGCACCTCTATAGTAACACTTTACCCACAATATTTATGGGCTGCTGCCTCTACAGGATACATGCATTCAATTGTTTTTTTCATACATGACAAGGTGGACAAAGCACTCACTTACGTACTTTCCGATTGGCACTTGCACGAAAAAAGGAGCACAGAGGAGAACAAAGCACACACAAGGTGATAGACTAGATGACTGCAAACTACCATTCTTAACCACAAATATTTGACAGTGGATGAAAGGTCTCTCGTACGAAGTTGATTGTTGGATTTTTTTGACAAATGGATGGGCTAGTTGTCGGAGCACTGAAATTTACATTCCGCGAGGAAGTTATGGATCTGAATATTTCAACAGCAAGCAGTGAGCTCGCTATTTCTGGGACGCTACTAGTAATCTGTAAGTACGAAGTTCTTCCAAGCTTTGCTATGGCCCCATCCCCCAAGTCTGATAAATGACCGGCGAAAGGAAGGAAATATATACTAACCATAGCGTATGAGGCCCCAGTACTGGTAACCATAGAAGAGGAAGGAAGGGACGGATCCGGCTCCATACGGGCAAGGGCGTGTATTTCCCACCTGCTTAGGATTGACCCCTCGGCGTCATGGACTTGTAAGTATGCACTTCACAATTGCAGTGAATCAATTATATGGACATGCTGCAGACATTGACACGCGCAGCCGGACAAGCGTCTATCGGTAACAAAGTCAAAGTCTGCAGAAGCATTCTATGTTTGTCCACTTGTGTTGCTGGTTTTGGGCCAGTCATGCCGGTGAGTTTTGTCCAGGAGGAAATGCTGTTACGCACAATATTTTAACCAGTGTGGGACTCTGGCCTGTGTGAGTTATCCTATACCATTCATTGGCCATATACCCACTAAAACCCCCTCTGTGACTGTCCAATCATCCGGCAATGAGTCCTCATCCCTAAGCAGCCCGCTCCATGTGTTTAGTACCATTTGCTTTCTCAACGCGAATGGGCCAAATTTAATTTTGTCCGTTGAGATACGGTCGCGTTGCAAGGCTGAATTCACTGATTTCAGCCAGTGGTTATGAATGTTAGCCATGGTAAGTGTTGTACCAGGATTTGTAATAACTCGGTTCACCCGCAGGTCACAGATACAATGCCATCCGACTGAGACCAATATTGCAAACAATCTCCCTTGCTCGGGTCTGACTCCATTTGCTGTTTTAAATCGTATGAGGTTACAGCCCAAGATCAACCCCCAGTTGAGTTTTGGCCAAGAGGAATATTTCCTTGACCACAGTTGTCTCGTGAGAGACAATATAATCTTTTGCTCCGGAGAATAACATTCCAAAGCAATGTGCTCTAAAGATTCAGTCACATTACAGACATGACATCTGCCATTTATCTCCAGAGTGTCCATATGGGACCAGAAATCACCTACTCTGAAGGTGTTGTGAATGCATTTCCATAAGAACTCTCGTGAACGCCGTTGTATTGTAGACGACCGAATGGATGTCCAAATCATCGCATCAGATGGTTTGTACCCAGAAATTTCCTTGATGGAGCAGCGAATGCGGTCTAGATTTACAAAAGTCGTTTTTCGGTGGGGTATTGGACGCAGTGAGCGTATAATCTTGGTGAATACTCTCTGGGAGCCCTGTGATAAAAGCATTCCTGGAGACAGGAACATAATGTCAGGCTCTGTGTCTAATTCAACTGTCTGAGTCGGTTCATCGCCATTGAATTTAGCAGGGTTCTGTTCAACTTTCTTGAACTGTGTTCGGCCCACCCTCTCGTTCAACATGGCGACCACAGCCTTGAGCAGGCGGAAGTTTGGATCTAACAAGTCATTTTCATATTTCTTTCTATCTTTGACCAAAGCTCGTAGTAGGAAGTCGGAGGAGGCACAGATCAGGAGCGGAACATCTTGTTGAGTATTTTGCAGTATTAATAACAATGCTCCCAATAGTGCAGATGAGAAAGTCATTGGTATATCAGCCCTATCAAAAGTCATGGATAGGGCCATACTATCCTGTACAGAGTCAATTACTCGCGTGAAACTAAGTTTGATTTCCGGCTCAAACTCGCCGGCATGTGAAATCTGTGGGTGCAGGAAGTATGTGATCTGGCGCGGTGCTTCTCCATGAATACGTCTCTTGGCTGAGATCTCGTTAAGTGATTCCTCAGAGGCAAAGATGCGGAATCCCGTTTCAATTTTAGCCACAGTAGTCTCTCTCGACAGACACTTTATCGTTTCTAGCTCGTACCTCGCTCGATAAAGTCTGTTGGTTACCGCGTAAATTAGCCGGCGGCCTGCGTTATTATGTAAGATTGTGTTAGCCGAGCCTCACGTGAGTGTGTCGCCGACGCGATTCAGACGCGTTGTAAACCGCTGGCAACCTTCCATGCAATTTCAAAACCGAAAAAACTCAACTTAAGGGCTTGGACAAACCTCTGGTACATTCGCGAGTCGTTTCCGGCATGAAAAGCGCACAAACCAATATATTTCCCCAATTTCAGCCTGTTTCGGTCGGAAGGGATCCAATTCATCTGAAGGTACAAGGCGATGCTCCCAGAGTTCAACTTATATGATTTGGAAATCACCCCCTGAGTCCGCATCAGCAAATTGACAAGTCCTTTTCCGGGGACTTGCCGCTACTTTTTTGTCTTTTTTTGTCTTGCGGCTTTTCCCCTCTTTTCCTGTGACTTTTTTGGGAGCTTTCTGACAGCTTTAAGTAAGTTTTCTCTTTTTTGTGCTTTGCCCTTTTCTTGACTTTGGTCTTTGAGTTACTTCTGTCTGGGTTGAGTTGTATGCGACATTTCAAAGCACTGAAAATTGAAGTCCGTACTGTGGGAATCTGTTACCATTGAAGTACGGACCTTGTGCAATTATGCAGCCCCACGGAAGTCCTTGCCAGAGATGAGAATCGACTTATATCTCACGCGTTTGGTCCAAGCGGCATTTATGACCCAATACAGCGGATAATGACGTAGTTGGATTTCGGGCTCTGGGTCCTTGAAATGCAATGGCGTGCTGACTTCTTAATTACTCCAACTAACTAATACATTCGAGTCAAGGCAATGAAAATATACTATTCAAAAGGCGATCTCATGGGCATGATGATCGGCGTACTTGTTAACGTAAAAGGCTTTAAACGCATCTAAAGAATCAGAAAATCCGAAGTTGTGGATAGGTATAAAATCCTTCCCAGCGACGCCGATGAGGTGGGCCCCACGAAGCAAACAGTCCAGATGAACAACAGCCAAGCTTGGCTCACCACCCCGAACCGAGTCAGGAGTCACAATCCACATCCCGGTTTCCGGACAAGGACGCTCGCCCCGAGCGGAGAACCAATGGATCAGCACACAGTCCTGCCAATCAACTCCAGAGAAGCAGCACCAGCATCTCCAGAGACAATGGTCTTAACTATGACTACGTCCCTCTGCACAGTATACCTGAGCAGTTTGCCACCCACTTGTGCATACCGACGTCAATCTTGGATTTCTTGCTGGTCACTCCAACTAGTACGAATCTCAATGTGGCCCCACAAAGTGACTGTGTGAGAACTCTTTATTTGAAATGTCCTTGCACCAACATCATACCAAAGCAGAGATCCGATGCGAACACCCATCTGGAGGTGGCTGTGGTGCCCTCTCCAGAATGGGATAGCCTAAACCTCGAGTATCCACCGGGAGTGACGGACCAAATCTACACAACCGCTCTGCCTCCCTTTCCGGAATGGGATGGTCTACAGCTCGATCCACCGGAAGTCTCTCATCCTGGAGATCAGATTGAGAAAGCGAACTTGAATCCTGCTCTGCCTCCAGCCCCCGGACACACCAGGAACGCGGGTGACGTGGCGGTAGGTTCGAGCGCCCATTCACAGCCGGTCCCACTACATCATAATATCGAGGAGGTTCGGGCTTCTCCCACACCCCTTCCATCCATCGGTCAGACTCCGGAGAACAACTGGACCGAGGCGGAAACCGCCGTCTTTGGTAGAGCAGATCCTGCAGACGACGAGTGGACGGATGAAGAGAGCAACCAGACCGGTGTAGGTTCCCGTTCAAAGCACAAGAGTGGTAATTGTATGAAACAGCATCCCCAAGGTACAGCGGTATTCCTCTCTTCAGATTGGGCCGTTCAATAACTGTGACATGTTAGCGCGATGCTGGACATACACTGACAGATCACCATCCCCCGGAGCGGTCGAGAAAATCCCGGAGTTCCCCAAGGGAAAGACTCGGAGTGGAAGGCACTTTTCATTCACAGAGCTCAGTGGAGGCGATTGTAGAATTAATCTGGTCCCTGCAAACTAAACCTCACGTTGAGTAATATATTTCCATCTTGGAGCGCGATGACAATCAATTTTGGACATATTTGGGTAATCTGTATACCCCAAAATCAGCTTCCCACATTCAGTTTTGCCAGGAATTCACATTTGGGTCAAGAATCGGCCACAAATGACCCAATTCAACCAGTATTTGCCTTTTTGAGAAAATATGGTTCGGGATCGGTTCTGAAACTAACCCCGGCAACACTACCAAGAAGTAGGCATGTCCACCATTGCTCTGCAGTCTCCGTGATTTGTATCGTTTAATGTGCTGTTTTCCCAGCCATCATACAGCCTGACCTCTAGCAGTATTAAGCCAGTGTTGGAATGTGGATGGCTGAGTGAGCATCGGAGCTCGGCCAACCGTGGGATGTCCCGTCGAAATGTGGACCATTGAAAACGCAATTTGGTCACGCGTTTCAAAATGCAAACCCGTAATTGCGCTCTGGAAAGCGTAATAATACCTCCGGCCGCAATCTGAATGGCTGTAAATATTGGCAGTGATAAGGGCTATCCACCTCTGGGATGCGTGGCTTAGAAAATGGTTCTGGGAATTCATTAGCATTAAAATGGTTTGCAGGATGTCAAATCACGCGGTTAAAAATGTGGAATATCCTGTGCTTCATCGGTACGTATCAAATAATTGCAAATAACTTGCCCCGATATATCACGAGGCTTCGAGATCGCAGGAGCGAATTTCAAAAATTAATTCACAAGTTCACTGCCGTCAAGAGTCTGCCACGCCATGTTCTCGTTCCACCTTCCTGCACAATTCTCAAGCGGAAGTCTCCGGCGCTCCTACAGGTGTCAAGCCCATACAAGTGTCAAGCCGGCGCAAATCTCAAAGCCTGTGACAGTCCTTGAGTGAAACCCTCATGGTTTAGGGTCCCGTATAGTGTGTCTATCCAAGTCCGCCCTCCCTCCACGCCCTACACGGCTTTGTTCGCTCCCGTTGTGCCAGTGGCGGGCGCATCCCGGAGTGGCGGTGTCGTGTTCTTTGGTCGTAGTTAGCTGCAGCTGCATGTAGATTAGTCATTATTAGCGCTTGTTCTTGGCCATCACGCATCCACGGAGGCTTTCCGCCATCGTGATCCTTAGCACCGCTTTCGAGGGGATCGCCGCCTGCCCCATAGTGGTGATAAGAGTGGGCTTCGCACCCAGCCCATCGGCCTGAAGCCGTCTCACCGCGATCGTCTTCTGGGTCTTTTTTGCTTTTTGACTTTGCTGGCGACGCTCCCGGCTGTGACAGCCCTCGATCTTACCCGATTTCTCCGATAACCCGACCGATTAGCCGAGAGACCCGAACGAGCGACACTGGCGCCTAGAACGCGCGCAAAAAAGTCTGCAAAGGATACCAGTGACGCGCCACCCACAGAAAAAGAGCCAAGACGTACCAGAGCCAGACGCCACAGCAGCGTCCCGCGAACTAGAGAAGAAACCGAGGCCGCAGAGCAGTCTACTCCACTTGTCGGCCCCTCGGTCCTTGTAACCCCGCCCCCCCGCTCATCGCGCGTCGGACTTGGGCTGAATACGGCCCTCCTCTACGGAGAGCTATCCCCGGGACATTTCTACCGCAAACCTAACCCGAGCCCACCCCCGATACGTCACGAAGACGGGAGCTCACCCTTACCGTCACCCTTACCGTCGCCGCGCCCGTTGGCCCCCGCCGCGGTCATTCTTCCCCCCACAACTATCACCACCGCACCGACGGCTACTATTAAAACCTTTACTCCCCGACAAGCCGTTCCTTGCGATCTTATGGAAAGAACGAACGATTTGATATTCACAGGGGACCGGATGAGAGATGGGATGGCGGCCGAGGACTTCATGAAGGCGATGAGGCGCAACCACCGTACCCGTGGCGTCACAGCCGACGCGGACAAGCTGGGAGACGTTGGCGATCGGTTCGCGCACAACTCGCCCGCAGAGCTATGGTGGAAGGGATTGGACGCGTCGAAAAAAGCAACGTGGGCCGCTTTCGAGACGGAATTCGAAGCGAGGTTCAAGACAGTCCTTGCACTGGTGAAACCCCGTGCTCAGCTTCTGGCTGAGCTCACGGGTATGCGAATCACCGTGGAGGAGCTGGCAAAAGACCACGTGCTGGTCCAGGGCGAGAAGGTCGCGCCGGGTGCGCAACGCGGTGTCCGTGGTGAATGCGGGTGCGTCCGGTGAGGGTGTGTGGGCGTTCCATCGCGGGCTGCCAGTAGGGATACGCAGCGCGGTCGGCGACGCCCCTGCAACCTGGGACCTCCTACTGCGCGCGATGGAAGCGGTCCCGGCGACAACGATCGAGACGACGGTCGAGGAGTACAAAAGACAGCGCAGCCTCGACAACGCCATGAGCCAGTTGGAGCGCCGCATCAGCAACATGCGTGTAGCTCCCGCCGCTCAATCAGTCCCGATAACCGCCCAGGCCCCAGCCGTGAACCCACAGAATGTGGTTCGCCCGCCCGCGCCGCCGAATGGGGGAGGAGGAGGAGCTGGAGATGCCGCAGGAGGTAGGAGACCTCGCGAGCGTACGATACCCCCGGGGACCGACGCGCAAAAGACGCGCTTGCGTCAGATCATGAATGAGACCAACGCGCAGCAACCCCCAGACACGCCGGAGGGACACGCGCGATACCTAACGCAGGTCGCAGCCTGGAACGCACTCAACGGGCATATTGCGCCGGAGGCCTTGTCGATTTGGTCCACGGGTTACCCGATCTCCCCGGGAACGGCCATCCCATGCTCGGGCGAGTGCTGGAAGTGTGGCGCCTACACGAGTCCCGTGCACCAAAACGGGCCGTGCCCGAAGGCCCTCGTCCCGGTACTCGAACGCCGCTATCGCGCGACATGCGGGCAGTGGTTCGGGCGGCTCCACATGCCGGCCCCCGCGATGAACTTTGTCGACGTTGTGGAGGTAGAGGGAGTACCGTGGTACGCTGCCGCGACGAACGGGGACGGAGCAGGAGAAGGAGGAGGAGCGGGTTTTGTACACGGGCAGCACTGAGAGGCCAACGTGCTGTCCCAACCCCCAGCCATTTGGACGGCCGCGGGACATCTTGTACTCCGTCACATAGTTCTGATGAACTCGAGATTGTCGACATGTACTCGGTGGACCCGCGTGAGAGAGATACGAAGAGCGTCCCATTCATGCAATGGGTGTCGTTGCAAGGACCGCAAGGCGAGGTCAACCGCGTCCTGGGGCTGTTCGACACCGGTTGTCAAGTCGGGGCGCTTGACAAGACATACTACGAGCAGAAGGCGAAGCGGATGGGGAGACTGGCGGCTCCCACGAGGTGCCTGAGGATGGCAGATGGGACGCTCGTCAACACGTATGGATCGTGGGGAGGAACGGTGACAGTCGGAGGGGTGGACATCAAGGGCGAGTTTGACGTCTTCGACAGCCACGGGGGATGGACGATCCTGTTCGGGAAGCCATTGCTCGCGGCCGTGGGCGCTGTGCACGACGTGCGAGCCGATGTGGTGACGGTCAGCGGGAAGGGGCGGACAGCGGTGCTGGAGAATCGCAATCCCGCAGTGTGGAAGAACAAGATCAATGCTGCAGCGATAGCAGCGGGGCGCGGAGCCTCAACGGGGGTGAAATCGTCCGCGATTCCCCCCGCGAGGCGAGTACAATCAGTTTCCCGTATGAGAGCGACTTACCCACCCACTACACGAGGAGCTGGATTGAAAGCGAGCGCCGCGGCGACGTCGGAGACGGCTGGGATGAGTAAGAGGCGCGAAGCCTCAACGGGGGCGAGTTCTTGCGAGACTCCCCCCGCGAGGCGAGTGGAGTCAGCATTCGTGTTAGAGATCCAGCGGTCGTTACAGGAGCATTCATTGAAGAAATGGTCGACGATGTGTACGACGAGTTCGAGGAAGTGGAGTGGGAGGACGAGGACACGGGGATGGAGTTGGACGAGGAAGGAGAGGAGTCGGGACGAGGAGTGGGGATGGAGTTGGGCGTGGAGGCGGAAGAGATGGGGGTGAACGGGGACATCGGGGCGGAGGAGATGGAGGTGAGAGCGGATATGGTGGAGGAAGAGAAGGAGCATGGAGTAGACGACGGACCAGGAAGAGGGGGCGAAGCGGAGGATACGGAGCAGCGCACCGACGACGACGAGACGTGGGGTGACGGGGATGGAGGAGAGACAGGCGACGCGGAGACGCGTGTGGCCTCAACGGGGGTGAAGTCGTGCGCGACTCCCCCCGCGAGGCGAGTCCATTCAGCTGATTCAAAAGATGCAATGAATGCTGACGAGGATCCTGCTGGCGCGAACGAGGTGCAGCGCGACGAGACAAGCGACGAGAGTGATGGAGGAGGAGAGGCCCGAGGCGACGCAGTAAAGCGCGAAGGTAGCGGAGAGGAGACCCAAGGCAACGCAGTAACGCGCGAAGCCTTCCCGGGGGCGAGTTCTTGCGAGACTCCCCCCGCGAGGCGAGTACAATCAGCTGTGTGCGACGAAGCAGCGGTAACTGACCACGATTCTGGTGACATGAAAGTACGTCAGTGCACAGGCATCCCGAAGGAGCGGGGAGATGAGGAGGGAAAGAGAGAGTACAGCGGCGACGCATTCAAGCGCGGAGCCTCCACGGGGGTGAGATCTTGCGAGACTCCCCCCGCGAGGCGAGTACTCCTTGATATTCTGCCCGAATGGATGGCGGTTAACCTTGTACAACAAGCGCCACGTCTCCCAAACCCTGCGTACCCACCGGTCGACACGAGCCAAAGCGTATACAACCCCACCTACGATCCGTTCGACCCCGCGCGCATCGCAGAGATTCAGCGTCTGGTGGAGTGCGGGCCGGACGTCACGCCCGAGCAGCGCAAGAGAGTAGACGCGTTTCTCGCGGAGCACGCCGACGTCTTCGCCACGAAACTCAGCGAAGTCAAGGTCATCAGTGGACCGGGGTACGCACCGAAGATCCCGGAGGACGTCGTGTTTAGCACCGGACCCGTACCGCAACGTCCGTGGTCGAGGCCCCAGAACATTAACGTGAATCGGCAGATAGATGAGATGGAAGCTGCGGGGATCTTGCAGAGGATGGAGCCACACGAGGTGAAGTGCGTGAGCCCGATAACTCTAGCCGAGAAAGACGCCGATCTAGGGCTGACGTTGAATGAGCTCGTCCACGAGGTGGAGAGGGAGTGTGTAGCGAACGGGATGGAGCCCAGGACAGATCTGCCGCCAGAGGACCCGCCGCACGATGCGCGTCCGCAGGGGGAACCGAAGTGGCGGATCTGCGGTAACTTTGTCGAGCTGAACAAGTACTTGAAGGTCGCAGCGATGCCGAGCGGCGACATACGGGACAAACAGCGCAGACTCTCAGGTCACCGCTACGTGTCGACATTCGATTTCGCGTCTGGGTTCTTTGCGCTATACGTCGACGAACGCGTGCAGCCGTATCTTGTAATTTTCATACCTGGGCGCGGATTCTACGCGTACAGACGGATGCCGTTCGGCCTCAGCGACGCGCCCACGGCGTTTGGCGACGCGGTAGCAGAGCGCATGTGGGACCTCGTCATAACTGAGTTCATGGAACTCTTCGTCGATGATGGAGGGACTGCCGCGGACGAATTCGACGAAATGCTCGACAAGCTGAGGGTGATTTTCAGCTACATACGCGCGGGGAACCTGTCGCTGTCAGCATCCAAGACGAAGCTCTTCATGACCGAGACGTTGTTCGCTGGGTCGACGGTCGGGCCCAAGGGCGTATCTCCCGACCTGAAAAAGCTAACGACAGTCGTGCGATGGCCGCAGCCGACGACGGCGCAGAGCCTCCACTCGTTCCTGGGACTCACGCAATACTTCCGCGACCTGATCCAGAACTACGCAGCGGTGGAAGGACCGCTACGCGACTTGCTTGCGCTGGCCGATACCACAGCATCCACGAGCAAGCGCACTTTCCGACAGATCATGCGCGGGTTCAAACTGGGACCAGTATGGACAGACGAGCACACGCGTTGCTTCCTGCGTTTGAAACGTATCCTGACGTCAAAACCAGTATTGCGGTCGCCGCGCTTCGAGACAGTAGACAAACATCTGTTCATCGTCACGTCGGACGGGTGCTTGAGTGGACTCGGTGGTACGCTCACACAAGAAATGGAGACGGCTATGCCGGGGGGCAAGGTAGTCGTGCGTGAACACCCCATCGCGTATGCGTCGAAGAGAACGTCGGGCGCGGAGAAGAGATACCCACCACATTTATTGGAATTCGCTGCGTTGAAATTTTCCCTCGACAAATTCGCTAACGTCGTGCGGGGACAGCCGGTTCTGGTCAAAACGGACTGCAGGGCGCTGCGGGACGTACTCGCGAACGATAAACTCAACGTAGCGCACGATCGCTGGCGGAACGGGCTTCTCGGGTACAATATAGTTGCCGCAAAACACGTCAAAGGTCGGAATAATGTCGCAGCGGACGTCCTGAGCCGCAAGTTTGAAGACGTGGGGGAGGAGGAGGGAGACGGGCACGAGTGGACCGTCTCACCCGATTGGGAGGGAAACTCCGAGCTGGTGAACGACGTCTTCCACGTCGGCGTTGAGGAGGTCGGGGACCTGGAAGCGCGGGACGTTCTGCTAATTGTCGCGGTGCCGGAAGGAACGATAGCACTGCGGGAGCGTCTGAAGGACGAACCGGTGTACGTGGAGGTACTCGATGCGTTGCACGAGCTGGATGTCGGAGTAACGATGCGCGCGCGGAGGAGGGCACAGCACAAGGCATCTGAATATTTCGTGGAGGACGGGAAGTTGTGGCGCCTGGGGGGCGGAGCGAAAGGGCGGGCGCGGTCGCGTAGGGAGTGTGTGACGCGCGCCGAAGCGGTGGAACGCGCGAGGAAAGTTCACGCCGAACGAGGACACTTCGGGCGCGACGCAATCAAGATGATTTTGATGGACGAAGTCTCCAGTCCCGGGCTTGATGCGTCAATCTTGGAGGCGATCCGCGACTGCGGGCAATGCAAGGCATTCGGTGCGAGACACATCCACTCACTTTTAGACCCCATCACTCGTCGTCACCCTTTCGAGTTAGTCGTCGGCGACTATCTGTCCCTACCAGTTGGAAAGGGCGGGTACAAGACCGGTCTAGTGCTCCTCGACTGCATGGGCCAGAAATGCTGGGGCGAGAAGTTCAAGACGGCAGGGACGGCGAACACCACGATAAAGGTCCTGTACCGGATTGGTCAAGACTTGGTGGACCCAGAGGTTTTCATGGTCGACGGGGGTTCGCACTTCGATAATGACGCAGTTCGGGCGTTTTGCGAGTCGCGGGGCACGAAGGTGGTAGTGGTGGCGAAGTACGCACCGTGGATAAACGGGCTGGTGGAAGGTACGAACAAAATTCTGCTCTACATCTTGGCTCGGCTGTGCGCGCCTGATGTCGGGGAGGACGAGTGGAACAAGATGACGTGGGAGAACCTACCGAAGAACTGGCCGGACCACTGGGACGAGGCCTTCCGAATCCTCAACAAGCGCATTCTTCCCTCCGTAGGTTACACCCCTGACGAGATCACGGTGGGTCGCGTCGTCAACACGCCTGAAACGCCGGTATCTGTGAGCGTCGAGGCGCTTGCCGCGACCGACGTCGAAGTGCACATGGCGTACGTGGCCCAGCAGAGGGTTGACGGGTACGCCGAACGCGTCAAGTACGCGCTGGGACGGAAGGCAGCATTCGACAGAAAACTTATCGCGTCGCGAGCGGGTGAGGTTAAGTTCGAGCGCGGCCAGCTCGTTCAAGTCGCTAACAGCGTATGGGACTACACCTTCAAGTCCCTGCGCAAACTGATCTTCTACTGGTCGACCCCACACCGAGTGTCCGAACGAGTAGGAAATTCATACAGACTAGAGACGGTACAGGGTGTGCCTCTCAACGGCCTACACAACTCGCGGCGACTACGCGCGTTCGTCCCGAAGAAAGGGGGGAAGCTGGAGAAAGCCCAGTCGGAGTTCAAGACAACGTTGAAGCCAATCGTGGAGGAGGATGAAGAGGCAGAGCGCGCAGCGGTGGAGTTGGAGCGCGCGGAAGCCGTAGGTGCGTCGTTGGAGTAGCCGGGTCCGCGGTTTTTCTTGGGCGTTCCGGGTTGGAGTTCCGGGCGGTTTCTTGGCGGCGGGACGCCGCCTTTGTGGTGGGGGCGCATGTGCCAGTGGCGGGCGCATCCCGGAGTGGCGGTGTCGTGTTCTTTGGTCGTAGTTAGCTGCAGCTGCATGTAGATTAGTCATTATTAGCGCTTGTTCTTGGCCATCACGCATCCACGGAGGCTTTCCGCCATCGTGATCCTTAGCACCGCTTTCGAGGGGATCGCCGCCTGCCCCACCATGCCTCTCGGCCACCATTTCCCGCCACAAGCCCAGGGTTCATCAGACTTTGTCACGCCAGCCTGCCACTCCTTCATGCATACCTGCTACGGTATAAACAAGTCGTTCATATGTTCCTTGCTGCATCAAGATTCAAAGATCATCCCACATGCAATTCCTTACTTGTGTCTTCAAGTCTCACTTCTATCTTCAAGTCCCAGGTGTCAATGGAAGGCTGCCGTATTGTGGAGGCAGTCAACACTAGAGGAGTCGGCCAGACATAACTAATAGAGCCCAGAATGACAGAACAATAGTGTGGTCATTCAAGAGCAGCCACTAGAGAAGGTACATGGTGGTCAAGACCAAGAAGAGAAGTTCTGTAACTAATCTACGATCACAATCAATGTGCGATCAGATATGTAACAGAACAGATAAGAATCTAATGTAATGATAAACGTAATGTAAGGACTACTTTGGTTCACTTCTTGCCTGTTTGGGGATACTGCCGGAAGAAAATTCGGCATGCCATGAATACATCCTCGTCATCGCAAAAAGTAACCGGACATTCGGTTACACGGGGACATAAACAAGATTATTGTTAGAAACTGAACCGTGGATTAGATATGTAAATACTGTACTGTACAGCTCGCGCTACTTACTGTGTTACCGAATCCGATTGTACTTGAAACTAAGCGTCCGGCCAAGTAAGGTTCCGGCGCCGTTCTGCTTTGATTGCGGCGGTGGTACGGGCTTCAGCAGCGAGAGCGCAAGCAAAATCCAGGTGAGCACTTTCGAGATTTTTAACCGATTTTCATCAACCAAAAGGAGAACTGAGTCTACTTTGGAAGCACTTTGAGGCCATGTATAAAGCCAATGATGGAAGACAATAATGACACTAGCGAATAGGTAAAGGAGGAGACGGGGAGCGTTGCGGGAAGCGCCTACCAATGGGGAGAAGAGTCCGCCCGGCACCATGTCAGCCACCCGTCACAAACTGGAATATTCGCGTGTTTCACTGTACAATTAAACTGGTCAGTATATAAATTGTATTGTACCTACCCACAACAGAATAGAATAGAATTTCGCATCGCGTCTCGCTCTACGTCGTCCTCGCTCTCGGCCCTCGTCGTTGCCGTTGAGTCCACATAGTCGTCCTCATCTTTGTCCTCGCTCTCGCTTTCGTCCCCGTTGCCCGTCGTACTCGTTGCCCTCATCGCCGCTTCGTCGCCGTCTGTCCCTCGTCGTTTTGGTTTGAGCAAGCACTGAGCTTTGCTTGAACTCCCTCTCGACCTTTCTTCTCATTTCCCTTCCTTCCTGCTGCAGCCGCATTTACCTTTTATTTTGAGATTTTGCTCGCGCTCAGACGGTCAGTTGGTCCTATCACTGTGCACACTGGTATCTTAGATATTTATTACTATGGTTTCATAGCTATGCACTCTCATTTGTATTTAAGCAGTAGCACAAGTTGAATTTAGTTAAGTTCTTCTGCGATCGTCCCCGCTCTAAAAATCTCTCGTTCAACAGGTGCCGCTGGGGAAGCGAGAATTCCTGAAATCACCAGACCGTCGCGAGCGCCGATGAGCACAGTTGAAATTCCATATCAACGGTAATGGTTCGAGTTTGGGTCAATTTTCAATGTTGAATGCAATGATCAGTAGAGGAATTATATGGTTGGTGTTATGTTCTGGGTTCCTGACATATACATGCGCACCAGTACAAAAATTACTGCCGCAGTGTGCTTGAACATGTCGAAAACATGCGGCAGACATGTCACACTGCCTTGGTGTCACGCCGCCTGGCTGCCGCATACTGACTGCCGCAAAATACCAGACTGCCGCAGCCGTGCATGAGTTTGCCGCAGCCATTCATGGCTTTGCCGCATGTAATTGCTGCAGAGTGCCGCAGGTTGCCGCAGCCAACTCGTCTGTTAAGCCTCAAGGACATTGAACATTGCGGGGGACATGTACAGGAGTATATAACGACCAATATACTCAAGAATGGGAAGCCCTCACTCACGTCTTTGTGGCCGTTGGTAAACTCGGTTTGATTTTTGATTTCTGCGGTAATCCAACATAATTGCCGCAGCGGCAAATGCTGCAACAATTTCATTTTGCGTGATAATTACTACGAGAACAAAGCAAAATGGTGAGAACTGCCCAGATACAGAAAATATCACACAACTCGATTCACCAGTGGTTAAATTTTCTGTAGGTCTTTCAGGGAACTCATTCTATGCCCGGGAACCAAATTTCACCAAAGAATCCGTACCTATTCCACTTCTGGACGAGGGCGAACCAAAATAGTCAGAAGTGCCCAATACAGAAAATATTACACAACTCGATTCGCCGGTGGTTAAATTTTCTGGGGTCTCTCAGTGGACTCATTCTATGCCTGCGAACCAAATTTCACAAAAAGATCCGTACCCATTCCACTTTTTAACGAGGACGAAGCAAAATATTCCCGAGGAGTCAACTGCCCAAATACAGAAATATTACACAACACCTCGTAACTGTCTTCACTGAAAGCGGAATCATGCCGCTTCGGATCTGTCGCTGGCTCCTCTCACTCAAACCATCCCACCTTGCTCGTGCTTGTCTCAGCAGTTCAAAATTGAACTCGGCAGCCGGCAAGAAATCTCAGGTAGGAGACGTACTAATAGCCGCAAAGAAATCTATACTACAAACGGACAGGAAAATGTAAATAGATGCAAACATAACGCTCATTTTTGATCGCTCACTGCTAGCTGGCTGTTGCGCAACCTGCCTATTATTCTCACCAGCAGCTGAATCCAGCTATGTAACTTGCATAATATTATGTTCCATAGCCTCAATTTAGGACTGCATAAAAGATTGAGCATTATTTAGGACTTTGTAAATGCTCAGAAAAATGGGGAAATTTTTCTTGCGCCGTGCGATGGCCCATAGTGGGGACGGGTACGGCCCTTAATCGGACTGGCAGCTTTGTCCTTGCTTGCTTGGCAATAAGTGTCGGTTCCAGTTTTGAAAACGCTAAGGCTTTTCACCTGTTCACTTTGGCCCAAGAATCAAAAGAGAAAGTTCAAAGGAAATCGGCATTAGAATAGAGGTAAAAACCCTGGATTTACAGCTGTTTGCATAAGGAAACAAATAATAAGATCAGTTGGACGAACGGAGAGACATAATTTGCTATGGAAAGGAGATGTACAGTGGTATCGATGAGGAATAGGGTCACAATGTGCAGTGCAATGTTGTCGTTTTGAGTGTTTTGTAGATACCCCCACATGGTCGTAATGAAAATAGGTTTTAAATTTTGCTATATCATGTGGTCGAGTTTTCAGAGAAACCTGTTTTTTATCTTTATTTTTTTGCAAGGCAATGATGCAAGTAAAGCGGCCAAACCATCATGAAATTCATGAAAACTTCATAGCAAAATTCTGATTGAATTGATTCGGCCAACAGCCCACACAATGCCAGCAATTCACTTTTGCCAGTATCTCTATTTTTATAAATTACGCTGTCTGAAGCCTTTTGTCGGATATGATGTCAGAAACTCAATAAGAATGTGACTCTTCGTCTTTGTCAGGTTACAATCAAGTCCAGAATTTTCTAGCCCATCCTTCAAAGCAAGGCCAAATTGATAAAGTTGCATTAAACGGCGCCAGGCGCTGAAATTATTATGTGAAATAGCGCCTCGGAAAGTTTCCAAATGATGATTGGCATTGTGTACACTTTTATAGACGCGCGCACGCACTTCCACTATTTCGGTTGAATCATTGGCATCGGTTTGGCGCTTGAATTAGGGCCTCGGAAACTTTGACGGCAAAAAGCGGAGTTTGGCCTTGTGTACACTTTTATAGGCGCGTGCACGCTTAAAGCGATCATGGGCCAAAAGCCCCGAGGAAGCGCCATTTATTGAGCGCTTCCAAAGTTTTGGGGCTGATGTACGATAAAGAGGGTGAAAGGGGGTAATGTCGGGTCGAGGCAAAGGTCAGATGAGCAGCGGAGTTTAAAAAGACTTCAGACAGACAGAATGCTTAATTTTATAAAGAGGGTGAAACCACCCCACAGTGTGTCTTTTCTCAAAAATTGTCTGAGCGCATCCCGCTGGCGATGAAAGGCATCAGTCCTTCATCCAAATGTCATATTACTTCTGAGCGCTTGTCCGTCCTTCACCCCTCATCGAAGATTGTCCAAGACAAAATACCCAAGAATAATAACCTTGAAATAATTGCTTCGAGTCCATCGCTCAAATGGGATCTGTGTAGAGATTCCGACATGTTCAATTCGCAACCACTGCTCCTGAACCTTCTTACGTGAACAGCATAGATGGCGGTGGTGCGAATTTATTTCGTACGCTGAGTAGAATCTCAAGGCATACTCGAAGTTGCCCGTGATTGTACGATGATGAATTAAAAGGACGGCAACTTGCATTTGGTAGTTTCACCACGCACTCTGCATGTGTAAGTATTGCATTTCTCACTGTTGTGTTGAAAGTATCCGTCGTTGCTACGAGATAACGGAAAGTCTTCATGTTCTCGGAAAGGGATTTAGAGCAAACTCAGGATTATTCTCGCGAACAAATTATGGTTACTTATATACGCTGATGATTATCTTCCCAGGGGCCAACTTCCAGTCCGCACGGAACAACGGAAACATGATAGATGCTTTGTAGAGACAAAAAAAGGAGATACAAAAGTTAATTCGAAACCTCTTTGTCCATAATTTCTGCGAATTCATCAAACGTAACATGACTCGCCTCGTCAAACGTCAGAGGGTCATTGCCGGCAAGACTGTGAACAAGATGAGCATGGAAGCCCAGTGCGAACATGATCATCATGGGACGAATCCAGGCGATGTCCAAGCACTGAAAGTTGGCCGTGGGCGGAGGAGGCGATGCGGACATAAAAACCACCTTCTCTTTCCGCAGATCTTCCATGCCCAACCTTTTCCACGGCCGGAGCGGAGGTGCGCTGACTCGCTTCCCTTCGTGGTAAGTGGTGTGGATTCACAGGATGATGTAGAATAGCGATTCGAGGTCGTGGCGATATAGATGGAACGGCGGGGCAGGGACAAGAAGATCAATCGCCATGTACGGCTTCGTTCCTGTCCGCTGTGTGGAGGTCGAGGCCGGGATCTCGCTCAGAAGCAGCGACAGATCAAAATCGTTCAAGACCCCAACAATCTGGCCGTTGTTGAGGTACCGGTATATCAGGTTACCGACGCTTATGTCGCGATGCATGACTTTGGCCACCTCGTACAGCCACCTATAGCCTGTAACACAGTCAAAATCCCGAGTATGAAGAAGCTTGGACGACACATACATTTGAAAATACCACGGATAGCCTGTGCCAGATCCACGGCAGTCTTCAAACCTTCAATCGGCTCAAGTTCCCCCTGGACTGTGACACGGAACCTGTGGAGCTCACATTCAAATCAGCAACTTGACAAGTCAGCTTTTCCGGAGCTTTTTTGTCTTTTCTAAGACGAAAAGTAGAAAAAGCCAAAAAGCTGGAGCAGCTTTTTAATCTGAGTCCGTTTGTTTAGAAAAGCTATAAAAGCCGCGAAAAGACGAAAAAAGCGAGTAAAAGGTACTAAAAAGCTCTCACAAAACACAAAAAAAAGACGCGAAAAAACACTAGATTGAGCACATATATGGACTAACAAGTGATCAAATGTCCGTCCCCCCATCTGACACCTACAAAATATTGAAAATGAGCACCTCGGGCCATGAAGGGGCAACCGGCAAAGCACCCGCGCTGGCAGTCCCCCGCGCTCCGCGACTGCCTGTAAGTACAAGTCAACAGAGGTCGTGCAAGAAATGCTTTACACACATACCCGGTGCACACAGGACGGCTGTGCATGTGCCAAGGCATCACAGCGCGCAACAGAGGAAGCGGGCAAGGTGGCCAGAACGGTTATTGTGGAGATTGCGCGGGACACGAGCCGAAGCTGCTGATCAAGGGGCAGAAGTGTGAGTAGGTGTCGTCGATCGAGATTGCAGGCACGTACCAGTCACGTATCTCTGTAATATCAACACCCACGTCGCTATCGTGTCGCTGGAGGGAAGGGATAGACCTTGATGCAATGCAGTTTAGGCGGAAAATAGAGGAGATCCGCTCGAAGACGATGGATAACGAAGGAGGAAGGACTTGAAGCATGCTGACAGATCTTGAATCTTGAGGCCACAAGACCACGAAGAACTATTCAATCTTCGACACTCCGAGCTCCGCAACATCATTGAGCGGGCTTTCGGTGCCACCAAAAAAAATTCAAGATGTTTCGGCAGCCGTCAAATTTTTCTGTTGGCACACAGGCCCGTATTATCATGGCATGTGGTATCATTCACAATTTCATACGGCTCCACGACCCTGAGGATGCTGGTCTCTTGGATTTGGACATAGAAATGGATGATAATGGGCTGGATGGTGTGCCGCGGGGAGCTGTGGACCCAGACGAATTGTCTGCTGGAATTTCGCCTGAGGAAACAGAACGGGCAGATGCGAGACGCGATGATATTGCAAAGGTGATGTGGGCTAGCTACCAGGCAGAATTACAGCGTCGGGCAATGTAACTACGAGTTCTAACAGCTAGTTACAAGTCCATGGCTCGCGCGATAGCCTTGTTGAGCCATACCCAACGAGCGGCCTTGCGATTCTCCGGAAACTTCAGATATTGGTCAGCCAGCGTGGAACTACTGAAGACCTCTGCCGCAGCAGCAAATTCGTTGTCAGAAAGATCACCTCCCCTCCTTTGCAAGCATGGCGTTCCAGGCCTCGTTGCGACGGGCAGGGGAATCAGACATCGACTGGGACTTGGACTCCTCTTGGAAAGATGCCGCAAGAGTCTCAACAGAGGCCGCAAGGTCGGCAAGGACGGTTGTGCTGGACACACGGCCGTGGCGTGGGCGCTTTGTGCCGACTTTCTGGCTGTTGGTGCTAGCAAGGCTTTTGCGGCTGTTCTGCTTCGGAGTATTGAAGGTAGACGAGGAACTATTCTGATAAAACAGATTCAGCTTGAATCGAAATAAAATAAAATAAAGCAAACACACCGATATATTTACGAGTGCACCATGCCCGTCCTCTTCATCCTCGTCTTCTCCCTCGTCTCCACCGTCCTCGCCATCGTCGTCGGCCGCTCCAGCAACACAGCCATCGTCCGAAGTGCTGTCGAGTGTCTGATTGCCACATGTGATGCCATTGGAGAATGAATTCTCGCCCGTGGCCATGACATCGTCGCAGAGGAGAGCCATGTCGTCGTAGTAATCGAAGGTGCGGTCCTTGAAGCTCCTGTGCTTTGGGTGCTTCTATCCGAGCGTCAACGGTGCGCACCAAGAAAGGTAGGGGAGTTGTGGACTCACTTCAAGGTAGGTGTAGATGTCCATTCGGTCGCACGTCATGCAGGTGCGCGCAGAGTTGTGGGGAATGGGATTCGGTTTACCCAAAGGCCCGAAATCAAGCTTTCCGTGTGAGTCAGCATTAACGTAGCACCCAAGAAGGACAGTCCCCATCGAGAGAAGGCACAAGTGAAATGGGTGGTCGTCGTGTCGGCGATTTCCTCGTACAAGGCTTTGCAAGTCGAGGCTGTAGATGTGAGTCCGCATAATTCCATACACTTGATCATCTCCGACATCATTTGACTGTAATGGATAAATTCAAACTCCGCTGTAACGGGAAGGTCCACTGTGTTGGCCAAATATTGGCCAGATATTGGGAGAAATATTGGACGACGATTATTTCATTAATACACCATGTATTGGCTGCATATCGGCTGCATATTCTGACTGAGGAACCCAAACATGGGTTGCATACTAACTACTGCAAGCTTATATACTACAAAATTTGTATCTAGAATATTCTACGTGTATCTACTTGAACTGTCTGTGTTACTAATCTTATCAATCAGATGCCCGAAGACCGAGCTGCATTATTAAATCCCAACACATGTTCTTGTCTCGCATTACAGGGTCTGGACCCACCTCAGCCGAGGTTTGGCGAGGCCGGCGCGAGGTGCCTCGGCAGACCTAAGCGGCTGTCTCCAGGTCTGCCGAGGCACCTCGCGCCTGCCTCGCCAAATCTGGACTGATGGGGTCCAGGCTAGGTTCGAGGAACCATCAAAATGCAGTGAGAGTGAACGAGGCAAATGGACTATTCGCGAAAGGTGATTCCCAACCATCTTGGAAATAGATTGGGGTTTTACTGCACGTACCCATCAAGGGCATTGAAATATCATCCATCTAGACTGTGGAAGGCCAAAGAGGGCACCGGTTACAGGTCAAATTGAGTCGAATGTGTTGTTGTAGCACTCGCAAGTGCGAATTGTTCAGTTAGGTTGGTCACGAAGGTTGAAGTTACATGGGATGCGCACGAACGTGCAAAGGCGGAGATCCCAGCCATCTCGGAATAAGGACCAGGCACATCAGCGTTGTGTCAAGATGCATTATCTTACTCGGAAGTTTGAGTCAAGAGGACTAAAAATAGTTTGGAGATCGTCGTTCCGGAGTGCCAAGAGGGCAGTTGACAGTACAGTGGTGACTAACGCCGAGAGGGCTTAGTAAAATCACACTTTTGTGCAATATCTATACCACATTTGGTCTACTCTCTCTTAGTTTTATTTATTGTTCCATTTTGACTCATTATTTCGCTATTTTGCCTCATTAACTTGTCTTGTGATCAATTAAACACGCGTAAATACGGCTCATGGTATAAATAGGCTAGCTAGATTCGTTGTAAAGCACTGGATTCTGTCCCCCCTTGTAGGTGGCCTCAGCTATTGCTGGTCGCTTGCTTGGGGAGCAGTTTCTAAGTCTATCTTGCTCACAGAGGGAGCATGTGGAGTTGAAATATATTTTGGGTTATTGGATTGATATTTTCTTGAGCCACACTTGGCCTAAGTCCATCTGAGCCTCAAGAAGACTTGAATCCAGTCATTGAGCCTTTGTGCACGTCGCTGTTGCATTGTTTTCACTATAAAACCTTCGAGTTATTTGGTTACAGAGCATTCGTGAAAGCTCTCTAAACTTTGGATATCTGGAACATGTGATTATATTGGATTTTGGGACTTATACGGAATGCGTGGTTATGAAAGCGGTGGATAGCGCCACTGTACAGCTCAGAGCTATTAGGACATGGAATTCGTTACCTCTGAGGTTTCGTCTCCAACCTGAAGCAGTGGATAGCGCCACTGTATAGCTCAGAGCTATTAGGACATGGAATTTGTTACCTCTGAGGTTTCGTCTTCAACCTGAAGCAGTGGATAGCGCCACTCCATGGATACCACAAGACCGTTCTTGAAGGCACCTCGGAGCCAGAATTGGTTTCTGCTGCCTCCAGTGATTCTACAAGGTAATCAAATCTATCGGATATTTGAGTCACATCGTTTATGCCATAATGGCTGTAAGAATTGCATTTCGAATTGCACTTCCGGCGTGCCTAAATTTGACAATCTCCGGTGTGGTTCCAGTGTCCACAGCGGTGACCATCACCGCTTTGACTGATCGGACTTGACCGGCCCGCACCTCGATCACGGGATCTGGCGTCCATCTGTCCTTATGTGTTTGTTCGGGTTGATTGCCACGTTCCTCCATCCACATGCCCATCGTGAGCGAAGAATCTGAAGTCGATATCGAGGTCGAGTCCATTGAAGAGAGCAGCGAGGAGGAAAATTTTGGGGAACAGGACGACGACGAGGAGATTGGTGAAGACGAACTGGAGGATTCCGACAACGAGGACCGTGACGCGAATGGATCGCAATCGGTGCCATACCATCACCATCCCGAAAGATTGAAAGCTCACTCTCTCGGCTGGCTGGCTAGATTGGGGTAGGCCGTGCAGGACCACTAAAGATAAAGCTGAGGTTCGGAGGCCAGTCATTTGCCACTACACAGACCGGATCTGCAAGTCGATTTGCTCACGCAAAAGGTGCCCTCTAGCTATCTGACGTGCTCACGTCTAGCTAAGTGCACTCTACAGACGAAGATGTCGAGTGGGAGGATTCGCATTCAGCCGACTTGGAGTACGAGGCCCATGCGGCGAGGCCCTCAAGTGGTCGCAAGTTAACTGCGCGGCAGGCCGTCCTGGCGAGTGCTGTCACAGCATCCTCTCTGCGTACGCGATTTCTTTCTGTCGTTTGCATGACACCGACTTGACAGATTAGATACCGCGACGACCTCCAGCAGGAAGGCCCGATTCACTCCCTCCGAGGTGGCGCTGCGCAACGAGGAAAATGCGCGGAAGCGCAAAAACGTGGTGGAGAAGAAACTCAAGGACGAACAGGTAACGTTGTCCCCAGATTCATTACTTGATCGAAACTAACGGCGGAACCAGGCCGAAACTATAAACCGCCTACTTAAAGGGCAGTCGCGCGCTAAGCTCAAGCGTAACACCGCAGCGCAGCCGGGCGAAGGCATTGAGCTGGATGTGGGCGACGCCGCTACGGCGCCGGCTACCACCATCCCCATGTATCGCTGGGTCTCGACATCGAGGAAAACTGACGCCGTAGCCGCATCCATATCCTTCTCAATCCCCGAGTCCTTCCTCCCTGCCACTGACGGGGAGACCGTGACGCCTCCCCGGCTCTCCGAGGTCTCTATCACCTCGAGATGCGCGGTAGAGGGCTGCGAGGAACGGCGAAAGTACCGCGCAGTGGGCAAGCCGTGGGGCATCGGTGCGTGTGGGCTGGAGCACTTGAAGGTCTTGACTGGGTGAGGCTGGCCTGGAGACGAAACCAGTACCAAGCATGAGAAATCTGCGTCGGACTCGGAGCTTGCAGACGAAGCTCGGTTTCACCAGATTGAGGCTGATGGCCAGTTGGCTATAATAATGCAACGTTTCTTGGATGAACATGCCGCAGCATCAAAGTTGAAAGCCAGGAAGCTGAACAAAGCTGCGCCTTCAGTTCACACAGAAAGGCGACAACACGCACGCGTCGAGAAACCTGTCAAGGTTGATGAGCCTCAGGACAGATCGTCTAAACATTCGTCTTGCAGTAAACGGGCTGGCAGACGCGCGAGTACCGCAGAAAAAGCAGCGGACCCGTCAGCGCCACCTCTGGTTCGCAGAACTGCTTTGGATCAAGTCCCAGAGCAGAACTACCTTTTCCAGACCCTAAGAAGCGATTCAGATGTCAGTGAACGGGGACGCAAAAGACGCAAAAAGGCAAAGAAATCTCGCAAGAGGGATTCACCTCCATCTAGCGATGATTCGAGCTCAAGCTCGTCGAACAGTTCGCATAGCTCAAGTGACAGCTCGAGTGATAGCTCATCGAGTTCTGATTCCGACTCCCCGGACTCAAGCAACGGCACCTCGGGTGAAGGCAGGCGCCGTCGGAGGCGGCGTGCCAATTGTAGTGGAGAAGAAGGCGAATCTTTCGGAAGACCCAAATTTTGCCAAATAACGTAGAAGCGAAACATTTTAAAATTCTTCGATCAACCTCGTCCACTGAACTTCGGCGTTCGAGACCCTCGTATTTATCATCCTCAGCTCTGACAACCCCCTGCTGAAACCTGGCGACCTCGACCTGCACCAGAACGGACCGCGCGCGACATGTGCCAGAAAACTGATCAAATGATGGTCCGAACGAAGTCGCATCGCCGCCCACAGTCTTTTCACGAATCCTTAGGTGCGGGAGGGGATTACAACGGGTAGATATATATACTAAAAAACTGGATCCGCTAAGGTATCGGACAGCACGGCGTTTCGCTTCTACGTTGTGGTTCGCTTCCTAGTTTACGACTGTATCCGTGTACTCTCCGACGCAATATGTCGGAACGGAATACCAGTTCTGATCAAGGCGAGAACTCTTGAGGTTTTTTTTTCAGCCCAGAAGCCATATAACAACATTTGAAGCGAGAAAAGCAACCCCCCTATTTTGATCCCAAATTGAAGAATAGCGAAATCCCTATATAACCAGCTATGTGATAGAAACAGAATGAGTATCAATCTACCAGATTGGTTGTATTCTATGTTCCAGTATTTTGTCTGTTCTCATGAGGTCATGAGTTCGATTCCCGCCACAAACATTATTTAATTCCTACCAGGGTGACACAGCTGTCAGTTACACATATCGAGGAGTTCGTCGCGAATTCCGGGCACAAGAAACCCCCACTCGTAAATGGCTATCGGAAGGTGAGAATTCACAGAGTTTAAAGAGGGTGCGCACGGCAGGAGGAAACGGGGCGCCAACTGGCTTAGCCAAACTTATCTCAACGCTCAATCACTGGTCAGGCCGCCGAAAGGGCGAAGGATCACCGACAAATCGCTCCAGAAAACCTACACAAGTGTGGTGGAGGAGAAGAAGAAAAGGAGGAGGAGGAGGAGGTATTCCCCACTGGTGCGTCTGTTGTTGCCATGCTTCGGCCACCACTCAATGCCAACTCACCCCGAGTAAACGTCACAGACAACAAGGAGAAGTGGAAGCACCATGCAAGAGCCATGGAGGAAGAGTCCCAGCCGCTTCCGGGGGGATATCGGCCGTCAGCGATCTCTGCAAATTTAGGTGTGGTTCCCTTGGGCTTTGCTAGCAGTCGTTTAGGGCCAGGTGGCCCCATCATCTGCTCGGACATTGCGATGAAATTCGAGCTATCGGTGAATGCACGGCTTTTCGGGCCCACGACCATACGGGGTGACGCCGAGTCGCTCCTCGCGTTCTTCCAGAGTCACGGTGGAGCACGGCACTTCGAGTACATATGCTACGCACACGCAATGCTAGGAATGGTGGAAGAAAGATTGGGCCACCGCACTGAAAATGTTACGCCCAAAATCGAGGGGTCGACGCCCCTCGGGATGGTGTTCCAGCATGTTGGTGAAGACCCTCGAGCCTTTGGGCATGCGACATTACGGGGGATGGTGATGCGGTTTTGGCGTTCATGAGGTCACAGTGTCCGGAGCAGGCACAGGATATCTGCTATATGCGGTTGGTATTGGAGGAAGTGGCGAAAGGTTTGGTATCGTCAATGAGCGCCCCCGACAGCGGGGATCAAAAGCGGGGTATTGGGGTATAACCTTGGCATGTTTTTCCTAAATTTGGTAATATTCGTTGCATCATGCCATGAGGATGGCCGTGGCAACCTTAGATAGGGATCTAATTATAATTATCAATGATGACTTGGAATGGAGGATAGTCCATGTCTCTCACGGGCGGTCGCTGTATATAAGAGCAAGTTTAAACTTATTGGGACCACTCACCTCGCAAACTAGGATGAGCCAGAGAAAGAAGCCCGCAATAAGAATCACGGCATTTAACACGAGCGATATTGTACTCGGAACGGTCGACGGCTTCCCCCCGGTTCGAACTATGGCTGAAAGTACTCATAAAATGAACCTTATTCATGCTTTGGTTCACCTTTGATTGAAGGTCTTTTGGGCTCGCAATGCCTCATGCAAGTTGGCCATTTTGAGCATTTTTGACGCAAAAAGCTCAAAATGACCAATTTGCATGAATAGCCCTGCTCAATATGAAACTTTTTGTGTCCTCCAAATTTTTGTAGCATGCTCTGTACCCAAACAAGGTCCAGTCTGGCTGGAAGCCTTGAGAAAGCTCACTATCGCCTGATTGACGTGGTACTCGATTTCGGTGGCTCCGAGGAAAATCTGAACCGTGAGAAACATTGACTGGGAGAGAATGCTTGCATTGGATGCAACATGGAATATTGGTGCTGCACCCTTCTTAGGCTGTCTCTTTCCAATGAGCTCCAGGAACTGGTTGCACCAGAAAAGAGTGTGATTGGCATTACAACAACTGCACACACAAGTGCAGAAGTGGAATAAGTGTTCATTGTCTGGTCGAATCAGAGTATGGCTAGGTGAATGCAGCCTCCAACATGCGCACAGAGATTTTAAACCTCGGAGAACAACATTGTGGGATATTTTTTGAATTTTCTGGCTGGGCGCATATTTTATCCCTTCCCGGTGCAGAAGTGGAATGAGTGTTAATTTTCTGGTCAAATCATACTCTGCCTAGGTGAATGCACCCTCCAACACGGGTACAGACATTTTAACCCCTGGCGAATCATGTTATGGAATATTTGCTGAATTTTGTGGCTGTGCGCATATTTTACCTCTTCTTGGTGCAGAAGTGGAATGAGTGTTCATTTTCTGGTCGAGTCATAGTCTGGCCACCCTCCAACACGCGCACAGAGATTTTAACCCCCGGCGAACCACGTTGTGGAATATTCTTTGAATTTTCTGGCTGTGCGCATACTTTATCCCTTCCCAGTGCAGAAGTGGAATGAGTGTTCATTTTCTGCTCAAATCACACTCTGTCTAGGTGAATGCACAATCCAACACGCGCACAGAGATGTTAACCCTCGGCGAATCACATTGTGGAATATTTGCTGAATTTTGTGGCTGTGCGCATATTTTAGCCCGGTGCAGAAGTGCTGACTTTCTGGTGGAATCATAATCTGGCTAGGTGAATGCACCTTCCAACACGCGCACAGAGATTTTAACCCCCGACGAACCACGTTGTGGAATATATTTTTTGAATTTTCTGGATGTACGCATATTTTATCTCTTCCCCATGCAGCAGTGGAATGAGTGACGGCAGCCGACCGCCTACATACAGTACCACGAAATCCTGCGCGATTCCCTGCGCACCCCAGCCCCGACTTAAACCACCAGCCACACGCACAGCACGCGAGCCCACCGCCCACGCCGCCTTCGTCTTCAGCGGAGTCTCACCCTCAGCGCTCGACGCCTGTGTCTGCCGCACTCCTGAGTCCTCAGTACCACCCGCAACACGTCCCGCGTCCGCAGCGCTCGTCACAGTCATTCCTCGTTGCCGGCACCACCTTCGTCGCCCCCTCGTGCGCCACCAGCATCTTCAGCCGAGTACCACCCTCACCGCGCGACACGTGAGCCTGGGCGTAGCCCCAACACGACGCCCACCACCAGCGGCAGCCGTGAGAAATTCCCTGAACTCGTGAGGGAATTTTCGCGTCTTTATTTCCCGGATAAGCACACTGCAGTAACCTATCCTACTGGATGCGCGACGATGCTATCATCCATCCTGAGCCCCAGAATCCTCAATCGAAATACATGCACATGAATATATTCTGGTCATGTTCCCACGTTCACCATTCGGACGCGGTTTACAGTACAACAAAGTCAGACTGGGTTCCACATTTGGCGATAAGAGGAGGCCCCTGATTTTCAATTAATCCACGCATTTAATAAGCGAAGAGTAATCTCCCGGTGACGGCCTCCCCTCTGGAAGAGCCCACGACTGCCGCACCACGTCCAATTTTCTGACCATGCCTTGGGGGCCGAATCTGCGCTTCAGTAATATTTTCCAACCCGAACACATGCTTTGGAGCGAAAAGTGTTTTCTATTACGATCAAATTTGCGTTCTGTGGTTCTGTGGCTCGCAACAGGCTCTATTTACCATCCGCACCTGTTTTCGATATCAAGGAGGTGTGTAACCACGTTGAGTTGCGCAATGGGGATCATCAATTTCCAGGTTCCTGTTGTTCGAATTTCGCCGCATATAAATTGGAACATTGGGCCAGTACGTGATTCGGACTTCAATATTTTCGCAACATTGCTAGCCACAATCCATCGTTTCAGCTGAACAAAGACTCAGCCAAAATTTGGGCCATCTGGGCTATTCACTGTCAGTCAACTGCTGTGCTACCGACAGACGGTTAGTCCTTCGTCCATGCCCGAAAATTCTGTGCAGGAGCCGTGTAACACTGCTCTGAACACACTTAAATTTGCGTGCAGATCTAAGTGTGCATTCAACTATTAAATAACTGTTTTTGAACTCATTCATTTATCTTACCTGGTAGACTCGTCACCAGTCTGCCCAGAGACGGCAAAATCTTCGTGCAAGCACGTTGCCGTAGGCAGACTGGTAGTTCTCGGATGCTGTGCAAGGGCTGCGCGCGGAGTTTGAAATTTTTCCTTCTCTGCTGTTCTGAGCGCAATTGTCATTAGTTTAAAAAATTTCAAAGGTACAGGTTGCGTTTATTCCACATATCTTGAAATCTGCCTCCTCAGAATATGCAGAAAGTGTGCCAGAGTGCTCTGGGAAACGGACGAATTTTAGCAGGCGCTGCACAGCCCCCGTGATGCCGACGATCGGCACCACCCAAAATTTCAAACTCCACGCGCACAGCATTGACAACTCCCGAGAACTACCAGTCTGCCTACGGCAACGTGCTTGCACGAAGATTTTGCCGTCTCTGGGCAGACTGGTGACGAGTCTACTTACCTGGAGGCAAAGCGGCCGAGGATAACGATTGGTCAAGATAGTCTTTGGTTCGTAACTGCAACCATTCGGACTCAGGTTGGGACTACTGGAAATCTTTGGCCCAAGTAAGTATAATACTCTGCTCTACACTAGTCTTTGCCCCCATTCAGATTCAATTTCCAAATGACTGGTCCCATTAAATTGATCTGCGTCTGGTTCTCGGGGATGTCGGGGACCGGAGTTGAAGTCACAGCATTTATACTCCACCTTTGCTGATCACTGACACTCCATACCCCTGGAATTATGCTTATTTCGACAGGTAAATAGAACCATGTATCTATAGGCCCACAGGAAGGCGGAAATGAGATTGAGTTTCAAGTTCAACAGGAACACAGGTGAAGCACTCTGCAGAATAGACCTGACTGGCGCCACCCCTGAATTTGACGAACATATTGTGACTCCAAATGATCTCTGACTGACAGCCTTCTCAACTTATTGAGGCTGGAGAAACATATTACCCACCAACCGAGTCAGTACTTGCAGAAATGCCACCATTCAATGGTTTAGAGGAGGGCTTGACCACAATTTGACTATTTCGAGCGATTACAGTGTATTACCCCCAGATAATTGATTCCCAGGCCTTATATCGCAAAAAGTCGTCCTAATAAACGAAGTTTAACGATTCTAGGCCACGCGGGATTGGCACGGCAGTGGCTGTGTTGCCACGGCACTGATGCGGCGTTGACGCGCAGTGACGCGGCACTGCCACGCATTGACGAGGCGCTGCCACGCATTGACGAGGCGCTGCCGCGGTGCTTGACGAGGCATTGACGCGGCAATGCCTGACCATAAATGTGGTCCATACCTACTCAGAATTGTCCATTTACTGTCCTCGAACCTAGTATATGAACAGAATCCGCAAAATGTTCCATACAAGACAAACCTTCCAGTTGAACGCAAGGGAAATACTATACTTTTCTAGTCCATCGAAGAGGTACGGCCCCCACAGGTAGATGATGACCTTTTAATGATGTCTATGAATGAAATAGACCGTGTTGCAATAGTGGAAACCACCAAAAGAAGAATAGTCAACTGCTGCGTCAGTGTCGCGTCAATGCCGCGGCAGTGCGCGGCAGCCGCGTCACTTTCTCCGGACCGCGAATTGGAGGCGATAGCAGCGTTGAATTCAGGGTAGCCGTCGAGGAATTGGTGGGAATAAATGGCATTGGTAAGCCCGTTTACGCGTAAACGGGCGTATACGGGTCCATCCGTGCCGTACTCGTGCCGTGGGAGACTGGCCACAACCTGCCAACGGAACGGGGACGTAAACGTTTTTACGGCCCGTCGACCGTAATTTTTACGGGACAGTTGCATGCCCTACACGTGAGGTGGAGTGGAAGCCAAGGTGGGAGTACGTAATACATCCTCGAAGACAACTCGGCATAGCTTCAAGTGTCTCAAGCAGGCCCCGCAGGCAAGAAGGGTCTCAAGCGCTAATCGATTGGGAAATCGGATGGAGGTAAGCTCGAGCGATCGCAGGGTGGCAGGGAGTGGGCGAAGGACGACACCACGATGGTGTTGTGAGGAAGGATACCCAAACTGAAGGTGCTTCAACAGTGTGGCTGCATCTGTACATGTCGCTGGCTGCTCGTCCGATGTCAAAATCAGGCAAAGCCGTTCAACGTACTGTACTATTAAATTCAATTCGTCAAGGGGTGTGACGTGTGACCCGAAATACCATTTCGTCAATTCGTTAAAGGGTCCCCGGCTGCGTGACAACCCCAAAAATTTCGTCAACCCCAGGAAATATTCCAGGGGTTGCAAGACATGTAGAGTAAACCATTAGGATGACTTAGGAATCACCTGAGAAGTTTTATTTCAGCAAATCTGTTGAACGGGAAAAAAATCCATTTTTCACTGTTGAACTTCGGTTGAACTTGGTCTGAAGCATGATTTTTGTGAGGTTTGAAGCAGGAAACCTAGTAGGAAGAGTGTCCGCAGCTAAGGAAACTTGCTCAGAGCAGCCCTGAACCCAAATTTTGAACCGACCGTGACGAAAAGTATATTCGTCAAGAGCCTCCGTGACACGTGACAAGGTTCCAAAATTCGTCACGTCAAGCACCCCCGTGACGCGTGACTGACGAATTGATTCTAATAGTACAGTAGACGCCGAGGTGGCGGAATCACTCGGAAAGGCGCTTTACGCTGCATATCTTGACCTCAAAAATGCCTTCCCAGGGACTGACAGATCCACTGCACTAGTGCATCCTGGCTTAGTCATGGTGTAGATACACTTGTTTGGGCTGGAGGCCATAGGCAGACATCATCACATAGCTTGCTCTTGACCACATCGCGCCGTTCTTAGCGCGTTCCGTCTGGACGACGGCCTGGCTGGCGTCTCCATTTGGTGACAGCAGTGGGTTTGACGATATGCGGACTGGATCGTGCCGGTTCTGGCACGTACCGTTTCTGTCGACATCCAGCAGTCTTTCGCTGCATCCACCTTTTGGACCGCCCAATTCATCACCGGTTCCTCTCAGCATCTTCCATACCATTCATCGACCACCACCAGGAGTTTCGACTACTCCCACCCCTCCCACCCCTCCCACCCCTACGTTCTCGCGCTGTGCACAATACCGGACGTATTCTGTGCCCGGACGGCGCGGGATTACTTGGCATGGGAACTCATACTCAGTTCGGCATTTCTCGGCTCGCTTCGGCATATTCCGGTCCATCTGGGGATCACGGTGGTCCGTTCCGAGCACGGAATTCCGCATGGGGCACAGGCTGCCTAACATTACTACGACATATCGGCGCTCTTACCCTACCCCCGACCGGCCGGAGACTTTCCTGGGAGTCGGATGCCCTGCGGGGGACGATAGCAGGGGGTTTTCGGTGGGCGGTCGGGACCGATTTGGGCTTGCGTGCTTCCAACAGCAGCAGCCACTTGCAATTTGAAAACATCCCATCGGATGGACGATAGAAGGAGCAGTTTGGTTGGGTGGCCCGTTGTTTTGGGATCGCGACGAGGGCGTCGCTACGACGGCCTGGCTGGCGTCTCCACCACCCTATGGGTCAAACTCGCTACCATGGGGATCTCTGGACCCATGATTGAATGGCTGAAGAAACTATGACCGTATCCGATACCTCGTCCGGCTTGATGGTCGTTTTGCCCCTGCATTCAGGTCTCTGCTCGGTATTCTCACTGGCGATCCAGGTTCACCTCAGTTGTGGAATCTGTTCATGTCCGATTTCATTTTGGCATGACACCCAGAGGATATTGAACTAAATGGTGTCCCAATTACAAACGTTGAACATGCGGATGATATCCTGACGGCCTCAGGCGTGCCTTCCGGACTCCAGACCCATCTGAATGGCTCACAATTTTGGGCAAACAATAATGGATGTGAAACCTCAATCCCCAAATGTTTGTATCAGGTGTTTGGGCGGAAACAGCAAAGTTGACCTACTTTTCACCTCGGAGGCAATCGAATTTTTCAGGTTCAAAAAGCATGTTATCTCGGAGTGTGGTTCGAAACCGGGAAAAAGTTCATATGGACGGAGCAGTATAAGATTAAAGCGCAGAAAGCAACTACAGTTGCGAATGTATTGTTGGGGCTAGACCGTTTCGTTGGTAAATTGCCTGCCTGGGAGGCGAGAACTCTATACATGGCAAGAGTCGATCCATACCTCACCGCGGGCTGCGATGTATGCCTGGATATGGATGCGAAGAGCCTGGCTTCATTGGAACGTGTTCAAGTTAGATTCCTACGGCGCATGCTGGGGGTGGGCCGCCGCAGCCTCAAAGTTGTCCTTTTCTCGGAAACGGGTATCTGGCCCATCCGCTATCGCAGAGTCTACCTATATCCGGTCTCCTTTTGCCCTCTCTCTGCTCTCGCTCTTCGATTAACCCCTTCTTTGCTCCATTGCCTTTCCATTTGCGCTGGACCAGCTGATCTGCGCACAGTCCTTCTTTGATATGACGCAGCAGACCGTAGTCGCTGCTGTCTACGGCGCAGCGATGCAGCCGTGAAGCCACGTAACCCTTCCGGCAAACTCTTGCCATCTATAAAGACAGCCTTGGTATCGTTGAATCCCATTCTTTACCCACTTCGTTCGATGCTCGTTCTCAGCATCAATTCTGGCCTCAATCAGATTTTTCGAACATTCTGTCTGCTGGGTACTGCGTTTTGGCTCAAATCTGGTGCTATTTCTAAGCTATATTGGTGCACCATCTCTCGCGGCGATTCGGTGCTTCTCTCAATATTACTCGTCTCAAATTTCCCTGTTCTGTGCCCAGGATCGGCGGCGGATCGATCCCATTTACTCTTCAAGCTGTTGGCGAATCCTTCTCGGGGCTGAGATTATCGATGTGTCATGCGCAACGTCTCGCACCGCGTAATATTGCATACTCACATTTGGGCTGGGTAAAAATGACGCGCACCGGCGCGGCAGTGACGCGGCGTGACGGGGAAATTGACGCGGCATCGGCGCGCCTTGTCTAGCGCTTCGAAAAACACCTTCCAAGCCTCGAATTCCATGCCGATAGTGTTTTCTAGCGAAAATACATCTTCTGAACCCGAAAAGTCCAAACCCAAAATTTGGTCACCTTTGACTAAACTACATCTCTTGCAGGGCTATTCCATGCGTTTCCTGCAAACTTCTGCCTGCAAACGCTCGAGATACTGCAGTGCAATATATTTCAAATGCTGATAATGAAATCTGGCTGTGGCGGAGGTTGTTCAGCCAATCAAGAACCTTTACAATATCTACCAGACACTCGCTGGTTTAAGTTCAAGTAAGGACTCCGAAACAACTATGCATTATGCTGTACTGAAGATGTGATGTATTGTGCCGAGTTCGCTCACTGGAAGGGATCTGGATCATAATTGGGACGGTTGCTCGCGTACTCTCGCGACACCGGAGCCCGCAAGTTAGGCATGATAAATGAAAGGTATACGTAAAATATTAGTTGCGCGGCCGTCTTTGCCGATTCCGGAACGTCTATGGGTGTGGCGACCTTTTTGCGCTGATAGCCGTCGGCGCGTGTACGAGTCTGCCGTCAGCGGAGAGAGTGGGGCTTGATGGTGCAATGCGGGAGTACTGTATTATTTCGTTCAAATCGACATGGGGTGCGACACGTGACCCAAAAAACCAAAAAACCGAAAAACCGATTCAACAATTCGACAGCCGCCAAAATTTCGCGTGACCCCACGGAAATTTTTGACATACGGAGCGAAAATTTGGCGTTTTTACGCGTTCCAAGCAGCCTTCGGCGCCGTGACACGGATTTCCAGTTCGACAACCCGTTCCGTGACCCGTGACCACGACCAAATTTCGTGTTCGACAGGGGGTTGCGTGACGAATTGATTGAAAAAGTATAGTATGTTGATTAGGTCATCACGTGCAACCGGCCCGATCCCCGAAGCCGACGAGTACGGCGAGTCGTAACACCACAACGTCCCATAGAGCTGCGACTATATGCCACTTGATTGGTTTTCTATAAAACAGCAACTGAGCTAGGCCACATCTATAGACTTGCCCTTGTATAGATTTGTCTATCTCTCCCTTGTTGTGCCTACATGCGGAGTCTAACATGCTACTTAATTATATTTCCTTGCCATATGGTGCCGCACTGCCACTCGCTAACGCTCGCCCACATTCATCCCTTATCGCGCGGCTTAGATTGGACGCAGGAGGGTTGCGGCGCAGGTACTTACTTCATCGTCGTTTATCGAAGCTCACTCCGGTGTCGAAGAAGACTTGGATGAGGATTTCGTGCGTTTGGGGCCTCTGCCGGCGCTATCGGATTTGGGTTTGCGTTTTGTGGACGGCTTCTCGGTGTTCGTTCATGGCATCATGTCCTCGTCAGATTCAGATTCAGATCTGGTCTTGCTGAAGCATTTGTGTCCATACGACGACTTCCAACTTGGGTATGTATTGTGTGGCGATCCAATCCGCCTTCCACGGCATAGCCATAAGGTGGGGAAACGTTGCTCCATCTTTTCCCGCAAGGTATTCTTGGCACTCAAGCCAGCGTTAGATCATCCAGTCTCGGGGACGAGACCTGCCCGTGGCAAAGTTGAAGTATACAAGCAGTCGCCGGCGCTTCGCGCCGGCTCCTACTTGCGGAGTCTGTACCCAGCGCTTCCAAAGCTGCGCTTGAATTAGCGCCTCAGAAACTTTAACAGTGTACGAAAAGCGGAGTTTGGCATTGTGTACACTTTTATACGGGAAAATTCTCGGCGGACGTGGAATGGCCTACATTATCCTATCTCGAGGAAAACACTCTTATCGATGCTCATGAGCAGGAGCAGGGTTGGGCGGGAGCGCGTCTGAACCATGAGAGACGCAGCCCTGTGTTGAAACTCCGATTTGGGCTGCCGGTCGGGCCGGTACGCCGAACTCCCAAACTTTCTCAAGAAGTGAGTGATCTCTGGATCGTGGAATACGGTTAGGTAAGCTGATGATCGGTCGGAGATCGCCCGGGACTGGCAAAAATGACGCGCGACGGCGCGCACCTGCGCGCACTGCCGCGGCACTGACGTAGTCCTGTTTTAAGCTCAGGTGTCCGATCAGAGTAAAAAGCTTATTGCATAATCACGAAACGAGCCCATTGCTCCATGTCGCGCGACCTGGGACCAGAAAAATCATAATGAGATACATCTTCTGTGATTGGGCGAATTTATTTGGATTTTTTGACCGTTTGACGTTGCTGTGGAAGAGATAAAGTTGATGGGTAAACATCACATTCATATCACGTCGTCTTGAGCCATGTGCTAAAATCCTAATTCAAGGATGTTTCGGCAAATTCTTGGGAGGCAAATCAGCGCAGATATGCACTAATAGTGAGCCTGCCCTGAAATAAAATGAGAAAAATGGCTTGCGCTGTCAAAACGACGAGAATACATTGTAATTCAAACTCCGATGATTATGTAACAAGGTTTTTACTCTGATCGGGCCCCCGCGCTTACGAACAGACTTCAACAAACGGAGGTACGATGTCAAATATTGTTGAAGCGTCTGTCTAGGAGAGACTAGCACTGACGCGCGTTGATGCGGCGTGGCTGTGTCATTGACGCGGCAATGGGCGCGCCGGCTCTAACTCTTCAATGAATGCTCCCTACACGCTAATTCGAGTTCTGGTGACATTTTCCAGTCTCAATACATCGTTTGGATGCAGAAAACCTTTGCTCATTTTTCTGCCAGTCATGACTGACATTGGATGAAGAACCACTATTTTTGGTCTTTCCTTGCAATACAGCTGGTCTTGGACTTCGAAACGACGGCAATTGGCCAGAACTTGGGCATAATCTTGAGTTTTCAGTCATTCCATCCAAATCGGATGCCTGTTCGATCACCACCCAGGATGAATCATGCCCAGGAATACCGGTATAACGCCGCGAAACAGGAGCTGAAGATGTATTCTTTACACATATTTTGGGACAGTCTCCATCTGTCCCTGTCTGTCCCGTTCCTACCGTGGTTGACGGCATTAATACCTGGGAGCTTCGCAGGGGATGGTGATAACTAATCACACTAATATTTTCAACCCTGAGAATATCGCGCCATTCGAGTTCAATTCTCACGGACAGTACGTGAAGAACATAATTATAATCATCCTCTCAGTGAATAGATACCCCCCAATGGCCGATTTGGCGTCGAATATTCTTTTCAGTGCAACATAGTCAACACAGATAACATTCCGCTGAGCTCTGCGCTGTGCTTATCCCCATCAGACCAGCACACATCACCTTCAAATCACCTTTCTCCTTTACTATTATACACAGCATTCAGCTAGCATTCATTGGTGGATTTGGTGCCTGTACAGTTTCTCAGGAGTGAAGGTTATGTGGGTATGTACCACCCACTTATTTGCATTACAAGCTTAGGGACACACCGGATGAATTAGGAAAGCACAGACACTGATACATCCATTCATGGTGTTCACAGATTATTAGTCCGCGCTTCAGAGGACTGTGTTCAACTTCATCCCAGAGGTCGATTCCAGGGTCAAGTGTCAACACAATAGGGCTAAACACTCTGTATGGAGCCCCATGAATGAATGTGAACAGTCAAATCTCAGGTGCAGCTCCTCATGCCCCGTAAGGAAGACTTTTCTGAATGTAAGACTAGATTTGAGTTTGGGACACCTAAGAATGTGCGGCACCTCAGAAAGACGGGATTTCAACATCGTTTATGATACGCAAGACTCGAGGCAAGCGCCCGTGGACATTGACTGCGTTGACATGCACCGGTGTGGAAAGTTCTTGTCGCGACAGGATTTGAATCTCCGCCAATGAGTTATGCTGGATCCATTGCATTGCGTATATCCAACCCAATTTAGGCCCCACGGTTGGACATAGATTTGAAGTTTTCTCTCTTGCCGTGTTTCCAAAGCCAGGAAAATTCAAATCTTCTCACCAACGTCTTCTGGCTCTTCACTGCGTTCCGGGCCCCGCAGACAAACCCCTGTCGTCGTTCGGCTACCTGTGGCTACGTCGGTAAAAATCTGGCTACATCCGTCGATGGGGGGTAGACAGAGGAAGTAGACGCAGATCTGTCGTCGCTCAGCTACCTCCAGCTACCTCGCGCAGACACGGTCCGGCTAGCTATGTCTATGTCCGTCTATGCTGGTAGACGCATCCTACTCACGCTAATCCACAGAGACAGAGACCCGACATTGTGAATTAACAGAAAGCAATCATTGGTCTACGTGATTTCTGCCTCAGTCTACCTCTGGCTACCTCGGTCTACCCTCTATCTACATTGGTGGACTCAGGTAGACGGACATGGCAGATGTAGACGTACTATGTCTACGACGTGTAGACATATGTAGCCAGACTGTCTTGTCTACTCCTCTGTCTACCCCGGTAGCCAGACCCTCTGTCTATCAGGGACCGGAACACAGTGAATGCTGACAACCTATTCGGTATCACAAAAAGTAACCGGAAATGTGTATACTACGTGCATCAAATTCAATGACCTACGACCATGTGACACCCAGATATACTGCCTATGGACAAACCCACTCACCTGGCGCAAATCATGTCATTGGCGTTTTCCAAAGCCACGGCAATATCCGTCATGCCTGATGCAATTACGACATTTCATCATCTACATGAAAGAACCTTTGGAAAAAGACCCCAGGGGACCAGATCAACACTGACATAACCTAGGAGTGGATGCCTCGGCATCTTCTGTGACCTTCAGGAGCCCCACATTGTGGACCATCTGTTATGTTGTGCGGAATAAACATGAACCGTGTGAATACTCCTTTTTTGATCCCCTCTAACTCCTCCTGTAGCACTGGCTTGATACAGCCCTCTTGCACCTTGACAGCAGTGGGTGTGAACCAGTACAAATAATAATTCTTTACAGAAGGCAATAACTAAACATACAGGGCACTACTGTGATTAATCTAGTGTTGCTGCCGGCTAAGCCGATCAATTTCAAAAAACTGAGATAACACTGGGAATAAAATACCGGAAATTCTGTGAATATTTGGGCGGGTAAATCTCTCAAAAAGCCGTAAGGTCTTCCGCCACTATCAAGCAAACAACTAGGTTATGGTTTTCTAGCCTGCGATTTTCGCCCCCCTCCTTTTTCGTTGATCTGGATCCGTTCCTACTTTGGCGGCATTTGCGCAACAATTGGTTTCAGGTTTCGTCAATTTCACTCACGTTTGATGCCCCGGACTTTGCCGACGCAGCGGAAAAAAGTGTTCTTTGAGGGTTCTAGTTTATTTTGACTCGTATAAAGTGGTTATATAGATTTGAATATCTTATATTAATGCTCCAAACTTTATTCAGTAATTTATTCCGGGTGGTTTTGTCAAATTCTGGGGAAAAACTATGAGATTGTGGTCTGAGGCGCGGAAAAATTCTCATAAAAGGTCTGAAAAATGGGGAGACATAATTTTATACCAAAAGTCTCTCCATAGGCTGATAAAATGTGCAAAGACTACAAGGGGCGGTTTCGTGGATGAGTTCTGTGCTGCGTCGACAAAGTCCGGGGCATCAAACGTGACTTGCTCGCGCGGAATGATGTCAAAATGCGTATTCCCGTAGATAGATCGGTTACCGGTCTAAACAAAGATAAAGAGATGGGTGATGACAGGGAGAAGCCCAAGCGTGGGCGGAAGCGCAAGGCTGAGACCAATGGCGATGGGGCTGCGGCTGAAGATGCCAAACCCGCTATGAAGAATGTGGGTTTCTCAACTTGAGGGCAAGTTCGCCCACTGTATGTGTGTTACAGGCCACCCAGCTAAGGCCGCCCCGGCGTCAAAGTCTGCCAGCAAGTACAAGCCAACATCCGAACCCGCCTCTGTGAGTCTCCCAAAAGCGTCTCACTGCTCCCACAGGGGGCCCGCCCTTATGCTCCGAGTGGGCAGACGCTGACTCCACCCGCAGGCTGACGCAGTGGCACCTGCAAGTGCCGTAGATGCGGCGAGCGAGACAGACGAGCCTGAGGCTGCGACTGATGCGGTACGTCTCGACCTCTCTCCACTTATGTGCACCCATCCCTGCCCGCCTTCTTGTGCTTATGAACCGTCCCTCCGTCTCGTCCCCGCCGGTACTAACCCAAGCCTTCTCCCACAGGGCTACGTTGCGCACCTTGCCCCCCCCCCCGCGCCCTCCAGGGCGCTCCTCTGTCTCCGCCTTCCCCTCTCTTCACTACCTGCTACCGCACGCTGTTATCCCATATCTACAGTCTATCATCTATCTGGTGTTGTATGTATGTCGTGGTTTGTGGATACATGTCGCCGGTTTATGTATAACATTCCCCACATCATCGCATCGTCGTCCATATCCATTAACATAAGCTGCGATGAATGCCGCGCAAACTTCCTCAGATCGGCTTCTTCAGTCGCTGGCTCTACCACATCGACATTACGGAGATTGCGGTGTGTGGGTACATATTTTGGCGGCGAGATGGAGGACCTACACCACCACCATGGATTTTTGGACCTCGGGAAGGTGGCCGCTGGGGACTTGGGACGGCTCTGGAACTCAAAGTGCCGTTCGGGCCAGTGATGCACCATGCATCCCTGGGTGGATTGGCCTCACTCGATGGATAGTGGCGTGCCTCGGCCGTTGACGGAGTTTTTCGATAAAAGCTGGGACACTTGCACGCAATTTATTTGAAAAGATCCAAGGATGCACTTTTTTCTGCAATTGCGTAATTGACAGAGATATCGTCCCCTGTTTGTGTTCGTCTGTCTTAGCTGAACTATTAATCAGCCTTGATTCGGCGTCAAACGGGGAAGACTAGACCCTTTGTCCAGGTCAATCTCTTCCTGTTCGCATATGTCGTGCTGGTCTTCCTTCCAAATATTGTCGAAATAACTCTGGAATCACACACTGAGTTAGCCGCAAAGGTGCTGGAAAAACAGGGCGGACTGACCCTCATCAGCACCATGATTCCACGTATTGGCGCCTTCGACTTTTGGATCCGAAATCCAAATCAACACTTGATTGCGTCGGGCGAAGACAGAAGAAGCCAGGGCTTTCAGGACCCCTGAAAATAAATTCAGATACCTGTCCAAAATTCCCCAACACCGGACCGTCAAATCCTTGTTGCCCGACAGGGTGGGCCATGTATGTCACTGAGGTATTTGTATTGCCAATTCTACTTTCAAATCGACAATTAGATGCCGGTCATCGCTGTGATCGGCACGATGCCTCCGGCATCGGGCTAATTGGTTGTGCCACCATCTTCACCATGGTCGAGTTGACAGCTCCGCACTTGCCAAATTGGAAACTCTGTCCTGATCCAGGGCCCTTTCTTGATTCTCGTCGTCGTCCGGGGCTCGAGATTAATGGTCCCAATCATTAAACAAGTAGTCATGGGGGTTCTTGCATGTTCTTGAAATTGCAAGCGCGTCTTGAGAAACACACCCGGAGAAGAGTGCTCGAAGAGCACTCCGGCGGAGTGACTGCGCGCGGAGTGACTGGAGAGCAATCCAAAGGAGAGACTACAAGGTGTGCCCGAAGAGCTCTCTAATGGAGTGGCTGGGAAAGCACTCCCAGTGCATGACCTCCGCAGGAGTGCCTAAATTACGAAAATAGTGATTGATCACTTCACATGATTGACTATGCTTTACACAGCGTCTTTTGATATGATATTGAAGGACACTAGCAGTGACCCGTGCTTCGCTACGGTAGGAGCAATAAAAATCGACTTGAAAGCATCGTTGGCATTGAGAGAGGACAGAGTTTTGCAATTTGTACAGAATACAATAAATGATACATTTAATTCGCAATTTCTTTAATGATTGGCACGACGACGGCTTTGAGATGAAGTTCCTTCCCCCTTGTCATTCCTGTCGTTGGCCTCTTCGGCGGCGCGATCATCGGCAGTCTTTCGTTTCTTGGTCTGTGGCTCACTGGACGTCATGTCGCTGTCCTGGCCGCCGAAAAAGCCGGTGAATTTGAGGCGGGCGGGCGTTCCGGATACTAAATAATTTGTGAGCGCTAGCTTGGATGAAGGGATAGAGTGAGCGACTGACCTATTTTAGTTGGACTCGCCTCGGCCTTTTGGGTGGAGGCTGAGTGGGATTGTTGACCCAAGAAGACCACCTGGTCGACGTCAATTAAGAACTGTTTTACCGTGTGGTCATCATTGCGCTCGACACCCATGAGGAAGCCGGTAACGGAGACGAATTTCCCCTTCGCAGGAATTGGTTTGTACTTCTCGAAACGTCGTGTCGGGAATCATGCAGCGAGTAGGGAGAATTTCAGGTTTCTTCGTGGCAGAGATATACTGCTCTGCCGCGATCTCGAACGTTGCATCGTCTTTGTTCATATTGGTGGCGACGCCGCAGACTTGAACGAATAAAGGCTGGTTGAGGCTGAAGTTCTCGGGTGAACCGAGAGAGATGAGCTTCGGTATAAATGGTATGAGTTGTGCATAATAGCCAGAGATGGAAGGCGCACCCAGACTGCATCACCAATAATATGGTAGTCCGCGGGACCTAGAGATTGAGAATAAACCTCGACAGTGGGTAGGGTTCGGGCGACCTGAGAGATGCTCCAGATGAGAGCTGTTGAACAAAGACAGCTACACACCGAAATCCATGCCGCGTAACACCCAACTTCGGGTAGCTCAAGATTGTTCTGATTGAAATAGCGAATGGACCCGATGAGGGCTGGCTCGGAGGACGGGAGATAGGCTTGGAGGTCGAAAACAACTGTCTTTGATTTGGGGATGACGCGGGGGTTCTCGAGGACGGCGAGACCAGTAAATGACGCGGAAGACATGGTTATGTGTGGATGTGGGATAAGATGAGGTGAACGTCGGATGTGAAATGGCTGGGTACGAATAATCGGGCTGCTTTTAAGCGTCCGCGCTGGCACTACGCAAGGTGCTACGTCAGTGGAGATTGGTGCAACGTCGATGGCGACCAGTGCTCGGTAAAGCTCACCAGGATATTTTGGCTCCAGTGTTTACCGTGTTTCTTCAAGTCATGTTACCGTGTGCTCCACATCGTGTTTCAAAAGGTCACCCCACCGTGAATTGGGGCAGTGGGACCGTGGAGTTGGACGTCATCCGCAGTGCAAGACGTCATGTTGGACGCGGTCGCGCTGACGTCGGCTACTGGCGGGGACTCCGCAAGAAAATTTAAAAGGTCATCGGCGCCGCCTTGAGAGTCAAGAACTCGAACATGAACTACTTCCACTATCAGTCACGGTGTGCGGTATGAAGGCAGTACTTGGCATGTTTGAAGGTATACTGACTTCGGTACAGGGCAAATTGCGCAGAGATACTTCGAGGAGTCACGCCAGCGCTCCACCGGCTGCACGTCCTTTGAGACGATCCTTGAGAATTCAATTGATGCGGGTGAATGAAAAAGCGACGTCCCTCCATATAAAATACTTACTTGACAAATCCACAGGGTACAGTTCAACCTGAGACACAGAAGAGGGGCGTCGGACATCTTCATATTTTGATTTCTTTGAAGGATGATGAACGCGAGAGATGAATAACGGTTGTTTGACTCTGTTACCAAACTTAAATAATAATCTCAGTTTCTTTGCGCTCATTCGGGTTATAAATTTCGCATGAATTCATGATCCTGCCTTCATATCGTCCAGAAAACTTGGTTTAATATTTACAACGTTTGGATGTACATCAATTTTATTTTACTGGAATATTTCGGGATAGACTATGTTCATTGTTTTATTGTCGCGAGACCTCGGGGGTAAGAGGACAGTGACACGATGCCGAGAGGTGGCTCGGGAGAGTGCAACATACAGCTGGCCGTGGCTGAAGACAGGCGTCCGAAGATCAACGCCAACATATTTCACGGACTGGCCCTGTGCCTTGTTAATGGAGATTGCGAAAGCGAGGCGCAACGGAAACTGCAACCGGGAAAGGATAAAGGAAAAGTCGGTGGTGCTTCCAGATGGTGTGAGGGTGATGCGAGGAATAAAAACAACATTGCCGTTATGTTCTCCGCCCAGAATTTCGGCTTCTAATACCCGATCCGACATTCGACGAATCACCAACCTAGTACCGTTGCAAAGGCCCTGCGATGGCGCAAGGTTACGAAGAAGAATGACTGGGCAACCGGATTTGAGGGAGAGCTCTCCTGGAGGTAAACCGGAAGCGTCCAAGGAGCGCAAATATTCGATAGGCATCGCATCGCACACATCGGGATCATCCGCTCCTGCCTCTGTGACGACATTGTCAGCGCTAATGAACGACCTACGATCACCCGACATGCGATTGAGAATGGTGTCGTTGAGACCATCGACATCGCCGTTACGTGCCGCGAGAATAGTGCGTTCCATGAAGTAATTTGGCGGAGGGGTGGGTCCATCGATCCCGGGGAATATGGAATCTATCAGCGTGCCATTGTCCCGGCACACCATGTCCGATGGCAATTCGACGGTTCCATCCTGGGCATTACTTCTCCCATACCCGATGTCCAAAAGCCATTCCGCGAACTCGGATTCCTCGGGACCGACATCCAAGCGCATGTTCTTGGTCAGCGTAAGAACCTCGATACTGTCCCAGATATATGATTGAAAGCTGGAGGCGTTGACAATTTCCTCCGCAGTACCCTTTGGAACGACAGGGAGAACTTGTTTGGGGTCACCTCCGAAAACAAAAGTGATTCCGCCAAACAGTTTGTCAACTCCCAAAAGATCGCGTAAAGTGCGGTCCACGGCCTCGTGACACTTGCGGTCGTGCATGGGGGCCTCGTCCCAGATGCCGAGTTTGACTGCACGCATGAGGCCCGCTCGCAAGCTCTCCTTCGGAATAGAGCACGTTGATTCGTCGTTTAAACCATCAATGGGGATTTTGAACACCGAATGAGCTGTGCGGCCTCCGGAAAGAAGAAGGGCGGCAATCCCAGAGGAGGCGACACAGAGAACGATGACGAATTCCCCTCTCAGGTGATGCGCAAGAGTGTTGTAGACGAAGGTTTTTCCAGTCCACCCGCGCCGCTGAGGAAAAAGACTTTTCCGAGCTTTTGCTCCACTGACTCGATGACGCGGTTGAATGCATCCTTTTATTCCGGATTCATGCGCTCGAGATTCATAAGAGCGCGCTCACGCTCCTCGGCCTGGTTGTAGTCCAGCTGTTCCGTTATGAGTGGATTATCCCCTGCCGTACTCCAGTCACGCCGGGGCGCGGGCAATTCGAAGTCGGCCAGTGACCACCCGGACTCCAGAAGAATTTTTTCGAGTGAAAAGAGACCGTAGTCGTACACGTCGTCTTCTGTAGGACTTTGGAAGCCCATGCGGCGGAGCCGGTGATCGAGGTCATCGCAAATGTGGACGCGAAAATCGTCCCACAGTTTCCGCGGATCGGTGGGATTACAGAACAGTAGCAGAGTCGCGAAGAGGTGTCGAAGTCGGGTTCCTGTCTGCATTTCAGCCGCTTCGGAGAGGCAGAGGCGCCATTCTCCATCATCTTGCAGCAACCCACGTGTAAGACAGGCTTGGCGATAAGAATCATAGCGCACACCTACATTTCGTCAGGTTTAAAGCTTGAGCAGGCGAACACGACAAACAGTTACCTTCGTATACGTACAGTTCATCGTGTGATCGCGGCCCTTTCACTATCGACAGGAGTGTCCGAAGGTAAAAGCGTTCTCCGCCAGATGGAGACACAAAAAACATCCGACCCAAAGCCCATCCCTTTCGCCGAATCACCTACTGCGGTGGTTTATCTTTAGAAGCCTCCTTCCAGGTGAAATATTGCGGAAACTCCTGGTAAGTGTGCTTTCGTGCTTCTTCACCCAGACCACCGGTGTTCCGATTGGCAGCAAAAAAAGCCTGGAGTTCGCTAACCTCGTTGGCCGCGCGTTCGAGGACTTCATTTGGATCCTCCCCAGGGTCAAAAGTGACCATGTGTTGGCCAGCGAGGTGGACTGGAAGACGAACAACGTTCGGGACTTGGGTGTGAGGATCGAAATGGAAGATCCGCCATGCTGCCTCTGGCGGACCGATATATCGCCCATCAATATAAGTCTTGATCTCGTCCCGGTCTACTTCCAATGTCGCACGATCCCCGCCCTTGTGAATATATTTGAAAGGATATTTGATCGATTTGACAGTCACGCGCATTCGACGTTAATGTGGCAATCGAATTTAGCGGAGAGGTAGGGCGAGTAAGGGACGATCCAGGAGTTGTCAACGGTGTGGCGACCGACTTGGTATGCACGGCCGTCTTCGGGGCGATGATAAAGGGGGTAACCATCCGAGTCCATTGACGTGGTTGCTTGAAATGGCTTCGGGAAATATTTGGTGCACTTCCCGTTCTCCATGCACGGCACGCGCGGATTCAGGGCACCACAAGGACCATGTACCATACATTTTTGCACGGTGTCGAAAAGCAGCGGCTGAGTTTCCGGATCGGGCCATTTGGCCCAAATCGCGGAATCGATGTCGTCTGGATTGAGTAACTTGTACGGATGGCGGAGGAAAATGAGGAGGTGCATGTGAGGGAGTCCCCTCTTCTGGAACTCAATGGTGTAGACGTATGCAGCGCACTCGCCGAAAATTCCGTGCTGATGAATCTCCCTTACGATCTCCTTTTTCTTTAGCTCGAATACTCGCGCGACCAGTTCGGGACGGTCATACGATGTCTGGCCACGAAGAAGCTCGCGTGTAATTTCAATCCACTGTGGATTCGCAGTCACCGTGACGAAGAGATCCACCTTCAACATCTTTGAGCGAGAAAGCTGGAAAAGGATATTCCGAACTTACTTTGCGGAAGTAACGGGCTATCGCCATCGCATCCTGGTACCGCTGCTGCATATGGCGAGGTCCGCCGATGTACGATGATGGAAGAATGAAGCGCTTGCCGAGTTCGTTGAGATCTACGTCGTCGTCGCGATTGGATATAGCATCCTCCAGTCCGCTGTACAATGATGCCCTGAGCTGCCGCTGGTTGCGGCGAAGAAAACTGAGTCGATTCTGGTCAATAGAAGCAAAGGAGTCGACCATATATTGCTGAAGTAGGCGACCGCCAAGCAGGACAGTGGAAAATTCGTTCTCGCGTGGGAAAAGCCGGAAGGCGTGATAGCGAGTTTGGGTAAGCCTGCCGGGGCGCTCCTTTTCTGGTTCATTGAGGTATAAGTCCGGATGCCAGCCATTCTCGCCCCGGGGAAACAGCAGGACATAGTAGAGAGGAGCATATGCTGGGTGAATATCGGAAATACGCTGCAGAGGGGTATCACTCGGCACACGATTGCGGAGGATGATGTCGCGGCCGTCACCAGCGGAACCGTCACCCGGAAGTACAACGGCCACCTCCTCCGCGGTTGGCAGATTGTAGCGACGGCGGTCAGTCCCGGGCAGAACTCGCAGCCGAACCTCAGCTTCTTCTACGTCATCTCCCAGGTCCTTCAAAATCTCGTAGGCCTGTTTGTAAATGGCCGAGTATGCATGCGAAGCAGTTAGCATGGTCTGCAGACTTTGCATCGTGTCCTGCCGAAGATTGCTGTTCCGATTCATTCGCTGCTGCAGTGCGGCGCTCGGGTCATACATATAGAGCTGTGCGTATGATGGCGCGGTACCGTCTGGCGCAGTGAGAGCGCTCGAGAGGTGGCGTAGATTACCGAGAATTCGAAAAATCCAAGCATTTGGACCATGCTTATTGATGCTCTTGTCGTCGTTTACGCCGAGGGACGTGAAAGCTAGCGTGGCATTATATTGAGTTATATGCGTGCGAAATTCTTGAGCCTGCGCATCGCCGCCGACCAGCAACCTGTGAAGCGGCTGCGGCGGCTCGTTGAGACGATTGAGCGCAACTTTGCCATGGTTACAGCACACGCCATAGGGGGAAGCGTCCTTAGGTGGTTTGACGACTTTCTCAGCTTCCCAGTGGAGGGCGCCACAGTCGGAGCACACATCATCCATGCATCCTAGGTCATGACGCGACTCCGGATCACGATACTCTTGGCGTGCAGCCATGAAAAGCTGGGTGCGAGTAGGGCCACGACGTGTAGCTACATAATTAGGAGGTTAGATGTTCGAAAAAGATCAGCCTTGCACACATACCATTCCGATTAGCATTGCCCCGATTAACTGCATTGCGAGGCGGCCGCGGTGCACGATCTGAAATATTGTTTGGTCACGGGGTAAAGGACAAATGGATATGCTACATACCTTCCGGCTCACTTTCTGACCCAGGCACGCGCTGCGTTGGAGGCGGAGTCGGCAGTCCATTTTGTAGAGCCTATTACACGGTGAGTACGGCAGTAAAATACAGCAAGAATTTTGGATCTCACCTGCAGAGTTCGTGACGGGCGCAAAGGTCTTAAAGCTGGCGTGGATGCAGTACGCGGGTTGGAGGATATCTGGGAGGCAGGCTCTGAGGTCTCATTAGCTATGAGCATATGGAAGCCGAAACAAGTTCACGCACCATCAATGTCCATTTGCGGAGGAGTGGGGCGGAGCGGGAGGAGAACGCGGGGCGGAGCAGGGGGAGAACGGGCTGCGGAGTAGGAGGGTGTGTACGCGGTGGCGGGGAAGCAGGACGTGCTCCGCGGCTGAGGCGGGGAGAGGAGGGAGGAGTTGGGACGCGGCACGCCGTGTCAATAAGGCCACGGCTCGTACGCTACGGATCCCCACGCCCGCGCCTCGCCTCGCCCCCATCTGCGCCCGTGCCCCCGCCTCCATCTACGCCCGTTCCCCCGTCTGCCCATGCGCGCGTGCTCTCCACCTGCGCCATTGTATGGCCCGTCGTGCGTAGTCCGCGGGTACGCATATCCGCGGCGTGTATCTGTGTCCGCAGCTGGGAGGCCCGGGGACGTATTCGTTGCGTGCGGTGGGACGCGGAGGAGGAGGAGGAGCAGCGGGAGGAAGAGTGCGCGCCAGTGGAAGAGCGTGCGTTGCGGGAGCGCGAGCGGCGGGATGGGGCGGGAGCTGCAGTGGGGCGAGATAGCGAGAGGAGGGGGCTATAGTACGCGCGGTCGAGGCCGATCCGCAAGCAGCGCAAGCGGGAGCACAGGAGAGGAAGACGGACGCGCGGGGGGAGGGGGAGGGGGAGGGGGAGGAGACGTCGTCGAGTAGGGGGAGGGAGTGGCGGGTCGCGGAGGAGAGAGGACAAGCAGTGCGCGGCTGGGGGGGGGGGAGAAGAGTACGCACGAATGCTCTGCGGAAGCTGGGAGCGTGAGCGACGGGAGGCAGCATGTGGAGGAGGAGTTAGGGGGGATGCGTGCTGCATCTCCCGCCTCTCTATGCTACCGCTCCCACTTGTCCGTGCTACAACTCCCCACTGAGCGCTTCAATGCGGGCGCCTGCGTCAGACTTGTGTCCCCAGCGCGGGAGCCTTGATACAGGAGCGGGAGAGATGGGTCACTGCGATCCCGTTGTCGAGGGCGGCGTGCCGGGGGATGTGGATGTGGATTTAGGGGAAGCGGGTAGAGCAGGAGCGGGTGGGGAGGATGAGGATGCGGTGGCGCTCTTTGCCCAGCTGCCGGGACGCTGCTGCGGCGATGTTTCAGTGGTGGATGTCGTGGATGTCGATCCCAAACCCGGCGTTGCTCCTCGCGAGGTCTCGAAGTCCGTGAAGTCGAGCGCGTGAAGAAGTCGCTGTATCCCGGCGCCGTCGTAGTTCGTAGGCCCCGCGTATGGGGATAAGTGGGGATGCAGAGGGCAATGAGCGGGAGCGGGAGCGTGTCCAGCTGTCGAGGCGTATGCGCGAGTGCCGATGTCGTTATCGGCGGTCCAGATGCCCAGTGGGTGTGTGGGGATGCCGTCGATCCTGCGTGCGTAATGCTTCAGACCGGCAGATTACTGCTGGCCTCTGCTTCTTCACTCCTTGGATTACTTGCCCCCCATCTGACATGTCATTGCGCCCACTACATACTACTTTTTCCCATTCTCACATAGAGCGCGTGTATTTCCACTCGTCTTTGTAGCGTAGTTCTCGTACGTATTGGGGGGGGCATTTGATTATGCTCGCGTGGTCCAAATGGCTGAACGACGAGTCTACTGAAGACAAACAAGCGGTAAAGTACGGGTGGTTATCCATACATAAAATCGCCAGATGCCAACAGAGCACACATCATTCCAGGGGGTCAGGTGTATTCAACTTACTGTGAACTGGCTGGCCGCTTTAATGGCAGGACTGCTGGTTAGAACCCTGTAGGACCTGACCACCAGCTTATTCAGCTGATGTGTGGGGGAAGTTCGCTTCCCCCAGGTGAAAATCCCCAGTGTCCACCAGTTCACAATAAGTTGTTGTACGGCTGTCCCTTTGCAGAATGTGCGCACGAAACGACCACATGTATTTATTAGAACCTAAAAAGAGGGGGGAAAGTGTAACGTTGGGATATGCTTGTAACCGATGCCGTGCTTGAACGACTAATGACGGAACTTGGGACATGAAGAACTCCAGCTAAGAGTTTGACAAACAGATTTGAAAAAATCCCCATCATTCCCTGGCCATCCAAGTTGTGAGTTCTTTGCTGCTAAGTAGCACAACTGACATGTGATCATCTTGGAGGTGCAGAACACAAGTAGATTTTTGTCGCTCGGGGCCAGACGTATAGCTTCATGGATCGCAAAGTTGCGCCCGCGATCCGCGGTCAGACGGCCGGGGCCAGGGACTCTCAGTGCCGTATCCAGGTGAGAATCAAGCTGGAAGAAAATTCCAGCGCCAGCTGTGCTAGACTTTTTCCCCCTTCGCACAGCTACCCTCGACATAGACCTGCATCGGTATCGATGTAGCGAGCACTGCCCCCCACAACGATTCGAGGGCTTCGTCCTTGGTCTGTCTTGCATCCATCGTAGTCTGGTATAAGATGTCGACTTCTGCTGCGCCACTCAAGTCAGGCGCCGGTTGAACAACCTTATAAATTCGAGGAATCTGGGAGAAGGCTGTTGCATCCAGAGTCAGGCATATCCACATATGATCAGCCCACTCATCATCTTCGCCTTCAGATGGAAGAGCCACATCAAATTTGCGAACCAGCGGGAGTAGGCTGTGGGAGACAATTGCGTAGTCAATCACTGATTCACCCGAGTGTTGCCACGAAGTGAAGCGTCCTGGCGATGAAGTTTCCACGCAAGTGCCGTTCAGAATACACGGCCCATTCAACTCGCATTTTTTCATGACTGCCTTGCCACGCGCGTTGATTTTCTCTTCCGGATTAGCAGATTTTCTTGCCCAGCGTTTCGCCCATTCAATCTCTCTAATCGATACCTGCCGCGAAACAGTGCGCGCGTTCAGGTCAGACAGAAGTGCCGCATGTTTATCCTCGCTTTGCGTGCAGAGTGCAGCCGTTTCCCAGAGTTTTTGCAGAGGCTCAACTTCGGTCCAACATTCCGACCGCGAAGATTCTGGGGGTATATACACCCCGATGAGCCACATCGTCCCCATGTCAAGGACGAGGATGTCCGGCGAGCTTCATTCCATGCCCACAAACTTGATTCCACCGAGGAATTTGTACCCATTCCACTTTTGAACAGGGAAAAAGCAAGATGAGCTTGTAGAATCAGAACTGCCCAAATACAGAAAATTTTACAGAACTTGAGCCACTGGTGGTCGAATTTTCTGTGGATCTCTCAGAGTACTCATTCCATGCCCACAAACCTGATTCCACTGAGAAATTCATACTCATTCCACTGTTGAACGAGGACAAAGCAAAATGCCCTTGTGGAGTCAGACCTGCATACCCAAATCTAGAAAATATTACACCACTTGAGCCGTCGGCAGTTAAATTTTCCACGGCTCTTCCTGAGCACTCATGGCATGCTAAGGAACCTAGGTCGAACGATAAATCCGTCCCCATTCCACTTTTGAACAAGGCAAAAGCAAAATGGGCTTGTGGAGTCAGAACTGCCTGCCCAGATGCGAAAAATATTACAACAGTTGAGCCGCCGGTGGTTAAATTTTCCATGACTCCACCTGAGCACTCATTAGGGGTGTGAAAAACATTGTAAAGCATGTAAACATCGGCTGTCACTTCACGAGATATCCTCAAATGTGTCCGCCATCTGTGTCACCTCAGAAGGGGTTCTCTGTTTATTAGCTGGCGTGAGGTTCTCGGCAGGGCCAGAAGACGCCAAAAAACTGCCCTGTGAATCCGTTTGGAGGGGTTTTTTTTTTCACAGTTTTCATGTAAATATGTATTTTACCCGTCCGTGACCTCTGGTTTAACAAGCAAAGCAGCTAGGACAATTTCAAACAGACAGGGCTGGGCATCATCTGGCAATTTGCAGCATGCAATTAGCTCTCCATACCAAGTCACGCTTTTCGAAGGATGTGGGAAAACAAAAAAGCTCGGCTGTATTTGGCAGGGAGAAGGAAACACTTAATGAATTTAAGCTTTTACCATCAAACTTTAATTGTGGCTCACCACGAGCGAGAATATTGCACGTCACAATGTCACGCTCGACGACGGGCATCATTACAACACCCCCCAAGCACAGTGGCCGGAAATTCTTCATGGATGTGTCAGTTGTTACAGATTTGGAAGAGCCCCGGCCACACGGCGCATTTATTTTCACCGTGACTGTATTTAGAGGAAGAGGCTCTATGTTGTACATTTGCTTGAAACCTACTTGGGAGCCTGATGCTAATTTCTGCCAAAATTTGATAGTATCCTACCAATTGAGTTGAGTGGGTGGTTCAATCGTCTTGATGCAACTGATACACTGCCACCTGATAAGTCTTTACAGTGTTGCGCCCAAACGTTGTGGGTCCCCGCCTCCCCATAAACCTCTCTAGTACATCACGATCTGCGACAGGTGAACCGCGTGTCGGACCTACCACAAACACCACGAGAAGGAGAATTTCTACGAGATAACACCTGGGCGGAGAGATTTACATGAACGGCGCATGATCAAATCTGGGCAGGCTCAGACACCTATTTGCGCGTTAACCACCGTAATTCAGGCCTGACACCAAGGTCCCAGCGTGTCAACGCGATGAGCGACGAAAGTGGCTGATGCCGGGGTCAGCAGGATGATAGACTGTTCCAAAGTGGCGGTCATGGTAGGATCTCAGCGTCAGGGAATATGCTCCAGAGTCTGTCATACACAGCAGCATCCAAGATCATCGCCGCCGGGCAATCCCTGAGCCGAAATTCTCAGGCTTTGTGGAAAATCGAGGTTGTGGATGTATAAAATAAATGGTCATACCAGCATGAAATTACTGACAAACGAAGCATTTTATTCAGTAGGTTGCAATTGATTTTGATTTGGGCCTATCAAGGCCAGTGCAAAGTACTCATTTTCCGGATTTTAGGCTATTTTTTGCTCATGTTGGCCCAAAGTGGCCAACATGGCGCGCAAGTACTCGGTCATCCTTGTAGAGCTCGCAGATCTAGGCTTTCCGCGGGGTTCGCCTCTTTCCTTCGCCTGCCATAATTTGGGATTTTTGATCCACCAAAATGCACATAGAATAATATAACAACTGAAGACCAGGTAGTGAATGGACCGCGCCCGCATTAATTATGGATTCTGATGTAATATTTGTAATTTGCGGAGTCTCCCGTTCGACTCGGGGCTTGGTCATTTTTTGTTGCAAATGGCGCTTGGATTTTCGTTGAGCAGAACTCAGTAAACTTGAGTTGTGTTTGGAAAGTCAGTCCTTTTCCTTCTTGGTAAACCGAGACCCAGGACGGGGAGGGTGGGTCGCCCGTTAGGCCGGGAAAAAAACAAAAAGACTTATTTTTTTAATGGTCAGATGAGGTCCCAGCACCTTCTGGCGGCCGAATATGAGGTCTTTTGTTGGTCCTTTCAACCTCTAAACCATGTTTGAGGTGCTATTGGTTCACAATCCTCCTTTGATGAGTATACAGTCGCCTCTGTCTCAACCCATCATTATGATAAAATCGCCCATAACCCATAGGTTTTCGACTGATTTTTGCCAAATTTTGGCAGAAATAACCCATGACTCTGCAGTAATCCATGGCTTTTTGGGTTCACCGAGGGGTATGGTTTAAGACAGGGTTCTGTGAATAACTGGGGTGTTACTAACATCGGTTAATAACATCGTGTTACGTAGCGAACGCTCTATTCCTAGCGTAGTCCGGTCCTCGACATGAACACCAACCCCATCGCAGCCTGAAACGGATCACTTTTCACGAGATCTTCGTCTAGCAGGTGCTAGTGCATTTCGTCGGCTGCCATGCTGCGATCGGCAGCGTACCGTCCTCTGCCATCCTGCAAATTATGATCCTTGAAAGGTGTTTTCTCCATCTCCATCACGCTGTTGCGCTGAGAAACCGGAAGCACTGGCGTGGTGTCTTCCCGTGCCGTGCGCTCGACGGGGCTCCCGGGACTCAGGTTGAGCATCTAAAGGAAGCATCAGTAAAGAAAGCAGTAGCTCCTTGGACAATATACCCGGAGGTACGCCCAGCCTGGCCCTGGAGTTTTGGGATCAGACGTTGACGGGGTCTTTTCTGCACTTGCTTCCTCAAGGTCGCTGTCACCAAATAAGCCAAGTACGGAATATACAAGAAGGATCACGCACCCAGCTGGCTGTCCCTTTGCGATAGCTGAGCCTTTAGTTGCCGTATCTCATCCAAAGGATCAGTCGTTGGTTTTCTTCTGGACATTGCAAGATGGCGGGAAGAGAGAAGAATCACGGTCATGTGTCACTTTGTCACTTGTGACATGTCATGTCTCAGCCGTCTTTGATCATTGTAAAATGCACTAAACATGGGGGGTCCCATTTTTTGGGCTGAAAAAATATTTGAAAATTCAAGATACTTCTTGGACTCTGATCTGATCCCGGGGTCTGTACAAATATTCACAGAATATTATTCTCTGTAATTTTTGAGACAACTGTGTGTCTTGCGACAAACATCCAAATTTGGTCGGAGAATTGGCAGGTGGGTTAAAACCCAATTTCCGGTAATTTTGTGGATGATGAGTAATTTAAGATTTTGTGCCAGATTCATATCAGGCACGTGCGCGGTCTAGGCCGAGGGTCTACGCGCTCCATGAACCAAAACAAATTCATCATATCTTTACAGATATGTAGCTACAAAAAGTAAGGGCGTGCATGAAGCAAAGGACCAGCACAGTCGTCGACCCTCCATTCATCCGCAAGTACGCGGGGACGCGCTCGGGGCGTACGTAGTAGAGGGCCGTTTGTGACATGCGGCGGCGGCTCGGGGAGCCCCGGTTGTGGACGGGAGTAGGTGCACAAGTGGTGTGCACCTCGCGGCGCTGGTGAAGGCGGGTAAGGATGGACACGGGTCACGGGTACACCCGCGGGTGTGGGCGGGTACGGGTTAGTGGTGGGAAAGTTCGGTTCAGACTTTCGGCTCGAACTCGAACCGAACTGAACTGAACGCGAAGTCCAGGTTCAAGGTTCAGCAAATGTCCGAACCTGAACTGAAGTTCAGGTTCGGGGTAGTCTGTAGTTTACCGCGCCACTGATGTATGGAGGGAGGGTAGGGCTGTTACATAATCTGTGGAGTTTGAACTTATTCCCACGGTCCTTCTACGCTTGTAGCCATTTCCCTCGCTAGATTCAAGAGGAAAGGTGTGTTAGAATAGCATTCTAAAGTAAAAGGAGCCCTTACAACATATATTCTTTGACCATATCCATCCAAATCACTTCCCCACCTCTTCGGGTAGCGGCCCGATGCCGACCCATCAAATTTCGGCATCGTTGCTCTTCTACTCTGGCACTGAGCTTTGGCTGGAGAAGTTGTTGATTTTGGGTCACTACACGTCGATACCCACAAATTTTATCGAAATCCGCATTGCACAGGGCATTTTGAGAACCGAAGATTTTAAGATTACATAACAAGGTTGGGTACTGATCAAAGATCAAAGGGAATCGACAGACTACAACAAGGCACAAGTACGAGCACTTTTTTGTTGTAGCGTCTGTTTATAAGAGACTAGGTTCGGGGTTCGGCCCAATTTTTTTTTTTTCTGAACCTGAACCGAACCCCGAACCGAAATGTGATTCCTGTGTAGGAGGATTTCAGTGATTTTATGGTACATTTGAGTTGCTATGACCTCACAAATTCAATGCTACAGCAATTTGAGAGCGTAGTTTGGGTACAAATACCTATTTAGTTGCATTCAGTCTTGTAGATTACCGTTTTGATTGAAATACGGCCTCACTACCGGCTTTGACTAGATCTGAATTATGATTAAATTGGTCCAAATGATCAGAAGTACCTTCAGGGATGAGCAAACGATATGTCCTGTACACATACTGTGACATACAGTGCCTAGTGTTTGCATTCCTTGCCTTGGATTTCTTCATTTTGGATTGGGGAAAAAATTTGGGTTCGAACCGAGTTCGAACCTGAACTGAACCTGAACGCGGGTTCAGGTTCAGGGTTCAGCAAATGTCCGAACCCGAACCGAAGTTCAGGTTCAGGGTTCGGAAAAAATAGCTCTGAACCGAACTGAACCGAACTTTCCCATCACTAGTACGGGTACGGGTCGCGATTTCAGACCCGTGCTCAACCCGCGTACCCGACCCGTGTACCCGCGGGTTTCTGACCTCCAAAATTCAGCATGTTCCAAAACCTCGGGGCCATTGATGAGGAGTCCCCGGATGAACTCGCTGACTATCTGGCTGCTCCGCGCGTAAAAGCTGATGACCCCATGAAATGGTGGTGGGCCCATCGATGCGAATATCCCGTCCTTCATCAGCTTGCGCTGGACTATCTTAGTGTGCCATGTGAGTATTTTGCTTGTGCTTCATTCCATAACACTACACATAAATCAATACATATGGAAGCCACTTCTGTCGCCGTCGAGCGTGTCTTCTCGCACGGGCACCGTCTACTGCACTTCACCCGCAACCGCATGTTCGCTGCCTATTTCCGCCGCCTACTTTGTTTGGGGTCTTGGGGACGCCGCGACTTGCTTCGGATAAACGACTTGATAGCAGCAAGCAGCCCAAAAAAGGGCAAGCGCGTTCGGGCAAGGACGAGGCAGATAGCTCGGGAAATGAAAGTGTTGAGAATGTCGAGTAGTCTACATTTTACCGCACCGTATTTGACAGTAAAATATTATTTATGCTGGAAATTCCGCGGGTATACCCAACGGGTTTGGGGACCCGTGGGTGCGTTGAGGATCCGCGGGTAACCCGCACGGGTTTTAGACCCGACCCGTACACGGGTACGGTTTTTGCGGGATGAGAGCGCGCATTTCGCAGCGTGTTTGGCGGGCCAAGACAAGAGTGCATGGCATCCACTTTTGGAAGAAACCCATCTGAAATTCACCGCTGCACGTCGCTGAGAGATCAATTCTACAGAAAGTAGTCTGGATAGCGACGAAAGGGAATGAACCATTTCAAAAGAAAGTCTGATATATTATTCCCGGTAACGTAAGTTACTGGGTCTTAGAGTGCCTGATTTTTAGATTTTGGCCGTGCATCACACACTGCGTTCCGGTGTCGCCTACATTCAGGTCAAAGCCAGCCGATGGTGACTGTTGCCAAGTCATGCCAGGTCAGGGTAGGTCAGCATAGATGGCTAGACAGCCCCCTGTCTAGCCGACTACGCATAATGTATGTGAGGAAAATGGGTGAGATTCGAGCAAAAGCGCCGGTCTCGTGAAAATGAGCTAATAAAAATAAAAATGGGCCATGCCCTAAGTACCGCAAACAGCAGTAAGGAGGCGCGCCTCACATATATATGGCATAATCAGCATTCTGACCCAAATAAGGCTGAATACATCGGAACCGGCGACGAACCTGTGAATGATGTTCGCTTGCCATCCAGTTTCATTCATTCACCTGCTTGGTCGGCCGCCAATATTTCCGACTGTCTCGCCCTTCAAAAGGCTCTCGGTACGGTCACGCTGTTCATTACTTTTACCACCAACCCCCGCTGATCAACTTTGCTTTCCAGACTCAGCTATTGTTTAGTCCTTTGGTTACCACGCCATCGCAATAGGCGACCAGGGTTATTATGTAAGCATCTGTTTTGGGAAGTCATGTGTCGCGTACTGAGATGCGACTTCACGCGTTGAGGCCCGCGTAGAGGACACAATTTGTGTGCAAAGAGTGTCAGAATGACATGAATGTATTAATACGCCTACCTGAAATTTTCTCTGATGAAATTCTAGCTCAAACAGCTCAACCATTGAATCACGACCTTGTATGGCCAGTGTTTTGAATGGGAAAAGTTGGGGTGGCACGCCGCCGGTGTGCGCGGCATGGAAGCTGCCGGCGGAGGCGTTTGAAAGTTAGCGGGGGCCAAAGAGAGGAGGGAAAGGGAGAAGGTGACGCATGTCGTTGTCGCCGCCACATTTGCGCCCGCGTTCTTCACTTGTGCCCAGAGATTGCATTCGCCGGATGCCCTCGATGACTACTTGATGTGATATCAACATGAGACAGGTTGCTTGAAGCCTTGAGAAAAGTCTTGAGGACTTGGAGATGATGCAAGATTTGAAGGACTGGAGGCGGCTTGGAAAACACGGCTTGAGGAAAGCTTGAAGAATGCTGCTTGAAGGACACGGCTTGGTGAATGCTGGTCGAGTAGCTTGATGACTGATGTAGGCCCACAGGGGTTGCGCGGCCGAGCAATTCAGGTAGTTGCGAGATAGTGGCCTGAGGGAGGGGTGCGGCGGTAGGGAGAAGTGAGAGGATGGGGGAAAGAGCAAGAGGCAACGAACCATTTGATGCGAGTCACGCCATCCATCGCCATCTGTCAATGATCTCGGGAGCGATCCGAGCGGAGTTTGAAAGACTGAGGAAAGTTTCCACAACACTCCGCTATCAGGCACTTGGACTTTGTGAGTGAGATGGCACTGCCGGAACTAAATACAGATTCACTTGTAGTTTTACTGATGAACGCGGGGCGTGGAAGTGTAAAATTGTCCTATACGAAAGACAAGGCGGTGGTATTTAGCGTGTGATAGACTTGGTGCACGGCTATGCGGTCCGATGTGTCAATCAACCGAATCAACGTCGTGCTACATACGCACGGGCCGGAGCTACAGAGACTACAAACACTACATGAGCTATGTAGCTGGCGCGCTGACTACAGTGAGTTATAATTCACAATATATTTAACTGGGGAACTAATTCCCAGACAGTTTTTCCTGATGCTGGTATCATCACAGTAACTGTCTAGAGAGACTAGCTATTGTTGAACCATTGGAATGCCGGGTTTGTGAAAGGGATGACTCCGCGGGCCGTCAGCCGCTTGTAAACATCAAGCTCAGATCATCTGCTGTGATTCTGGCAGCTGGAATGATTCCAGGCGCTTCTTCCTGGGAAATCACGCCACGCACTGCCTCCGCTCTATTCTGGGTTTTCCTTGGTTCCTTCTTACCACAGCCATCCACGCGGCCTCCACACTGCCCACTTCCTCACACACATCGATGGCCACCTCTACGTCCTCTTCCAAAGCGGCAGCCAGGGAGAAGGCTATCCACGTTCTCGACAGCACAATTATACCTGTGCTTCAGGGTGCGAAAGCGGGTGTCACGGGACTAGGGGTGGTCGCCGTCGAGCCCGTTATCAATGGTGTCCTCGAGCTGGCTAATATGTGTTGTATGCCGGTGCCCGCGTACTAAGTGGGGGGCTTGCCAGAATCTCAGTTGTTGTACACATTTAGAAGTAGCTAGTCATCAAATACATATTCGTCCATATTCATACCATAAGTATATATCTCCTTGAGCTCCAGCTGAGCTCGACGAGTTACATCTGCAGCTAACATCTGCATTGATTCAGTTGGCTCACGCTGCAGTCGAGTCAATGCAAACGGAGTCCGGAACGCAATTCCATCCAAAGTCTTCACTCGGGAAATTGCCACAAAAGACAAGCCAGCTGAGAAATCAGTTTTTCCCAAGTCAATGACTGCCCTCTTCAGAGTGAGACCCTGGCTTTTGTGGATTGTAATAGCCCAAGCAGTTGTCAGTGGGAGTTGTGTGCGAGTAAGTGATTTTCCAGTGCGGTCATCCCATCTTGATGTGACAGGGACAATTGGTACCCAAGATGGATCGATTCCATCCCACTGTGGGACAGTTGGGCCTATAACAATTTTAATAGCTATTGAAGTGAATATTTCAAAACAGACCAGAATAAGCTTCATTGTCACATTTTACAAACACCACTGCTGGAAGGCTCATCTGTGGGTTCGAACCGGCATGATACCAAATTTTCTTGACAACACCTTGTGTACCATTCACAAGTCCTAAGATATTTCAGCAATCAAATGGATAGTTCCGGACATAGATTGACCTTTCGAAGTCCATACATTGCGTGTAATCATCACTCGAGCACCTTCTGCCAACAAGACTTCCTTTTCAAGACCATCTGCATCCTCCTCAGATGCCTTTTTGGCCTCTGAACTGTTGTGTTTTGCCTGACACCGAACTACTGGGTTTCCAAGACCAGCCAACTTTCGCATATTCAACTCTTTAACAGCCTCCTTTGTCGGAAGCAGATGAAGTGTATTCGAAAACTCAGTTCGTTCCTCCTCAGTGAGTTTGTCCCAAAATCGTGTCGCAAACAGGTCATAGTCTGCCTGCTCTGTTTTGTACTCTCGAAGGTGGAGCAGTGCATCACGGAATTTCTGTTGAACAGGGTCATCGCCAGCTTGGCGGAAAACCTTCTCAAGGGTAATAGAGTGATTGAATGATTCAAAGACGCTCCTTCCCTCAGCTGCTAGACCTGCGCGGCGTCCTGACACAGGCTTCGTAGAGTAAAGGGGGGTGTCTCCAATTGGTGGGAGCTGACAGAAGTCTCCAAAGATCAATGTGGCTACACCACCAAAAATTTCGCTATTTGAAGCAGGGAAAGCCTGACGAAGACGCCTGTCGCATCGGCCCATCTGAGCTCGGCCGATCATGGACTTCTCGTCAATTATGAGGAGTTTGACATTCTGCCAACGTGTTTGAACTCGAGCAAGCCCAGTACGAGCGAGCTGTCCAAACTCCCCCTTCTCCTTGACTGGGATATTGAGGCCAAAGTTGATTGTCCACCCGCGGATTCCGTAGGCAGAGATTCCAGTTGGGGCCAATCGCACAGTGGGATCCTTAGCACTGTCTACAGACTCGTCGATATTGTAGAGTTCCCTCAGTGCCGCAGTTATGCACCAGATTAAGAAAGACTTCCCAGTGCCCGCAGTGCCATCTATATTTATCCGAAGTGGCTCAATATCCGTGGCACCAGTTTGGACTTTTTTGAAGTAGGCCATGACCTGGAGGAATACGATGCACTGTCCACCTTGCAGCTTTTTCCAATCAATTCCTTCAGGAAGGTTCTGAATCTCGTCATTTGGTGCTTCTTTCACCTGCTCTTCAAGCCAGGATGCTGCGGCCTTGATTGTAGGCTCATCGGCAGAGTTGGCTATCCAATCATATGCCAGATCTATGTCGCGTTTCCCAAGATTGTTGGGGTTTGAGTGTACAGCTTCATTCGGAGCACGACCAGCCTCCTGCATCCACTCTGCTTGGTAGTTTCCTGCAACCTCTTCATCGGGATCGATGATTGACTCTGAATCAGTGTCAACATCTTCCTCTCTAGAAACTGCTGTAGGTAAGGTATCATCAGGGTGTACATGCCCTTTGTCAAGACATTCAGTATGATAAGCAATTGTCCAGCTAGCATATCTGCCTGGTTGAGTTTCTGAGATCAGAGGCAGATCATGGCTTTCCAGAAGTTGATTTCGTTTGACAAATGGGTGGTGCAATAGTAGTCGGGCATAGCAGTATTTTTCATACAGCTCATCGTTATCCCGGTCAGGCTGGAATCGAGGCCAGATATTCACAATGAATGGTTTAGCACCTCTTGAACCACGCTTCGATGGTGCCAAGTCCAATGAGTGGCGAATTCAAGAAGACTGACTTCCTGTAGCAACTCAGGGTGGGAAGCTGCACAGCGCTCATATCGTTCCAAAAGTCCCAATCTTTCGACAGTCTGGTTTTGGAAGTCAATCATGCTCGACATCGAGTTTGGATCAACACAGAGACTACGTGGTGAATTTCGAGAGTTTCGAACAAGATCGCAACCTAGCAGTATGTGGCAAGTTTCTTGTGCAGAGACATCACGCTCAGCAGCAAATGCAGAGAGCATTTTCTGGTATGCAACCCCTCCATGGTTCACATCCTGCAAGCGAGAGACTGCATTTTGAAGAATATCTGAGTATGATGAAGACTTGCTGTCTGCCTTGCTAGCATATTTAGCCACATATGCTATGACGGCCTCCTGATTGATTACTGGGCGGAAGTCGATGTTCGCTCTCCAACATAAGATAACACCGGGATTGTAAGAGTTGAGAAGCTCATCATTTCGACGTGTATGCAGCTCAGCAAACTCGCGATCTGGAGCCTTGGAGAAGTTGGTTGTTTCGCAGCAGGCTTTTGGAAATCCAAAGCGACAGAACACCTGATCAGTCCCTTTTTTTCGACGCTGGCAATAGCTTGGAGTGCATTTCGTGTGTCGTTGAAGACGATTCAACATCTCAGCAAGCTCCAGATGTGTGTCCTCAAGGGTGTTGAACAACAGTCTTGCAGAAGGGTGGATTGCAGCAGGAGGTGTGTTCCGTTGTGGATGCCAAGTTGAGACATGCTTATCCCAAAAGTCCAAAAATGCTTGTAGCTGAAAAACCAAAATCATCAGACAAAAAAAAATTCCTGATCCAATGAACACATACAGAGATTGGATCTTTTGTGTCCAACTCATCTATTGATGGAGCATCCTCAAGCCAAAGAAATCCATGCACATGGCTACTACCCCGATGTTGCCATTCAAATCTCCACCAGTAGTCTTTGACTTTGAACTTTGGCTTGATGTAGTGCTCAAAGTACACCTCAAACCGTTTTTGGAAGTAGTATGCAGCAAGGGCCGGATTCTCATTAAGATCTTTCATTCGCGTGCGATAGGAGCGAGCATCTTCAGGTGCATTGGGGTCATGATTTGGCATGTGCTGATGCATATCTGGCCATTGAATATCTGCAGATGAGAATGTTACAAACACATGTGGTGAGCGGCACTCTGGAGATCTGATTTGTGCGATAAGATCCCGCTGTGTTTTCGACCAGAAGGGACGTGACCCTGGCAGGTTGACAGCAGCACTGGCCACTCTGTCTGCCAAGCCCTTTGCATCTTCATCTTTGAGCATCTGCCGAATGTCCTCCACAGTCAGCTCTTTGTCATCTCGATGAGTTGTGGTAAACCACTTTGCACGCTCTTTAGCTTTGTGCCGCATTATTGTATTCAAAGCCCAATATCGAAACCGTGGATGACGAGCAAATCTGCCATCATTGAACCGCATCAAATGAGCTGCCCACTCTTCCCTGGTGACTGGATGATTCCGTGGTTCTGAAAAATCTGCTTTCCCTGTTGGAAACAGACTGGGAAATGCATTGATTGCAATGCGAGAACCATCATGCTCATTGATAGGTGTGCCATGCACTGGTGGTACAGTAAGAATGACCGGGCCATCAGCAGCCATACGGAGTTGTTCAATCTCGGTTTGATCATTGTGCACATTCGGTACAAATCCCCGAGTGATATGTGGATCTACCTGATCCAGGTCGTCATCCTGCGGAGGACCTTCATCAGGACCTTGCTCAGGTAGATCTTGCACATTGATAGTTCGGAGTTGGTCCCGCACAGATGCATCTTCTGGTAGATTTTGTACTCGATCCCAATCAATCTGAACTCGCTGAGAGCGAAAAGTTGGGTGATGCTGCTGAAGATATTGGAGCCATTGTTGCACAACTGCTCGTCGAACATGGAAATCCTGATGAACATCCTCTTCGGTACCACTTCTGCGCATCACAATGACATCACATTCACTTGGCAGCAGTGGCACCTTCTCAACCATCCTAGCTGTATCTCGTACAAAATTGCAGCAATGCCCAGAGTATTTATATTGGCCACCACGAACTTGGTAAAGAGAAACCAATGTATGAACTGGAGCGATCATGATCTCCTCCATTTGCCTTAGAGGTGGCAGATGATTTGGAACAAGCCCAGGATTCATATTGTTGATGTCTAGAAACTTCCGGCCCTTGTCTCCAGACATACGGCATTTTTTGCATTTCCCATTCTCGACATCAAGATCAAACCATGTCTCATCGCACAGATCACAAGTTTCTGTTTTGATCTGCATGAGCTTTTCCCGCACATTGTCCATCAGAATTTTGTCCTCTGGAGAGACAGCACTGGCATCCATTGTTTGCGGATCCTGTACAGGTGCTGGGCCAGGAGAAAGAGCAGGGGGAGGCTGTGGCAGCTGTTGATCAATATGCTGTTGGGCAACATTCTCACGTGCCACCGCACGCCTCCGAGCAGCATCAGCATTGTCACGTTCCCTGCATTTCCTGCACTGTAAGTGGTTCCCAACAAATTCAGCTCCACTACGCCAATGTCTTCGCTTTGTACACCAGAATTGGTCTGGGAGAAATGGGTGTGGTTGTTTTCCATATTCGCCTACAATCCGTCGATTTCTATTTGGCTGTGGTGAAGGCCTTCCATGAATTCGAGGAGAAAGACGAGTGGGTGGAGGATGCAAGGGATGGTTGGAGACGATAAGTGGATTATGCAATGGTTGTGGTGGGGAAATAGGCGGGGTTTGTGACAATTGCAGTGGAGGGATAGGTGTGGAGGACTGGGGCGGTAGTTGCGGTGGGTCAAGGTGCATGGGACCAGGACCAAAAACATCACCACCACTTGCCTGGGACAAGTGGAAATGACCAAACAGATTCTGCCGGAAATCTAGGTTATCTTCTGGCTCATCATTACCAGCAATAAGAGGCTGATTTTGTCCGCCGATAGCACTGGGCGTTGAAGGAGAAGAATCAAGATGAATTTTCTTTGCATGGCGTTGAGGCGATATTGGTGTTTGAGGTGTCCGTAGATGAAAGGGCCGGATGCGGGCTACATTATTCAATATTGAGAACACATTACAAAAGTCAAAGTGAAACAACAGACATTGCAGGTGGGGAGAGGACTGGATAATACTGTTTGAAAGATTTTGTAAAGGTAAAGTGGATGGATGGGATGGTAAGCCAGTGGCACGGGGTCGGTGGTCGCCATATGCTGTAGCAGTTACTGCAGGATACAAATCTGGACGGTGAAGGTGCCTGAACTGCAATGGAGCTGCAATAGAGCCTGGCAGATACATTGGAGCTTCGAGAACGTCAAAATCAATCCCTTGCATCAGTCAAAAACATACCTCCACCACCGGGAAGAGCTGGAAAAGGTTGTGGTCCAATGTTTTCTTGTGAGAGCTGAAAGCGTGATGGTCCAGCTACAGCATTCTGTGTGTGAAGTTGATTTTGAGTCGCTACTCTCTGCTGTTGCCGAGTACGACGTCTGCGCGCAAGGCGCGAATTTAATAGTGCGGGATCCAATCCCATCGGACCGGAGCCAGACAGCTGATCGAGACCAAGAAACTTGATGATCAGGACAGATCTCTTGCTAGCAAAAACAGCTTGGGTCAACAACCAATCCCAACACTGCCGAAGACAGAGCTTCCCTGGAGCTACTATAGAGCGGGGACGGACTCAACGTTTCCCGTAGCTCAGTGCTCGTTTGCTCGAACAGATGCCCTGATGTTGCCAGTTACGTGGCTTGAACCCAACACGTATATTCGCTGGGTGTCGGCAAGAGAAGGACTGTGCCAACGCAGAAACTAAACACACAGAACCGCGATGCCGATGCTGATTGGGGGAAGGGATCGTTTGTTGCCAGAGATCCAGAGAGTATGCAGATGAGTTAACCTTTCAAATTCCTTCTAAGTTCTACCACTGAGATATAGCCGCTAGACAGTGCACAGGGGAACTGATTCCCAAAGCTTATTGACACTCCTTTTGACCCCTTTTCTGCAGGTGCAGGTGGAAGTGCAAAAATTTGGTGTAGTTAAAACTTAAGCTGCTGGCACCGCTTTGTGAGAGAGGTCCTACAAAAATTTTGCAATTTTTGTTTGGTTGGCAGCAGCAAACTAAGGCCGTGCAGGTGGACTTCACACAGTTTAGGCCGTCTCACAGATCCGAACAGAGACTGAATCTTCCAGGCCTGTCGTGCGCGACGTGCAACAGACAGAAGAAGTGAAAAAGAAGGAAATCGTACGACATCTGTCAATTCGGCATGTCACATGTTGCGGCCATCCGTTCCGATTTAACCGAGTCCGGACAAGCCCGAAGCCTCACGCGCAATATAAGTTAATCAATCATTTGAACATCTAAACCATCTTCCCACGGCGAGACCATCAATCGCCTTTTGGGGAAGTGTTGGCAGCTGTCGTCGCGGTATGTACAGCCACTATGCATTTGGGAGCCCCAGACGATCAAAAGGGGGGGCAAGCCCCCCAACTATGGTTTCGGTGCGCTTTTCTGCTCTGTGGCACAGCTCAATTCTGAGGCCACCCCGCAGGCTATGCAGTGGAACAAGGACGATTTAGCAAACCTGCACAAAACACTTACCTCATTGATCGCTCTCGATGTGCCTGGTCCGAGCGGTGATTTACAGGACCGCATTACCAAGTTGTCTACGTGAGTCGGTCAAGTGGAATATGTACCTACAACTTCCTTCATGCTGGTCCCAGAGATCTGAAAGTTGTCGTTGGTGAATGCAAATCACTCGCGAAGAAAGGTATGGTCAAGCGATTCCTGAAGAGCAAGTACTATCAAGAAAGAATTCAAAATTTGAAGAGTTCAATATCATCATACATTCAAGATTTCACGGTGCGCAAGCTATCCTGCTGATGATTTTCCCCTCACTCACACGACCTAGTTTTACGGAAATATTTCCATTGAGAAATCAGTGGAAGCCATTACACGCTCAGTTGAAGCTCTTGAACCAAAGGGTAAGCATGAAGAATTGTGAATTTTGTACGCACTCAATCTCTCCTCTTGGTAGTTGATAATGTCCTTGCCACCGCTCTTCTTGCAAAGCTCACATGTATCCCGGCCCGTTACAATTCTGAACACACCCCGGATAAATGCATGCGCGACACGCGAATCGATGTAATCCAAGAGATCGTAGCGCTGCTGACAGCCACTCCCGATCTGTCTCAAAGGATAGTCATGCTGAGTGGCGCCGCAGGATCGGGGAAATCTACAATTGCCAAGAGTGTTGCAACCATTCTGGCAGAGGAGGGGATTCTTGCGGCTTCTTTTTTCTTTTCTAGGGATTACACAGACCGGAAGGAGCTCCGACACATTCCTAGCACCATTGCTAGCCAGTTGGCAGATCATAATCCTCAATTTCGATATCTTCTGGTCAGGCTCTTGGAAGGTGATCGAAGTGGAATTCTTTCTGCCGAACCACAACTGCAATTCCAGAAACTCGTTGTTGAACTGCTGGGACAGATGCCAACCAGTGAGAAGCCCTGGGTTATATGTCTGGATGCATTGGATGAATGTGGCCAGGATCGTGGGCAGGTTTTCCTGAGGTGGCTTTCAGACAGCATCACCAAAATCCCAGCTAATATCAGATTCTTTCTCACTGGACGTCCTGATGTCCCCTCTTACCTCAAATTCGACACTCTGAATTCTCTCATGCGTGGAATTATCCTTGACGACATTGACCCCACCACAGTCACCCAGGACATTCATCTTTATGTCAGACAGTCTCTGGATGGCCCCACTTGGACTCCCAGGGATACTTGGAAAATCCGGGGCTCTGATGTTGACCAGATCACCCGCCAGGCAGATGGTCTTTTTGTGTTTGCTGCTACCGCTGTTCGATATGTTCTGACACGATCACGAGGAGTTCCACCACAGGAGTCGATTGATTATCTACTCCAGGGTGCCCCGCTGAAGCATTTACATGATCTGTACCATGTCATCGTCAATGAGGCGATTGAGGCCCCTGATCCAGCTGACCTCCTCTCGATGACTTCCCATACCCGTGGCATACAGGTTCTGAGTACCATTCTGGATCTGGTGGAACCTCTGACAGCCCGGAGTCTCGCTGCGGTACTTCAAATGCAGGTGGACAATCTGATCAGCATACTACTCCCTCTGAGTGCTGTCATCCACATTCCAAACACGTCTGGGGCAACAGTCAGGATAATACATCTCTCATTCCGAGAGTTCATGACCTCCAAGGTTAACAAAAAGCGCCCGGACCTCCTCTGTAGAACAGGGGATCAGAGGTCTTCATTAGCCTCCAATATTCTGGAAGTGATGGACAAGGGACTGAAGTTCAATATCTGTGATCTACCAACCTCATACCTGCGGAATATTGACATGCCTAATGTGACCTGGCGCCTGGAGACCTACATTCCGGGGCATCTTAGATATGCCTGTCAATTTTGGGTGGATCATCTTGCAGCCACAAGCCCCAAGTCTGAAAATGCAATTGCTGCTGCAAAATTGCTTTTGAACAAATTCTTGTTTTGGCTCGAAGTCCTGAGCATGCTTGGGATTGTTGGTTATGCACCACAGGCACTCTCAAAGCTCGGTGTGTGGATGCGAGAGGTGGGGATATCCATTAGAGGAAGAAAAAGTAAAATTCTAACGAATAAACCTCATTAGGACCGATTAATTTCGCATTTTATAACAGATGCCCAGAGATTCATTGCATTATTTTCAGAGCCGATTTCCCAAAGTGTGCCCCATATTTACATCTCAGCCCTAGCACTAGCCCCCGTGCAATCAGATGTTTCCAAGCAATTTCGACCTCAATTCCCTAGATTGCTTGATATCAGACAAGGTCAACATAGCAACTGGCCTGCCATAATCAGAGTGATCCACACAGGCTGGATGCTGTCGGTTGACTACTCCCCTGATGGCCAGCATATTGTCTCTGCTTCAGTGGATGGCACTGTCCATGTGTGGGATGCACAGAGTGGGAACCCAGTGGGTGAACCGTTCACAGGCCACACAGGTGCAGTGCTCTCGGTTGCCTTCTCAATTGATGGCCAATGTATTGTCTCTGCCTCCCATGACAAAACTATCCGTGTGTGGGATACACAGAGTGGGGAGCCAGTGGGAAAACCAATCGCAGGCCATACAGACTCGGTAATGTCAGTGTCCTTCTCTCCCGATGGGAAGCATATTGTCTCTGCTTCATACGATGAAACTATCTGTGTGTGGGATGCACACAGTGGGGAGCTGCAGGGTAAACCATTCACAGGCCATACAGCCCCGGTGCAGTCAGTTGCATTCTCTCCTGATGGGCAACATATTGTATCTGGTTCAAGTGACAAAACTGTCCGTCTTTGGCATGCATGGAGTGGGGAATCAGTAGGGGAGCCCTTCACAGGCCACACAGACCAGGTGCGGTCAGTTGCCTTCTCCCCTGATGGCAACTGTATTGCCTCTGCCTCAGACGACAAAACTGTCCGTGTGTGGGATGTGCATAGTGGAGAGCCACGGGGTAAACCATTCACAGGCCACACAGACTTGGTGCAGTCAATTGCCTTCTCCCCAGATGGCCAGCATATCACATCTGCTTCACGTGATAAAACTGTCCGTGTTTGGGATACACAGAGTGGGGAGCCAGTGGGTGAACTGCTCAAAGGCCACACAGACTCAGTGCGCTCAGTTGCCTTCTCTGCTAATGGACAGCACATTGCCTCTGCCTCAGATGACAAGACCATCCGTGTGTGGGATGGACAGAGTGGGGAGCTGTGGGGTCAACCATTCAAAGGCCACACAACCCCTGTGCAGTCAGGTGCCATCTCTCCTCATGGACAGCACATCACCTCTGCCCCAGATGACAAAAATATCTATGTGTCAGATACACAGAGTGGGGAGCCAGTGGGAGAACCAACCACAGGCCACACAGACTCAGTACTATCGGTATCCTTCTCTCCCGATGGGAAGCACATTGTCTCTGCTTCATATGATGAAACTATCTGTGTGTGGGATGCACACAGTGGGGAGCTGCAGGGTAAACCGTTTACAGGCCATACAGCTCCAGTGCGATCAGTTGCATTCTCCCCAGATGGCCAGCATATCATATCTGGTTCAAGTGACAAAACTGTCCGTCTTTGGCATGCATGGAGTGGGGAACCAGTAGGTGAGCCCCTCACAGGCCACACAGACTGGGTGCGGTCAGTTGCCTTCTCCTCTGATGGCAACTGTATTGCCTCTGCCTCAGACGACAAAACTGTCCGTGTGTGGGATGCACATAGCGGGAAGCCACGGGGTACATCGTTCAGAGGCCACACAGACTCGGTATGGTCCGTTGCCTTCTCCCCAGATGGACGGTGGATTGTCTCTGCCTCACATGACAAAACTGTCCGTGTGTGGGATGTGCAGAGTGGGAAGCCAGTGGGTGAACCACTCAAAGGCCACACAGCCTCAGTGCGGTCAGTTGCCTTCTCTGCCAACGGACAGCACATTGCCTCTGCTTCGGTTGATAAGACTATCCGTGTGTGGGATGCACAGACTGGGGAGTCAGTAGGTGAACCTCTCACAGGCCACACAGAGTGGGTCTCGTCAGTTGCATTCTCCCCCAATGGCCAGCACATTGTTTCTGCCACAAATGACAAAACTGTCCGTGTGTGGGATGCACAGAGGGGGGAAGCAGTGGGTGAGCCTCTCACAGGCCACACAGAGCGGGTGTGGTCGGTTGCTTTCTCCCCTGATGGACAGCACATTGCCTCTGCTTCAAGTGATCAAACCATCCGTGTGTGGGATGTGCAGCCACACATTGGAGGATTTGGGGGAAAGTCAACCAAACAATATGCAGCCTCACCCTCCATCAACAAGAGCAGTCATCGTGGTCTTCTGAATGTAAGTGTTCTTGCCAAAGTGCACTATTATTTACCATATTCACCCACAGTCCTTGCTTGAGAAATCCTCTTCCGATCCAGTCTGGTGTGGGATCCAGAATGGTTGGGTCACCTGTAATTCATCTGACCCCATCTTTTGGCTCCCAAGCTCTCTTAGGAATGGCTTCTGGACACCCCACAACACCATGGTTATAGGCAACCAGCGGGTCCTGCTCTCATATGAGAATTTCATGCATGGTTTGGAGTGGAGAGGGTGCTATGTGGTGCACTCAGCTGCTGTATTGGAATAATTTACTCCTGTCATTTGGAACATCAGGAAAAACCTCCCCAGGAATTTTTCGCAATTTTTTGAAAAAATGTCATGTGGCCATCAAATTTTCGCTATTTTTGCGAACTTTTCTGTAAATTCTTTGAAAAGTAGTGTCAATGTTCCACATTTCATCAAGTCAGGTCATTATTTCCCTCATGTTTTCCAAAGTTCCCGGGACATGAGTTGCACAACATACACAACCAGGTTAAGGGCAGTCGGCCTCAAGTGGGACTATGACTTGAAAGAGTATTAGTACAGTGCAAAACCCTGTTTCAGGCAGAAGAAGTAATTAAAAACACTGCAGTGGGTGCTTCCAGCTGATTAGAGCAGATGGAGATAGGCTGTAGTAGATACTTGGATTGACGCGATACGCGTAGCGATTGATCATGACAACAGTTTGCTGAGACCCACCCTAATGCTCGCGTAATTCTCACGTGAGCGCGAAGATGGTTCGTTTTGATGGATGACAACAACGTCAAATGCCCTTCTTCCTCTCCCACCATCATTCTCCTCCTAACCGTGTCCTCGCTCCCAAGTCCCGGCTTCCACAGACTTCTCAGTTCATTCCACTTTGTGCGGCATCAGTTTCGGCCAAAGTTGTCAGCCGAAGTTGTCCCTCGGATGCATGTGAGCGGTACGTGCACAGTTCTCGATGTGGGACATGGTCCTGATCTGATGCTTTTCTTGTCCTTTCTGTTTCTTCTCTAGCCTCCACTGGTTTCCTTTAGGGCAGCATACACGTGCCGTGCGTCATGTTCCATGATTTGCCTGCCAACAGTTACTTTTCATTTCGAGCACACCAGAGTCCCGTGTGTGTCCTCTTTCTCTTTTCTCTGCCCTGCTCTGCTGATTCATTCTTCATTCAATACAGATCCAAACATACATCAACCTCCTTTGTGCTCTTGCTAAGGCTTGTCATGAGTTAACCCGCGAGTGGCCCGCACCCGAAGGTGCAGGTACCCGCAAACATGATAGCTATACCGGGATCCGTACTGGTTTGTTCCCACGAGTGACTCGCACCCGCCGGAAAACTACTCACGAGTGTTCAAGTACTTGCAGGTTTCTCAAGATTTACGGGTACTTGAGAGTACTTGTGAGTAGTGCGTTGTTTTATTGTGAACAGAGGCTCGAAATAATTACATGTCGTCATCATCTACAATATTGGCTGTATTTCTGCAGGTTTTCAACTGTGGTCATGCAGCAAGACTTATCCTTGAATTCTTGCACAATCCGGCCTCGAGGAATCGCATTCGGGAAGTTCAGCCAAGAACCAATAACAGTTGCAACTTGGGTGGATTTGCCAGTTAGGGAATGATGCATCTGGACACTGTCAAGCCACTCCAAGAAAATGCGCACTCAACATCGGTGGATGTGGATAAGAGAATTTTGTGAGCCTAAGAAACAACTATAATTCAACTGGCTTCCATACCAGGAACGTATAGAAAATTCAAGGCCATTTGGGCAAGGGAATGGCCAGTGGCCTCCATACTGGTCCACCAAGTAATCAGATCTGCGGTTGTGATAATGGGTGTACTATCGAGCAGGTTGTCTAATGGATCAATGGTCGTCTCGGGCTCACGGAGAGCATCGAAGAATTTATTGCGAGAACCAACCAGCTGCTTGAACATGAGGTGAGAAATGGATGTATACACACACCCAAATAAGTTCTTACCTCCACAGCATCTGTGCGGCTTGTGGCAGTTGGTTGCACTGGGTTTTCAGCTGTTTGAATCCACTCGCGAGGCCATTTTGCCTTCACACTTGTTGCTTGTTTTTTTTTTTTGCTGGAAATTTTGTCATTTTTTCCCTGAAAACCCGCGAGTACTTGTGCAAGTACTTGAGCACCCAGAATCGACACCTGGATCCTCAGAGACCCATAGCAACAGTTATCAGAACTCGCGGGTCAGGTTTCCCATGAGTATTCCCACGAGTCAACCCGCCACAACTCGCAGGTGACCTGCACCTCACCGTGTGCGGTCTCATATGATTCCCACGAATGTTGATATCCCGCTGATAGGGCATGCACAAAAGCACACATAAAAACACCAAGTTTTTATTCGTTTTTGAACCATACATCATGAGAGAAGTGAGGTGTTAGATTAAGAGCATACACTCTCCTCGGAGTGGTAGGCTACACTGCTAAGAGCTGAAAGCCAGTGGGACACTATATAAGACTGGTGGACTTGACAATGTTGCTCATATGGCACTTATGTCTACTGCTGGGCTCTGATAGGTAGCCATAAACTATCTCTTTGAGTGCTGGAGGTGGCCAAGAGGATCAACTACGTCTCTATGGTTGGCTGCTGTTCAAGCAGAGTCTCAGAAGACTTGGAATTGCTGCACTGCAAAGCCTTTCGGGCTTTCCAGTGAAGTTGAATTGGATGACAGAGAGTGTCTGACTCTTTGCGGTTGGGATCCGAGTTGGTCATATTTTATTACTAGCTGGGATACCTCTCTACCGCAGGGATGAGTGAGTCGAATTCTTGCTTCCTTTTAGTAAAAGGTGTTCTGCCGCACAGATGGAGACACAGAAAGCATCAGGAAGCTAGTCACAATGACTGGACCGCAGAGAGATGCAATCCAAGGCTCTACCGCAGAGCCAAAGCGAGCTGAATAGAGCACAGAAGTGATCCGTAGAGAGAGAGATCAGAATGATTGTTACTGAAGATCATTGAGTGCATGTCTCTCTGGGGGAGATCTCACTGGAGGTCTCTACTGTACAGATACTCAAGGTCTTTGGTGTATCCAGACTTTCCTGAGATGTTCCACTGCAGAGACTCCTGTGGTTAGGACCCACCCAGGTACACTATTGAGAGAATCAGTCTGTACTGTGTGCACCAAGACAGGTCTCTACGGCACAGACTCAAAGAAACGGAATTATTGGCTGTACCAGCTTCCTCAAAGAGTTGGCAAAGCATGCCCCGGAGAATCGACAGTCAACCCAATTTGAACCGTAAGCATCGACATTCAAAGACCACCTTCGTCTGAGACCAGCATATGAAAATACGCCGATTTCTCTCCAGAAGTGAGACAATGCACGGTGGATTGATTCATGGTTGGCAACAATTCGTGAAAATAATCACCAAGACCTGTTCACTATTTATGTGAAGTTCCTCAGAGTCGCTGGTATAATGGATCTCGCGGATCTGTCTCAGGATGTAATTGCAGGTTACCTTCCTATGGGGCGGCAGAAGATCGTGAAGTGTCAGAATGCGTGGGATCAGAGAGGGAACCGGGCTGAGTTCATGCGTGACTAGCAGCAATCGTACCCATCATTAGAGTAGGTGCCATCGCCAGGAGAGAACTAAGAGTGAAACGACGATCAGCTGCAGAGGTGGGTAACGGGAAGAGAGCTTACACTGGACGTTCTTTCTCTTGACTAAGTCTGGCTGTCCGGCTCTTGATAACGAACGACGAAGATCGTACACGTCCTCCTCTAACGTTGGCGAAAGTACCAAAATTGTCGCGCACCCGAGTGATGGCATTCCAGTTGAAGACAGGAAATACGACCTTAAGCACCTCACTTTTGCCCAGAATTTATTGGGGGCACCCAACTAAGATTGTTCAATGTATCTATGGTTGTTTGTTTTCCCACGCATTTCGAAAAGCGTGACTTGGTATGGAGAGCTAATTGCATGCCGTAAATTGCCAGATGATACCCAGCACTATTCTGAGCAGCCCTGTCTGCTTGAAATTGTCCTGGCTGCTTTGGTTGTTAAACCAGAGGTCACAGAACTCTCCATATTGGGTGTGGCAGTGCTGGAACCTCGGCCCGGATCAAAAGCACTCGTCGGAATTCCACAGCCACAATTTGAACCCTGGCTGTGATTGGCTACTAGTTGGTTCTATTTGGCCCATCAAGCCCTTTTCCCATCACGTGTCATGCATCAACATACCGCGATGTCGCGTTTATTAGCGCGTCTGGCATCAAAAATACTTGGGATGAGTCGGGTACGTGTCTTGTATTCATTCCTTCCTCCCGACAAAGATTTGAGTAAAACCAGGCACAACTGCGGAATAACGGCTTATTTTGGTAATAATGCACGCACCAGTTGTGTTCAAATTCCACGAACATTCCAGGGACACCCTTATTCACAAGCCTTACCCCATCACTCCGACAACGATCATTTCCTCCGCATCACCAACTCTACTGTATCGTCGTGTATGGTGGCGGACAAAACTTCATGACAAACCGGAATTTGGAGCCAATCCGTCCAAGATTCGAGATTTAGAACCAGAATGAGCTGTTTCATAGGAAATATTTCGCCCAGAATTTCGAAAATTTTTGGTGGCTGAAACAGCGAATTCGGAGTAGAACAACGCTCAGAAGTCTCTGCTTTGGACCAGAAAATCACTTTATTTCATATCCTTTGGGTTACCTGTGGAGGTGGATAATTTTTGTGGCCCAGATAACGGGACAGCCACTCCGAAACAAGTAATTTGTCACCTGATAGGTTCGCACGCCACCCTTACGGAAACAATACGGAAAAGTCCGCTCTTTCCAAATTGGATTTTTTATTAGTTCGACGTGCAGGACACATGCGGGCAGGTGTCCTGAGGCCTCCTAACTGAAAAAAACCGTCAAAATCGGCTAATTTGGTGTCTGTATAAGGCAATTTCCCACGGAGGGGGGAGGGAGGGGTCAGCCGATCCTCGAAAAAAAAACTTTTGTAGATGATATCCTTTTTTCTTATCTTTGGACCCCTTTGGTAATATGGATCCGCTGAGCCTCGGGAAGCTCGCGCACCGCATTACTCAGCTGGATCAAAATTTTAAGGTTAGGGTCAAGTAAATTGCCCGAAACTCAACAACCACGGCCGATAACCTAACAAGGGGGGCACCATTCTGTTCACGCAGATGTAGCGAGCAAAACAGGCCACTTTCTAGACGACAAAAACGAGAAATAAATGCGTTTGAAGGGCTTTTTTAAACGTCACAACCAAGTCACAATTGCCACGCACTTTTAACTGATGCCAACTCCAGCCCTGTACCCCGTTACGTGCGCTTTAGCCAAGAATTGCTCGCTGCGCTCGCAATCAGTGATAGGCGGAGCTGCGGGTCATGGCGCGCGCTGCAGCAGCGTTGAGCTGAAGGAAGGAGCGGGTGTCTTGAGGACTCGATTGGCAGTGTGCGCGGTACGCAAGACCAGAGCGAAAGATGGAATGGCTCACGCACCAGGCCAGCCACAATCCTACTACCAGCGATGGATCCATGGCCCAGGCGCTACGTCGGAGTGCGTGCGTGAGTGGACACGGCACGCAGGTGCTTGATGCGGGAGGTCGATGGGGCAGCCTCGAGGCGCAAAACGACGGGCGCGGTCTGCGAAGTGTAGTAGGTACATTTGAGAATGGAAAAATACAGTAGTGGATGTATGGTGCCGCTCACTTAGTCCCCGCTACTTTTGTACAAGCCCAAGAAAAACCCGATTTTTAAACCCTCTTGCAGAAATGCTTATTTCAACCGTGGCTACATTTCCCCACGAGGGGTTTCCTATAGTCTGAAGTTGACCGCGCCACTGATCATAGGTGGCCTGCTTATTATGTAATCGTCGGAGTTTGAATTTTGTCCCCCAGGATTCACCACTCCCAGGGATCCAATCCGGAAACTTCCAGGGTCTGCCCCCGGAGCTCCGCCCCCGTCCATGGCAATGCGGTTCCCTCTCAACCCTCCCGCCAATACTGTGGAGGAAGAAGCCGATCCGCCCATGATGCTCGTACCCATCAAGGAAGACCCGCCAACGCCACACACTCATGCACGTACTTCGGCCTGGGGAATTTGGGGAAGTCCATGGCCAGGGCGTGGACGATTCGGGGCGAATGGAATTTTTCGGATGGATGGGAGGCGACCATCCACGACCCTAGAATAGGGTTCCTTTCTATCAACATTCTGACGACAGTAAGTGTTGTTGTTTCTTGGCTTCCACCATGGTCACTAAAGGCTTCGACTCAGTATCGTGTAGATTTTTCGCATCAACCATTCCCGTGAACCTTCGACTCGCTTGAGAAAGCTGTGTCCGCCAGAAGTTCAGCTTCAACTGCAGTTTATTATTATCCTTTATTGTACATATATTTACACCTCCATCTCGACCGAAGTTTACCAGTCATAATTTCTGATGAACCTATTTCCCAATTCTCCCAATTCTTCCATTTCTCCGTGAGTTTCTCCCGTTCGGGGTTGAAAGAAACGTCATGACAGCAACATGGTGATTTGTTTGTCCTTGGAGATACTCTTGCTCGTCACCACGTCCAATTGCTAAGTTCGGAATGTCAGTTCCAGATGTTAACAAGCAAGACAATTGAAGTAAAGTTCACATTGAAAATGCCGGGATTAATATTTGTAGCCCTCCGGAATACTCTCAAGTACAGCATATAAAAGAACTAGGTCATTTGAGCCACTATTGGTAGTATGCGGCCCGTCCTGCCCGCAAATGCCTCAAAACGGCCAAATCTCAGCCAGTAAGTCATTTCCGAGTGCTGAAAATCATAAGATGCCATGCCCTCCGGTTTTAAATGCCAACATGATGAGCATATTCCCAAAGAAAACGGTGAGAATTGAGCCCAGAGAGCTGATCTCGTCAAAACGGCAGAAAAACTAAAAAAACGCGCCGCGCCTAGGTTCCGCAAAACAGCTGTAGTAGGCAGGATTGATTGCCAGGTTCATATTCTCACCTTTTGATAGCAATGATATAAGGGTCATCGCTAAGGTCATCGCATCGAGATCGGAAACGGCGATGGACACAGATGCACGAACCGCCGACCTTGCACATGGTACGGTTCAGCTGTCTTGTTCTTCGTGTTTAAGTAATGGATACCAAAGGCGATTCCGGCGACTCGGCGAGGTGCGGGCGGGGGGAACTAACGGCGTATTGGAAGGCGACAACGCGGACTCGGGCGTTTCAACGGAAGTTCTGTGCAGGTTGCAGGAGCACACACTTGCATGCTCCGTTGAGGACAGTGCGGAAAGACAAGCAGGAGGGGAAGAAAGGGATGCACCCAGAGACAAGGTGGGGAAGCGATTGAGCGATGACGCCCGCAGCGCCGTATCCGCGCTTTCGGATGGTGCCGAAAAGGAAGGAAAGGACTCAAGGGAAGGGACAGCAGACGGCGAACCCAAGAGCGGTTGCGTAGGGCGCATTCGGCGCCGGGGGAGGCGGACGCGGACGCCCAGCTCGACGACGACGGGCGCAAAGGGTGGGACGGTGATGAGGCAGAGGAAGAGGAGGTGCGGGCCATGAGCGTCCCATTCTGGACCCGAGGGAGCCGAGCTCAGGCTTGACGACGAGGACGACAACCGCGGGCTCGGACATGAAAATCCTCTTTCCTGAAAATTTGTTCATCATTTTTCATGCATTTGACTTCTTTTCTTACCCATACCACAACATGCAGTATCTTTATGTGGGAGTCAGATTGTAATCTGGGCGCCTGTCGCTTCCCGAAAATCGAAGCTTGGAAGAAGGATTACAATTATAGAGCTTGAAGGCCAAACTTGCCGGGCCTTCGGCCTTTTTGAAATTTGACATTAAAACTGAATACCAAGTGCTCCGTCCATCCGGCGCTTCGCACCTGACTCAGTTGTGTTTCTTTTCAATTTCATTGTGGAAGAATAGAAAAACAGAGAGACAATTACTGCAGGTAGACCGAATTTCAGGTCGCGTGCATCAGTAGGTTCAAACGAGATAGGGAGGAAGCGAGGAAGGAGATTGTGGTGCTGGGAAGCAAGACGCATTTCAAACTCCGACGCCTTCCCGTTCTCTTGTGAGCGAGGCATCGATGACGTTGACGTCGACTTTGGACTTGAGAAAATTTCAGTCGGTATCGGATTTCGAAGGGTCGTGAAAAAGAGTCAATACAGCTGAGTTGACGATGTTTTCAAAAGATCTCCAGCAGATTGACCGCTGGCAGCGAATTTTGGCAAACGGGAGTCTGATGTGGGCAAATGGCGGCAAAATTCGGCAAATCTCGGCAGAGGGGATTTTCACTGGGTGCAGTGGGTCGATCAGGCCCTAGAACTTGATTACGGGTCTTTATCCGATTCGGGTGCGTATTATAGATGGAACCGGATTACATATCCATAAGTTGAAGCGTATCTGCAGATTCAGCGCGGCCCATCGAGTCTAAACTATGGGATGTATCAACCGATGATCTGAAACTCGCCTAATGCGCATTTGAAGGTCGCAGAAGTGTGGATCCCCCGAATGGCCCCAGCATTCGATTCGTCGAAGAATGTAACACACCTCGGGCCCGGTTCAAATTTGCCACGTAGATCAGGGAGACCCGACGGTGTTTATAGCGGCACGATGCGAAAAGCTTGAGCCCGAGGAGCTGGTGAATAAACGGACCGGGAATAAAAAGACAGCAGAACGACTGAAAAACGGCGAAAAGGTGACTTCGTCCAAGAGGTGAGCGATATCTGGATCACCCAATACTTCCCACGATTGTCGTTGTGTGGCTTGAATGATATTGTTGAATTACACGTTTTAAGTCTGCAAGTCTCAAATATTGCCTGCCAGACACAAAACAATACATTTCAAGTAGAGTGAAGTTCATATCCCGATATTTGAGGCCCTCCGGAATACATACAAGCGCATTATGTCAAAAATCTAGGTCATTTGGACCTATATTGCTGGCCTGGGACACGGTCTGCACTCCCACACCCAAAACCCGGGTGTTCCACCTCTTATAATATGATGTTGAGAGCCTTCAGCTCTCGCACAAAGGCACCCGGGCCTTCAAGATAAATCCAAGGAGACAGTTCGAACCCAAATTTTGCTGGCTATCATCCCAGCAATACCCGATCAAAATCTGGCCTGAAATGATTGCACAGTGGTCAAAATACTGTTTTGGTGCGAAATCTCAGCGCATCGTGCCGAGGTTCACGTGCATTTGTTTGGATTGACATGCAGAGCCTTCAGCTCTCATACAAAGGCACCAGGGCCTTCAAAATAAATCCAAGGAGACAGTTCGAACCCAAATTTTCTCCCAATAAAACAACAGGGCCAGGTGGCTCGTTGAGCCTGCACTGAGTCCATCCATCTAACGCACCCAAATAGCAGTGATTCCCAATTGGGACGCGTACGGTGATGCGATCAAAATGCCGCTCCATTGCCGGTAGCCACTGTACGGTACCTTTTGCTGCCTTATTGGTAGGAAAATTGCAGTAAAACTAAGTTGCACAGTATGGCCGGGACGCAGCCACGTGACTTCGTGTTCGCCAGTTATTCCCCCGCACTACTGATACATACCCGCCTCTAGCGTTTGAATGAGGAGTTTGTCAAGCTCAGTATCGTCGGGAAGATTGATCTCTTCACGCTTACGCTTCTTCGGTCGACTGAAGGCAGTAGTTGAGAACAAGTTCGAGTCCACTTCAAGTTGAACAGGGCGGCGTGGTCGTACCCGGGGATTTATGGCTCGACAGTGAAAGAACGAACACTTGGGAATAACGAGCGAGAGCAGATGGCATAATCAATGACGGTTTTTCGACTGCCTTGAAATGAGTTGTACTCTCCGCTGTTCGGTCCAAAGCAGCTTCCCGCTGATAAAAACCAGATCATAATCACTGCACTAACTGCTCTACCTTGCCCAACTCGCTTTCTCCCCCTCCCTGCCTCCGCAGCTCCGACGCCTTCCGTCGGACCATCTGCGGGACTCTGCGGGTATACACAAATCGATCGCAATATAAAACACAACAATTATAGATGAAACTACTACTAGGGTTGAGAATCTACTTCGATGTCTAGATCTAGACTATGTACGGTATTTTTCTTCGTAAGGTGTAGCTTACAGCGCCAAAATCTTCGCCACAGCCTGCTCAGCCGTCGACATGATCACGCCCGTGGGGTTCCCATACGGCAGCGACGGGATAATGGAAGCATCCACAACGAACTAGACGAGGTAAAATTAAATTTAGCATTTTATCCGGGCTGGCAAGACGAGAAAGAGTTAAAACAGACCAAGTTTGTTGTATTGAAGACTTTGGTGTTGACGTCGACGACACTTCCGACCTTGTTCGCGCCGAGCCAATGATTCGAAAGGAGGTTCCCCTACCGTGTGCACGTCCATTAGTAAAATAAATAAAAAAAGCGACAAAACGACGAAAATGCTTACGAGGTTCAGTGGCTGGTCAGTAAAATCGCGAGCAGGAGCGTAGGGAAGGCGAACAGAAGTTGGCGACGGTGTCTAGACAACCAGAATTAGCCGAGTCTAAGATAGAGGGCATGGAACCCGACCGCGTCCACGACTATGATTTCTTAGGATTCACAATGATCTGTCATGAAAGGTTATGGCGATCAATCTCCACTACGCGAGACCCGTTGCTCGAGGACGGAAGGACTAAGGGTTCAGGTTCGTCATCAGAATTGGCCTCGCCAGCCCGCGAGGGGTCGCCCTCCGTCTTCCTCCTCCACCACTGGCGCTGAGGCTATGGTCCACTGTTTGCTGTAGGTGCGGGTTCCTCCTCGCCTAGTTTTCATGGACATGATGGGCGCACGCGAAGTAGCGCCGATGATGTGGAACGCAGGAAGAAGAGCTGAGGAAGGGCCCGAAACTCAGAGGAAGACGCGTGTACTCGAAGTACAACGTAGAGGAAGAGAAAGACGCGCCAGAAAAACATTTGGTCATGTTGTGCAAGCGCCTTCAGCGAGCTTCGGGCCGGATCTCTACAAGAAACCACGTATCTATTCTCTCGTACCTCGCTCACTGATCCTTCCATGATAATCCGCGTTAACCTGGGGCTCACGGGTCTTCATCTTTTCCTTAAGGAAGGACACAACATTTCAGAATCTTCGTGTGGTTCAACCTCCTCGAGGTGATACTCAGCCCTGGACCTTTGAACCTATTCTGTTTGATATCATGTTCCTGGTAACTTCAAGCAAGAAATACCATACAAGTAACAATTGTGCTCAAGCAATTCTCGTCTCGCAGTGCGACTGCGTCAATCACAAATTTGTGTCGCTGCCCTTCGTTGAATCATCAAATGACATCCTCAAATACTTTATTTTTGAGACTCTCGAACCACTCCAGTCTATCACTCGTGGATTCTGATCAGCACAAGAAGTCTATTGGGTGCGCTGGCGATGCTTCACAACTGCGTGCGCCGTTCTGCGTCAGTGCACAGCCACCCATGCCTCAGTTGCATTGACGTTGACTGACGCATCCACAGATGTCCTCTGAGATTAATCTACCAACCGATTCTAAGATATGACCTTTGAGCTCCGGTAAGCACGAAAGCCGGTATTTTAAACCTTGTCTGAGTTATTCACAAAATAGTCTTCAGGTCGGAAATGCTTTCCAAGGCCCGTGAGCTGTAAACTTCACCACATCACACCAAAAAGAACTCAACAAGTCTCGAGTAGCTCATTGCAATGCCCATAGGCCAAATAATCGCATCATGGTTACTGAATTCCGAACAATCATGCATATTGTGGCCAGTTCACAAATAGCTGTTCACTGTTGGCTAAATATTGCCGATGACGCGGTGTGGCTGCATTAACGCGGCGTCGGCACGCCGCCTGCGATCATTTCGAGTTTTCGAAATTTTTTACACTCTCAATACATCGTTTGAAGCCAAAAAACCCACGTGAAATTTTCGTCAATGTAGGCTAAGCTTCGAGGAAAAGGGGATCATTTACCAATTGCGCATAATACTGCGATCTTTTATGTAGCAGGAACGACGGCCATCTATTGAGGAAGACATAAAATTCACTTGAACCCAAGTGAATTGGATTGAGACCTTGAGAACTACCCAACACAGTTCAATTCCGAGATCAACCAGTGAACATGATCACCGTCAGGGATCTATGGGTTGGGACAGATCATGCTGGTGATTATATTGAAACCTGTCAGAAATCGGTAGGACAGGGTTCTTAGGTATTTTGAATAGTAAGAGGAATTCTAGTCAAACTGTGTCTGTGACGCTGCGTCAGTGTGACACAATCTTGCCTAGTCAATCAAACGTCAGTTGAAAATGTTGCAGCGCCGATAAAACGTCACACCCGATCCCTCGAGTCCCAATTTCCCGCTGAAAATTCTCCCGACACAGACACCATCCCGTGGACGCGCAATTTATAACCAGCCGTGGGCGCCGGCAACTAATGTGAGTCAGCTATCTTGAGAAGGGATGTCTCTCATATGTATAGATGAACCCGTTCACGAACCCGGTGTCCCCGGTGTCCTCCGCTGACCATAATACTCTTGTCGCTAGCGGAAACCAAACGTACTCGAACCTCCTTGCCCTGCATTCTGAGCTGTCCGCGAAGTATACAACCCTCCAGTGAGCTCCTTTCACATCCCAAACCATCCAGTGGCAGCAATGACTCAAGGAATGCAGGGCTGCTTATGTGACTCTCGCTACCGCTATCCCAACAATCTTCCAGTTTATCCTCAACCCTTTCAATATTCCACCTCCATCTGCTTCAGATGCCTCACTTGTCTCAAATTCCTTGAACAAGGTTTTCCGTCCTCGCAAAGATGATTTTCCCCTCGTTCTCTATTGGGAACGCAGCGACTTCAAGTCCAGCTCTGATTCTGACTTGACGACGATCTCTGACGACAAAAACCCGAAGTTGGCTTTTCTCGAGCATAACACGGGCGAAGAGTTTACGCTACAGGAGATCTCTGACCTGCGCAGTCATTTGCGCTCCTGTTTTACAACCCTCCTAGACCGCGGAATTGCCCCGTCTACCTGGTCCCGGGCATCATGTGTGGCGACAAATTGGCTACGGACGGAAATGCTAAATTATTGTCCCGATTTAGCACTGTGCGCTGCCAATTGGAAGGTTGATGCGTTGACAACTGAGGTTTACTCTCAGTGGACTCGCAGTCGCCGAGAGCAGATCGCTGCTGCAAGCACCACCGCCAGTGCCAAACGCAAGGCGGAGGAGTCTGATTCGTCGAGGTCCGAAATCAAAATCAATTTATTTTTGTCCAATGGCGGCCTTCATAAAAAGGGCTGAAAAATCGGGACGCATAAATTTGTGCTATAAGTGTCGATCTGAGTCAGTACCATGTTCAAATGCCTCCAAGGCGGCTTTGTGGAAGAATTTCGCGTTGCGCCGGCTAAGTCCGGGGCATCAAACGTGACTTATGGCATGTCATTCAAATTCAAGTCCAGATCGACCGGTCAGTATTCCCGTAGACAGATCGGTTACCGGTCTACAATTCCTCACATAGGCGACAAGAATTGAATTATTGTCTCTCGAGCTCATGCTCAGCAGTCTACTGTGTCTGATATTTTCGCGGCCAGCTCTCAAGTTGCGCTAGAGTACTCGTGATAATTTACGGCCTTAGTTACAGCTAATTGCAGTACCGAAGGCGCGAACCCGTTTTGGGCAGATTTTGAGCCCTGCGACGGATTTGCTCATTTCTCGGTGAGTTCTGCACAGATCGAGATCAAACATAGCTAGATAATTCGTAGTAATTCATGCGCAATTAGTGATAGAAAGGAATTCAAAAAAAAAATCATATTTTGCATCCTCTAGCATTTGAGGTACTTCGGGGAGTAAATTTGAGCTAGGGCATTCAGATCTTGTCCAAAGAAGCTAGATTTTTGGGACTGGGTATTTCAATATATATAGAGCAAACTCATAGAGGCAGATGTCTAAATATTTCTATTGCTCTCTTCTGTTTTTGTGTGCGGTTCTTGGTGCATGATATTTTGCTCTTCCCGTGTTGAGAAGCGAATTATTCATATTTCCGGCTTTATCACCTTACCTGAAACATAATGAAGTACCCACACCCAAAAAATCAGCTCCTTCTGACATGAACTGGACCCACTAGCCTGAATTTACACCCAGGAGATGCATAATATGAGATTTTTTTTTGCATTTCCTTCTATGACTAATTGCGCATGAATTAGTACGAATTATCTAGCTAGGTTTCATGTCAATCCGTGCAGAACTCACCGAGATATGGGCAAATCGGTCGCGAGGATTAAAATTTGCCCAAAACGGTAATTTTTCTGTTCGCGCCTTCGGTACTGCAATTAGCTGTAAGGCCTTAAGGTTTGCCCAAAAATCTTCAAGGGCTTACAGCAATTGGCAGTTTAGAGGAGGAGCTGCTTCATGGTATCCGAAATCTTGATTACTATGATCATGTCGTTTTCGGCAGGATGGGAGTCAGGCGTTCCGACTCTGAACTCCGAAATATTGTCTGTGATCTCCGGATAAACCTGGATAAATTCTCGGACAAGGGGATTTGCCTTGACTCGTTTAAGGTTCACAGGCACCAGACCATGGTTTTGAATCCAGGATGCAAAAAGACTGCCATGTACACATTGTCTGGTTGATTTACCAGCGAATTTTTGCTCCCAAAGGTCACAAGCCCCTGTGATTCCCGGCCCAAACCGCCCAAAACACTCGAAAATGGTCACGGATCACAGGGGCGAAGGCGCGAATCAGAAAGTTGCCGTTTTGGGCAATTTTCGATTCTCGCGACCGATTTCCTCATAACTCGATGAGTTCTGTGCAGATTGAGATGAAACGTAGCTATATAATTCAGGCTAATTCGTGCGCAATTAGTGATAGAAAAATAACTGCGAAAAACTATATTTTTGACCCATCTGACAGAGCTGGCCCAGTCTAAGTTCAACACATTCTACTCGCTTCAGATCTTCCGCAAACAGGCTGATCTTTGGGGAGGGGAGACGTAGCTTACGAGGACTGTCATGTGGCCAAAATTTTGAAAACTGAAGGAGTTATGATGAATTTCAACCTTTCTGACTGAAGAATTACTCCCGGTGAACTCGGACCTGTCCGGTGAGGAAATATGTAATTTAAGCTCTATAACATTGCCTGTAGTCCCTGTAAGTCTCCCCTCCCCCAAAATCAGCTTGTTTGTGCAAGATCTGAAGCCAGTAGAATGTGTTGAACTCAGACTGGGCCAGTTCTGTCAGATGGGTCAAAAATATAGTTCTTCGCAGTTATTTGTCTATCACTAATTGCGCACGAATTAGCCTGAATTATATAGCTACGTTTCATCTCAATCTGTGCAGAACTCATCGAGTTATGAGGAAATCGGTCGCGAGAATCGAAAATTGCCTAAAACGGCAACTTTCTGATTCGCGCCTTCGGTACTGCCAATTGCTGTAAATAATGGCTCCATAAGGCCTTAAAAATTTACAGCTGTTTGCGGAACTTAGGGCGCGGCCCGTTTTTCTTTTCTCTTTTTTCAACGAATTTTCCATCGGATGGCTCTCCTGAGATCAATTCTCAACCGTTTTGCTTGAGAATATGCTCATTGTGTTGGCATTGAAAATCCGGAGGGCATGGCATCCTACGATTTTTGATTAGTCCCTCGAGATGACCTAATAGCTCAGATTTGACTGTTTTTCGGTAGGACGGTTCACATGCTAGATATAATAGTTCAAATGATCTAGTTTTTTTATATGTGGGCAGGGGATACCGGGATTATTTATACTACGAAGTTAACATGCGGGACGAGAAAGGCTGTTTCAAATTTTCGTATGCCTTGTGGTCCTCCCACGGTTCAATCATCATTTTAATGGCCGGACTCAATATGCCGAAAGCCCGCAGCGTGCCAGTTCTCACGCTTTGCCGCTGAAAGTCGTTGAGCAAGCAAGGCATTCCATTGATGCAGCACCCAGGCGGGACGGGCGGGACGGAACCCGTCCGTCGGGGACTGAGAGGCGACACTGAAACGGGGCGGGTACGGGACGGGTTGACCCGTTGACGGGGTACCCGTTCCCGCCCGTTTGACGGGTTCGACGGGGTTTTCCAGGCGCTACCAGGAAGTGACATTCTTGGAATGTTTCTGTCTCAAATTATCCCTTCATCCTGCTGAATCTATTTTTTAAGACTCAGCCGTTATTGTTGAGCACATTTTGTCAAGGCTCGGTTACATTTGGCGCGGGCGGCACTCAGGGCGGCCGGGGAAGATTAGAAATTTTTGTAGACCTACCCTACTGGTCTACTTGTCGCGATTTGAGTCCGCTAAGACCCGTCAACCCGGCCCAAAACGGCCGTTAATGACGGGACGGGTGTAACCCGTTAAAACGGCCGCGACGGACGGGACGGACGGGACCCGTCCGTTCCTAGCCTCCCACCAGCGCTCTGACGGACGGGTATACCCGTCCCGTCGAAATAAACGGCCGTTTTTTCGACGGCCGTCCCGTTTAACGGACGGGTTGGAGCCCTACCTCTGTCTACATGGGGTGCGAATGCAGTGATTGTGGTCACTGAATTTACAGTTCGGCTAAATCGAGGCATGCAGGGAGCATAATATTCCTGCAGCGTTCGGCCGACCCAAGCTACCTGTAGTCAAATTTCGTCTTCAAGTTCACTATTTGGAAGGTGGCGGTGCGGCGCTATGTAGATACACGTGCTTTGGCTGACTCAGCCGGCGCGGCGTTTTAGAGGCGGACATATAATATATTACATTCACGTTATCCGCTGTGTGTAAGGCCACCTGTGGGCGAGTGCGGTTTTTCCCGGTGGCGGTCCTGTTGAGGGATATGTGGGGATGCAGGGAACGAGGGATCCCCGAATTCTATCAGGTGCATCATGATCCTGACGGCAGTCCCAATCCAGGTTGGAATATGTTATATTCACGTTACCTCCCATGTTCGAAGCCACCCGAACCTGGATGAATTTTGCTTGTGCGATGAGCAGAGCTATAACTGGCAAGGGCATCCAAATAAAATGAGGGACGCAGTAAGTGGAGAGAAAGACCCGATAGCATCGTTTCAAATTCACCTAGTGGTGGCAAGGTTCGGTTCAAAAAATCGGTTCGAACCCGAACCAAACCGAACTGAACGCGGGATTCAGGTTCGAGGTTCAGAGATTTGCTGAACCGAACCTGAGGTTGGGTTCGGCCAAGGGTGGTCAAGTTCGAACCTGAACCAGTTCAGTCGATTTTCGGAGGATTGTGGATGTGTAGGGTTCGCGTCGGGTATAACTGATTGGTATGCTGCTGCTGCCGCTGCTATCGGTCGCGGAGGCCCTTTGCAACCACCCTGCAAGGGGGAGGATTTATTATACTCGCATGATGAACAACGAGTTTACCGAAGACAAACATGTAGGTGCGTAAAGGGTAGTTATCCTTACTTTTGCTACAAGACACCAACGGAGCACACACCATTCCAGGGGGGCGATCACTACAAGACGTGTTCGGGAGTCGTCATGGAAGGGTGAAGAACAGTACTGGGAAACAATAAGAAAAAGCGGTATCTGCAGATGAGGCACCGCGGGCCACCGCGGCCACGCGATGTTCATTGTGAATATGTACTGTAGCGCACATCGAAGGTGTGGGCTTCCACTGGGAATACAACGAGTCGCGCACCAGCCAGTTCGCCTAGCGCTACTCGGGCGCGTCGATCAGCCGCACACAGCGGTATTGGGACGCTGATTGATCTTCAATAGCTTTACACTCCAAAATTGACGCATCAGCCGCGGAATCAGCGCCAGGTGTGTAGGTCAGCGGTGCTCTGAGGGTAACTCCGATGAGGTGCCAGTGCGGCTTATGGCGGCACTGCTTTTCAGGCTCATTTGCGGCTGTTGCTCTTTTTCTTATTGTCTAATTACTCACTCACCCGAGGGGAATTTTGCCAACCGTAGTCTCGACCGTCGTATGACTAAGCAGTAGCCTTACGCTGCATATCAACAGCATATCCAAGCAACTGCGGGTATGATAGAGCACACCTGCTTGGTTGGAGAGGTCCTGCATATATCATTACCGGAAAAAATCAACATTTGTTTTTTCTTCTCTCAGCATATCTTTCGGGCATAAACATCTTTGGTGAAATCCTATGGAATGCGTCCCCACACTGCCCGCAGAGCGACCGCAAACAAAGGGCCAATTTGCGGCCCTTCTAGCGCAAGATCCGCTGTATATTTTACATGATTCAAGTTGGTATGTCTCCGCCTCCGTCGTCAATCAATTCTCGTGTCAAATAGCTGCCAGCGGTCTTCGAGCTTGTGGATGATTGCAAGTTACGCCTGTATCATGCCGGATCTGGACATCCTCAAGCCCCCAGCTGCTTTTCAAGTAATCTTTCAACTCTTCTGTACTTCTCTTGACCCTCTGCCCACATTACTGTCAAGTTTCATCAAGAGCCACATTCAGAACCTCGAATCATTCAAGCGGCTGTTCTCATACCCCTCTTCTTGCACGGGTCGAGCCATTCAAGATCCAGCATGACCTCTACTGACCTGCAACACCCCTCCATCGGCGCGCACCAACCTCCAAACGCGTTCCTGCTTCAATTTTCGCGGCATGCAAGCAGCTCTCCGCCCGAGTCTCCCACAGTGCATCCCCGCGACCTTAAGCGACGCCACTGCCTTCGTACTCTGCCTAGAGCTCGCTCTCCTCGTTCCAAGCTCCCTTTCCTGTGTTTGCAAAGGGCTCATCGTCGTTCATCTCGCAGGGCGCGACGTCGTCCCCTTCAAGGTGCATGCAGAAATTCCAGAGGCCGCGCAACTCCTCGTTTGAGTTTTCCGCCCTTGATTCTGCTTGGAGGTCTACAAAGAACATAAATTGGACAGCGGAGACACGTTGGATGGACAAAACTTGCCTCAAACAGGTTTTCCATGAAGAAAAAAAATTACAGGTGCTCAAATCAAGTGCAATACCACCATCCGGGTTTGATGCACCTCAGAAACACGTGGGATACTTACCATTGCTTGCAGCACGTGGTCGTGCCACCGCGCTTCGGGTGTCTCCGGCCGTGACAAGCCGGATTAGGAACTCTCTCACCTCAACGGATACTGACCCGAACATAAAGCAGAAATGACTAATACCCAAAATTGAACTTAGAGAATCTCTTGCCCTTCTGTGAATGAAACGGGCCGGCACACAGGCATTTATGTACTGTAAATCAGTAAGAGGGTTAAAGAAATATCACTGCATTTTGATTGCTTATTTTCCTCTTTCCTTGCTTGCTTTCCAAATTTTCCCATGATGACCAATTCTGCATGACAAACTGATGCACAAAATCGATCTTCTCCTGGGTAGCCAAACCTAAAGGTTCAGCAATTACGAGATAGATTGATACTGCATCGCGGGCAATAGGGTCACGCGTTTGAAAATGTAATACATTGCAGTGGGGACTGGCAAAATCAAAGGGGTTTTGATGGCATCCTGTGATCGTGCAGCGGTGCAGCCTCAACCGTCCACATTTTGGGTACGACTTGAGTGGGGGATCCCTTCGATTTTACATTACGCAGGTATTTTCACGCGCCGATTTTTGATTTTGCCTTTTTTCGTTCCCTGGCAATTTTTCTCTGAGTTTTGCTGCCAACTCACAGCCATTTCAAGCGATTTATAAATTTTGTTCTAGGATGATTTTAAAAATTCGGCTCGGGACAATACAACCGTATCCATCTCATATGTTGTCTAGATTTTAGTTTGAGGTCAGGGAGTCGTTGCAGAGGCCTGGGCCGACGACAGAAGCAGAACAAACATCGAACAAACAGACATTTGTTTGGTGGGATTGCCAGTCCCCAATATGTTGATGGATTCTATCTGCCTCGCTATCCATGAAGAAGACGCCAGCGCTCAGAATCCTTCTCCAGTTCAATCTCGTTTCGCAAAGACATTAGGGCGACTGATGGCCCAATGGAGTCCGGCGCCATTTTTTTATGGATTACGTTGACGAACGATGTTATTAGGTATGTAGTTAAGTTCGTTCCTCAGCCAGCTGTGTGATTGATGCCGAAACATGAATAGTGGTATTACTTCGACGTTGTTGCATCATTGCGGCAAGACTTTTCCAGCTGGGCAGAACCAGCGTTGGTTCCAAATTACCTTCCTCGCGAGATCAGTCAAGCGGTTTCCATGCGACGCAAAGAACTGGAGGACTGCAGGAAAACAGGGACACCACCGACCGACTTTGGTGAGATACTATTTTTCGTCGTAGCACACTTCTTAAACTTTTACCAAGTCCTTCCACTAAAACGGACGCCCCGAGTGTGGCAACGGTCCCCTGGTTTTGAAATCTACGAAGATTCCGGAGTTCAATTCTTTTGGTGTCGTGATAAGCCGATGAGTACGGTGGCGATGGCACCTGTTTTCATGGCATTCCATAGTTACATCTGTCTTTGACTTTGACTTCTATTGACTCCGAAAATCGCGGGAAAATATGCAAATGAAAGCTCTAGAAGAGGGCCTTCTGAATCCGCAGAAATTCAACGAGCGGATCTCCCATAAAACATTCCCCAAGTTTGGCCTTTTGGCCCTATGTTTAGGGGGGTCGGAACGTAGTGAAACTGAGGAAACAAAATCGGTACGAGAAATTATTGTGAAATATGTCAGAATGTGCACAATTATGACGAATATGATGATTGCTGATAATTGGAAGTAATTGGCGGGCAATTGTCAAATCCAGATTTTCCTGATGCAATGCTTCCCCGAAATCCGCTCGTTGATCCTCTCGTACGGACACGGGCTAGGACATCAATTTCGGGCTCCAATTGGGTCTGAAGGCTTTCAACAAGTTCCGCGCCCTCGAGTACAGAGAGATCTGAATCGGAGTCCAAGTCCTCACTCCCAGAATTTTCGTTCGCTTTCCATGCGTCCTCCGAGTCGGAAACGACATGATTGACGCTTCCGTCCCACCAGTGGGACTGGTCCTCGGTCGGATAGGTCGGGCCGAGTGCCGGAGAGGAGAATACGGTACAAAGATTGGAAGGAAAGCACGTACCCTGCCCTGCCCTCTCCTCCGTCTGTCCACCGCGCAGCCAGACACAGATCGTCCGCCTGCCCTAGTGTGGCTGCGAGTCCGCCCGACTTGGTGGCGTCGGACTGCCCCTGCCCCTGCCGGGCCTGCCCCTGCCCTGCAATGCGATGTTTCGGGATGTCGGTGGCGTACGAAAGCAATCTTCAATGGTGGCACCTCTGCACGGACGACAGACGCCGAGAGGGTCCAGGTAGAGCTGGGCAGGGCGTCACTGAGGAGATGGGAGCGCAGGAGAGGAAAGGAAGTACATGACAAGATTGGATGGATCCTGACAACTATCGCGGAATCTCTCATGAGTGGCCTGCAAGGGCAAGGTGCGGGGAGGAAGACGGCGCGGGGACGACGCTGTGCGAGCCGTCGTAGCAGTCGGAGAGCAGGCAAGGCGCCATGGGTAGCGAGTCTTGGGCGTGCACTGTGCGTACAGTGGCATCGCAGTGGGCGGCGCATCGCAAGGCGTCGGGGTGCGAATTCGTGGTGCCCGGTGGGGCGGTTTGAAGGCACCCTTTTCAGAGAGAGATACCTAGCAGTGGCATCGCCTCAGGAGCTTTCGGTGGAGAAAATGGCTCAGAAAATGGCTCTGGGACTGCGCTGGAATTGAAATCAATCCGAAAGGGAACAGATGTAGCTTCGGGTCCGGTTCACCCCGCCGTCAGAGTCGACAGTCTTAAAATCGTCTACAAACATCACATTTGATGTAGAAATTCAGTGAAAATGATAAACGAAATGAACTAGAAGAATAAATAAGGAAGAGAAAGAAAGCAGCGGAAGGAGAACATGTTTAGTTACTCTAGTTGCTAGATTGTATTCTCTTAGCTGACCGCGATCGAATTCCATCCAGAGCCCGTCCTGGCCGCACCAGCGACGTGGCTGCGTTCCCGCTACCCAACACGTGTTCTCCAACGTGAGCCTGTTAGAAGAGGATGTACAAGATCGGGCCCGCGCACTTAATTTAGACCCGCGCTCTTAATTTAGAAGCTTGGCTGCAACTTCAACCTCATTGCGTTTGACATGCGTGTAGCCGGAAAGTCGGTGTGCAGTCCCAGCGGAAAGCACGATAGCTGGGTAGATGCAGCAGACCTTGCATTCTGTCACCAGGTGCCATTTTCTCTTTCCCTCGGTTCTTCATTGACCATTATGATTCTCCTGGTCTCATTTGGTTCCTCAGGCGCTCAAGCTAGCACCGATGCATGTGCTTGTCTTTGATGCCATATCGATGGAATGTGCCCTGAGGTTTGCCGTCCTGTAGGCGTCTGGTCCATTCCGGTTGCCCCGGATGCTAACCACGTATTTCATTGTCCCCAGCTTCCCAGATTTGTGTCTCAGTCTGGCACTGTGCAACGTCGCAGCACCGAAGGAGTAGGTCCGGGACACATTTATTACCCCAGGCTAAGAATACTGCAGGCCAACATGCATCGACGAAATCGTGCAGAATCTATGCATTGCGAACGATTTGGAGTCGTACGAGCATGCCGCTATGGAGGTAGCATCCTCCCTTTTTTGTCCCGTACGTTGCTTCTGGTGGCATGGCAATCCGAGAACCTGATGCCTGTTCACAGGGCATACCTCTACATGTGCTAGATGAAGTGCGTTTAGCTCGGTCCATTTAGGTATATGTATGTTAGGATTGACGATTGGGAACGGGTGATGCCCCCGAGGAGAAGACGACGTATTGTGGAATATGCAAATATGGTAAAGAACGTAAGCTATTCAATTCAGCAACCACGTTTCACATACAAGAACACATACGTGTAGCGCACGCCGTTTGAAGCTTACACCCGTATTACGCAACCTGTACTTATCCTCTCGGGAGAAAAAGACCCCGACAGCATAGAATATGGTACAGCAATGGCCCGAAAAGTCGACAGGGACTGTCACAAAGTGCTGATCGGTCCGTCTAAAAGTGTTTGCATATTAGATACTGAGATATCGGCGTAGGTGGTGGCGAATACTTAGGAATGCTCCCCGAAACGGCATCTCTTGTTAACGAAGTCTATGTTGAGTTTTTGTCGTCCAAGGGCGGGCATGTTCATACGCCGGCCATCTATTCGGCAATTGAGAAGCGAATGACCCAGGCACTCAGGACGCTCAAATCCCTGACAGGTGGAAACGGTATCAGCACCCGCGACCCAAATTCATCGCTCTCGTTCTGCTGCATCCCGGATGAAACGATATAGGCGCAAAAAAAAGGTGCGCACGCTGCGCCAGAAAGGATCGACCTCGGCGTTTATACCGCTGGATCCCAGTGGCCACCCGTTCCGACGGTTCTCGGAGAGGAAAAATTGGTTTGGATTCCCGGCTGGTGGAATGAGCATTGCGGGTGCAATTTGGAACCCCAGCTAAAAGGTCTTTTCCGGTCGAAGTAGAGGGTTATGCGATAATGATTGGCCCTCATTTTGCCCTCGTTCACGTCGTTCATTGTAAATGCATACAGCGCCGCACAAAGTCAACAAAAACTTGACCACACTCATTTATTTGATCCTCCTTTATTCCACCTGTCACCCCTGATCCCCGTAGTAGATACTCGTTATCCACAAAAGTAACCGGAATGGGTGTACCCCCGGAGTATACAGCGACTCTCAGCAGATTCTTTGTCTAGAATTAAGGCAGAGACATACCTCAACATGTGCAACAAAAAAGCACCATCTACCGCACTTTCATTGCTGTGAAAATCTGAGTCTAAATCATTTTTTGATCAAGGCGGTGATTTTGCCCTCTTTTGAGTCTATTCGTGGAGGCATTTAGGAGGTTCTTCTGCCCCCTAAATTTTGTGTGCGTTTTCCAACAGATCTAAGGCTAATTATGGGGTATTAGGATATCCGGAAATACCATCAAGACAATCCCTAGGCTTATTCCGGACATAGAATAGAAATACTCGCAGGCATCCTGCCCATAACACCCGATATGGCACGTCTAGTTAGGGTTCGATAAAGTCTTGCAGGGCTATGCCCAATAAACTCTGCAATACCTCGCAATAAAACCTTGCAATAACTCGCAATACATCTGCCGTGGTGACTTGAGTGTACGGGCGGGCAACTGCGCACGTGAGTGGGTGGCGCGCCGCCGCCGCGCCCTCCCGCTCATCGTCCTGCGCCACTTGATTCATACAACAGAAATCTTTGTTTTTGGTGTAATCCTTTTTTTCCCTGAGTATTTTGTGAGATTTAAGGGTTCGAGAAAAGAGTACAAGTGTTCGGCCTGAGTGTCGGACTATGATGCCGATGTGTAGACAAAAAAAAAACTGGACCAGATGGTCACCAAAATTTGCTCCCTTTTTTTATGGAGGCATCGGAAAGTGTGAATAAACAATCGGTGAAAACAACGGAGACATTCTACCAAGAGGAAAAAATGATATTATTGTTTTCGATCAATAGTCGCGAACACGTCCAATAAATCTACGCTTTGCTTTATTTACATGGTAAACTCAGTCCAACTTAAACTCAGTCCATCTTTTTCTCTTGACTGCAATGTCGGATGGGGACTCTGCTCAAACTTCCTCCTTCAAAGTTTCTCTCGCTTAGATCAAACACTGGAACCACCAGACCACTCTCCAACGCTACCAGAAGAAGTACATGGCCTTGAGAACATTATTTTTTAGTTATATAGGGCTTCCAGAAATTGGTGGGGATATCTTCTGCTCTATACTAAGCCCTGATCAGAGGCCGGGCGGAGCAGAAGAAGTCGGCAATGGCCAGGAAACTCGCTCTTGAAAAAAAATGCAAGCGCAATGCCAAGTACAGAGAGCGGTAAGCAATTTTCACAACATTCCGAGGGTCTCTCATGGTAGCAGACACTGCCGCTTCCAACACATCCGATGCACAATCATACACCGTTCTTTGGCAGAGGCGGAGTGGTGGGTTACCGAGGTCCATCGAAACGTGGACGAGATCATCATCTCTGCCAATGCGTCTCGAAATACCACCTATGACTCCGAGAACGCGTGCGCTGCCAATGTGTCTGCACAGCTCGCAAGCAACACCCCCACTTTCATCACTTCTTCCCACCGCTGCCTCTGCTCCTCATTCCTCGGCTGCCGACCCTCCTCACACCCAAGAAAACACCTCCAAGTGTACCGTCAGTCAGCAGCCTGTGGTCAAGCTATGGGGGAAGGAGAAGACCAAACACCGTTGGTTGATCCATCTCTCTTTCTTTCCCCCATCTTCCTCGCCTTCCACCCCCAAGTTGTCGCCGTCCCTGCTGCGCGATGGGTCCTCCAAATGCCCAAGTATACTCCTACCACACCAATGTGCAGCTCTGGCATTCCGTGCACGGTCACCCCTCCGCCGCCAACGCCTTTCGCCGCTTGTAGTCGTGCATGCTCAAGATACACTCTGGCCACTCGCTCCTGGGCCGACTGCCCTCGGAAGATAGTCTCCCTTCTTCTCTCACGCGTGCCGTCAAGACTACTCGGCGGTGGGGCATCAAAACTTGTCGGCGGAACAAGCCAAGACGTCAAACTGCGCTCATTGAACCATGGCTCCGATCACGTCTACGCAAAATACCACGCAATTTTGCGTCCTGAGCTCATTTGACGCCGGTTTTCGAAACCGAATTGCTGAGAGATAGCCAGCGGGATTTCAAGCAAGTCTGTCGATTCAGATTTATTTTCCCTGCCTCTCTCATTGAGCGGAAGGGCTCCCAAGGGATTCATTCTTAACGAAACAGTTGCAATCGCATTGGCACAGCCCCGGGGTTCAACACGGCGGTTCTCGAAACGGAATTGCTAGCTGGGTCAAGGTAGAAAACCAGGAACTGTTGTATCATGGTTACCCAACAGCTGAAATATGGGCTTGCGTGATCGCGCAGCGAATGCATTTTCATCATGTGTCGAAAAGAGGGCCAGGGATCGCGGGAACACAACACAACGGTGAAAGAAAAAAGTTATAGCCGTCAGAGGGACAGAGAGAAGTCAGGGGACGTGGATGAAGCCGAGTCTGAGGACTCCTGCTTGACTACTTCGTTGGCAAAGGGTGGCAGTGGGCAAAAATCCCGTGAATTTGATAGGGTAACAAGTAGGCTATCATCATATGGGCTCGTAGGCTCCTTCCGCAATATGCGGTGTAGCTCGTAGGCTACGCGGGTGTGGGGGTCACCCTGAGGCTGCAAACCCTGGCTGTAAACCCTCCCTGACCCACCTCCACCACCAGTCTCGCTTCGTCCCGCCGCCGACCAGCAAAGGTCAGCGTGGGAAAGTGGGAGATGGTGGTGAGACTCGTAACCAGTCTGCGAAACGGCAATTGAGTAGGGGGAGGTTAATTGCCGTAGGCAGACTGGTATAACTCGGGACAAACAAAAGGGCTGAGCCTGAGTTTGAACTTTTTGATCTCATTGGTTCTGACCCCAAATTGTGGTTTTCTTCGGTCAAAGCGGGAAATGTGCCTCTTCATTTATGTCTCAGATTTTCAATTTCGACTGCAGGAGATCTACAAAATTGGGTCGAGTTTACATGGAGAAAGTTAATGACCGGACCGAGATCACCGAGCCGATGCTTGGCACCCGCCAAAAAAATTCAAACTCAGGCTCAGCCCTTTTGTTTTTCCCGAGTTATACCAGTCTGCCTACGGCAATTAACCTCCCCCTACTCAATTGCCGTTTCGCAGACTGGTTACGGTCTGGCGCGAGAAATTGATCTCTAAAAAAGGTCACGTTCTCTAGCCTAGACCCTCGTACTGGTTTGATTGGCGCCCCATATTTACTTTGCCCCGATGTCAGAGTCACGCGTTTGAGGTTGAAATCCATTCAAAGGGCTCTACAAATCGCAATACTGGGTCCTGTGCGGAGATTAACCAGCTGCAAGCAAAATGAACACATTTTGATGGCGGCTTATGAGCGGGGAAGGGTTGGAATCCATTCAAACGGCTCTACAAATTGCACAGATGCAGCCCCCGACACGAAGCTGGAACCGGAACCTTTCCTCTGCCATTCGGCCTATGTAGCAGGGATATTATCTGAACCTGGAACGGCAGGTTCAGCCGGCCGTGAACCAGGCAAGCAATAGTACTACTTGAACCTGGAACAGTGGGTTCAGCCGACCGTGAACCGGAGGAGAAATAATATTATCTGGAGTGGGCAAAATGGGCTCAACTGATAGAACAAAGATAATATCTGAACCTGGAACAGCGGGTTCAGCTAACCATGACCAGGCAAGCAATAATACTATTTGAACCTGGAACAATGGGTTCAGCTGGCCATGAACCAGGGAGCAATAGTACATCAGGAAAATCCCAAATTGCTATGGATAGACCCGCATAAACGATATAGCAACTGTCTATATTGTCTATGGCGTCCATAGGTGTCTGTGTAGCAGCTCATAGCGATTTGGGATTGTCCTGATGTACTATTTGACCCAGGTGCCGTTAGACCGGTGACTGATCTCTCGTATGAAGAAAATCGTTCATAGAGAGACCGGTCGATCTGAGTTTGAATTTAGATAGCAAGCGATCAGATCACGTTTTGTCACGTGCATACCCTCTGCACACCAGCTCCGAACCCCCCACACACTTGTAAATTCTTACAAAAAATCGAGGACGTATATTACATCGAGCTGAATGGCTTTGAGGCTTTCCTGCAAGAGAGGTGACCGAAATCCGGCTTAATTCACCTCTTCGGCCCAAAATATCGCAATTCAGCATATATGGCCGAAAGATCAGACCAGCTTGCCATTTTTTGCATCGAGAAGGTGTATTTACCACCCAAAAAGCGATTTAGGATCAAGAAAAAAAAAAATTCCTTGATGTTCCGTCTGAACGAATAATTTCTGCGAGATTGAGATGATCAACACGTGATTTGATCGCTTGCTATCCAAATTCAAACTCAGATCGACCGGTCTCTCTATGAACGTTTTCCCACTTCACAGAGAGAACGGTTACCGGTCTAAGGTGCCGTGGGTTCGGCCGACCATGAACCAGACACGCAATAATATTATCTAGAGTGGGCAAGGAGGGCTCGGCTGAAGGAGCAAGAATCTATATAAGAAATGAGGACGGCATGTCCCCGGTACACAAACCTGTTTATGTGGCCACACATTCGTATTGGCTCCCCGAACTCCACATGTCGTCAACATGTCGTCACCTGCTCCACGGTCCGACGAAAAACCGTCGAGATGTTGGCTTTTGCACAACCACTCCACTCAATTGTTGGGCTTCTATTTATAACTGTTCAGATGGTCAGGGAACGCAGCTCCAATGCAGCTCTCTGTCTACAACGTCAATATGCGACCTCTGCTCCCCAAAGCCGAATCTCTCAACCACACTCCGACCTTATTGGAGGTACACTTCACAGTAATATGCATACTTCAATATTGATCTGATAAATAATTAGACAGTTGGGTATTCAACTACGACGCGATAGCGTTTCACCTATCTGTCGCGGTCCGGACAAGACTTTGAAGGTGATGGAATTAATGCTTATTGGACGCTGATACGAGTGCTTTCAAGGGTAAATTATCAACCGCCAAACCAAAGGCCCACAGACAGGATGAGAATGCCTCGCTTCCAGAGCAAGAAGTGTGTTGTTGTGTATAGTAGGTTGAGTGTATGTCTCATAACACTTGGACAGGCTCTCAAGGCCAATCGACGTTCCACGGGACAACGGGAACGGAGACAACGAGAGCTTGCGACCGAGATCACTGCACTCAATGTGCATGGAGAGGTGGATCAAGGAAGCATTCGCTCTCGCGGTCAAAGGCTACCTAGAAAACTGGAAGCCGCAAAGAGATGTCTTGAAGATGATCCCAATTGTGGTAGGCACTCTATATATCATTTTCCTCATCTCACTCGGTGTATCAGATTCAACCAACGCTCTATCAAAAGCAATCAATAGGTGTGAGTCAAGCAACCCATTCCGTCGTCGACGGGATTTGCCGAGTTATCAAGAACGGATGCTTGGAAGAGATGAATATCTCAGAATGCAGGCTATTGCGAAGGAAATTGACCGTGAACGCCGGGAACGCGAGGAGAATACACTATAGTAGTCTACTATGAACCTCAAGTCTTTCGAACTCTCTCTTGAGATTGACTTGCATAAAAGCTTTTAAAAGGTCCATGACGAGAACTTCGGCATATATACAGAAAGTATTTGCACGCATATTAGTGTGCACTGAGATACGAGAACATGCCCGAGATGCCCGATACATGGAGAAGTTCAAAATTAATTAATCACGGCTGCTGGGATTCATGGCGAAGAGGGAGTCAAGCGGCTATCAAAATAATTGGCCTGCAGCACACCAATCATGATGTTGAGTAGTCAGAGGCTCCCGGTAGGTTAAGCTCAACCTGGAATATTGGATGAGGGAAAGAAAGCGGATTATATGAAGTGGACAAAGCAAGGGAAGGTGATATTAGTTAATGTTGGGAATTACAATACTGAGCAAGGTAGTATAGATCAATTGCCCTAGATTTTGATTGGGAGTGTCAGCCATGGACTTCGAATCGTTCTCTAAATTTATATGGTGTCTGTAGCGTAGCACGGGCCAACTGCTAGTAATATCTGAACCTGGCACAGGGTATTCAGCCGATCTTGAACGAGATGAGGAATAATAATATCTGAACCAGGTGCAGTGGGTTTGGCCGACCATGAACCAGAGACGCAATATTATTATCTGGAGCGGGTAAAGTGGGCTCGGCTGAAGGAGCGATAATAATATCTGAACCTGGAAAGGTGGGTTTAGCCGATCGTAAACCAGATAAGGAATGACGTGGGATTAAGCCTCTCCGAGGCGGGCACTGAACCTTTAAGAATTTATGGCATTATTTCACGTTCCTGTAAGTAGTATTCAATGCGATGTAAAATTTGAGCAAACAAGAATTTCATATGCCAATTCATTGGCTTGTTGAGAACAGTTGATAGGCGCTATGGGCGCTTATATAAACGCTGTTAGGTCAAGTTCGGTATGGTTTTTGATGACTGGATCCTCGAGTCTGCTGGGCACAAACACAAAATATCCAGGGTCAATGGGCAGGGGGGGGGGCTAAATATTCCACTACTTGAACAGCATATATCTAGTAATATATCTAGATAAACTTTAATTCCAAGGGGTTGCTAATACTGGCCGCGAGAAAATATGATGGTCCTTATTGGACAACAGTGCAATGGTCAATACGTGACCATGAATAAATCACGAATTGCTCCTAGATGACACGAATAAAAATATGTCCGTGCACCTATTGTGCGACACGATTTCTTCATTGATGCCCAACCATGCCGTGTTTTGTTGAGATATAGTCCCAATTCGCTTTCGGTAACTGCTATTTTGCATTTCTGTGCAAACATTCATAGCGAAGCATCTTTGCGAGCGGAAATATCAAGGTTTGTTTATCTCGAGGCATAGACAGAAGTGTGAGGCATAGACCGAAGTCTGTGTGCTTGCTTAGACTGACAAGTTGAATGCGAGACAACTGCGATAGATGCCAAGTTTCGGCTCACTTGGGGTTCAAGACCTCTAGGTTTGGAGCTAAAGGCTGTAGTTCAGTTCGAGCAAATTGAACCTCGATTATGAATGTGAGTTCAACGTTCAGGTTCGGTTTTGAGGCCAAACATGTTCGAAACCCAGGCATTGAGGAGAAAACAAGATTCGTGTGCGCTCAAGATGTGGTGATTGATCTCGGAGACTAGGATTGATCTAGACTCGAACCAGTCGTTAGTTGACAATTTATGATAGTCGATAAATAGGGTGTGTCAATAACAAACGACTGTCTTTGGGAACTCGCGCCGTGGACTGGTTCGAGTCCAGGATTGATCTCCGTGTCCGAAAATCTCCGAACGTCGGATACTGTACTAGCCCGAACATAAAGCAGAAATGACTAATAACTAAAACTGAACTTGGAGAATCTCTTTGTCCTATGTGAATGAAACGGTCTGGCACACAGGCATTTAAACTAAGGCCCACCAGATATATCGAATACTTATTTTTGTCTTTCTCCTCTTTGTACTTGTAGCAAAATGGGCCGAAATCCATCTTCTCCTGGGTAGCCAAACGGCCCGAACCTAAAGGTTCAGCAATAATAATATCTGAACCAGGTTCCCCCCTCCAAAAGAACGCCGCCCTCGGCCGATCCAATAATCCCCTCCCTACAAAAATGAACTCACATGCTCCAGAATAAACCCCCGACCCTCGAGCGATGCCGCAGCTGCTCGTGCGTGAGATGATAATGTATTATTAATTTATTTCGTTCAATTCGTACAGCACGTACTTTCAAAAATCCCATAAATCGAGAAAAAATTATTGCCGCAATAAAAAAAAGTCCGGTGTGACGCGTGACATACGAATTGAACGTGGTCTCAAATTGTCGTTGACGGCACATTCAGTGTTTGCGACAGCCGTTTATTACTGTTCATTGTCATGGCCATCGACAAGGAAGAAAGGTGTACCACTTGCGTTCCTCTTTTCCCCCGCACCCACAGGGAACCAGCTGTCTTCATCCGTATATGACACAGATATTCTCGCCAAGCTTCTGAACATCTGGCGAATTCGCTCGAGAAGTTTCGGGGCGGTAAATCCTGAAGTGCTGGTGGCCATGACAGACACAGATTTGAAGGAACGGGCAGCCCTCATTCGCGTGTTCCCTGGGGTCTTTCTCTCTGTAAATTTCATCTTCGCCAATCATGGCGCAATCACCGGAACAAGGTTGTGACGGGAAAGTCAGCCGAATCGGTGGAAGTCAAAGCACGGCTACGCTTGGTCGAGGAGAAGCTTGGAGAAGCTTGTATCCTCGACGACACTGGAGTCTTCCATCGCCACTATCGAGGACGTGATGCGGGTTTTGACAGCATGGATGGAAATGTCGCATGGGGCACCGGCCGAGAGAGGACTCCTTCTATTTTTCCAGGTATTGGCTCTCATTCGACCTGTGGGCGGGTTGGTCCGATTTCGGGCGTTATACAGCTGCAGGAATCCTGGGCCGCGAATTCGACGGTGTTCTCCCCACAACCAATCATCTTGAGTCCTTCAATGGGCTACTCAAGCGCAAATATTTTCGTCGTTGGCAACGCGGGGGTCGGGGTTTGCGGGTGGATGTTCTTACCCGCGGTATTTGAACAGCGGCGCATGCAGCATGCAGAACGGGATCACATGGAGAATGGATCCTTTCTTTACCCGGGGGAGAATCGCTTTTACAGGCCAGAAGGAACACATCCCAGAAGAATTACCTCCGGTCGCATTTTTTGTCCCCGATGCTTCTGGGCATGGCGCTGCGATTGAATTACTCGAAAACAACCAGATCTCGACACCTACTTTCGATGCGGGTACTTTCTCATTTTGTTGGTATTCATCTCTCGCGACGGAATTCCATGCAAATCAGATGATGTACGAGGTCGAGATAAGGACAAACGGCACTGCTTCGCGTGTCTCCCTTGTCTCCACTGTGGAGCTTCCAATCTACGTACATATACTGTTTTGTCCTTCTACAACACACCAGAGGATTTTCGCATTTTCAAATCCCCTTCCCATACTTTTTGCGCACAGTTCGGCGGCAGGTTCTACTATTGTGGCCCATTTCCTTACAGTTCTTGCATTGGTCTAACATAAGTGGGTGAGTCCAAAGTCCAAAACCTGGGGAATCGATAAACGCACATTGCCGACCTGGTTCGTTGAGTGCGTGATCAACATACCGCAACTTTTCTAAGGCAAGACAATAGGTGGACAGCATAATTGACGTGAGCGCTTCGCGGTGGCTCTGTGTCCGGACCATGGATAGATAATGCTGCAGATAAAGGGTTATTTGAGCGGCAGGTTTGTCTTTCTGTTTTTTTTGTTTTTTGTTTTTTGTTTTTTGCTGACCTTGCAGACCTCCACAATATACAATGAAGGGTCAAAAAATTCGAAAGGCAATCTGCTGCAGCAGTGTGTCGGAACAGGTCCGACACGAGGACAGCACCTCTTTTTTTCGTTGACCGTGCAAACCTCCACAATATATAATGACGGGTCAGAAAATTCCAAAGGGAATCTGCTGCTGCACCAGTGTGTCAGAACGGTTCCGACAGAAGACAGCACCTCTTCCTTTTTTTGCTGACCTTGCAGACCTCCACAATATACAATGAAGGGTGAAAAAATTCGAAAGACAATCTGCTGCTGCATCAGTGTGTCGGAATTGTTCCGACACGAGGACAGCATCTCTTTTTCTTGTTGACCGTGCAGACCTCGACTCCCTCCAACCGGGTGATGCTACAGCAACTCTTCTTTTTTCGTTGACCTTGCAGACCTCAATAATATATGATGACGGGTCAGATGATCTGAAAGGGATTCTGCTGCTGCATCAGTGTCTCGGAACGGTTCCGCCACCGTCCAACTGGGTAATGCTACAGCACCTGTTTTTTTCTTTGACCGTGCAGACCTCAGTGATATACGATGAACACTCAGAAAATCTGAAAGGGAATAAACGGACAGGATATCAGAAATGGAGGGCAGTGGTGCCGGGAAAGCCTGGCGCTCAATAATATAAGATCACCGCTCCTGCACCAGTGAGTCGGAATGGTCCTGACAGCTGCTAGGCAGACTGCAACAAATCCCTTGTCACTAGATAGTCGGCCACCTGCGGAATAATATTATTAAGCATGAAACCCACGTTCAGCTGAATCAGTGCCACTAGGTAGATAATATTCCTCGGCCGACCACTAGGGAGTTGGCATGATAATATTGTGACTCCCTTCGGCTGAGCTATGGGTGTAGGCAGGATAATATTATTGAGCATGACTACCTAATCGTCATCACACAAAGTAACCGGAAACTCATGTTTTACGGTCGCAATTTGTAGAATATTTTGGTTCAAACTACATGTATGTGTGGCAACTGCCGCCGCGCCTACCCCTATCTCCATCATAGCGTACTCGAAGGACTCTCATCTACCTGCACCTCTCCCCACGTACTTTACTCCAAGCCTGCTAGATACCTCCCTGTATATCGTAAAGTGCCACATGGGCCCTAAAGGGCCCGCGCGCACTATAATGGAATTGAAATGAAAGAAATGAAAATGAAAAAAAGACCGAACACCTCTGGGAAAAAATTCATACTCCTCCAACAACATTTAGGGCATGATCAGGTGCACAGAAACTTTCCCAGAATTTTTTCTAGAATCTTGTCTGTATACGGATTTCGTCTCTAAACTATCGCAGAATCTCTAGAAAGGATATTCTATGAACGCTTGCGGATCGGGAGTGGCATAAAAAATATGGTGTAAAATTTTCAACAAGATCCTGCCAGAAGGTATTGTGAGGTGGACAGTATTTCAATATCCCCTGGGCAGAATATTGATTCTGAGCAGACACAATATCTTGGCTCAGCGAACGTAATTGGCTGAACCTTTAGGTTTAGCTACCCTGGGGAACTTCGGTTTCGATCCATTTTCCTAACATGCACAAACAATATTTAGTCATACAACATTGGTCATTGCGAAAATAAATCGAAAGAAAGTGGGATAAGACGTAGAAATAAATCAAAATGCCAGGATATGTTTTTCAACTTCTTACCCACCTGAATCCCCTGGTGTAAGCCCATTTCATCCCCTGGAACCAAAGAGATTCTCCAAGTTCGATTTTCTGTGATTAGTCATTTCTGCTTTATGTTCGGAACAGTATCCGTCGATTAGTCAATCAAGCTTACCGATACAACCTGATCTTCGAGCCCGAGTAGATACTTCGAGCCCACACTCCTTGCTTTCGACTGCTTCTAGTCTGACAGAGGTAGAACATACCTGTGCATTGTACTGTACCAGTTCAACCACAAGTTCAGTCACAGGTCACACCACTGGAAGATTCGTGATGTGCACCATAAATCGAAATAATATTCCTCGGCCTTCTCGGGTAAAAATTGAACTTGAACTTGTGGTAGAACAGTACCTCGCATGCTGTATTGCTCCCTCCTCCATGTCCTCTGGCTACTGTGATGTGCTGTATCCACTGGGTTCAACCCCCATGCCGCACAACTTGAACCCGCCGTGTTTCTCTGGAATGAATGATTGATTCTGAGCTCCGTATACAACCCTAAGCCTCTGGGCTCCTGATGCTTCATGTGATGTAGGTGACATGTGTCTATGTTCTTGAACAATTTTTCTGTGACTGCTTCTCTGGCTTCTGACCAGGTGTCTGCCTTGGACTGGTAACTGGGTTACTGGTTCAACTTTGTGACCTGAACTTGTGGAGGTTCTGACAGTGGGTTAAAAAATTCAATTCAGGTCTCCAGTTGCACAGGTCAGCGGCATTTTTCAAGTCTCTCCAATTTTTCTGGCAAAACTGGACCATTAGCATCCATTGAATGGTTTACCTACTCAGACTCCAGTTTCCCTCAATGGTTACTATTATTTGACTTGATGTTTGTGCCGTCATGCTTATACCTAGAAGGGGGACAGGACAAATTGACAAGACTTTTTGCATAATTCTCACTCAGACGGACAGCTTTTATCAATTAGGATACAACGGCTGCTTACAAAAGAAAATGCCCCATTTGTTTGTGACTTTCACTAGTCCAAGCCAATGGCTTGATCTCTAGAAACAGGTTGGTGCAACAGATTAAACGGTCTTAAAGCAGGGATCATGCCCCAGGTAGAAGCCCTCATCTTTTGCAGATCTGAAGTTCCATTGGGAATTCTGCCAATTTTCGGGCACTGAACGCGTATACTTCTCGATTGCTTATCCAGTTGTACAGATAACATGTTCATTGCATTAGAGAATGGTAGTATTTCCATGTTGTGCTTATCCAATGTAATGGTTTCAAGCTCTTCAAATTGAGAACTAATTTGTTGAACCTCAGGCTAAAAAGCTGGTATATGTGTATTTGTACGAATATTGACTTAGTGTTTACCCCCTACCTAAAGGTTCAGCACCCGCCTCGAAGAGGCCCAATCCCAAGTCATGGGTTTATCCAGTGGACACAAACCATATGCCCAGGACAGAAACCTTAGACATTAATAGTACACGCATCTTGATAAGGTAGGGCTCATGGACTTTACGCATACGTCACATGATGTAATGCCCGCCAAAATCACGGCCATCAAATGGGTTTTTCAGGGACTCTGAGCCTAATGGCAGTCGCAATTGGGACCAAATCAAAAATCTGGTCGCAAGGAAATGTTCCCAGGCATCTTCCCCACAATTCCTTGCGGCCACTTTTTCCAATTTTGGCGGTAAAAAAGTGGCATTAAGATTTTTGCCGGAAGGTCCATCAAAACACGTGACGTATGCGTAAAGTCCATGAGCCCTACTTTTAATTATAATGCCCGGCAATAACTATCAAGTCCCAGCCTTCTAGCTTCCAAATAGCCAACTAGGGGCCCCAAAATAGTATGATTGTGCACGACTTGCGATGGTGGCCACGGCGGGTAGTCGAGAAAGACGTGAGCAGGAGTGGGTACGGCGAGGTCGGGGGCGCTCTTCCCTCTGCCACGGCAGAGTTCGTCGTTGGGGTCGGCGCCGGGGCTGATTGGGAGAAGCGCCGGCAGTTGTTGGTGGCGGTAATGGCGCAAGGCGAGTTGCTGGGGGAGGCGAATGGTCTCGATGAGAGGTGGTGCGACGGGAGTTGGGGTGCTGGGTGCATGCCGTGTCGCGGCGTCGACGCGTCGAGTCTACGGCAATGTGTGCGGGCTGCTGGTGGCACTGTAGCTGTGGAGCGGATGCGCAGCAGTTGTATTGGGTGGCTTGTTGCGCCCGCGCGGTCGGAACGGCTGCGCGCCGGCGCTAGCATTAAGTGGACCGGCGCGAGGTGTGGCGGGGCATGGCGATGGAGCGGATGCGCGGGGTCGTACTGGGAACGTGGGTGGTGGTTGCTGATGACGAAGAAGGGGGTGCGATGGCCGCCTGATTGCGATAAGGGTCAGTTTATGGATCGAAAGAAAACAAAGAAGGACAGGGAAAGGGAAGCCGGGAAGACGAAGAAGGAAGAGAAAATTGAGGACAAGCACCATGGCACCATTTTCTTCCTCCATCCCTCCCAGCCCATGGTATCTCTCGATGCCATACCGCGACGATGTGTTCGTCGGTGTCTTGCGGTCATACTCGGTGCGACTTTCAAACCAATAAGGGCGCGTTCGTTGTGCTGAGGCAGAGCTGGATTAGTACTAGCGTAGAGAAGAAACAAAGATATGCGCATTATAATGCATTTCTGCCGGGTTCGGCAGGGATAAGGGAGCAATTTTTGAGTGCCGTGCTTCACAATTGAACAGCCCGGCCCGTGCATTATAATCCATTTCTGCCGGGTTCAGCAGGGATAAGCGAGCACTTGACATATTTAAGCTCTTAACAGCCGCGATGCCATCAAATTTTGTATTTGAACGCCCCGCGAGCAAGGAAACATGACTGATTTCCACGCAATTTTGTGTTCCGTGCTTCCTGTGCATGCCGGCTCGGTAGGCCCGGCGCAGATACGAGTGAATTGAACTCATGGAAAATTTATGTATCGCGCAGGCTTGGCAGGCTAGGCGAAATACGAAGGGGATTAAACACTATAAAATTTATCCATCACCCAGCCTCGGTAGGCCAGGCAAAGACGAGGGAATTGAACCCCAAGGATTTTCACGCATGGCATGGGAGGTCCGACGAATGCGAGGGGTTTAACCCAGGAAACACAATGCAGATGGGCATTGAAAATCCGAGGAGTGAATGGTTATCGAAACCCGCGGATTACAGCGAATGTGAATGGGTATCGAAACCCTAGGAATTTGATTGTGCATGGTTAGCAGCACCAAATGTGAATGGCGGGTGTGCGAAACCCGTAAACGCTAGTGGGCTGGTATAGGCCTAAAAAGCGAGTGGGCTGGCAAAACCCGTATAGGCCAATGGGCGTGCGAATAAAACACGAGTGGGTTGGCAAAACCCGCATACGCCAATGGGCGTGCGAAACCCGTAACGCGAGTGGGCTGGCAAAACCCGTATAGGCCAAATGGGAAACCTGTAAACGCTAATGTGGGTGCGCGAGACCCGTAAAACACTAGTGGGAATCTAAGCCCAAAGGAATGAGAATAGGCATCGAAGCCACGTGAATGTAAATTGGCATCGAGGCGCAAGTGAGTGTGAGTTGGCATCGAAGCCCGACGGAATGTGAATGGGCATCGAAGCCCAAACGAGTTTGAAAGGTATCGAAGCCCGAAGGAATGCGAATAGGCGTCGAAGCCTCAATAGGAGTGAACAGGCATCGAAGCCCGACGGAATGCGAAACAGGCATCGAAGCCCGAACGAGTGCGAATAGACGGTGAAACCCGAGCAATTGTAAATGGGCATTGGATCTCGACGTTGTGGCGATGGAAGTTCCGAGGGCGAGGCGGGTGAGAATATGTTTTGAATGGTGAGTAAACAGAGAATATGCATGGCGAGCAATGAGAATGACTCAAGTGGGTAAAATTGTCAGAGAACGTCGAGCTCGGAGTTAGGAGAACTTAGCGGATATCAGTGTTGCAGCTCAGTTTATTGGCAGCGGTCCAGGAGGAGGGGGAACGCGGAGGATTAGGTCAAGTAACGGTAGGTTTCCATCCAGAACACGAAGGTGAGTGTGGCCGAGATAGGGGCCAGTGTAGCGAGATATGGACGAGAAGGACAAGAAGTATTGAACTCTTGGGTTGAGTTTCTGGTACCTCCAACATTTTGGTGGAGAAGTGGAGCGGATGACGTCGGTTGGAGCTCGGGGAGCCTCGGATCAATTTTGACTCGAGTCAAGGTGTTCGATTGTAATATAGATAATCATTTCCTGCACAATAAACTCCAATCAAAATTTGCATCATGTTCATCCCCACAGCGCAGATCAAACCTTTACACCAAGGAGCTCTCACCAACGGCCAGCATCCAGGAAGCATGTCTTGCCTACTTCTTCAACTGCTCCCCGGCGAAGAGACTCTCTGAATTGGAACATCAATTCCAAGCTCAGGGTCTACCATCTCAAACCTTGAAGTATAAGTAGCCCCGTCTGTCAAACTCGGTCCTGGGATTTCTCTTCCCCTACACATTCCGTGTCCCCAGCAACGTGAAAATCCAGGCTGCTCTCGTTATTGTTGGTGTCGTAGGTTTCTGGCCTTGCAAGGTGGATGTCAATTCAATACAGTAACCTGCTCGTGGAAAGGTCAGGACGATAATTTGAACACTGGGTGTCAATTAAATACAGTACCTTGCTCTGACGACGAGTCTGGCAGTATCCGCGTACAATTAAATTGCTAATAAAAAATCGTAGAAATAGGTTTTAGGTGCCTACACATCCTGAGTACATTGGTTAGATTTAATCCTAATGACAGCGACGAAATCACAGACTTCTGTGGCCTTCCAGAATAATCCTGCCACTGGGCTCACACAAGGTGATATATTACTACTCGCTATGATGAATGGTGGAGACTATGATACAATTCTTGTTTAATGTATATACGCGGAGAAGGACTTTAGCTTCCCGCCAGACGAGGGAAATCCTCCGCCAGTTGTCGTCATATTGCACGGAAGTTGTCGAGGATAGTAGGCTCTGATCCATTGAATTCGGTCCGAAAACCCAAATTCGAGACTCAAATAATCATTCCATACCACGACATCCTGTGAAGGGAGAGGAATGGGGGCCCAGTGATCTGAGGAAAGTCGGGTGCTGACTAGAATGAGCGCGCGGGTAAGGGAGGGTATGGGCGATATACTGTCCAATAATTACATGAATTTTACAGGGTTTTTACTTACAACTTACAACATTTTTGTGGTTTTTGAATACAACTTCGCGTATTTGCCTACAACTGCTCTGGATTACATCTCTAAGGTGATTACAACCTCTCCAATGTGGTTTTATATATGAAAGTACTTGGAAATGGGACCCCAGCCATATTTTACATCACCCAATTCCTACGGAACAAAGTGACAAGTTTGGCCTATTTTTGCCATTTTGTCCGTTTTTTGGCCAAAATGACCAAGTTGCGGGCGACGTTACAAGCTCAAATGACCTGCAATTTGGGTCAAGCAAAATATGGTTGGGGTTGCTTTTGCACGTACTTTCATGCCATTCAGATGGACTTTCGAAAAATAATCATCTCAAAAAAGTTGTCAAAATTAAATACTGAAAAAATCATTTCCGGCCGGACTGCCATATATGGCAACCGGGTAAGTCGAGAATTGTGGAGCAGCCAACTCTCGGCTAAAAAGTGCTAATAAGCTCTACTCGCCGGGAATCAACTTGCACACATTCTTACCAAAACACTTCCTCGTCCTACTGGGGATGGATAGCTTACGCTAGGCAACGCACGCTTTAGTTGAGTTCTCGGCAGTGGCGGGTGCCATGAGCCTATAAATGATGAACCCTTCAATCCTTGCTATTAGCTAAGTTTATTGGCTGGCCCAACACAGACTACTTTTACCCTTATCATTCGAAATGTGTGTCCATTTTCACGAATGCATCGATCCGCAATAATCCCGATGCAGATATCACACTCAAAACATTACTGAGTCATGACAATGTCAATGGTGACCAGGAATCCAGTGCAAACCCACCTTACCGAACTGGAGAATAAAATGGATCTTGCCAGCGATGTTAACGAAGAAAATGAGGATGAAGAGGCGGGATATTCACTGTCGCTCGGGGTTGAACCGAAGCTCCAGCATTCAGATCAGAGGGATGGAGGTTGGACTAATGAAGTTTCCCCCATGACAATATTTTACTGACTGTCCTTGAGGGCCAACTGTTTCTCCTGTCGACTCAGAGCTCCTTTTCGCTCCAGAAGAAATGGAAGTTTCCGAAGACGGTGTGTATAATCTCAACGTGATTGGATAGGTTGTCACTCATAGATACGCATGAATGAAGGGCCGAGATTTTCACCGCCTCTTCAATGCGAATCAGTGTTTAATAAATCCGAGGATTCAGATGAGAGCAACGAAGATGGTATGGCGGGGTTCCTGGGGTTTTTAGTTGCTAACATCCTGCAGGAGACACCAGCTCCGTCAGTGGTCAGAATTACGCCGAGGACAGGTCAGAAACATCTCGAAGGACGGTCCCCACGAGAAAGGTTCATTTGGTCTTTGAAAATGACTGATTGCTCAATGTTTATTCGCAGCCGACGAAGGATTCAGACTCCGAAGATGCTACGCCTCCAAAAAAGGCAGCAAAAGCTGCTCCAGAACCTGGAAAAAAAATCGCCACAGCGAAGGTTCATTTGGCTTTTCAATATTGACGGATTGCTCAATACTTTCACAGTCGACGGAAGATTCAGAATTTGAAGATCCTGCACCTCCGAAAAAAGCCCCAAAAGCTGTTCCAGCACCTCGGAAGAAAGTCGCCACAACAAAGGTTCATTTGGCCTGTCAATATTTACGGATTGCCCATGTTTTCACAGCCGACAGAAGTTTCAGAAATTGAACATGCTACGCCTCCGAGAAAAGCTGCAAAAGCCGTTACAGCACCTCGGAAAAAAGTCACCACAAGAAAGGTTCATTTCGTCCTTTCAATATTTACGCATTGCTCAATGTTTAACCAGATCGAGGAGTCCGACTCCGAGGACCCTGTGCCTCCTAAGAAACCTACAAAAGCTGTTCCAGCGCTTCGGAAGAAAATCGCCACAAGAAAGGTTCATTTGGCCTTTCAATATTGACGGATTTCTCAGTGCTTTCACAGTCGACGGAAGATTCAGAAATTGAAGATGCTACGCCTCCGAAAAAAGCTGCAAAAGCTGTTATAGCACCTCGGAAAAAAGTCGCCAAAAGACAGGTTCATTTAGTCCTTCAATATTGAAGTATTGCTCACATTGTTTAACCAGACACAGGATTCCGACTGCAACGACCCTGCGCCTCCACAGAAACCTCGGAAGAAAGTGACCACAAGAAAGGTTTCTTTGGTCCTTCAATATTGACGTATTTCTGAAGCTTTATTCATAGCCAGCTCCCGTGGCATCGCGGGGCAAAGATTTGACATGGTTGGAAAATGCGAAAATCATCGCAGAACGCTGTTGGGGTCGAGGGAAACAATATAAAGTTATACGGGATCGAGGAGATCCGGATAATTTCAGTTGGCTGTCTGGAGCGATCCTCACGGCTGAAGGTCCCTTGGTACTGCAAAAATGGGAGAAGAAGCAGAAGAAGAGGAGCTAATAGTATAAGTAGTAGTGTGGCGGCAGAAATTCATCGACCAGCGGTTTATTCAGAATATGCTGTAACTCCCGTCAAAGGAACGGGATCACCTAGTTTTAAAGCAGGTCTGAATCCTTGCATCCAGTGCTTTACCTACAGTGCATTCAAACCCTCCTCAGCTAGCGGATCATGCCCATCTGTGTCAATCATTCGTCAGTATTTTCCCTTCCCGCCGGTTCGGCCTACTACTCGGACAGACGACCGGGGCTCGCTCTATTCTGGATCGTTTTCCAAGATCTCTTTTTCTATATACTCTCCTTGGTAATCACCGCATTTTGGACAAATCTAGACTGACGTCTGTTTAGGTCTGCTGATTCTCGCTTTACAGACCTAGACAGAGGTCTGTCTAGGTAAGGACCGCCGGGAAATGCCGAGACTCTCTCTTTTTCCTTCCCTGTCCAGGGGAGTTGTCGGATGCCGATGAATGGGCCTTGAATGCCCATGAGAGTCTCTCGGCTTCCGGCACCGAAGTTTGTCGGATGTGGTTTTTTCATCTATACGTAAACTTAACGTAAACCTCATTGAGGTCACCAGTTTCAAAATGTGGACTGGGCATGAGCATGGATCGCTCAATACGGCTCCAAACCCACTGGTCTGGGCAATCCTACTCAGAATTTAGCCAGCATCCCAGAAATCAAGTCGGCATTTAAATCGGCGCATTTTTACGTGTGCTATGCCCTGCAAACCATTTGATTCAATTCAATTGATGCCCCAAACCCATTGGTCTTGGGGACAATCCTACCCAGAATTTAGCCAGCATTCCAGAAATCAAGTTGGCATTCAAATCCGAGCATTTTTGCGTGAGCTATGCCTTGCAAACCATTCATTTGTTTCAATTCAATTGATGCAATTTGTTGATTGAATTGATGTGCATCGCCACCAAGCCATTGAGGTCACCAGTTTCAAAATGTGGACTGGGCATGAGCATGGCTCGCTCAATACGGCTCCAAACCCACTAGTCTTGGGGGCAATCCTACTCAGAATGTAGCCAGCATCCCAGAAATCAAGTCGGCATTTAAATCGGCGCATTTTCAGGTGTGCTATGCCCTGCAAACCATTTGATTCAATTCAATTGATGCCCCAAACCCATTAGTCTTGGGGACAATCCTACCCAGAATTTAGCCAGCATTCCAGAAATCAAGTCGGCATTCAAATCCGAGCATTTTTGCGTGAGCTATGCCTTCAGAATGTGATAGAAGACTTGGTGGGAGAAACCAACATAGTTAGGTATTGCTGTCCTGCATTGCATTCGAGTCCATAGACGAGCGAATGTGTTCCGCCATCGCCTGGGTGACCGAGTGAAGCCCGCGGTGGCCTCCGCAAACTTCAACCTTCGTGTCGAGCTTTTTCTCGTCAGGCAAGAGATCGCAGAGACCGGCTTCCGCGAGGAATACGCGGGCAGCGACAGTACCGGGAGTTAAAGGTGTAGGTACAAAGGAGGGACCAGGAGATGCATTGCGATGCCTTTCCTTGCCTTTGTTGGATGCGCCTGGGGCTGAGGTTGGATGAGGCGGAACGGAGTCGTGAAAATCAATCAAATTTTCATCGTCTGGGGCGCCGACAGATAGGATTTCGGTGGGTGCGATGCTAGCGACGGTGTCCGTATGTTGGATGGTGGGCGTTGGGGCCGCAGAGACAGAAGCGGCCGTCGGAGCGGGAGCCGAGGACGGAACGGAGGAAGAGGGGACGGGAGCAATAAAGAGTAACGTGGGAGCGTTCGAAGCAGACATTTTGGCAGCGGCGATGAAAGATTTTCAGGTAGATAGGAGAGCGCTTGAGAGCGTCGAGTAAGTCGAGTTTGAGAAAGAGACAGTGTAGTGAGGTTAGCCCCCCACCTCCCTCTTATATAGGCTGAAAAGTTCGACAAAATTCGATAATGTTCTCCGCCGCTACGCGATGATACGCGAGCTTGATGAAAGCTCAATGCTAAGCACTGAGTGCTCAGCCTTACTCAGCGCGGGCTTGGTACGCCGTTGGTGACGTGATAGTTGCGTGGCCTTGTAACGTGGCAACTTTTTGAGAGGGAGGTGAATTCAAGGAAAAATGGACAAGGTGAGGCGTGTTAGCTTTCGGGCGAGCGAAGTCGTTAGACAAAATGCTTTTGTCCAGGGAGGGACTTAGCAGAGCTGAATGGCGTGTTGCGTACTTAGATAGCAAAGTTTTGGCAGCAATAGGTACCGCAGAATATGACGAAAATACTGCTGTCGACGAATTTTTCCTGCGCTCGAGGGTGTGGGGTTTTACTGCTTGGGTGCAAGACAGTGACTCCCTCGAGGGTATTTGCAGGAATTGAGGCAGTACGACGATTTTCGGTTTCTGATGATGGTGGTCGAAGTGGAAGGCACGAAGCTTATCGTAAAGATCTTGAGGCACGGGCACTTGGATGGCTACAACATGAAGTTGACTCGTCAGTTAAACTCTACTTACTATATGGACGCCTCCAGCCACAAAAGGACAAACCCGCCGCTCAAAAGACTTTATATCTGAGGCACTATTTATTCATGGTCAAAGCCTTATGTATTGGCCTCGTAATCTTCAATGATGGCTGTGCAGTACTCACACCCACTCGGCGGTAGCCAATAGCAAAAAAACAGCTCTTACGCTCTGGATGTGCCGTTTCCAAATCGGAGTCGGCACGGTTATTGAAAATGGCCTTGGACTAGTAACCCGGCCTGACAGGATAAAACCGCTCGGGGAAATGCGCCAATGCACTTACATTCGAAAGCTCGCGATGCGTCGTGTGGGGCTTCGGTTCCCTTCAGCGACTCCGGCCTGGCGTACCAGGCCATCATTGTCTCCGGTTAACCGACACGCACCAAAACCACGATCTCGCTAAACCAGTCAGCAGGGAGCCTGTCTTCCTCACGCAGGACTTGAGTCCACGTCTTGTGGACTAGGGACTTCGTCGGACCATTCCGTATTTCACGGTATCCGTATATACTTACACAGCAAAAACCGTCCAGGAATTAGCTCCCCGGTTAAATATGTTGCAAAATATAGCTCGCCGCGGACTATTTAGCACATGTATAGTCGCCGTAGTCTCTGTAGCATCAAGCCATCAATATGTAGCACATCATTGAGGCCGGCCATCAAGATGTAGCCCTATATTTCCGAGTGCAAGAAATATGGAAGACTACAGGTATTTCCATGACAAAATTTCCCCCCACTGTATTGCTATTGAAAGCGAAAGAATTGGTCCCCAAAACTTTGGCTTTAACTCAATAGCGAGTCCAGTTTGGTGCTTTATCATCGGGCTTGAGTGTACCGTGAAGACGTATACTCCGAACTTCTCCGAATCCGATCAATCTGGGCAGGCAGCGGGGCTACAGCTCCGGACAATCAAAGTCAACAGATTCTTATTTTATTCATACTGAGCCAAAGCAAATTTTCAGTTTTTCCCACCAGAATTAGGGTCCGGCCAAAACTTCGGGCCAGTTCAAGGCATCTTCTGATGGAGGTGGGCGGCTTGTGGGCCCTCGGCTGTATGGATATGACCTGTTAACAGTCCATGGGGCCCAATGACTCCATTTTTGGTCCTTTGTACCATACCGCGGCAACACTTCAAAATTGATCACACATGGCCTATGTACACTATCCACGTGTGTAGCGGCCAGCGTTGTTCGGCCTCCCAAGCAATCTTTCTCCGGCTCATGTCGCCTGATCATGGCGCATGCACTTCTATTTCGTTCCCTCAAACTCCGTGGACTCAAATTTGTTTGGTACTTATGCCATCTTTCGCTTTCGCAGCAATCGACACTTTCCCATTAACGATGTCGCGAAAATTAGAAAGTGATGGTGAGAAAGCATTGGTCACAGTTAAAAAGGTGGGCAAGAAACGAAAAAGGTATCTTCAATGGAAAAAGTCGCCACCCCCGCCATCTTCCGAGGCATAGTCCTGTTGTTACCTCAGGATTTTGACCGGGTATTGCTGGGATGATAGCCAGCGAAATTTGGGTTTGAACTGTCTCTTCGGATTTGTTTTGATGGCCCGCGTTCAACGCATTCTGGATTGGCCCATCCCAAACAGTATTCGAAGTCCGCAGTTTCATGGGAGTTGCAGGGGGCGGCCGACGCTGGATACCAAATCACGCTTTTCGAAATGCGTGTATTTGGCAGGGATAAGGAAAAACTTGAAGAATTTAAGCTTTTACCATCAAACTTTAATTGTGAGCGAGAATATTGCAGCCAGGGCTCAAATTGTAGCTGTGGACTCCCCGCGGGCGAGAATTTCAAGCTCCCACGCCATCTCTTTAATTCATTTCCGGCCATGCTCGGCTACCACAGTGGAATTTCGGAGAGTCTATTCATGTTTATGCGATCATGCTTCCAGTGCAGTATGGGTGCGAAGCAATTCTCAGATGCGCTTCGGGTTCGTCATCTCGAGCACTACGACAAATTGCAACTGGCATATCTCTCAAGGATAGCCCAGACAGAATCAATCGATGCAGGATTGGCTTGGGAAAAAATTCGCGAGCTTCCTCCCGTTCGAGGATCAATCATCTTGAGGCTATCATGGATTTATTCCGAGCCAACAGTGGCTACGCGATTTATTTGACAAATTCATGGCACATGACTTTGATCAAGCTATGTCTCTGTCTCTTCTGACGGGCCTTATTTGTGCTATCGACCACAGTTTCAAGGTGAATTATATTATATCTCGCTTTCATTGAGATTGATTTTTTTTCTAGCTTGCGAAACACATTGCAAAAGTCAATGGCGAACAAGTCTTCATCGCCTTACTGACTATTACCAATGAGAAAGGTGAAATTCATGTGTGTAACCTCGTCGCGACGAAATCACACTCTCAATTCGAGCTTGCACTCAACCGCATGCGCAAGTCGCTCCTTCGTTATGGGCATAATCAGCCAGCGGTTTTTTATGCCGACAACATGGCTGACAAAGACTTCCTCGAGCGTTGCTTCGCATCCCTGACAGATGCCGTCGTGGCTGTCGAGAAGTACGCTCATCTCGAACCTTTGGACATCCCGTCCAACATCAGTGTTCATGTCATGGACGATCATCGCGAAATCAACGAGGCCATGCGTTTGCCATGCGTTGTATTTTACACGACCTATCCGATGTTTCCAATAACGGCAGCCTCGCAATTTTTGTCGACTCGGAATGGAACGTGGAGACTTCATCACGCGGATACGTTACAGGCCGAGGGGCAACTGCCATCCTTCAAATTGCGTATCAGGATCGCATTTACATATTACAGGTGAGTTATTTGGTCATAGATTATTTTTCGAAGTGCTTAGTTTTGAAGAGATTGGGAAAATGCTCGCGGGTGGTGACATTCCATTCATTTTGAAACAGATCCTCGTCAACCCGCACATTTTGAAGGTTGGACGGGTCGTGAGCGCTGACTTGAAGTACCTCCAAGAGGCCTGTCAATCACCCGAGCCGTTTATCGGCGCAGTCAATCTGGAGCAATTTGCGAAAGAACGTCTCGTTATTTCTTCCGCAAAAATTGGTCTCGTTGATCTCTGTGCCAAGGTCGTTGGAAAGCGCCTCGACAAGAACGTATCAGAAGGTATTAGCTGCGCATGGGATCGCGAGAAGTTATCTGACACCCAAATTCGGTATGCAGCTTTGGACGTCCATGCTTGCCAGTGCATCTACGATATTCTCTCACAAATTCCACTGCCGACTCCACTCCCCAATCCTATCGCTCTCGGAATCTCGGTGCTACTTTTCAGCGATAATCGTACTCGCCCAATTGCTCGCGGGACAATCAAGTCCTTGGAAGGCAAATACGGGGACCGCATGAACATCCCAAAAACACAATGTGTTATCGAGGTCACCGAAGTTGTCGTACCTGGAGCTATCATTAAAATCGGAAAGCAACGGCAATCTCTCGGCGATTTCGGTCCGGTTCCATTCGACCTCCTTTGCCTGCGTACTAGGGCATGAAACCGTGCGTATTACGCCTACGGACGTAATTTTTACGCCGTAATTTTGATACGTCACGGCTCAACCCGTACGTCGACGCCAAAGCTTGAAGGCCAAACGTGACGGGTCCCGTACGTACCGTACGTATACGCGTATTTTACGGTATTTTTACTGAGAATGCACTGCACTGCAAGTGAAAAAAACAATGTCTTCAGGTCAATCTAATCACCGTAACTAGCTGGAATCATCTTCATCGCCAACAAAATCAATAATAGCTTTGCGGGCCAACCTCAACCTGGCCTTTACAAACATAAGTGTCTGAATGGTTTCCGCCTTTAAACTCGCCCGACGGAGTCCGATGGTATCACGACCACCTGAGAAAATCCGCTCAACTGCAACAGCTGAACCTGAAGAGACTGATTAGTGACAAAAATACCGGGATTAAAGAAGAAATATCTGGAATACAGAGAATATTGCGGACAAGACGGTATAGATGAGGGAATTGCCGGCGTCGACTGTACCACCACTGGAGTGGATCGTCACCATCAAACGGCTCTGGGACACTGGTGATCTGAAGCTAGATAAGTATGCAAAGACATATGCCACCTCCTCTGGTGCACTGTGGCCGGAGTCCCAGACGAGAACCCATGAACAAAATTGTGGTCAAACTGGTAGCAGCAGGTAACAAAAACAGAGTAACGTTGACGAGGATCCATGTCGCCCAATGGAACACCAGAGCTTCCGGACGAGAGGGAAATAGTGTTCCGCGTGCTGCATCAAAGATTCAATCAAGAAAGGAGTAACGGGGAAAAGAATGGCCGCACTTGGGAGAAGTTTTCCGCGGGGGGGGGTTCATCGTATTTTATGAGCGCCTCAGGCATGCTGGGGTGCTCTGAGTGCCTTGAGAAATTCAGGTGAAGATCGAGGGCTTAAATACCATACTAGGGATCATTTTCCGGCGCTCAGATGAAACCATGGAGATCTGGAGCGCCCCAAAAACTCCGAAAATTAATAATGGTGGCGCTCAGTACCGAGAGCTAAGAGCACCAATTTAAATTGAGAGCAAAAAACTGCCCACAGCTGCTCTGAATAGCTGACGGTGGCGGTCAGTACCGAGAGCCAAGACCACTAGCCTAACATTGAGCGCAAGAATTCAGGGTGATAATTTGACAAGGACAGCAGGAATTTGAGAATAAAGAATGGAGCCCCGCTGTAATTCATGTATGAATAAAAATGGTCTTGTTCCAACGAACCCAGTCATAATTTGCGCCAACCCGAGGCAGTCGTGGTGGCTCAAGATAGGCCCGGATCTACCAAGCCCTCAAATCACAGAAGAGGGCGCCCGACAGTGGCGGAAGCCGTAAAGGAGCGCGCAGCGACGCGCCAAACAATGATTAATGTTTGGCGATGAGTCAAGCCTGGCAGTGTGCGCAAACCCTTGCGATTTAGTGTGGTTATTTACGCGTAAACGGACGGTTACGGGTGACCCGTTTACGGGTTAAGCCGTACCGTACCCGTACCGTATCAGTTGGACGATAGATCCTGACGGTACGGGGCCGTAACCGTTTTTACAGCCCGTGGTTCTGTAAAATTACGGGACGGTTTCATGCCCTACTGCGTACTCGCCTCCGCAGCTCACCAAATTCAAATCTTCCCTCACTCCTTCTTGTTCCACCGATGCCTCCCCCAAAACAAACTCCTGCACCACCGGAGCCCCAAGAGGACACGTCACAGCTGTTGTGGGCTGTTTGGTGTTGTATTTCCACAATGGCATCACTGCCGCATCAGTGATTAGGTTAAACCCATTATCACGATCAGTCACCACTGTATCTTGGCACATATATAATCTTGTATATTTTGCCTTTTCATGCAGGCAGAAGTGGAATGCATGTCGATTTTTCGCCGGAACCATGCTCTGCCTGGGCGGACAGACTTACCAGCACGCGGGTAAAAAAATTTAACCCCCGGCGAGCCACGTTGTGGAAAATTCTCCGGATCTTGGCACATACTTGTCCTATTTCGTTCAATTCGTATGGCACGTGACCTTGTAATTTTTCCGACAAATCTCCAAAATCCGCTAAAATTGAGAAAAAAAATTTGCAAGGGTTTTCGAAAATAGGATGTGACGCGCGACTTACGAATTGAGCGAAATAGGACATTAATCACACACATACCTTGGCTTTTCCTGCATGCAGGAGTGGAATGCGTGTCGATTTTTGGCCCGAACCATGCTCTGAACCATGCTCTGCACGGGCAAACAGACCTACCAGCACGAGGTGCAGTTCGAAAGGCAAATCCGCGCCGGGCCGTGTGCCGAGTTCTGCGCCAGACCAACAAATTCGACAGTGGGAGCTTTGAAGCCCTTTCTCGAATTCGGCTGAGGTGATAGCCAGCGACATTTTTTTCTTGTACCATCCTGGCCAAATTTTAAGAGCAAATTTTATATTTCGCTCGTCGTCGAGCGTGATGTTGTGAGCTGTGATGGATTACATAAGGGTGCCGGAGGTTTCCACGCCCTCTTGTCTTAGTCGCAACGGTGTTTAAATTCCTCACGGACTTTCTAACGGACTCGGGATAAAAATATTATTTCTGGCGGGTTTTGCGCCAGTCGTGCCAGCTCGGCCCGAATTGGTTTTTTGGGTCACGCGTCACACCAAGTGTCGATTTGAACGAAATACTACAGTACACGGCCGCAGTGGCGGTGATAGCTGACGTGTCCCTTACGAGTACATACAACAAGACATGCCGCCGCTTCGCTCTGGCTCCACTGCTGGGTCGTAAGATGATATGAAATAGATATTATTCAAGGCGCGAACTAAGTAGAATATGATGATATAGAGAAATGAGTTCCTGTAGAGTGCTCTGCCTTGCTTGAGGTCGGATTTTGGAGATGTCAGAGTCGGGAAGTCCGTGACACTGCGATGCAACTGCGATGGCGCAAATGAAACAACTTGACATTGACAGGTCCATTCAGGGCCGGTGATTTGACGGTACATTATGTTTGCACAATGTTGTGACGCCTGGGGATATCAGGTACGGTCGGAGCGCAGGACTCAAAAACTTGTCATTTGAACCAGGTTGATACAGCTAATGAGACAATTGAGGCAATTGCTGGAATTTGTGCTCCAGTGGACAGGCAGGAAAGGCCGATCGATTACGATAACCTCAGTCCGAGCAGCAGATCCAGAGGATATTTGAAGGGAGAACAGTGAGCGAATACCCATCGGAAAGGCAGGAGATCAGCCCTATTTATGTGTGTAGAATTTTCGGGGGCGTACGTGCGATGGTGGTGGTAAATGGGTAAGATACAGATCACGTAAATACGCCTGGCCGGAGCCACATGACCCGCCGGCATCTCGGCTACCTCGGAGTTGACCCGGTCACTCCCTAATTCTAACACCCCCCTTGACCGGCGTCAAGTACGAGTGGACGATAGAGTAAATGATATGTGAAAGGGATGAGGATGCAGAATGTGCTGAGCTCAGATTCCTCGGAATGAGGAAAGACATCAGGGAAAACCCAAGTTCTCTTTTCAGGCGTAACCGCACTGTGGCCTTTAGGCTCTTGCGAAACTTGGGAGGCAAAGCAAGTACTCCTCAGTACTCACAGTACCATAAACCAACGCTACTGAGTGCGACCTCAGCGCACCAATGTCCTGGAGCCATTACATTCACTGTTTGGAATGGGGGTTTGAAAATCTTAAACAGTGAGTCTCGAGAGGATGAAATGGTTCGTCTAACTTCGAGAATTAGCAGTTATCTGGCGTGAGCTTTGCTCAACAGCAGGATTAGAATATGCTCATTGGCAAATGGAACGCTCTGTGGCGGAGGTATGCTCGAATACAGGGTTACGCTCGAAGGCTGAGTTATGCTCGAAGGTAGGATTATGATCAATGGAATGGTCCAAGAATGGTCCAAATGTGCAGCTTGTGCGGCGGCCAGTGAGAGGCCAAAACCACGAGGAAAATGTGTCCGGAAGAAATTGTGTGATAGCTGAGTAGTTTCAGGGGTGGTACGGAACTCGCGACAGCACTGTAGAGTGTCGGATTAGTTGTGATTCCAGGAATCATATTGCAATAAAGTGTGAACATAGCTGATAGGCGAAGATTTGAGTCATTATGTTGCCTAGAGCACGTATGCGGTAATTCTTGACATGCACACTGTAGATCGCCAGTCTGGTGGTTGTGGGTTGCAGCTGTTTAATGTCCATGTATGTGGCCAACTAGATGAAAACTTTATTATGCTCAAAGGCAAGATTACACTCAAAGGCGGGTTATGCTCGGTGGCAGATGCCTCAAAGGGCAGGATTACGCTCGGTGGCAGGGTTATGCTCGAAGGCACAATTACGCTCAATGACAAACGCCTCAGAGGGCGAGATAAAGGGGTACCCTCGGCCAGATACGCTCGAAGGCGGAATATACTTCACAGCAGTGTTTTGCTCGGGCAGTGAATAGACTCTGTTGGTTATACCCAGTCTAGAGTCACTGCAGATTGACAGTGTGGATTTAGGTAATGGGATATCAATAGTGAATCAAGATGAATACTCAGCTCTGTCTGTGCCATGAGACCGAAGATGTGGAAGCCAAACTGGGAACATAGGATGTCGGTTTAATTCATATTCACCCCCCCCTCATCCGAGATAGCTTATGAAATCTAGACAGCATGATGGCAGAGTGATTGAAGTTGATAAAAGATTGATCACTCAGCTTTGGTATTTGCGAATTGACCACTTGCTGGTATGTTCGAGCGATGTCGAGAGATTGTCCTGTATTGTTGCGGAATGGCAAGTCTGATGTCACCTTTCAAAGCTTCTAAGCAGTGAATGTGTCCGAAATTATGCATCAGCAGAACAATTTGAGCATCCTAGGAAGGATCCGAGTGAATGCGTATGAAATCATGAAAATGGAAAGAACACTCAAGCGTTGGTCGGATTGTCTCCACGCGGCATTGATTTCATGGTGGTCCTCTTTGCAGTTAGAATTATTATTTAATCTTTAATGCTGGGCTGAGCTTATAGGTTCTAAATCGGGTGCTTAATGGCGGAGATACACTCAAGGTGTAACTCATCGCAAAGCTCAAGATGAGAATAGGTATCTCCCCCTTCATCTGTGGTTTGCGATGATGAATATCGTCAATGAATTAAGGGTAATATTGTTGCAAAAGGAAACTTAGCATAGCGTCTTGGACACATGTCAGTGGTGATCCGATGATTTTGACGACCACACGGGGTCACAACAGATACCTCTCCAGTTTTACTAGATGCGTACTTGGTTCACCGCCTTCAGGTCTGTCGAGACACGAAAGTAGATCAGGTTTTCGTAAGAGAGAGATAGAAGGCTCAGCGATCGGCGTAAATCCTTCAATTGATTCCATTTGAAACACGGAGGACTCAAACCATTGTCTGTATTGGAACGTCGTGTGTTCGAACCATGTGTCAAGACTTGATTTGGATGAAAATCGGCGATAGCCTCCGCGTCCAGCCAAGTCGGACGGGCCGAGTCGTTCAGTCGGTGTTGAAGGGTCTGAGATAAGTCTTGCTGTCATAGACGTTGCGAGACACGTCCATCGAAGAGGTTTTGAAGCGAAACTCGACGATAACTTCGAGTTCCTTGAAGCGCCAGAGTTAAATCCAGGGAGATTGGAGATCAGGCAGTTCGAGGTTGAGGGGTGTAGTGAATGTTGAATGAAGGTGAATTTGGGGTCACCACAGCGTTACTGAGATCGATGAAGTTGAAGTCCCGATGTAAGTGTTGAAGTCCTTGACAAAGATCTTGAAGCAAAACGTAAGTATCTCAGCAATATCTACGTGTCAGGTCAGATTGGCGATAGTCTCCATGGAAAGTGAGCTGCGAGAGGTCAGCCAGTCAGACGGCATTGAAGCGGATTGGGGTCGGCCGGCAGTGAAGCGTTGAGACTATCTGAGGTTGGTGGGCGTCGAGCCGATCGAGGAAAACATCGGAGTTTGAGTCATAATCTAGCCAAGAAAACATTGAATTGAACAATGTTGTGAGTTGTGAAGGGCGTTGAAGGGTTGAAGTCAATCCAGGTCATTGTCAAGTTTTAAGAAACAAAGGGAAGGTGCCGTTGATAGAGTTTTGAGTCCAAATAGACGGACCGTGAAATGAGTTCTGAGTGAGTAACTATCAACTTGAGAGCCGGAACAGCGGTAATTGAGTATATTGTGACGCCTTGTGACTTGAGGAGGAGTGGTACTGGGAGTGTCCTTGTATCAACTTGAGGTCCCGAGTCCAGTATTAATTTGAAGTCGTTGAAGGTGATGAATTGAGCCAAAGATCGAAGCAAAGAATTGAAGTAACCGTTTTGTGTAATAATCTTGCGCCAATTGAAGCCAAACTGTAAAAGGGGAGTGTTGATGGGTCCAGAAGATCTATTGAAGCTCCCTGTGTGCCCGTGCACGTCGAAAGATGGCATGGGAATCACGCCCGAGACATGTGGGCCAAAGTCGGAGTCGGCGTCAACGGTGCAGCGATGGTACCACAATGCGTGTTGGCGTCAACTGATGTAACTGCGGTGAGCTGAGAGCAACGACTCAACACGGTCATTCAGTGATGTCGTCCCCCCCTTGACCGGTGTTGAGATATTAATAAGGAACATGAAGCTCAGCTTTGACCAGTACTAGTGAAGCAGACAAAGGGGGTAAATTCGGACGAACAAACATGTACATCGTGATTCGAGGCATCTGCTTAAGATACGAGATATAGCCCATACTATCCCCCCCTAGATCTCGGACATCTAAAGAAAGATTGATGCATATCATTTTATGCAATGGTCTTGGGTGCATTCTGAGTAGATATATCGTCAGAAATTTGTCTTTTTCCCTGGTTTCAAATTTTACTGCATGAGAAACGGGTAAGAATTGGGCAACCGGCGTTGGTTTTTCGGAGATGGTCAGGTGTCCGAGTTCTAGATAACACATCAAATTCTGATTGCGGGCATCATATATAACCGCCTTGGGGTCGTAGCACCTCCAAACTTCATAGGGTGGGGCACCTCAACAAGGACTACAGTATGCATGAAGGATTAGTCAAGGCAGCCCCACAGTAGCCGACAGGCAGCATGAAATTCCTTATCATCATTTCTGACAGCTGGGAGATCAATTTGGCAGGTAAGCCGTGATCTTTTGGTATATTGTGAGCGCTACAGGACAGCTATCGCTCTGAATTTTTACATGAGCACTCTTATGATGTCAAGGCACTTTGTAGATGTGTTCATGGATTAATATGACTCTAAGTAAAGGGCCCACAACCTGAAAATATACAAAATCCGGGAAAATGCCTCAAGTAGCCAACTTTCGAGGTGATATGTATTTGACCAATACAAGGTTGTAAGAGTTTTGAGGCCTATATCTCAAGGGCACCTCCTACCGCTTATGTGGAGCCAAAAATCTCAGGAAATGGACCAGTATTAGACGAGAAATGCTTGGTTGTCCGAGTAGTAGGTTTGTCCGGCGCGGTGGGGGGGGATAGTAAAGAACCAATGAGATAAGGGAAAAAGCGAACAGGATTATATAGTAGTGCTGGGAGTCAGATTGTAATCTGACTCCCGCCTGCTGCGAATGGGATCGGGACAGATGGAAATTACAACTAAACGTTGTGCAAGGTCAATCCGGTTCACTTTCTTGCTGATTCGCCATTAGCCGAGTGTTAGTATCAGTATGAATTGCTAAGTGCGTATTCGTGGGCAAAGGTAAAAAATGAATAGATAATCGACGCACTCTGCGCTCTACGGTGTTGGACCTCAAGGCGTATTCTGGAGTAAGGCAGAAAGTGAATTCCACGTCAATAACTGATGCACCCCCACTCACCGGACTGGCGTGGTTCGGCGTCGGGTGAAGATATTGTATCCCAACCCCAGCAGTAATGCTAACCAATGGCAGGTCTAACCAACTCCAAGACAGGTCAACGGGTGCGGCAGGCATACCTGCGATACAATGGGGTGCGATCCCGATTCCACCCTCGCGTCGGCTCAAAAAACGTGACAGCAAGCTAAATACCAACACTTGTCAGGCATCCGAATGAACTCGTTAGTGGACACTTACCTGGTTTAGTGAATCTGAATGCGATGTTGAGCGATTTGGTGCCAGAGCTTGAAGGGGATGTAAATGAATACTGCATACCATGAAAATGAATACTGCTCCAGTCATAAGAAATGAGTGCGAAGGTCAATACGAAACATCGACTGATCACTGCTGTAAAAAGAGCCGCAAACGGACGCTTGAGGATGTTGATGCGTTCTTGAGTAAAAATTCGGTCGGAAATGTGATTGATGTCTTGATCGCGAAGAACATTACCGTTCATCGCAGTCAAAGTAAGGCCGAGGAAGTTGATGCGTATACTTGCCGCTACTGGACAGCTTGGAGAAATCGGGGCCGATGTTGACATGTCGCCCATATTTGAGGTTGAAAACCCGGGTTCAATGACTTGAGGACGAACCCAGACTTAGCAGAGCCTCAAAGAGGAGGGATTGAGACACTTACAGCATTGAAGTGGGCATTGATGACTGTGTAGGTAGAACCGAGTGAGAGAGACCCCTAATGCTGCGCCTTTCAATTATTTTGTCTGAGACATATCTTAATGTTATCCTCCCGTGCGCCTGATGGTGTTGGCTCAAGTTTTTTGTCCCATTCGCCACCCGCACTAAACTTCATTATATTTCCCATGTCTGCAGACGCGGACCTCGTATACGACGATGAAGATGAAGACAATGGTCCGACCACCGACTGGGATCCTACCAAATGGATTGCACAGGGCTGGGCTGGAGCACATTCATGGGTTCCGACTTGCGACACTGTTGGTTCCCTGTCGTATCTGGTGGTACAGCTGTATCAACATTCACACAAGCGATAATTCAAACTTAGTCACGGCAATTATGCCGCTCTCGGAACATTGCGGTTTGCTCATCTACCATCCAATTCGTTCCTCGCCGTCCTGCCCCACAACAACTCCAAAACAGTGAAGGATTTCCGCAGCCACCTAGAAGTAAGACCCGGTGCACAGATAATTTTCGATGAGCTTTACAGGGAAAGGGAAGCATTGGGGAAGGTGGTCCGAGCTTGAACACGGTGCGACGAATGGGAAAGCCAAATATTAGCATTCTAGATGTAGAGGAGGAGGAGGAGACCACAGAGTAGTATAGCGCGCACATTCAACCCCGCATTGCGTTAGCTGCTCACCGGGTCCTCGTCAACGTCGCGTGGCGCAAGGGGAGGTCCCATCAATCATCAATGTGTCAACAGAATTTTTTTTTTTTTTTTTTTTTTTGGTGGAGCGTTTGTACTATTAAAATCAATTCGTCAGTCACGCGTCACAGGGGTGCTTGACGTGACGAATTTTGCAACCTTGTCACGCGTCACGGAGGCCTTGACGAATATACTTTTCGTCACGGTAGGTTGAAAATTTCGGCTCAGGGGGGCTTGGAGCAATTTTCTTCAACTGTGGGGACTTCCCACTTAATTTATTGCCCATTTTCAAGGTTTTTGGCCTCAAATCGTGGTTCAGAGCAAGTTTAACTTGAGTCTAACAGCAGAAATTGCATTTTTCCACATCACTCAAACTTACGTTGAAATAAATTGCTCAGGTCATTCCTGATTTATTCCATTGAGTCACTGTGCATTCACCACAACTCCTGGAATATTTTTACGGGTTGACGAAATTTTGGGGGATGTCACGCAGCTCAAGCTGCCTTGACGAATTGACGAATTAGAACTTTGGATCACGCGTCACACCTCTTGACGAATTGATTTTAATAGTACAGTAGGGTCCATGTACGTCCGGAGGATGGTCTTCCTGTGAGCTTTTTTTGTTCCAGCTTCATCCAGATTTATCCAAATACTGTGGTCGTTTGAAGCTTCTGGATCTAATTCAGTGCGAGCAGCCTTTTCTGCTGCAAGCACTGCTGGACGTCGAAATCGAGGATTTTACGGATCTCTAGGTGAAAGGTATCGAATCTGCTGCTGGAAGACTAGAACGAATTTGTTGACGTATCGTCAGCTACATCAATGAGCGATCTGTCAACCTCTTTTGAAAGTCCAGGAAACTGGATGTGTCTAGTAAATCACGATCTTCCAGACATGGAAATATTGCACAACTCGGTTCGCCCGTGGTTAATTATTGTGTTCGCCACCCAGAGAACTCGTTTCAGGCGCACAGACACAGTTCCATGAGAAAGCTGAACCAGTGACTTGCAAAGAGTCACTGGTTCAGCTTGAGGTCTTGTAGCGTATTGATGGGTGAGGATTCGCTCCGAAAGCCTTCAGGAACTCGCAGATTGAGAAAGTTTTGCAGCGCCGTTGCCGTGAAGAACGATTGCTTTGAACCGGAGAAGTCTTGCGAATTGAATTGAATCTTGAAAAGTTTTTGAAAAGTGGAATCTGTGGTACATCGTCATCCTCGTTGTGAAAGCCACACGAGGTAGAGAAAAGTCAATAATAGTGAGTGTTTCGAGTTGGCCTGTAAATGTTTTGATCAAGTTTCTCAAGCTGCACGATGAGGGCGATGGCGGCATCTGAATCAAACAAGTACGTCACTCACTCGGCAAGCGCACGCTTGGACCGGAATCGAATCTTACCATTGGCAGTATGGGAACTGCAGGAAGACAATATCAATGCTATCTACTGCATCTGCCAGGATGGCCGTCCGCGTCTATTCCGCAATTGTAAAGACCACCGATTCGTCAACGTTACCATTCCCTAATGTCTCCCAAACCGACCCCACACAATGTATATGGCCTCTCATCGGTATTTCGGAGTGGCTGCAGCGCAAACTGGCTATTTCGATGGACGCGTCCCAAAACGGGGCCGGAGGACTACGGTCGCGGCGACGGGAGTTAAGTGTGTCCGGTTCCTCATAAAAGGGAATTGTTGCAGTTGCACCAGTAATGTCGGATCCCCAAGAAAAGTCGATCACAGGCGGACAAAATGCTGCGGCGGAGAGCGTAGGGTTTGAAACGGCGCCAGTCCCCGATGTTGCGCCGACGCTGGATACGGCCACAGCCATCGATGTGGAGGGAAATCCACAAGTAAACGTGGGTAAATCTAAAGGCCGTGTGATGTCTGCTGAGGGAGCTCCTAGGACATACCCAACACCAACAACAGGAATCCCGTGGCTGGCTCAACGACGAGTGCATCTATGGTAGATTGCACCACGCCGCGGAACATATGCTGACCTACATTTCAGATCGATGCGCATAATCCCAAACTGATGAGAGTGTTCGTCAAAAACCTCCCAAAGAATTTTGACAAGGAGAAACTCGAAGAGAATTTCTGAAGTGCAATATTTCGATTGTCACAGCTTTCTTCCGCTTTGCCTGGGACAAAAGTTGCCGCTTGGCGGAGGTCCTTGTAGATGGCACTAACTACACTAAAGCATTGGGAATGAACGGAAGCGTGATTTCGGGGAAGACCATCCGGGTCGAACCGTTCAAGTCTAAGCCAAGAATGCACGAGGAAAAACCTCAAAGCCTGCCTCGCCCAACGGAAGACCGATTTTCGGTAGAGGTTAGCTCCGTGGAGTGGTCGGTTGTGCAGCTTTTCCGAATTCAGAGTCAGGGCGCATGATGAATCAATTACAGCACCTAATGTGTGTATAAACGAGACCAAAAATAAGATTCCGCCAGCCCCTTAGTTCAGTGCATTTAACGAGCAGTGGTAAAATATCTATTATACTCATCATCACAAAAAGTCACTGGAAACTCGTGTTTTACCACCCCAATTTGTAGAATATTTTTGTTCAAAGTACATGAACACGTTCAGTAGGATGTATGGGCGCCTTTGCGCTCGATAAATTGATTATAGCTGTTCCGGAAATTAATGAGACTTGCTGAGTTGTTTTTCCGATCACTTCTCAAAACGGAAATGTCCGATTTGAGCCTGCTGGACTCTCCTCTGGCGTTCCTGGCATTTTCCTGGTTCATATATACTTCCCTGGACCCAAACAATGTTCCTGGGTCGGTAGATGTGTCCTAGGGGTGCTGAAAGAGCGCCTTTCGCACGCGATCGATCGGACATCATTGGCTCAATCACGGACCGAAGTCCGAGTCCAAAGTGAGTAGTATCGGAAACTTCCGGCACGAGTCGGGATGTCTGCAGAGCATCGGCATGCACTCAGCTGTCCCCGGTAAAGATGTCCTAGAACTGAATCGGACCCTCAGCACCCAGGAGTAGGGCTGGGTAATATTAGAATTCCGGCTGTAATTTACACTCGGCGGAGGGTGGCGATCTGGTAATATATAAAAGGCCTGCAATACAGGAGGTAGATACTTGATATTGCTACTGGAATATCTGTGGAACTACAATTTTCGGTGTACGATTACTGTATCATTTCGACCAAATGTTCAGGTGACGGGTGAAGGGGGGTCGTAAACTGAACAAATTTGACCTCGGTGACGGTGACTTTGCGATTTTAGGGCTTAAAATGAGTGAAAAAGGCAAAAATCTTGGGTCCGGCAAATGCCGGATTTCCACTGACAGTAATTTTCTCATGATTGCCGAGAAATGAACATCTCCAGTGAACATTTGTGGTGACGGGCGACACCCCGTGAACATTTGGTCGAAATGATACAGTAGTTCGCGATCGCGGAGCTAAAAGAACTTTGACACGATTTCGGGAAGTAGCCCTCAAAAGCGCGACCTACAGCTGGCCATGAGTGAATATTGGCATCCGCAGATCGATTCCTACATATTTGACGGACTGGCCTTGTGCCCTGTTGATAGAGATCGCAAAGGCCCGTCGGACAGGGAATTGGAGACGGGAAAGAATGAAGGAAAATTCGTTGGTATTACCAGATGGTGTCATGGTGATTCGAGGAATAAAGGCATTCCCGCCATTGTGTTCTCCACCAAGGATTTCGGCTTCCAGAACACGGTCGGACATGCGGCACACCACCAATCGCGTGCCGTTGCAAAGTCAGGCCCACAGGGCAAAATTGCGAAGGAGGATAATCGGGCACCCTGCCTTCAGAGAAAGCTCTCCAGGGGCAAGACCAGAGGCGTCTAAATAATGGAGGTATTCTCCAGGCACGGTATCATTGACCTGGGTCATCCACGCCCCCTTCAGTTATGACTTTATCAGCACTGATAAACGTCCGCTGCTAACCCACCATGCGGCCTAACACATCGCCGTTAAGTCCGTCAACGCCTCCAGTGCGTGCGGCAAAAATGATAGGTTCCAGGAAATAACTGGGTAGTAAGGAACGCGAGGGAAGGAGAACACACTTGCGACCGTCTTGCCCGCGAAGAACGCAATACACAGGCTGTTCGATCCGAGGAAGAGACCAGACACTGTCGTACCGAACCGCCGCCCCATGCACGGTCGAGGATGAGCACTATGAGGTAGTGAGCACCCGGAACGAGTAACTGCCGTACTGTGGTGGTGGGCCATTCCGATTGACGTGGCCTCCATTACAGTGCAAACAAATGCAATTTAATGATGGCCTGGTGTCCCGAGTTTCGCATCATATCAGTAAATTGCCCTGTTTGGACTCTCAAAAGCAACATAACCAAAGACTAGTCAATCGGACCACTACACAGAGTATGTGACAAGTTCTGCTTGTCAACACCGAAAAACAGTCAAACTTGAGCCAGTAAGTCATCTCAGGGTGCTCATATAAAATTGAGGGGTGCTTGGCCCTCCGGATTTCCAACGCGAATCCAATGAGCCTATTTCCGAGGCAATTGGTTGAGAATTGAGCCCAAGATAGCTGTTCTGCCGGAAACTGACTAAAAACATAAAAAAACGGGTCACGTCCTAAGTTCCGCCCTTAGCTGTAAGCAGGAACCGGTCCGGTTCCGCCGCTTTGTATCCGTTTCTGCTGAAGATGAGAATACCCGTTCAGATGGCACTGATGTTGCCTGAATTGGCACGTAGTCAGTGAACATGCATAGATCGTTGGCCATGTTGTGACTCCATTCATTCAGCGACTCAACAGACGGGAATTGGATCTCACTGTCCAATAGCCAATCATATCTTTTGTTTGTGGTGGTGATTGGATTTGAACATAGTTGTTCATCTCGTCTTTTAACGCCCAAAAATCCCCTGGCGATGAGGATGTTCCAGCAGAAAAACTCAACGCTTGATGAGCATTGCAGGAGTGAGAGAGAGCTGTAGCTCCCATATTTCCCCTGGCCTTTTATGCTCGCCGGGTAGACGCGGTACCCAGACTAACGATCGGCGGATCGGTCCACTCGCGCGGGGCGGTACGCTGCTTGCGCCGTGGGCCGCGCAGCAGGAATACGGCAGCCTATCCATTCACTTACTCAGCTTGTGTGGTTTGCAAAAATATCAAATAAAACTTGCGGCACGGCTGTAGGCATGTCGTGGTGCTGCGTGGATTTAGAACGCGTTGAAACTATGAAGGAAAGTTTAGCCTCCACATGGCAGAGTAAAACATACGACGTCAGCTGCAGCGTAGTACCGGTCAAACTAAAAGAAAACATTGAGTTCGGATTTCGCATTAAGCCTAGAAGGGACATACGACTTCTTCGAGGGCTTTGATTCCCTTCTTGTACTCCCAGTCAGCACCCCAGCGAGTGCGGAAGTAAACGTCGTTGATGGTCGGATTTAAAACTGAGCCGCCACGTTAGATGAAAATGAAAATGGCGCCTGGAAGATGGATAGAGAGATGAGATCCGAGGCGACATTTCTCTTCCGGATGAGTATGGCATAGGTCCGTTTTGATTCCTTGCTCTGTTTTCGATTTCTTGCTGTCTTGGGTTTTTCCTTCTTGCTCGGACTCCTTACTCGCGGGAAGTGGTGCTGGTGGCTTCCGTCCACTTTTCTCCACATACATCCGGAGGATTTTGCGTTCCTCTGTTCGTCCTTCGTTGCATTGGTCCTTTCCCGCTTTCTTGCGGAGCGCGTCCTGCGTCCTGTTCTTGGGAATGCGGTCTTGGAGGGGACGGGCCACGGCGACCGTTTCATTTCGCTCGTCCCTCCTCCTTTGCCTTCCTTCCTTCCTTATCCCCGTCATCCTTCTTCTCCTTCCTTCCTTCCTCCCCTTATCCTCTTACTTCTCCTCATCGACTTTGACACAAACGCTAACAAACGGCCTAGGGAATGAACAGAATGCCGGGACAGCAAGGCGGACAACAGCAGCAGGCATACGCGAAGGAGTACAGCATCTTCATGGAGGCCTGGCACCGGAGGCGATTTGGTTACTGTGAGTTTTTCTTTCCAGATTTTCTATTCCCGCGGACACGTATTTCATCATACCCGCCATGCGCGCCACCTCATCCCTGGATCCATAGCTGCCTACTCTGCGTCTCCTCCCGTTTCCAATCCATCTACCTCCGCGCTTGCCTCCCTCTACTCGCTCGCCCGCGGTCCTCTTCCCACTGCTCGCCTCTCGTCTTCCTCCCACCCTCCCACCCTCCCACCCTCCTTCCTCTTCCTTCTTACTGCGGCATACCGCATACTGCATACCAACCCTCCTTTCCCCGCAGATATTCCTCCACCCCGTTCTCGGCCTGCGCAACGACCGCGTGCCCAAGTTCATCTGCCCGTTCAGGAGCTGCAAGAGTGCGCAGATTCTACTTGACGGGTGTGAGTCGCGGCTATGAGTTCGTTATGTGGGTGTCGTGTTTCTGATTTTAATTCATTCCTTCGTACTCTTTCTGCCGTGCGAGACGACGGAAGGGCCTGCGAGACATCCTGAGACAGCGTGTGCCGTGTGTTGGACTTTTACCGGCTCAGAGGGGGACCCGGGTAGCAACAACCAGAAGAGTGTTTAGCCTAGTAGGTATGGACAGTGGGGGTACATAGGCAAACGGATAAAGGAGCGTACTAAGGCAACGTGTAAGCTATATACGAGAGGCAACGTACACCTCCGTGATCCGTTGGTGACATGAGTGCGCCAAGCTTGGCCACGTAATGCCGTATTCCAACACCGCGTAACGAGGCAACAACGCCACGGGAAGACAGCGGGCAACATTCGCGAGACGGCGACGCAGTTACGCAGTGTCCGCGAGACAGCACTTTATCGTCTCTCTTATAAACCTCCAACGGCTCGCTAATCCTACTACCGCACCTTCCGCTGGCTGCAGTCCGTGCTCTCCAGCGATCCCGACACGTTGGCTACCTTCAAAAACGGAGAGCTCATGGGGATCAGGGGGTTTGCAAGATGACGAAGCCAGGGAACTTTGGGTGAATTGTGGCTTCATGGAGCGATTACATCTACCTCACAGTTTCAGTTCATCTTGTTACAGTTTTGACAGTAAATCAGCGAAAATTTTGTTGGAATAGGTGACGTAACGCGTCGGTATGTTAGTTTAGGTACCGGACCGGACACTGCAGATAGGAAGGGACGGACCCAGTGATTCCCATCCGAGTCCATTTCAGCACCTCCAACATCCAATGAATTTTTTCTTCCGGGGCGACGGTGAGTCTGATGTCGCATCTTACCTTCGGGATATTGACATTTCTTGTTCCAGCTCAAAATGGAGCCTCTCAAACCCTCAGTTTTTTCCTCCCGCTACACGGGGCATGAAGGGATCTTCACCCTTACCTAACACCGTCCCAGTCCATTGAGAGTTTGATTCCCCTGCGCTACCTCGGTTCTTCCATTATACGAGGGCAAGCGAAAATAATCTGAATAAACAGCTCTCCTTGGAATTTCGCTGGCTACCACCTGGGTTAACAAGTAGACGACAACGGTTATACTAAGGCTGCCCCGTCAATGGTCCACATTTGTACTCCATATAACCCCGGTGTATCTTTGCTACACCACCGTTTTCTGATCTTGCGTTGAAGTGATCTTGCGTTGAAGTGATGTGAGTGGTGTCCATTATTTAGTATATTCGCAGTCATGGATGGTGAACAACTATTCTATCAGTTGAAAAAGCTTGTTTATTTCAGCGAAGATCTATCCCGACACGTAATCTTGCAAGTCGCAAGGGGTATACGGTACCTCCACCGCCAGGGAGTGGTGCATCGTGCCATCAAGCTCGAAAATGTGCAATGGACTCCTGGCCCAACTTCCAGGGCACCTCTCAACCTGTTTAAGATTCGACATCACTCATTTTAGTTCTGTTAACGTTCTCTCGCCCAAGTGCCGAAGCGGGCAAGCAGATCTTGTTACATACAGCCTCCCTTAACGAACGAAAGAATCACTAGCCCGTTTTCGATATAATATGTGCATCTTCTTGTTCCTTGCTTGCATTCATTCCATGAGACCAAAAGAGGCAGCCGTATATTTCAGGGTGCGGGGGACAACAGCGATGATCTGTATGAGAATTTGGAAAAGCAATGTGCGGAAAGGAGTGGTCGAGCCGGATATAAAGCACGTCGTCGGGGTCTTCCTCCATTCAGTGCATTAGTCCGATCGCTGGACGGCTGCATCCGAACCCCGCCGTCATAAAAAGGGTCATCATTTAAGTGTGGTGTCTTCATCCTCAAGCCCACTCCCACCGCCCCGACGAAGCCAGCCGAGATTACGGACGGCCGAGGCAAGGTCATCACCTTTCTTCCCCTGGAGTAGAAGTGTGGCGACCTCTGCACAACGGCGCTCGTCCTCATTTCAGCATCCATAGAGCACGGGGGAGACCCCCATGGACCCCCCCTTGATGCTCGCCGCTTGGCCTACTGCGTGGAGCTTCAAAATATTTTTCTCGTGTGTTTCTTTAATATTTAAAGCTGATTCTGAGGTGTACTTCACCATCTGGCACGGTGGACCCCCCTTGACGCTCGCCGCTTGGCCCACTGCGTGGAGCAACCGCTCGCCGCGGGGGCGCACTGCGTGCGCTAAGAAATGGAAAAAAAAAAGGAACAAGAATTGTCAGTAAAAGGACTCGAACCTACGGCGCTAAGAGATTACGTACTACACCGGCTGTGACAATAACCACTAGAGCACACTGGCCATGACCACAGTGTCCATGCAAGCCGTGTCATCCTGCCTACATCGGCCTTTTAACAGTTTACTTGCCGGTGCTTGTCGGTGCTTGTACACGCGTGTACAAGCGAGAAAAGCTGACAAGCCGACAAGAGCACACGCTATGTCCAAAATCCGACAAGTTCAGAATTTTTTTTTTTGGGAGTGCGTGCGTTGGAATCTAGGCATCATTTCTGTGCTTTTATTTTTTTGCACCAAGTGAAACAAGACGACAAGCCGACAAGTAAAATGTCATTTCACTGATGTATGCCCACATTTGGGCTTCACGTGCGATCATTTGCCTTTTAAGGCAATGTCATTGCGGGGGAGGCGTGCGTCAGTTGTACATGTCACATCTGTCATCGTGACGTCATCATCATATTCAATGACCCCGTGACCTCGGCAAGCGCCGATGCGTTCCTGCTACTACTACTAGCTAGGGCGCTTACCGGCCTATAGCAGAGGAGGAGTAGTCTGTGCTAAGTTCCGGGTTCGAACCCGGACCTGAGAAACGTGGCCATTACATGACCACACGTGATTTTTCTGAGCCTCCAAACTCGCAATACACCCTCGTCAAAGCAGCCTAACTAATCTGCGTGTCGATGATGTTTGGGTATGGGGTCTCTCTTCGGTGTACGTTCCTGCAAAAAATTTGGTCAAATCAGACACGTGTAATCACGCGTTGATCACGTTTTCTCAGGTCCAGCTCGACACAACAAACTTCGATCAGACTCAATACAACAAAAAATTTCGACTGTCTTAATTTTTTTATTTTGAGTCTGACTATTTGGGAGACTAGAGGAGGAGGGGTTTGTTGGAGATGATCAGTCCAGCACAAGCCCGAGATAAGACCGAGCACGCTGACTAAATGCTGACTGAGATGGAACACTGATGGAACCGAGGGCTCAGGGAAAACGCTGGAACATTCAGGAATACAAGTTTATCCGTGTCTTCGCCACGGAGCTCACCTGCACACGGTTAAATCACTGTTTCTCTTTTTTGTGCGCGCTCGCTAACGCTCGTGCGACCTCTCCGACTTTGTGCATTAAGGTAAGCTGCACTGGAGGTTCAGCGTAAACCAAATCCGCTTGGAGAATCAGTTGCCCATTGATTCAACTATACATAATGTGTGTCGAAAAGTGTCTTGTGGGTCACTCACCAAAACTGGAATATCCTTATCGGAGCCCGCTGCTGGTATATGCCTAATATCCTTATCTTGTGCACACATATTTCAAATGTTCAGATGAACTGCCTTGTCGCGAAAAGCACATCCAATTTGGACATTTATGCACCGCAGTCGCGGTCCACTCCTCCGACCAACTTGGTTTGTTGCATGGACATAGAAAGATAATTCTCCCGTGGTCATCACAATTCTATTACTGGATGGAAGCATAGAGATCCTCCCAACCAGTAATGAGTCTACCACATGCTTGAAATTCTGTTTACCATCCATGCACAAGAACAAGATTGTCGTGTGAAGGGGATTTACTCCAGTGAAGTGGTGCTTGGACTAATCGCTTTCGGACATCAACTGGGTTCTACCGCGGGGCACAGGTGGCGGAAAGGCTACTTGTAGTATCTGTGAGCTCAGCTTGGAAGGTGTTTGGAGGCCCAGGGGCGAAAGTGTATTTTGGTTTGCTTTGTACACAGCAGTGTCCAATTTCCGAGGGTACTTTGTCAAGGCAGACAGTATGTATGAATTTAAAAGACTCAATCTCAAGGATAACGGTGAGTTGGCTGTTAGCTTATAGGTCACCCGAATTCGAACCGGTAGCCACTGCCAACACCTGTTTGCCCCCCAAATGTAATTTCTTGACATTCCCCCACCTATCTGTTCAGACGTCGTGTGAATATACAGCATGAAGTCTACTGTACAGAATGGGGATTGATTCAATCTGTCCGGGATGATTCCATGAAACATACATTGGAATTGGCTGAAATACCTGGTGGGAGAGAGTAACACCGGATTTGAATGAGAATGCGTAAAAACCAACCACGCATAGCAGGACTCATGGATTGTACCAAATAAGTATTGTGCATGAAATTTGGACCACACACTGGGGTTGGATGGGACATCGAACTAAGGGTCACATATGGAGTGAATCACGAATCGTGTAAGCGCCCCATTAGTGAGCATGAGCTTGTATTGATTTCCTACCATATCAGTCACCTTTGACTCGGCGTAGACATCATCTACGGGCAGCATTTATGGATAAAAAACTCATGTGATGAGGACTTCATACTTCAAGACATGTGCAGTGGTGCTTTAAGAAGTTAAACAGACCAGCGCAGGGGCGGCGCAGACAGTGTTGAAACTGACGTTGAACTTGTGTTGAACTGACGCAGACATGTCACCTTGACGCTGTGTCACGGCGCACGACCGGCGCAGACTGACACGAACCAGCGGATGGAGTGACATTCCAAGCAGCAGACTTGACGCTGCATGGCGCTAGTTTGACGCTGAAAACTGAGCTCAGAATTGCTGTTCTGGTCAAAACTGATGAAAAACAGAAAAAATGAGCCGCGCCCTGAGTACCGCAAACAAGGGAGTGGCGGTGCAGATCACGTGAGTGGCGGTGCGATAAAAATAAGACTTTGTAAATTATAGGGTATACATGACCCTTTCTGTGTGCATTGGCTTCAATCCGATGGTTTGATGCTTGCAAAGTTTAAATCCGTCAAGTGCTGCCTTTAAAACACGCAAAAATGGCCAAAAATGCTTATCAGTGAGCCAGTGAGTGGCCAAGGTCTTTCCACCTTCCCTGTACTTCCAGACCTTGGCTGAGGAGTAATGTGTCCTACAATTATTCAAATCAATGACATTCAGATCCCTTGTCTTTCCTTGTGATGCATAGTCTGTCATCGCACAATTCGGTAGGACTAACACTTGTTCCCAATCTGCCTACGAGTGCAAAAAATGAGGCGAGCTCTTTTTCCGTAGGCAGACTGGTACAACTCGGGATTGGTAATTTGTCTGAGCGCGGAGTTTGAAATTATTGCGTGCCTGGTTTGGACTTAAAATCGGATCGGGTTTTTTAGGTCAAAGCTAGAGATATGAAGGGAATGTACGTACCTTCATTTTCGTCTTTTCAGATTTTTAATTTCATGTCTGGGGCATCCATAAATTCGAGGTGAACTTACTTGAGAAAATTGAGTCACCGGAACAAAATCCCGAGATCACCAAACATTATGTCATCGTCAGGTAAAAATTCAAACTCCGCGCTCAGCCCAATTGGCGGTCCCGAGTTGTACCGGCCTGCCTACGGCAAAGGAGCTCGCCTCACTATTTGCCCTCGTAGGCAGGCCGGCCATGAGCCTACAATCAGCGGTGGACGTAGACTCGTGACCAGTCTGCCTACGCCGTTCTAACAAGGCGGGCTTGTTGGCGTAGGCAGACTGGTACTTCTCGGAAGTGTCAATCGAGCTGGGGCGGAGTTTGAAATTAAGTCTTGACTTGAGTAAGACCAATGACGCAATGAGCCGCGGCAATTCCGGAGATCACGGTCCGAAGTTGATTTCCACTAAAACTATCCTCAAATTTTACGGCGTTCTGTACCATAAAGAACAAAATTAAGGAGGCCAAATGAAAGGGATAATTATTTTATTTATTATCCCAGCTTCAATCAAAAAATAAGTAAAAAAACTGGTTGACTTTCCATAAGCTTAGAAAATTATAGAGGAACTAGCAGTTACCCGTGCTTCGCTACGGTGGGAATAATAAAATCTAACATTTTCACTTCTCCTTCTTGAAAAGGTTTGAAACTGCCACTCCTCGTCAACCTCCGGTTGACTCGTCGTGGCCTAGTCACCTGTGACAACTATTCTAAGGCCCTTTCAATTCATAGGTGAGCACAGAACACGGATTATTCAATGGATCAGTACATTGCAGTATTCGCTATTGGCTCTTCATACCTGGTCTGCGTCTGGACTGCCAGGTGATTATTTTGTTGCCCATAGGACAATCCCTGGGGATTTACAGATTTAGTCGAAAAGATTTTGATATAAAAATACATCCATATTCCCGGTGACTCTGATTGTTGGCATTGGACATTCATGAACACTATGTGATCTTTTTTGCATCCAAATTTTTGTGGCCAGGTAGCATATCCTGGCTTCTATTTGGTCTGCTTTGGACCTAGCACCGGCGTGGTCCTTGGAAATTGTGCCGGTTCTGCAGTCCGTCAAAACCCAGCTATTTTGAAAGCTTTTATTCCATTCGTGCGGGCACCGCACTCCCCAGCCTTAATCTCACGAATGAGGTGATTAGCTTATGCCCGAGGTTATTTACAATTGATCGGACTGCCAGAGTATTCAAAATGTGTTCACATATGATCTTTTGGAAGTAATCGCACCTCAATACCAAGTTTTCAACATCTGCACAGTTCAAAAATAACAATCCAACAGTTGAGTGGAGATTTGAACATCTCGACGGTTTTCAGTGGAGCGTTGGAGCAATTGACGACATGCGGTGCTCGGGCAGCCAATCAGGTTTATCGAGAGTCAAAGGTGTTCGATTCTTATATAGATATATTTCATCGTTTTGCCGAGATGCCGGGACAGCTGTCAGGACCCCATCGTGCTGAGATCTTACTTTTGCTATTTTGGACCCTCTAATAGAATTTGATAAATAAAAGTCTGGAGGGGGGGAGCGACCCCCCCTCCAGAATATTTTCCACTTGACTAAACAGATTCAAACGCATTCGGTCGCCACTCTTCTCCCACGTCGCCTCTTTGGGTTGTGTGTCACAGATGTTACATTTGTCACTCTTCATCCATTCGCCCACCACAACGCCCACCACATCGTCCACACGAACAACCACTCTCTCGGGTAACCCCGGGATGGTACTACTCGATTCGCCCCCTCGATTCCTCCCACTTTGCCCTTGATTTCCGTCACAAAACTGCCGGTGTCCCTGATTCTGCCTCATTGACATCGAATCCCATTGTCGTCCGACACGGTGATGTAGACTCCGATAAAGGATCTGCCAGGCAATGGCTCCCTGAAGATTTCGAGACGACACAGATACAATCGGCTCGGTTTCCGCCGCTCCATGCAGCCTATGTGCCTCAATAGTGCCAAGCAGCATTAGTACCATCGCAGTTCCTGCCATATGTTATTCATCATCAATTTCATCCTCTTCAATGTCTTCGAGTTCTTGGTGGACAATCAACGCGTCAAGGTCCATTGTTGGCGAAGGGAGGACACGTCGGAAAGAAGGGGAAGCGAGACGCGTTGGTTGTTGATGTTTAGACAGCATCAACAAAGAAATATCTAATTTGACGGTGTCTATTCCTTGTGGGAACCCCGAACGATTAGAATATTGGACTATATCGCCTTGCCGGCATCGCTGGCACCGCTCAGATATTCTCCCAGAATTTTCTAAGCTTATGGAAAGTCAACCACTGAGCATAAACAGATTAAGATTGTGAAAAAGCCACTTAAATTTCAAACTCCGCCCCAGCTCGATTGACACTTCCGAGAAGTACCAGTCTGCCTACGCCAACAAGCCCGCCTTGTTAGAACGGCGTAGGCAGACTGGTCACGAGTCTACGGTGGACGGTAGGCACTCCCTTTTGTAACTTTATTTTGACCGATGTTTGGCTCACGGAAAGAGGATGTTTCCATGCTCCTTCCGCGGCCATTTTTTTTGGTGGAACAACATTCTGGCAACAGTGTCTCTTTTGAGCATACGCACAGATCTCCTAAGGGATTGCTGCCCGAACCGGCTCGAACTGCCAAGTAGAATTGCGGAAGCAGCGGAATGGCAAAATGTAACCGATTAAAACGGAATCTGCCCCCGTTTGCCTCACATACCATGCGATTCGCCTTAGCAGGAAAGGCCTCGATCGTCATTTTGCTATGCCGTGTTTGTGGGTGCTCGGTCCCTCGAGTCGAGTTCCAGATGATTCCGTAAAAATAGTAATCCACCGTTTCGTATTGAGCATGTGGGCATCTATCTACAGGGACGACGGGATCGGAGATTTTTTTCTTTACAGGAAGCTCTAGATGACCCCCTCACGGGGTTCCTCATCCGTTCCAAATTCCAGTCGAATCGATCGTTCTTGGGTTCTGGAACGGTAAGCACCGAGCTTAAAATACTTCCCAACTTCTCTTCCATTCTTGGGAACGTCGGCCATTATTGATCCTTGCACGTGATTATCGTCACCAGTGCTTGAATCTTTTTTTCGCCCGGCCTTCCCCAAGCCTCTCCCGCCATCCATTCATTCTTTTGCGCGTTTATTTGTCAAAATTTCTTCAAGGTGCTTAAAAAATGTATGTATGGATGGACTAAGGATAAAGTTGGCTTTTATTGAAGCACGATTAGGTTATTGAAGATCAATGAGGTCTTTGGGCGCCGGAGGAGAGCCTCTGAGAGCTGTTCCTCGACTCCATTAAAAGACGAACTTGTGGCACTCTCCGACTTGATCGATGGAGATCCATTTGCAAATCTGTGTGTCGGTGCTTCGAGAGTCTGCAACATTAGGGTGGCGCTAGCGCTGCTTCCCCCAGCACAACATTCTGGTCCCAACACTCCGCAACTCCAAGGGGCCTTGCCCAGAGTTCTGCCGAATCAGGATTTTGCGCAGCCCACTTTAGTGGCTCATAAGGCGGTAAGCGAAATCAAATCTCGCCCTAGCATTTACCAAACTTTCCTTAGATTCGTAGGGGAAATGTCGGGACTGCACAACCTCACGAACCCCAGTACTTGGATAATCGGCTCATTTCGTCTTCTGGGGACGAGCATCTTCGCTTGCCAGTACCCCTGGTGGATAGCCACTCACCGACTAAATTCCTGTCGGATGGATTCAATTCTGTCGGGGACCCACAAGTCCCACGATTCAGAGAATCGTTTCTATGTGATGATGTCTTATTCGTACCATCAGCACTCCTTTCTTCCCAAGTGGTTAACGATTTCCCCTACTATACGTTTTGCATGAACGAGGAATCGGCTGGTAAAATCTCCGATGTGCATGCCGATACAGATTTACAGAGCTACATAAAATAACTACTCATCTGCTGGAATGTATTGACCACTTTTGGTCTACTATAGTCCACCCAAACAGTCCTCAATTGTTAATCTAGACATTCACAAAGCAGATACTGCGTCTTTTGTGGCATCCTGTAGCTCTTTATAGGTGTTTAAGACAAAAATCAGGGGTCGAAACAGATTTTCCAGCTCAAAATTCGCGCTGATCACCGAGGAATGGCAGAATTTTGCCACATTCTGCCATCCTCAGGCGGATTAAGTCATGCGCACGTTTCTGACTTGCTTTTTGTCCTGCGCCCCGAGTTGCACGCTAGACTTGCACCGTCCTCGTCCCATATTACCGTCGTGTGCGCATCGCGCCGGCGCCGTACGCTCGTCCGCATCGGCGTCGGCACCCAATCGGTGTTCACATCGACACCACCTCATGCACCTGTTGCACCGGCTCCTTGCTGCATTTTGTTTCGTTTCACGCCCGTGGCGCCCATTGCGCACCTGTTATTAACTTCTTCGTCCCGCGCTTGTCGCGCCATCCCGTCCCCGCGCACCCGTTCCGCGCTCGTTGGGCACATCTCGACCGAGTTGCACGCCCGCTGCTGACTCCTTGGTCTCGCGCTCGTTGCGCCACTCCATCCAAGTCGCGCGTCCGTGGCCGCTTTCTCCACATCCCCCATGTATTCCGTCAAAAGTCGCGCACTCGTTACCGTTCCGCGCATATCGCGTCATTCCGTTGAAGTCGCGCGCCCGATGGCGGCTTTGGTTTCACTCTCTACCCGTGGGAATCACCTCGTCCTAAGTTCCGCGTACTCGTGGCCGCGTCCGCGCTCGTTACACCCACCGCGACCGGGTCCGCGACGCGATCGTTGCCGACTTCCTCGTCGTCTCGTGGTCGTCAGTTCTACCCACCAATTGAATCCCAGAACAGCTTCATAGCCTGGATGCCACTCCTGACTGAGTTCATCTCATGCAGCAACCGCACCACACGAGACACGCCATTTCGTATCGTTCCTCCGGAGTTAAATCCTTCCATTTTGTCTCGCCGTAGAACAGATACAAATCGCGGCAGACCTGGAATAAATGAGTCAAGAATTCGCATTCATGTAGATCTAAATTACCTGTACTTTGTGAGTGAAATTACAAATCCTTAAATTTACGTTTGAAATAGGGGAAACCTGGCCTTGAGGTTCGACTTTCGGTTCGGGGTTCGAACCCGACCACTACGCCCTGAGCCCTGAACCGAACTTTAGGTTCAGAAGCAAAGCAAACGGCTAACCCCGCTGCGCAGCGCGACGCTCCCAGCGACATCGGGGCGGACTACCCCATTTGGTGATTGGAGTGTGATTTTTAGCCTTCGCGCATTCCGTACCGAGGACTGGCCGATATGTGTGGACTTGTGGACGATCCGTGGACTCCGTGGACTTGTGGACCCGTGAAAACTTTCGTTGTCTGGTCATCGTTCTTTCTCCGTTGCATCTCGTTGCGGCGGTATAATTTCTCTTGCTTCCTTCTTTATCATCGTCATCCCGCACATCTGCCGCGTCACGTCTTTTCGTATTGTTTCCTTCTATTGTGATAAAAATTGCCGCCGTGGATCTCCCTACCTTGTCGAAACAGGAGAACGAAACCGTCGAAGAGCTATGTGCAAGTGTAGTTTGTTAAGTGAGGCGCTCAAGACCCGGAAACCACCCAACCTGGTATGTCCTCAGATACATACATACCTACTACACTCGATCACCAGAAACTTAGACCCTCCAGTTTTTGTTTGATGTCAGCGGGGGATCCGATCAATTCGAGTTCCTTGCCTTGGCGGCTACCGGACCCGACTCGGACTCGCCCCCGACTGTTAGCATTACCTCTCATTGTTTTGGCGGACAAGATTATCAGCGAGGCAGGGGCAGATGATCCGCAGGTTAATGATGCGATTCCAGTGGAATACCTGTGTTCTGGATGTTGCCGGCCTTCCACCGGGTGAACTGACAATGAAGATAGGATGCCCGCTTATCATCATCCGTAACTTGGGGGGCCCAGTCGAGGGCTGTGCAACGGCGCACGAATGATTGTACGCCGCATGTCAGAGCGCACCAGGGACGTAGAGATCCTTGGCGGAGACCACAACGGCGAGACCGCCTTCATTCCCCCTGTCCGAATTTACGCCATCCAGCCGTCAAAGCTAGGCCATCACACAAGTCAAGGTTTGGCAAAGCTGGGTTCCATTTTGGCTGGATACTATCAGCATTTTGGCTGTCTCGATGCATTCACCTGAAGAAATCTCCGACATTAGGTACAAAAAGTGAATTAAGACCTCCGAGACCCTCCATTAGCCGAGGTCCCACGGTCACGTTTCTTACCCAATTCGGAAATTTCTTCGCTAAAATCAAGCGACATCAAGGTTTTTCACCAGTCACACCGACGGTTGCCAAATTTAGGGTGGTCGGATGTTCAACTCTAACTGCCAGCTTTCAAGTTGCACCAAAATCGGGCTGAAAGTCAATCTGATACCAGGTACATCTGAAATTTTAATCTAAACTGCATGAATAAGATTGAGTTTTGGACAAGCCGAAATTTAGCTGAAATTCCGGAGGTCGGATTGCGAAACAAACACACCGAAATTGTAAACCGAAACTAAGTGTATCAGTACGAGAAGAGGTGCGTCCGAAACCCAGCATTTCAGGCGCGCTGAAATGCGGACTGAAATCCAGCTTTCATAACTCCTTCCAGTGCAATTGAAATAATAGATTTCAGTTTGCATTTCAGCTCAGGAGCGAACGGGAGGTTAAACTTTCTTTTCTCTTCCTTTGAATTGAATTCTGTTGAACTTATCTGAGTTGCCTGAGCTTGTTCCCATGTTCCGAGTTTTTCGGAGATAAATGTGATGGAGCCGCGATTGTGCGTGGGTCATGTCGTCGGCGCTCTGGGCGCGGGATTGATATGGCGCCTGATCAGAAGATTAGCGCAGCGGATCCTCCGGCATGTGACAATCAATCAGCGGAGATGGCGGAGTTCAAAGGCTTCAGACGGACAGACATGCGTAATCTGAATAATAGGGTGATACGCGGGTTCTCATAGCAAGGCGTTATGGGGCGCGATGATAACGATACAAAGGTATAGTCGAGATATAGATGATATTGAGGCCTTATGAGGCGGGATAATAATGGTTGAGGCATGGTTGAGATGAATTTGAAGCGCATATGAGGCGTGATAACAATAATGGATGAGAACGAGGCGTTATGAAGCGCGATCAGGCGTTATGATAATGATAGAGGCATTGTCGAGGTGGATATGAAGTGCATATGAGGCGTGGAAATGAAGCTTGCTTACGCAGTCGACGAGGGATAAGGGAGTCATTTTGAACCACACAATGGAACCCACCATCCAGTGCATTATAATGTATTTCGACTGGGTTCAGCAGGGATAAGGGAGCACTTGATGTATTTAAGGTTCATTGAATAGACGCGCTGCATTCCGGATTTGAATGCCCCAGGAGGGCAATGCACACAATCAATTTTGAACCCCGTGCCTCATAGTGTATTCCAGGTGTGTTTCCACTGGGATAAGGGAGCAATTTTGCACCACGTGCCTCAGAATGGCATTTTGAATCCCGTGCCTCACAATGGAACCCACTATCCAGGAGACGGAGAGCGCAGGAGGAGTGGGAGTGCATCTAGAGAGGGCGATCGTATGGGGTGGTCGGCGAGGGTGAGGGAGCGGCTTATATTGGCGAACCCGCTGAAGAACCGTGTTTCGGGGTCTGGAGGTTGGCACGCCTGGTGTCCTGGGTAGTCTCGTACACAGACCCCGCTGACATCCCAATTTGGGAGCCCTGTCATCAGGGTCTGGACCGTAACCAGCGATGTCACCAACGGTGTGCGTCTCAAAGCAGGACCCCGGCTTTTTCGCCACTCAACACACCGGCCTTCACAGCCACCGACCAAGACCCCAGAACTTTGCACCTCGTCGTTCGCCGATATCTTACCCAATAAATGTGAATATATTTAAGGGAGCTTGTATTGTACATAACTAATACTGTGTCTCTAAGAGTTTGCGAAAAATGACTGAAAATTGCCCGAACTAGACCAAAGAAAAGCCCAAAAACGAGACGCACACCCCCAGCTATTTAGCTGGTTACGGTCCAGACCCTGATGACAGGGCTCCCAAATTGGGATGTCAGCGAGGTCTGTGTACGAGACTATGTCCTGGGCAGGGACAGCCGCCGTCTTAGACCAGTCAATCTGAGTTGAACTCACGTAACACAAAAGTTCTTTCTCAAAAAGGTTACCGTATAATCTCATTCAAATCGACAGTCACGCGTCACGCTCGACTGTTTTAATTGCGGCAATAATATTTTTCTCGATTTACGGGATTTTCTGGCCAAAGTCGGAAATCGCGTGACTGTCGAATTGAACGAAATTATGCAGTATTCCGGACTGCGCTCCCGAGTGAGTTAAAGTGAGTCACGGCATGATGAAAACAACAGCAAAACATACAAATCCTCATCTACCACACCCAGATAATCTGTGGTAGCGCGCTTCGCGGCAAAGCCCACTATCTCTTCTCTCTATTTTTGTTCTTATCTCCTCGAAGCTTAACAATGCCGAGGGTTGCCCATTGCGCCGTTGCTCCGCGCATGTGATGCAATCACGGCGGCTTGTGGGCCTTTTTACGAAGCCTTTTCTCACACAACCCAGAGTACAGGATGAAAGTTTCAATGAGGCTAAACAAGCCCTTTACACCTTGAAACACGCATCCGACCCACTCAAGTGGCAGCCCCCATAAGTTGGAAAAACATTCATGATATTCCAGTGATGGTATCATATCGGAGTGTGGGATCGGGCCCTTGCGTTTGACGACCGAAATCGGGAGAGTTTTGGCTGTCCATTCAGGTGAGATGGAGCTTGTGTGCCCCAGCCAATCCCAAACAGCTGAATCTGAATTTCCGTGCCCAAGGCTTTTGTGCCGGCACCCACGCATGAGCGGTTGGATTTGCCAAGATTGCCGATGATCACTAGACTCACCGCCTGTCTGGGCTTGTAAAGGCATCGATCCAAGATGCTGGGAAACATGTGCTAAATAATGGGGACAATAAAACTGCACCGTGCGGCCGCAATACGTGCGTTTTCTTTGATTCCTTCGACAAGCTGAACTTTTGGAAGGAGAGGATCCTGCTCACAAAAACTTGCGCCCAAAGGTAGTGAACGAGGCGCTCTTTCGCTTCTACGTAGTGTTTTGCTTCCTAGTTTAAGTGTATGCATGGTTATTTGGGAAATAAACAACAAACACCATATTTTTGCAGATATTACTTGCCGGCCACATATCTGTGCACTCACCCATACCAACACTAGAAAGCTGAACATATGGCAACAAATCCACCAAACAGACCATGGTAGGTGAATGTTGTTCAAGAAACCGTTTAATCGTTTAGTTTCCATTTATTTATTGTTTGCAGGGGTCCGCAAACTAAATGAAAATTTAAACGGCTGTTTCCGTTCAAAACGATTATAAACGAAAATAGTTGGAGCCTTAGTTTGTATGCCTACCGCAGGTGTTGAGGGTTCGGGGTCAAGAACCTCCTGAGATGTACTAATTCTTGCCAGCAATAGCCCTATGTACTGACATCGGTGTTCGCGAGGTCCAGGTAATAATTTCATAACACACCGTCGCAGACTCACAATTTTCCGATCCACCAGCGCCGTCTACAGAATCTGTAGCGGCGCAATGGCAAGGCATTCCATGCTCATCTCGCCCGGATTTGCAGCAAAAGCAAAGAATTTCCTCGGATGGCACTTCTTTTCCGCTCGCCATGGCTGCTATACTGCGCAAGCATCAAATATGCGTGCACGATTGACAGGCCAATACTAGCAGTTCTGGAGACAAGTAGCAATTTGCAACAGAATTCAACAACTTCAAGATCTGTTCTAGTCCAGTAAGCTTTTAATACTGAGAACAATCATTGATTTGGGTGGCGGCACCGTGGCACCTAACAATAGAACAAAGGGAATAAGCTCGGGGAAATGGCAAACGCCATGGCAAGTGTCGGAGCTATTCCATACAAAGGCCATGAACCCACGGTCATGGCCCTTGCCTCCAGTGTAGGCAACAAGTCAATCAACATTGAAGTTCAGACTGAGTGAGAGGGCTGCATTTTTTGAAATTGAACGCTAACTCAACATCTCGCGCATGCCTATGTACTCGATGTAACTTTTGCTTCAATTCTGAATCAGACTTGATTAAAATTACCTAGCATTTGAAGTGCACTTCTGCTGAGGACTGTAATGAGTTTCAGAATTTTTAAACGCCAGCATCAGTGTCTTCACACTTTCTCATAGAGTTTAGGGCCCCCCGAAATCCGCTGGATTCTCAGCTGAATCCTAAACACTTGGGCAATAATAATATTTTTGTGTGGAGGGAATAATATTATTGGACGAGGAGCTTAGGTCAGGGGTGAAGGAGATGATGATCACCGTACCAATGGTTGGAAAAATTGGGTCTGATGGCAAGGTATGGCGAAGAAACCAATCCGGTGGGATAGGAAGTCAAGAGCGGTCGGCGGTTAAGAATGGAAGGGTCCCAAGGCCGGTGCCGAAGCAAAGAAAATTGAACAAGCTATCGGCCCGAGATCCCCGACCGTTAAAACTCGACATCTGTTTGACATTGCAATACCCATGAGGCTGGTGGACACTAAACAGCACACAAGGAACTCGCAGGGCTTTCCGCCTCAACTGTACCAGGTACCAGGGGTCCTGGAGAGAAGGAGGCGTTATCAAGGGTCCCTAAAGGTGCTTACTGGAATCACCTCGTTGTGTTCCGCACATCCGCCGCACAATTGCGAACATTCTATAATGTCTTCCTTTTCTCACCCAGTGTGGTTTCTCCCTTTCTCCCCCTTCCCTCTCCCATCCACATCGACACCGCATGGGAAGCGTCAACACTTTACCACTCCGCCCCCAGCCTTTTTTTATCAGATGGGGCCCGAGAGCTGTGTATCAAGCTCATCGGCTCTGCCCTTGGGGAGCGCGGTGCGTCTTTTCCTCCTGATCAACCTTCAAAATTCAAATCGACATCCCCCAGATGATGAAACAAAGGCAAGGGCCATGGAGAGCGCGATATTTGGGGCTGCTCGCGGAGATCTACAGCGGTACCAGAGAACCTTTCGCCAGAGATACCTATATCTGAAAAACAAAACGAGTGCGTGGTACATTTGTGGCGAATACCGTCGCCGTCTGAATACGCCTCAGGGCTCGAAGTACAAGTGATCAACCTGGGTGGAGTTAAACGAATGTTTAGCCTACTGCGCAGGCACAAAATACTACGGCTTCGAGCAGCGGTCGAAAAGGTATTCGTTGGGCCGAAGGCTAACTTCTTCTGGTGTGCCTTTCGGCCTCTCACTCTCTCGACGCTTGGTGATCCGGTATCAGGAGGTCCTCTGACTGGCAACTGCTTTTGGACGACGAAACGGCCGACTCACCATATATGCGGGCGCGGGAGACGGTTTATTACTACCGTGAGGCTCCATCCTTCCTTATCCTGCAGAGTGGTCTGTCTGACTCCATGAAATGGCCAGCACACATTGTGGTGGTGGTACACACGGTAGATCTTTTGCCCTGATAGATTTGCAATGACTGATGCCGCAATAAGGGCTCACAGAGGCACAAGTTCGGAGTAGCGTCAACCTATGCACTCGGCCTTCTTCGCGGATTCCTCCTGCCTCGTCCAGGGATGCGGCCCGGCTTCCAGTGAGACAACGCGTTTTGATCAACTCTAAATTGATAGATTTACGGCGCCCAGGCTTCACTACAACGGCCAACCGATCGACCCAGCCGACACGCCCGAGACACTAGGTGTGCCGAACAAGTGTGAGTCTCCTTCATGATGGGCCTGACTGATGATGACGTGGTTGCTCTCTGCTTGGTGGATTTGTCCAGGTACAACAAGCAGCGACATGTATTAAAAGGATAATAAGTGAAAAAAAACACACAATGTCTGAGGAGCTGACCAATAATGAGCAAGGCAGGTATGCTGGTAGCAGGGACGCATCAATATTTTTATCGGAAGAAAAATCGGGTCAGGAAACAGCGGTCTGCGCCGGTGTTGAAGTCTTGAAGTCATAGGACCGTACAAGACCGTAGGCAGGTATTTGTCTCCGATGTAGTACAGAGAGCCCTGGTGCACCGCAAACCGTTCAAGCTTGAACACGATCAACCCGCCGTCATGGCCTGCTGCAAAGAGGTTGAGGTTGGGGTGCGATGCAAGGATCCAGAAACGATCATTCTCGCGGTGGAACGTCTGCGCATGGTGAGATCCCACACTCGGACGGTCTTGTCCCCACCGCAGGACACAATCAGCTCGTGCTTGGGGTGGAACAGTGCGGTGGAGACATTGTTGAAGTGGCCGCGGCAGGAGTCGACTTTCTAAGCCTCGGTCTCGCTCATTCGCCATATTTTTATCGTGCGGTCCTCGTCGGCGGAAATGATGTCCTAGACACAGACAGTTTGGTCCATGGATGCAGATATCACTGCGTTCCGCTGTCGGCTAGGCTTAGCCGGGTTAGCTCATGGTCCCTGAGCGTAGCCGGCTAGACTCGGCCTAGACTCGGCTAAAAAGACCTCGTTTGCCGAGTCTAGCCCTGTCTAGCCGGCTACGCTCAGGGACCATGAGCTAAGCCGGCTAAGCTTAGCCGACAGCGGAACGCAGTGTATGGACAGCCACCGGTTGCAAAAATTCGCAAAAATTCACTCGTAAATAACCCAGACAATGTCTACATGGGAATTTTTGGGTGCCCTGGCTTCAAAACCATGGTTTGATGCCTGCAAAGGTTAAATCCATCAAGTGCTGCCTTTTCCCTGTTCAAACCAACCAGAGGGGAAAGAAGAGAGCAATCTGCATTATGAGCCCACAGTGGTCATTGGCAGTTGGTGGATGTCAAATCGTCCCAAATCCTATGAAATACGAGCCGTTATGTATTATGACTGACAAATTCAACTGTATGTTACAGCGATACGTTTCCTTGGATGGAAAACTCCATTTTCATCGCCATTGAAGAAAATTTCCTTGAGCGCGGGGGAAGGGGCTCCCCATTTGCTCGCTCGTACTTTTCCATTGGCCCCGCCTCGACAAATGGAGATAATAACGTGGTATTAGGAACCATCGAGAACGAATGCTCCCGACTCATTAGATGTTGAAGTGGATGTTCCAAGCGAATGCCCACGACCTTCGGATCGAACGTCTTGAGGGATCCGCGTTGATCGCCCTGCAAGCGCTTCTCCAGAATCTCTATGCGCTTCTCCAACTGCATAACGGTGCATAATTCCTCACGTAACTCCATTACCACCGCGCGGAGGGATTGGATGTCGACGCCCAATTGCCTGAAGTCTGTGCTTGTCGGGATTGCGCTTTGCGCCTCATCAGATGCCGCTGATTTGCCATCTTCTACTTTGAGGGCATTGGGTTCTGGCGGAAAAACGGAATGAGTAAAACGAAGTTAGTTGAATGAAGGAAAGGGACCTGGCCAGGAGTAGGGCACTGCTCTCTCATGAGAAATCCCGAGAGACATTGCTTCCCCCAATATGCGGAGGGCCATCATCTTTATATTAACCGAACCGTCGGGGCCGGAAAATGTCGGCCCCAGCGACTCGGGTCCCTTGTTGAAGCCTCCGGGGATCCGTTCAGATACTGGTAGACTAGAAAATTTGGGTCGGGTGATCGAGCGGATCGGAACGGAGGGGGAGCTGAAAGACACCCCGTCCAAAGAATCGAAATCGCCCATACAGACCATCCGACTCCAGATCATGCTCGCCCCCGACAGCTACGAGATCAACATCAAGGGCCAGGCGAGGGATGCGGGGTTCTTCTGGGGCGAGCTGTATGCAGAGGAAGGTGGTGGCGACGGCGACAAGGAACGGCAGCACGCAGATGGTCACGTCGAGCTGGGTGCGGTCCGGGACTATGTATGTATTTGACTTCTTTTATAAACAGAACTTAAACACTCCCATGGCAGATTTACAAGGCTGCTGGAGAGTACTGTGACGTTGCAGAGCGTTTCATCGACGACTCCGAGCCGTCGTCAACGAGGACACGAAGCAGAAGGGCTTCTACGTGAGCGGTGAGATTGCATTATTCCACGAAAGGTACGTCCTTTTCCATGCACCCCGCGGGAGACGTCGCACTACAGTACTGACCACCAGCCTAAGATCCCCCCAAAACTCATCCTCGCCGCGGCCATCCTCCGATTTCGTGAATGTCGAGCTGCGATCTCAGAGGGGCTCTTCAAATGGTTGTCCTTCAGACATCGTCAACATTACTCCACGTGTCGGCAGCGAGCTGATCCCACACCGCGAAGACAACATCGACCGCTGGGATTTGTCCGCCTCAAGTAGCGGGTGTTTGATTAAAGATTCACCGCCTAGTCAAGTTCAACCGGTGTGCGAAGTGCGGGATTTTTCCAAATATGGAGAAGAGCTCGAGAACCAAAGTGGCACGTTGATCTCATGTGGTCCGACATTTCGTGCATGTGTTGCAACCGATGCGTCGCTTCGCGCCTCCACTGCTCGTCGCAAGGATCCATCGAAGCGCGGAGGTTTCATTTGCAATATATACACAAACGATTTCACTGCATTTCACAACTTCAAGAGTAGGTCCTCAAGGTGTAAGGTATTCCACCTAGTTGTATTAATCCATGTCTGCAGATCACCTGAACTCACACGTGCCCGAAGTGCCATCGCTTAGTCGATGTACTTACATGTGAAACGCAGACAGCCGACTGAGTTAATGAGCCGAAATAACCCCGGGCATTCTTTTTGCCCGCCACTGTATGTATGTACATGGTTATTGAGATCTGATTCAGGTCTATTGGATAAAAAGTGCCAAAATCTGTCAAATTTTGGCCGGGCATTTGGGAAGGCAAGAGGTATCAGATCTATGGTGCGCATCACCTAGCCACCGCCCCCATGTGCTTGAAATTTTGCGGGTCCAAAAATATATATATATTTCTTATCCCTCTAGTAGAAGTATTCCTTTTGCGTGTAGGAAGACAACAGCTAGACAGATTTTTATTTGGATCAAAACTGGCGGAGCTCGAAACTTTTTGACCGGCCAAATTGGCCACATGCGCGAAATATATTGAAAATGGGCGTAAGTAGGCTTAAAATGACACCAAATTACAGGGGAGTCCTACTGATCGAACTGGCGTGCAACGGCCTCAAAAACGCGACTGTCAGAAGTGTATGTAGTTGAACTGAAAGTCCGCAAACAGGTCGTAAAATCGGCCCAAGAGGTACACTCAATTTTTCTTTTAAATTATCCGGCCGATTTGGCCACTAATTTTTCGGTGGCGGTGCCTAGGTGCGCACCATAGTGTTGCCGCGGTCAGGTTCCGAACCGCTGGTGAACCTGAACCGAATCTGAACCGGACCAAAAGTCCGGTTCAGTGGCTGCGAGGTTTGCTGAACCGGACCTCGCGTCCAGTTCGAGGTTCGGATATCGTTGAACCTGCCTGAACCTGGTTGAACCTGAACCGGACCCAACAGTCAAAATCAAGGAAAACCGCCCTGAAATTACCGTATTCTGTCTGGTGAGTACTTCATTCATCTCAAAATAATGCACCCACGCACTGTACAATTGTTCATGGTGCCAAATGGTCAGAAAGTCGATGGGCAAACAATTATTCTCTCCTTGTGACGCCATCAAACCAAATTCGGGGTTCTGACGAATTGAGCAGCTGCAACAGGTTTGGGTGAGTTTTTCCTCAACGGAAATTTCAGTGATTTTTGTGTGTGGGAAGAAAAAATAGGTTCGAACCTGAACCGAACCCCCATGAAGCACGAACCTGGGTCCAGTCCAAGGTTCAGCGACTTTCCTGAACCAAACCCAAGGTGCAGTTCGAAGTTCGAAAAATTCGGTGTTGAACTGCACCGAACCGGACCGCGGCAACACTAAACAGGACAGCCAACACCTGGGTGCCAAAAGCAGCAAGAACGTCGTGTGAGTCCATTTCCTCTAATCTGTAAGATTACGACCCGTATATTTGGCGGATTTTTAGATATTTTCCGGCCCAAGACCGGTACTCGCGAATGAGGTGAGTTTACATGGGTTCCTAAGCCTTCCTTGGTATCTATGCCCAATCGATAAGGCTGCAGGTGGAATGCTCAGACCACACTGAATGGTTGCGCAGTAACAAATGACTCTTGACTCGGAATGCTTGCTGGATCCCTTGATCACTCATTGCGATGAGGTCTGACACGGCCCTAAAGGAATTACTGGGCCGATATACACCAATGCGGTGACGAGGGACCTCAGGCGTGGAGGGATGGCTAGTCTCTTATAAACAGACGCTATAACAATTTAACCTCGTAACCATTCAATTATCCTCTTTGTGAGGTATATTTGGTCATAGATGTAATGACTTGAAGGCCATACACAGAAAACTTGCCATCAAAACCCTCTCTGTTGGTTGGGCTACATCCGTCTATCTCTATATCTTTTTCTTTATCAGCGACAGGGTCGCATGCTTCACAAGAGCGCAATTTTCAAACCCAACACGCAAGCGCTGGGCCTAAAACTTCTAAGACACCCAAAAACTTCAATATTACCTTCCATCGACGCCTCAAGACCTCAAGTTCGTCTTTCCTTCAAGTCAAGACATATCAAGACTTGAGGCTTGCTCATAAACGTGCACTTCGTCTTCAAATCAATCCTCAACTTCAAAGCACGTCAAGCGCCTCCAGCCTCACACCCCAGTGAAAAGTCCGTATGCCCCGGTATGCCCCAATCTGCTCAAATGTGCCGGGATCAACTCATTTGTGCTCGGATGTGCTGAAAGTTGTCGTCTCGAATATAAATAGATCTGACATCAGATTGGCGCGATTATTCCTCCCCAGTGAAAATCCCGCCGACGTATTCTTTATTGGATACAGAAATTCACGTTTTATCTCGATTGAAGCTTGTGATTTATTCGCAGAAGTCTTCACAAATCTTTTTCAAAATCTGCTTTGCAACGACTTGGGCTCCTTCAAACTCTGAATTAAGAACTCACTTCTGCCAAGTCAAACTCGTCAGAGGGTCCGTGCGCACCAGATATACCGGCGGTCAAAATCATCGGAGTTTAAAATGCCCCTTGCTCCCGACCACCACGATCTCGCTTCCCAGCGCCTCAACCGGGCTCCCTCTTCCCTTCCGTCCTCTATCGTTGTTTCCTCCGCTCTCGCTCGCACAGACCCCGTACGCCACGACCTACCTTTATAGCTGCTTCAGGCACAAGAATGGACGACATGAGGCCCAGACCGCGTTTCCGACGCGTCTGAAGCGTAAGTATTCCCCTATGACGCGTTTTCTATGTAATACCTTGATTCTTCATCGTCGGCAGTGGCGTTGGCAGTGACGGCAGGTGGTTGGACGCGGGATAGCGCGGGATATGATGAACAATTGTCCGCCTCTCGCGTAGATGCGGAGATTGATTCAGCACAGTGTCTGGGAACCGCAAATATGACGGCTTTGGTGAGCACCCATTATACCTTCCATGTTTCTAAGTCTTCGTAGCAGAGTTTCACGCCAGCCTGCATCGGGCCGCTGCTACCAATGTTGTTCAATCGCGCGGGATTCTTAACCCTTCGAATTCGGCACAATTAGGCTACAACCGGTGAGTTCCCTCCAGGCCACGTCCCCTCGGTATTGATTTATGTCCATCTAGGGACGGTGATACTCCGTGTCGACCTTTTATGGTACATTTTCTTCATGATGATTTAATCCGACTTCGAGATTCACGCACTCTCTAGCCCCAAATCTTTCTTTCAATGCCTTATCTTCAGCTTTCTCGTTACGCTTATACCTCGCAGTCTTCCCGTGTCGTGCATTCTGAATTCTCACCAAGTCGTACCATCAGACATGGATAGATACCCTCTGGCCCGAGTGAGCGTCGTACTTGTCTTTCGCGGCTTTCATCCTGTTACCTTCCGATGCAGATCGCTTCCTATTCTCGACATAAATCATTTGCGCCGCGCCACTGCCAACAGGTAAGAATCCGTCTTTATTTTCCAAGCGCACGTACTAACAACTTTCAGCGCGAGGTCTTGTCCGTCTTCTCGTGTCACAGGCTGAAAGTTCCTGGCTGGCATAGTACGTTGATATTTTCTAAGTAGCGCTAACACTCACAATCTTTCGAATAGGTGCCCAGCCCTTCGGAAGAGCTGCAGTCAGACGGGCAGACTGCGTGGGTCTGTCGGCGGGAACGGGGATGGGAGGAACTCCGGTGCGGGTGTGGACTTCGGCGCGGACGGGGACTTCGCAGGATGCATTGGTACAGTGCGGCCGCACTTAGGTACAGCGCGTTCATGTATTTTAGCAGAATAATATGAATTATGATTTATTGAATAGCAATAGCGAGAAGCAGTGGTGTATATAGGGACACATGTGAACAGACTGCGGCAGGCCTGAGCATAAAGTGAGCAGAAATGCGCAGATACGAGCACATTGCACATGTGCCCTAGGCTCATTTCGCTGCTCAGATGTGCTCAGATGTGCCCAACTTTGAGTAGGCACATTTCAGCATATTTGGGCATACCCGGGCATACGGACTTTTCACTGGGCACACGCTCAAGCCGCGTCAAGTCAATGTTCTCAAGACTAAAACACGTCCAAGATCTCAAAACCTTTTAGATCAAGATGCATACTTCAAAGTTTCCCAGTGCAGCGCCCCACTCGAGTCCGCTTAGACGCCGCGTAGATGCCTTAAATCCGAGGATTCAACGTTCATGGCCGCTCGCACTGTCTGAACGTAGAAAGAATATGTTCCCTTGCACTGTAGCATAAATATGATTAATTTTGAATGTTATGAATGCTCGGAGCGCTGCCCAAACCGGGCTGAAATAAATAAATTTTGGTTATGACCTCCTTCTGCCACCTGTTTCGCCGTTGGGGACCAGATCGGACGTGCCGCACAATTTTGCGCAGCTGAATAAAATGGGGAGCTCAAATATGGGAACGTCAAGAAGCAAGAAGCCGTACCTTGAAGATGGCTTTACCAACCGCACTATCAGGGCTGCCGCTCTCAGAATCAGATGCGTCATTTGTTTGGGTGGCGAGCGCGAGCTCGTCAGGGGTCGGGGGGCTGTCGCGCTTCAATAATACGAGGAAAAGGCGGTATAGTGGTGTGAAATTCTTTTCCAGATGTTGTTGCAGCTCTATAAAATTCGGAAGTGAGCCTGAGGAAGTCAGAATACGCTAGCTGGATGAAGAGCGCACTAGAATTATTGTGTTTCATCCCCGATGTCATTTTCAAGATCATCCGATTGCCGTGACGACATTTCCAGTACTTGGCACCCTCCACTTGCGAACCGTCAGTATCGGCGTTGACTTGTTCGAAGAAGTGCTAGATGGGATTGCGACGGTTCTGAGTGCTTGTCAAATACAGTATCATTGAAGACCGAACAACTCACTTTTTTTGCAGGTTTGGACGGTCCGGCGCCCGACGTAGAGGTGTCATTATCCTGCGGTGTCGCCGGTGTGATTCAGACTCCGAGGGTGGTTCTCGTGCCTGACAGCATAGTTGAGTCATTTTGAGGCAAGGATTATATATGTGTAAAATCGCACCTTGCTCTTTCCCTTGTTCTTTCCTGGGGCTTTTTTGGCGGCAGACGCTTTTTTCCGTGGTGGAACAGCCGCTCTTTTGGTCGGCAGCGAGTCCGCGAGCTTGAAAGCATCGTGAGTAATCAGGCGATATGGGCATTGAATATACCACACCTCCCCGTTGGACATCACAACCTCTGGCTCGTCATCACTCTCTGTGCTCTCCTCACCAGTAAAATTTTCGTCGTCCGGGTCGTTATCAACCACTATCACCCTGCCCTTCGGCCTGCTCCTGCGGCCCGCTTTAGCAGCCTTCTTCGGCCGCGTGCCGACAGGATTTCCATCGGAGTCCAGATCCTCGGCCTCCAAAACCTCCTGCATCCGCTTCTCATCGCGTTTGCGTTTGGTTCGAGATGAAGAAGCCTCTGCGTTGTCTGAAGTACAGTAAGTATAAATGTGCGGCCGACGAATCAACAATGTGCGTACCATGGCAGAACAGAGTTTCCGCAACCTGTACTTCGCCGCCACCGCCCTGTGCCTTCCGTACATTTACAGTACAATGCAAATCTGGCGATCAAGCACCGGAGTCCCATCTGGCCGAAACGATTAACCGAAGACATGCGTGTGACTCTGGTCAAGCCGTTTGTGCATAATGAGAAGATATTTTTGACAGCGGAGGAGTTGGAAAACTTTCTCGATGAGAATGCGCGACGGAAGGATGACCGTTTTGCTTGAGGAGGCGGAGTGGTGGAGAACCGTGTATCGGACCATGATGGTCGAACATGAACAAGCGCTCGGACGGTGCTAGTCGGGATTTGTTAGCGTAAAGATCCGATATTCATTTGGCTAATGAGACATGGGCAACGCAGGATTGGAACAGAGATAAGATAAAATTTCGTGGTTTGATCAAACTCAAATACGACAGGCTCACTCCAGCCGAGAAAACCAGGCGTCCGGTTAAATCTGCTTTTATTGCGGGATTCAAAGCCCAGAAGAACCGTCCATCCTCAATCAAAAGAAAGAATGAGGCAGAGATGACAGCAAAAAATCAAAAATTGGAATGTGCACTCAGCTCACCCTCTAGTTGGCCGAATTGATGAAGAAAAGAGCTGGCCAAGATGGTGCATCTTCGGCGCGTGCGTGAAAACCTGCTTCATCTGTTTAGTAGTGAACATGCAAACTTTATACTCAATTTTGGACGGAGATGGTTTATCTGGTAACAAGATGAGATCAATTCACAATTGCTTTGAAGTTACGCACCGGATTTCTTTGCCTTTCGCTTCCGCTTCGTCCCCACTACCACTTCCGCTCCCTCCTCTTCCTCGTACTCGTCGTATTCCTCATCTTCCTCCTCGTCGTCCTCTTCATCTTCAGAAGCTTCCTCTTTTTCTTCATCCTCTTGCTCTGACATCCCCCGCCCCTCCCTTCCCATCATGATCCTCACCATCGCTTCGGACGAGAGTTATATCCACGTCTGCATTGACACTCACTTCAGCGTCGACATCCATCTCAATTTCGTCATCAGAATTGAGCAGATCCGAGGCGGCAAGATTTGCGATTGATGCAGAAATATTCCGTGTAGAAGAACGTGTAGACATGATGATCAAGATACTGCAAAACGTCCAGAATCAGCCAAATACGAGGCAGAGTGCTTGTAACACACCTAGAATGCAGCGATTTGAGCCAAAATTGGCCAAGAAAAAAGCCGGAGAGCGGCAGCGCAAGCTTGGCGCGTATATGAAATACGTGTATCGTTAGCCAGGTGCATACCACGCCGTCAAAACGCGCCTACTTTGAGCGGAATCCACCGAGAATTACACGAGGAAAGTCGATATCGATATGGCGGCTTCGACGCGCCGGAGCCGAATAAGGTCGGGAAAAAATTGTAGAATTAGAGGTTGAAATTACATACAATAGAAAGCCCTCTCAAAACGCTCTTGAACGCGCCTATGCACGATGAATTCGGTCAAGAAATGAGGCCGCAGTGAGCGCGGAAAGAGAGGAACTATTTGAGCTTGTTCTTATTTACAAAATGATCGAAGTGTCATTACTTTCTCAAACTGCTGTAATCACTCTTTTTCGGGTTGGTTTGATGAGAAGAGACTTCGAAAAGCTTAAATCCCGAATGCTCCCACGCCTGATCGGCGGGTGTAAAACTGGTGGCGCAAGACTTGAGGAGGTATTAAAAGGGGGGAGAGCAAAAAGAAATGCTTTTAAAGGTCGATATAGAGGCTAATCGGAAGTTTTGGGGGAACAAGGTGCGTCTACGCCGTGGACGAACTTAGGCGAAGTATGTCTATGTGGCACCTAAGTATGTCTACGTGATGTAGGCTAACGTAGCCGAACGTAGGCAAGGGTGTGCCTACAGGGGCTCGGAACGCAGTGCACGAGAATGATGGGAGAAAAACTCAATATAAACGCAAGAGAAGGGGTAGGACCAATCTGTATATCAAGAACAAGTGCTCCCTCGGCGCTTTTCCGGAATTGCTGATAACCCACACGGAGCAAGCGACGTACAATGATCCCCAAAATCCAGACTCCAGAGCAGTGGAAGGCGGTGGTGGTGGGCGTTGAATGACCCTATCCATATAACGCGAGCTAAGCAGGTTGTCCGATTAGCAAGCAGCGCAAATGTCGAGAGCTCTGGAGTCTCATCCCGCGCGTGTTCCGCGCCTCAAAATTGCTGCAGAGTCCGGATTGGGGGCTGGCGATGTCGTAGAGTAGTGTTGCCAGAGTAATACACCCATCACCAGCTAAGTCACTGGTGGCCACCAGTGGCCACCAATGGCTATTGGCGGCCATTGATGGACGGTGTGTGACAATGAGATAACTGTGACCCACCGATTAACACTGGAAATCATCGTACACGATAATACTACTACTAATTAACTGTGTCTGGGTGCGTGGGGCTCGGACTGTTGTTGTCCGATGACCGGACGGTGCGCGAAGGGGCGGACAGGGCGGGACGGGCAGCTACGGGGCAAGTGGGATCGTGTGCGGAGCAATGCTCGGACGCGCGAATGCGGAGCATGGCTCGGACGCGCGAGTGCGGAGTGTATCTTGAACGCGTGGGAGGGTGGAGCTGTGCTCTGACACCACGGCCCTGGAAACGAGCAGAAGATTAGTATGTCGGGTTTATGTAATATTTAACGTCGGATGATTATATGTGGTCATGTAGCGAGATAGGTGTGGGAGAGGGGGGAGTTCGGGGTGTGAGAGTAGTGGGATAACATATGTATACAAGTCAGCATGAGGGAAAGGGCATAAAAGTGAATAGAGGGCGGGAGGTGTAAGTAGTTAGGGGTCAGGTTCCGGTGGAGGGATGTCTCGATAGACGGGGAGTCGATTGGTAGCGTGAATGTATCGTAAGAGGTGGCGTATTCCCTTCTCGTCTGTGAGGAGGTATCCAAGGGATGTAGCCTTGCGGCCGAGGGCCGCGCGAAGGGGGATGCGATGGTGCGTGAAACAAGAGCAGAAGAAAATGAAATGGGGGACGTCCTCGCGCTTCTGGCATGTCTGGCATAGCGGGGATTCTGCGCGGTGGATTTTGTGTAGCCAGTCGTTCAGTCCGACCATCCGCGTGCGGAGTTGGACGATGAGACTGGAGTTCCGCCGAGATAAGTTGATGAGGGGTTTGTGAATTGAGCGAACGGTCGCTGATTTGTCGAGGCGAGCGAATCTGTCGTGGCGTGGGGATTCGTTCCATAGCGATGTCCAGAGGGAGGTAGTGCGTGCCTGACATTCCGCTTTTGCAGCTGCAGCGCTTCTGGAGTGATTGTGATTTGGTGCACACTTTAGCCGAGCAGATATTCGGACACTACAATAAGTAGAGCTCTCCATGGGAATTTGGGTACATTGACATGTGTAAACATTATCGTTGACTAGTGCCTCCTTAGATGCATAACATATCCAAAAACTGGGCCAATCGGGGCAGTACTTTCAGTGATACAGGTGACTTGCTCGAAACTCGGGCGAAATCTCATTACGTAATTGGATCAGAAATCCCGGTGTCTTTTTGACTGCGGATTTTCAATGCGAATCCAACGCCCAGTCCCGAGGCAATCCGATCAAACTTGAGCCCGTGGCGTCCGTTCTGCTGGAAACCGTTGAAGAAAAGAAAAAAATGTCCACGCCCTAAGATCCGCAAGGAGTTGTAATTTCGCCGAGGAATTTGTACCCATTCCACTTTTGAACAAGGAAAAAGCTAATGTGGAGTTAGAACTGCATGCCCAAATACAGAAAATATTACACCACTTGAGCCGCCGGCGGTTAAATTTTCCATGGCTCTTCCTGAGCACTCATTCCATGCTGTAGTCATTATAAAATATCCGGAAGCCGTGGAGGCCGTACTTAGTATAAAGGATGTACTTACATGCAACTAAAAGGTATCATCTAATATCATATATCATCATCCATTGGCATTGGCACAAGTCCCCATCGTCAGTTGAGCTCGTCTCACATCACGATCCCCGTCGTCTCTCCTTTATGAGGCTCGGTCTACGTCTTTGAACCCCTGCTGCGCTCAACAGAATTGAGCCCCAGTCCAGATCAGGGATATAACGAGTGAAGGGCGCTGAACCTTCTTTGATCTTTTGGAGTCCATCCTGTAGACACGTCCATAGCTCTTTGATACGGCATCAGAATGTGATTTAAGTGGTGGATACAGAAAGCGGGACGTACGAGCGGTAGACATGGATGCAGCGGCAAAAATATTTTTGTTGTCGACTAGTTGGGAATTGGTCCGGTCCTGTTTACCGGGTGAGATTTTCAGATGACAAAGTGGCTTTCAGAAGGCTCACCGAGTAACCAGCATCCAGTATCCCAGGTACAATGAGGGAAAACGCATTCCGGTAACGCGCAAGGATACCTTCCAGTATCGTACACGCGCTGGTGGTAGATTGTTAATCTAATAGGCTAAATCATCTAAGTGAATGCTCACCTTGCGTAATTGCTCTGTCCAGGATATTTATCCTGTATTTTTCAGCTACATTACAATTTTTTGGCTCCCGACAGTGGCGGCGATGGGCGGGACGATGCCCGACGTGGCGGACACGGCGCGCCTCCCGGGTCCCGCGAGAACACCGCCACATAGCTGTCCGCAAACCTCTAAGTCCCCCGCCCATGTTTATTGCAAAATCTTGTGTGGTTTTTTGCGAGGTTTTGCAAGACTTATTGCATGGAGCCCTACACGGCTTACACTAAGTGGACAAAAAGAATGTCCGATCGGTTTTTGACACATACACGACGACGAAAGCAGATTTCGACCCAAGCTAAAATTCCACACTTGGAACTTAGCCGACAGTATACCACCCGAGGACATGCCCTACCGCACGTACATCCGATTTCTCGCAATGTGTGTGTGGGGCTTGGCTTAGCAAAGCGCATGACGGGAGTTGAAATGAGCCGGGCGCTGTGGTTCAATCAGCGAATTCCGCCTCTAAAAAAATCTGTCTGCAATCAAGCACACCGGGAGGCCGAGGGGATCGGAGGTACACGACCTCGAAGAATTTTGGCGAAGACTGATGGAGGGTGAGGTGCGTAATACATACCAAGTCAGATTCGAATCGGTACTACAATGTACCGAATCGAATTACACTGCGGGGAAAGGGACGCGCGCCGGGGAGTTGGAAAAATTCGTACTGGAGGCACTGCATGTTGGAGCTGAATTCAATACACGAGGAACGAGTTTCCAAGTTGAAGCATCTGTCGAGGAGAGACTAGCTGTGCCTGCGGTCAGCAGGAAACACTGGAACACCGAAACACACCAAGGTCACCATAACCACGGTATATTCGTTCAAAAAATGCAAGGCATAAGTAAACGCGTGGTAGAAACATGCCAGTGCCCCGGCGTGAAATCGGAAATTCCGTGCCTTATTAACCGGCTCTGCTCATTCATGTAAATACTTGGTCGAATGGCCGCTGAAAGAGTATTCAGGGGTCGACTCACAATGATCTGGCAGCTTTGTTAAGCGTGGACTCTTGTTCCCTGCCGCGACGTTTGATGAGAAATCTGAGAACGTGGTAATGTCGACGGGCCCGGGATCAGGTCTAGAAATTAAGGTGAATGGGGAAAGGAGAGAGTTACGAGCAACTCGCCTGTTGTGCCAATCCCCACAATATCATTTGAAGGATCGAAACGCAAAATGGCGCGGGGAGTTGATGTTACCTCCTCCTCCACGTTCACTTGGCTGTTGTCGCAGAGAAGGGCCTTTACGTCCCTACGCAACTCTTCCCCCTCTTTGTATAATGCCTTCCGCTCCGCTTCAAACAATTTACTTAGATGAGCAAGCAACACCTCTGCCCGATGACTGGCCAGGTGCGTATACATAGAGGGATTGCACAACTGAGGAATTGAAACCAACTAGAATTCGGGGAGACTTACGGATCCTCTCCACGGACATCCATTAAGGGCTTCAGTTGCTGCGATTGAGGCTCATTTTCGCGATTCATGGCTCTTTGCAACGACGATGTGTTTGTTGTGGTGGGAAGAAAAAAACGTGGCCCACTGAATCTCCGCCGATCATTTATCGATCATTGCCCCCGTGCGATCATCAAAAGTTAAAGTTACCCGCCGAACTCGGCAGGCTAAGACCGGGAGCACTTGATGTATTGAAGGTTTGATTTAGCTTGCGGTGGCTTCAAAACGGTAATTTGATGCCTAGTGCCTATTCAAACCTTAAATACATCAAGTGCTCCCTTATACCTGCCCAAAACGGCCAAAATACATCATAAATATTTTTGCAAAATTGGTTGAAAAATCAGTCTCCTCATCTGGCAATCGTTGCTCGCAGGGTTTCAAAACCATAATTTGATGCCTGCAAACCTTAAACACATCAAGTACTCCCTTATCCCTACCCAAAATGGCTGAATTACATTATAATGCACATGCCTGGCTGTTCAATGGTGGATCACGGGCCTCTAGGTGCCACTGGACAGCCAGATTTTGTTACAAAACAAGAAATTCGTTGAGAAATCATTCGGGTGATGTGTACGTGCCCATCCTTGCTCGCGGGGGGTTCAAAACCTTAATTTGATGCCTGCAAACCTTAAATACGTCAAGTGCTTTCTTATCCCTACCCAAAATGGCCAAATTACATTATAATGCACGTGCCTGCCCAGGCAGACCCACAGCAAATTTAACCACCAGCGGCTCAAGTTGTACAATATTTTTCTATATATGGGTATGTAGTTCTGGCTCCACAACAGCATGTTGCTTTGTCCTCGTTCAAAAGTACAATGAGTACAGATTTCTCGTTAGGATCAGGTTCTTCAGCATGGAATGAGTACCCAGGGAGACCCACACCAAAATTAACCACCAGTTGTGCACTATTTTCTATGTGTAGGGTATGCTGTGTTGAAATAACGGTTTCACCTCCGTTGCTCAGGAGATTTAGCAGAAGACCCTGGGCAAACGCGGAGCGAATTCGTTCAAAAACAGTTCTAACCATTTTGCTGGCACCCGGATCACACATGGTTTTGCCAACGTTAATATACGGGCCAGACATTCATTCATTCATTCATTCATATTTCAATTCTAGTGCTGCGGGCCCTTTAGGGCCCATGTCGCACTTTACAGGTGACGAGTATAGGTAACGGCTGGCGGTGTGGAATACGTGGGGAGGGGAAGGGACGGTGAGGGTGCGCAGAGAGTATTGCCTGTAGTAATCGGGTTGTATGGTCGTGTGGATAATATCGTATCATAAGCTTTTGAATCGTGTCGTATGCGGAGGTGATAAGTAAAGGGAAAAGGAAATGAGAGGAAGAGTAAAGAAAAGAAACGGAAAGAGATGAAGGAGGGTGGGGAGGTAGGACGTTATACGTCGTACCTGGAGAGGCGGCCCGTGGCTCGCACGAATGCGAGTACGGGGGCGGCGTCGTTCTTGGCGGATAGAAGCGTGCGCAGGGAGAGGCGGGCAGTCTTAACACGGATGATGAGAGCGAGGCGCGCGGCTCGGTAGGCGGGGCAGACCAGGAGGAAGTGAGGGACGGACTCGGGGATGTGGCAGTGGGGGCACTGGGGAGAGGGCGCGAGTTTGAAGCGATGGAGGTACGCGTTCAACCCGATGTGGCCTGTGCGCAATTGCGTGAGGACGCTGCACTGCGGTCTGGTGAACCCGGAGTACATCCTCTCCACCGACTTCGAGGGGGTCGCGTCGTCGAAGGTGGAGATGCGGGCGTGCCTGGGCGACGTCGACCACTCTTCCCGCCACTGCGTTGCGAAGCCCTTCGCGCCGGCGGCGATGGTAGCTGCGCGGCTGACGGGGAGGGGGCTCTCGAAGAGCTTGATGCGCTTCGCGAGTGGGGAGGAGGCGCCTTGGGCTGCCGCCTTGGCGCAGGCGTCCACCGCCTCGTTGCCTTCGATGCCGACGTGAGCAGGGACCCAATGAAGGCGGATTTGGAGGGTGCGGCGGGCGCGGAGGAGGCGAGCGAGGAGGGTATGGAAGGTCGCAAGGAGGTATTGGCCGGGTTGGGGTTTGGGAGAGGCGAGCGCGGTGATGGCGGGCTGACAGTCAATGAAGAAGTCGGCGTCGGTGATGCGCGGCGTGCCCGCGATGATGTCCAACCCGAGAATGGCCCCGCAGACCTCCGACTCGAAGACAGTGTGCTCACTTTCTTCTCCCAGATGCTTCTGCCGCCGCTCCACCACCACCCCGCCCTTCATCGCGACCGCAGCTGCTCCCACCCCGCCCTCGAAACCCGACCCGTCCGTGAAAACACAGAACCCACCTTGCGCCACTATCTCCTCCATCTCGGCGCGCGCGGCGTCCTTATCCGGCGCGATGCTCGTGGTGAGAGCGGACTTCGGGGGTAGGTCAAATCGATAGAGCGGATCAATTGTCTCGAAGTCGCGGCGGTAGACGGGGAATGCCGAGATGAGGTGGTGGATGGGCGACCTGTGGAAGCGCGGGACGCGTCTGCAGCGGACGAAGGTGGCTCGGACGGGATTGGACGCTGGGAGTGCGGCGAGGCGGGCGGTGGCGTTGTAGACGGAGCGGTTGAGGCGAAGGTGGATTGGAGCGATGTTCGCGTGGTAATTCTGCGTGTCCGTCGCGGTCGTCCTCAGCGAGCCAGTGATCAGCTTGCAGGCTTGCCGTTGCACCTTCCCCAGCGCCTTGGCTATCCACACCGTTCCACTCCTCCTTGCGTGCTCGCGCTCCGTCACCGGTCGGTACCACACGGGGAGTGCGTACTCCATTCTCGGGACCACCACCGTTTGGAAAAGTTGGCGGGTGTACGAGTGGGGGAGACCGAAGGTGGGGGAAGAGATGCGGGAGAGGGCGAGCACTGCCTTGGTGCCTCGGCGTTGCGCGAGCTCGACGTGATTCCGGAAGGAGAGCTTATGGTCTAAGACTACTCCCAGTAGCTTCGCCGTCGCCTCCGGCTGTACGACAATATCGCCGATCTTGAGCGGGATCGGGCGATAACGAGTGGCATGTCGACGCGGGGAGACGAAGTGGACGAGCTGGAATTTGGGGAGGTCGAAGCGCAGGCCAATAGCCTTGGCAGTGTGGAGCACGAAGCGCCTCATGTGTCGACGTAGCAGCGCCGTGGTCTCGTGGAGGGTGTAGCCCGTCTCCAGCCGAGAATTGTCGTCCACGTACCCGAGGGTCCCTGCTTCCAGGAGCACATCCGCGTAGATGAGGTACAGCAGAGCGCTGAGCGGGGAGCCCTGGGGGAGGCCTTTCGGGACGGGAGACGGCACTGCTTCATAATCGTCGAACAGGAGGGTGGTGCTGCGCTCGGAGAGGAAACTCTCCAGAAAGCGCACGACTGGGGCGGGGACGCGCTTCCTCTCGAGCGAGCGGATCAGATGATCGTGGCTCACGGAGGGGAAGGCTTGGGAAACGTCCATCAGAAGGAGGCTGGCCACCTTCCCGCTGCGCCACGCGTCCTTGACCCGCTGCACGAGCTGAAGCAATGCGTCAACGGTGCAGCGGCCAGGACGGCCTCCGAACTGGTTCGGGGAGAGGAGGCCATGCCTCTCCGCGAACCCGGAGAGCCAGTCGGTGAGGACGGACTCGACCACTTTGCCGAGGCACTCCTCCTCAGCAATGGGTCGGTGCGCGCCCGGCACGGTGTAGTCGTTCTTCCCAGGCTTCCGTAGGGTCACTGTCAAGAAGATCCGCCAGGTCTTCGGGAAGTAACCAATACGGAGGCCCGCCTCGAGTATCGCGAGCAGGCACGGGGCGAAGATCACCCGCGCCGACTTGATCGCGATGTTCGGGATGCCCGACGGCCCCGGCGCCTTCCATGGCGCTAGTTTGTCTATAGCGCGGTGAATGTCGTCAATGATGAACGTCGGCGAAGGGAGGGGCTCGGGGAGGATTTCGTCGGGGTCCGGAGGATCGAGGGCTGGTTTGGGGGGGAAGAACTTCTCATGTAGTACTTTCGCTTTCTCCTCGGGTGTCGTCGCGATGGATCCATCTGGCGCGGTGAGGTTGGGGATGCGGGAAGAGGAAGAGGTCGCGCTGGGGTCGAGGGCATATTTGGCCGCTTGCCAGATGTTGCCACGAGGGAGCTCAGTGATGTATTCCCGCCAATGTTCGCGCTTCGCGCGCCGTATCGCCGAGTGGTACTGATTCTTAGCAGCACGCATGATTCCCCAGCTGGGATCCGCTGGGTCATCCTTGGCGATGGCGCGGTGTGCGGCGTTGTAGGCGCGACGTAGAGTCGACAGCTCGGCCTTCCACCAGCGCCGCGAGTGCGGGCACGGGCGGGCAAACGGAACGTGGCGGGCGAGTACGGAGGAGGTTCGTTCGGTGAGTTCCTCGACATATTTGTCAATTTCCTCAGGCGAGCGAAGGGGGAGGAGAGGGAGGGGTCTGCGAGCGATCTCGGCGCCGAGGAGGTCCGGGAACTCTTCCCAGTCAGCCCCGCGGAAATTGCGACGCTGGCGAGGCGCACGATGTTCGAGTGGGATGGCGAAGACGCACGAGATAAGTGCGTGGTCCGAGCCGTGACCGGGGAGAGCCTCGCACTTCACCAGAAGCGGCCCGAGGGACGCCTCTGAGATGAAGACGAGGTCGATGGTGGACGTGGTGTGGTGGACCGGGGAGAAATAGGTCGGGGTTCCAGCCTTGACGCACTGAGTGAGGCCGTGTCGGGTCATGACGTCGATGAGCAGCGTCGTGTCCGAGGCGGCAGTGTGCTGGGGGTGGAGGTGGCCCGACCAGAGGGCGTGGTGTTTGTTTACGTCGCCGAATATCGCAAAGGAGTGGTTCGGGGGGAGAGGGGAGAGGGTGATGAGGTGTCCGTCGAGTGGTGTAATGCCGTCGTCCGTGTCCGTTCTGTTGTAGACTGAGTATATATGTAAAGTATGTAGTGGTAAGCTAAGAGTGATTGAGGTAACATTAGGGGAGTTGATGGTGTTTTGGGAGTACGTAGAAGACGGTATTGTTTTGGAAATGTATATTAAAGAGTCCGGAGAGCCGGTCTTAAACGTAGGTAAGATACGGTCCCAGTGGGGGGGAGAGAGGGATGGGAATTTATTAAGGTCGGGAGGGGGTTCCTGGATGCATATTACGTCGTGGACGGAGGGATTTGTGTTATTAAGGAGGGAGATAAGTACGTTGTATGATTTGTGGCAGTTAAGGGAAATTATACGGATATTCTGGTCGGTGTATGTAGTGGGTGTATTATTCATTTAGAAAGGGATGGGAGGGAGGTAGTAGAGGCTGCAGGGGAGGGGAGGGAGGCCGGGGAGGGATCGCTGGTGGAGAAGTCATGGTACGCCTGGTCGAATGGGTCAAACGCCGGGTTAAAGAAGATCCTACCCGCGTGACTAGCGTGCTGGAGCTCACGCTGGTGTACGCCGATCGGGCAGTCGCGGTGGTACGCAGTGTGGTTTCCGCCGCAAGGGGCACAGCGGGGGGAGAAGTGCTCGCAGCGCTTGCCCGCAGCACACTTGGTTTTGGAAGTGGTGCACGGGCAGGCGTGCGTGCGGTGCGGCTGGGCACATCGGCCGCACGTGGGAGACGTCTTCTTGCACTGGAACTGGGTGTGTCCGTACTGTTGGCAGTTGTAGCAGCGCGTCGGGGGCTCTTCGTAACGGTGGGTGGGGCATAGGGAGGATTCGACGGCGAGGGTCTGTGCGATGCATCTGTCGGCGGAGTCGATGTCCGTCAGCGTGAGGAGGAGTGAGAACGCTAGCTTCTTCGGGTCGCGGAATGCTTTGGGGTTTAGCCAACGCACTTCCTTGACCACCGATGGGTCCAGAAGCGCCGCGCAATTGTGAGCGTACAGCTCTTGGGCGGCGTGCGGTCCGTCCGGTTTAAAGGACTTAGGCACGCCGTTGACCACAACGCGGTACGTCGGGACCACCAATTGCGCGTTCTTAGAGAATTTGTGTGCGGTCTGCTTCAGGCGCGTCGCGGTCTTCTCGTCGCGGGCGGCGACGAGCAGCCGCCCACGAGGGAGTACCTTGATGCCCTTCAGCTCCGTGTCCTGTAGCATGGGGATCCCAGAGGCTGCAAGGGCGGACTTGACTTTCTCTTTGATCGCGGCAACCGGGAGCTTGAGCGTCTCGTCCGTCTTCTCCAGCGTGACGACGAACTCATTGCGCTTAGGGACAGAGGGAGAGGGTGCAGCGGGCGCGGGCGCGGGGGAGGTGCGCGCGGGGGCGGCGGCGGTGGCAGCGTAGGAGGGAGTCGAGTAAGGGCGGGTGGCTAGAGTGGATTGAATTTGCGCGAGGAGGTCGGTTTTGAACGCGTCTAGCGACGAGGTAAGAACATCCTTGTCATCCAGAGATCTGCTGAGTGCGTCCAGGAGCCCGAATATCTCCTTGTAAGCCGTAACGGTGACTTTCTTGTTCGTAGCCTGTGCCATGGAAAGACAGTCGTGTAACGCGGCGACGAGGTCTTTGGGTGTCTTCGGGGGTTCTGAAGGGAAGTCCAGTGGGGTTTGGGAGGAGGAGGAGGTGTCCTGAGGCGGCTGGGACGCGCTAGAGCGCGCGCCCCGCGTAGCTGGCGAGGTCTTGGCGCTGTCACGTGATTCCATGGTCGTGGTAGCGGATCAAGAATACGGGCCAGACTACTGTACTATTAAAATCAATTCGTCAAGGGGTGTGATGCGTGCCCCAAAGTTCTAATTCATCAATTCATCAAGGGCCTGGTGGTGGGCAATGCCGATTAGCGATCCGTGATGGTCACGTGCAGAATCAATTGGATCAAACGCAGATTTTAGTGACTCACGACTTGTTTGTGTTCCTCCAGACACAAATTGTGGCTAAAGGCCAAAGCTTGGAGGCAAGGTTGTAGGGAATAACATGTTAATTGTGGATATGAAAGGGTGGAATATTTGGGTGCCATAAAACTATTTAAAATCCACAGTTCATAGGCTCGTTCCATCTTTTTGAAACATTCACTCAAAGTCAAGGTACAATGTACGGGTTGTCAAATGTACACATTTGAATATATTTTGGCTTAAAATGGACTATACTATCAATTGGATGATTTTTGCTTCAAAAAACTGGAAGTTCAACGTTTGTGAGATAAAGATATGAATTAATTGGTGGCTGGGGATGCGGTCCAAATAGGGAAGAAGTGATCGGAGTTGCATCAGCGCCCGCAGATTTTCGTCCCTTAAACCTCAAAATTTGGTATGACTTGGCTGGTGATATTTGTTCAAAATATGCACTGGTATGACGTCTCCGTCTCGGATTTTTGATTTCCGGCAGTAGGCCATAATATTGTGTAATTTGTGTCAAAAGTTGGCCAATAGTGCTGATCACAGGGGAAAATCGGGAAAAACAGGACGGAGACATCATAGCCACATATATTTCCAGCACTTTTTCTGTTTTGCTCAGACCAGTATCTTGGAATAAGAGGCCGAAAACCTGCGGGCGAGATCGGGGTCACTTTTTGAGCCGTTCAGATCCCGTGACCAGAGCGTGGGAACCCAATTTGGCAGCCGTCAATTGCCCACCACCACTTGAATCAAGGCAGCTCGAGCTGCGTGACATCCCCCAAAATTTCGTCAACCCGTAAAAATATTCCAGGAGTTGTGGTGAATGCACAGTGACTCGATGGAATAATTTAGGAATGACCTGAGCAATTTATTTCAACATAAGTTTGAGTGATGTGGAAAAATGCAATTTCTGCTGTTAAACTTGCTCTGAACCACGATTTGAAGCCAAAAACCTTGAAAATGGGCAATAAATTAAGTGGGAAGTGCCCACAGTTGAGGAAAATTGCTCCAAGCCCCCTGAGCCGAAATTTTCAACCTACCGTGACGAAAAGTATATTCGTCAAGAGCCTCCGTGATGCGTGACAAGGTTGCAAAATTCGTCACATCAAGCACCCCCGTGACGCGTGACTGACGAATTGATTTTAATAGTACAGTACGCTGCATTCTCCGAGCATTCACAATATTAAGTACATTTGATTAGACCGTGTACTATAGGGAGCTATGTATAGGTGTGACTATGCCTTCGTCTAGATCTGGCTACACGGCTAGCCAGGGCCGCCTCGCCACATGGCCGCTAGCTTCTGCGAGGTTAGGGCTCCAACCCGTAAGACCCGTACTACGGAACGGGTGATTACGGCCGTGAGAGGTGCCACCCGTCCCGTACCCGTTCCGTAAAGCCAAGGCCGAGGGCTTTCTACGGACGGGTTCCACCCGTGTACGGGTTACGGCCGTAAAAGACGGGTTCTCACACCCGAGGAGGCAAATATATATGTAGACGCTCATGCAGATAAAATAACCAATTGATTTCTGTTCTAGCCACTTCTGGTGAACACTAAAGAGTTCTGTGGGCTTTAACTCGCTCAAATCAGGCTCGCTAATATTCGTGGGGCGGATGCGTGGGAGACCGGAGCACAGCCACCCCCAGACCGCAGGTGGCTAGAGCCGTTAGACAGACGGTAAACCTTTCGCAGATGCAGAATAAGCGACATTTTGCTGAACGATATGCAAATTTCCGCCTCTCAGACATTAATGCACAGATTCAGTACTTGGTGCTATGAATGTTAGCATCTGTATTGTCTGTGCGTAAATCAGGGAGAGAAATTACTTTCTGCATTGGTGGACGGCCTTATCTCCAGATAGGCTAAGAAGTAGCCGATGGCTGAAAGAAAAGAAAACTTGATGTGCCTGGATCAGACGGATTGGGGTCCAAATGTCGCACACATTAAGGTCATGTAGATTCAGCAGCTTACTCCGGCGGGAAAGTAGCACAGCGGAAGTAGTGAAGCCCACAGGATTATCCTCGGCGCAAGTGATATCTGAAATCGACGAGCAACTGATTCCCCAAGCTGTGGTTAGGCAGAACATCATGCATGTTAAAGCCCATTATTTGCGCCCAGTGCTGGTTTGAAGTCAGTAGAGGCCGGGAGAATTACCCATAGGACCATATGAAGCCAGCTTGCTTCTTGGCAGCACATGGATTTCTTTCGCGTAGATAATTGTATATGAACAGATTTGAAGCGCAGAAGAACACAGAGTCAGCAAGTACTTAGTATAAGCCCACCAAGAGCCACATTAATCACGGAGAATATAGGATCAGTGCCCGGTGTTCAATTTACCAGCAAGTACTCTTAGCTCTGCGGTTGAGGAGAACATTTCACGCTTGGGCTATCACAGCAACCGAAGTCCTGGGAAATTGGCAGGTGAATCAGTAGCCCAGATGTTGCGAGTGGAGGATGTTCAAGTTGCGCTTCAAAGCCAAATTAGATGACTAAAGTTTCGCAAGTGGTTTCGTTGGCGGCCAGGAAATACATAGCGGGGAAGGACAGACGTCAGTGAGTCAATTTAACCTGACCTTCCTCCGGTACAGTACTGTCTTCACTGTCCATGCCTTCCGAGCAAGGAGAAGCTCAAGGGGTAAGGGTGGGCAATTTTCGCGACAAGCTTGACTTAGCTCCGATTAAGTCCGAGAATGACAGCTATGCTGAGTAAGCGACTAAGCGCTTGGGAGGCGACTGGGGCGGGACGAAGCCAACGACGGCGAGCATGAAGATGAGTCGACAACGAACGTTATCAGAAAGAACGAGACACCAAGTTCGAGTATCCTGGGTAGTGGAATAGGGGTGCTCAATTCTTAGGTCGACCTGGTCAGGTCGCCGTTTAATTCAAAAAACATTTGATCCTTTGATCGCCGGCTGTCTCGGCTGCGCGTATCCCAATCAAGATCCAACCCAAATCCGACCTCATCTACACGGCAGAAAAGCTTATGGTGTGGCCTCAATGGTGTTCGAGGATGACCCAGATACAGATCAATTGCTTTTATTTGAATATCAAGAGGCAATTGACACCGAACTCTTTGTGGATGATACGTCGGAGGTCCTCGAGATTTCTGCACTAAATTGGGCCGAAATTGATTGACAGTATGAATGTACAAAGTCGTGCGCGTGTATTACAATGCGTGTACAAGGAGAAGGGGAAGAGCGAATGTACACAAGGTCACGAGAAATCACAGAGTACTGGCGGAGTGATCGGACCTTCGGTGATCAAAGGATCAAATGATTTTTCGAATTAAACGGCGACCTGACCAGGTCAACCTAAGAATTGAGCACCCCTAATGGGACCCAAAGACCAAAAATGAGCTGGATGCTCGATGATTGAAATGGATGTAGTTTTTTTTCGTATGCAATCTTTGCTCCTGCGGCCATTCATCTGCATAGAAGGGCTCGTATAGATGGCTCTCAGAACTGCTGCAGCACTGATGGCTTGCCAAGTTTCTGGGCATGCTATCGGCGTACTTCGATTTGGAGATGATGGTGGGAGGACGAAAATAATGACCGATTTTTCGCCTGGATTCCCTCCTGACCGGCGCTTGCCGCCGCTACTGATCCGTTTATCACATGATGATACATCGGTGCCACGTCACCCTTCCTGACAATTCCTGTGTCGTCTATCCATGGAGGAAAGCGAGCAAAGCGAGGAAGATAGTTTCGCAGTCGGTTTGTGGATCCACTCCTATCGAAAAGCCTATTGGTTTATTCCTTTCGCAGAGCTCATTACGCGTGCCCGCGTATTCAATGGCAATTGGGTGCGGAACCTGTCCTCAGGGAATAAGCTCTGACCGAATTCTCGTGTCCACAGCAATACTATGTCAAAGTGCGCTCTCTCACACTGACCATGTCCGAATGTTTCTTTTCATTTGATTCCGCAGTGGGATGGCTACGGGTCTGACGAAGACACGTATGTACTGATTCCAGCCGTCAGCTCGTGACTCAACTTGAGCTAACTGTAGCTGGGAACCGGCGGTGAACTTGGCAGGATGTCGCCGACTGTTGGGGAGTTTTTGGAAGGAAGCCAAGCGGGACAATCAAGACTACGTAGAGGGTACAGTCGTCGCTGCTTCCAAATCCTGGATCGGCAGGTTTTTTCCTGGCTAAGACTTTGAGATACATTGATGCATTCTCTTAGAAAAAGAGCGAAGGTGGTTTGCGAGGCAGAAAGCGAATGCTGGGCGACGCCCGCGACGCAATGTGAGCTACTTTCCTCTTATTATTTTTTTGGCACGCCGAAACAATAATGCAAAGGCTGCCACTCCCAGCTTCGACGGGTCCGAGTCCGACGAAGCCCAGTCGCATCACCACACGGCAGTACCGAAGGTTGCCTACCGCCCATCTGCTTCAACGCCAGCCGAACAATCGGAGGTCGGCTCTCAGTACCATACTAAGCGGAAGTTCATCATACTTACAAATATTTTCAGCAGGCTACAATCAATTCATCGACGAGTAGCGCGGAGCAGCAGAGGTCGGCTTTGTTGCGCTCTCGGAACCCAGCCCTCTCTTTTTCGCCTTTGCCTTCTGCTGAGGAGTTGAATCTTGAACTTGAGCGAGAGCCAGAGCAGCAGGTCCGTGTCTCTATTGTGCGTGCAATTCTGCGGTGGTCGGACTTAACTTACAGAAGTATTCTCTGAACTCTCAACTAATCCGGCGGAAAGTGATAACTGTGTGCGCAGAGTTCTATGAGGAGGTTGGGGCCCTTTTCGTACGTTCCGTTTTACGTGTGATTTGGGTTCAATGCCGAGGCATGCATACCACAGAAACGCACAGATCCATCGGTCCTCTCCCTATGTTATCCGGATGACGTTGATCCACTACATCTCATCGCCACGGGAAAACTCCGGTTACAACAGGTTGAAGAAGCCGCGCCATCGCTAGCGGCCAATACCGGAATCACGAAACCTGGTGAGAGGTGGCGCGAGATTTTCCTTGCACCAACCCTCCGAAGTGACCCGGAATCGGCAGACGTAGGGGTCCATTCAACTGACGCGGTACGTTCGCTGCGTTCTCAAATTCTAAATTTTCATTTATCCAAGAACGCGATGGGCCCCAATTCGCGCGCTATTGTGGCGACCAGCGCGACCGACATGATGAGCGACCGCTCCCCAAATAAACACCTGCCCCCTTCCGCAGCCCCTCTGATCGATCACCATCGCAAAAGACTTGACGGTGGTGTACGACCACTCGACGAACGCATCACCCCCGCTCCCGCCGACCCCGCACCCGCCCCGACGCCGTCCCCGTCGTCGTCAATGGTATCCTCGCTGCACCCAACGACCCCGAGCACGCCGTCAATGGCGTCCTGGACGACCCCGCCACGCCTGTCTCAAATGCAGTCGCGTCCGAGCCAAAGATTGACATCGATGTTCCCGAGCAGGAGAGCGATGTGCGCCACGAGGCTCTTCCTCATACCCTGGAGCCTGGTATGTCCTTTACGCGCCTTTGTTTCTGGTCCACCCTTAGCTCGATGTGCACACCAGCCCACGCCTCAAATGGCGTCAATAGCACAAACAGCGATGTTTCAATGCACGACGTCGACCTTCATTCGCCCGCGACGATGCCTGTCGACGGTCCCCCCGCGTCCTCCAATGGCGCGTCAACCTCGCACACCTCCCCCGCCGACCAGGACGACGACCAACCACCGCCCGCAAAGCGGCCGCGAATCCTTTCTGACACAGACAAAGCTTCGTTGACACATGTAAGCCTGGTCTTTCTTTGTACGTCGGAAAGGGAGTGCTGATCGTCTGCGCCTCCTGCGCCGTCTTTCTCTAAAGTGCGCCACCCCACCTCCAGCGTCAGTCACCTCCAACGGCGTCTCCCAGGCACCGACGCCATCGGGCCGCCCCACCCTCGACATGGGCCAATGGCGCTTTTGCATTTCGGCCATCCGTAGCTTGAAAAAACAAAAAGATGCCCCTCCATTCCTCCACCCTGTCGATCCTTTTGCCCTTGGGATACCTCATTACCACTCCATCGTCCGCAACCCAATGGACCTCTCGACTATCGAGCGGAAGCTTGCCTCTTCAAACCCTTCCAAACCCGACCCCAACGCTGAAACCCCGTGTTACCTTAGTTCTGACGAGTTCATCGCCGATGTCCGCTTAGTGGTCAAGAACTGTCTCCTATTCAATGGCGCAGACCACCCCATCAGTGCTATGGCTCAGCGGCTCGAAGAGGTATTCGACAAGCAAATCAAGAATCTGCCATTACTAGCCGAGGTGCGACTGGTCGCGTCTCTTGTGTTTGACATCTATTTATATTTCTAGGCCATACCTGGCGCTATCGTCAAGAAGGTACCTCCTCCGCTGCGTCCACCTACTCCTGTGAAGAAAGCCCAACCCCCACGACGTGCGTCTACGTCGATGCCTGTTATTCGAAGCTCAGATACAACAGAGGTAGTTTCTCGGCCAAAGCGCGAGATACGTCCTCCACCGCCGAAAGGCCTTGCGTACGCCGATATTCCCAAGAAACGCAAGACCAGACGCGTAAAGGACGATGGCACCGCAGAGCAGCTAAAATTCTGTTCCACCTTACTTGCTTTGATGAACCGCAAACAGCACTATGGCATCGCGAGCCTTTTTTATGAGCCTGTCGGTGAGTCGACTTTGCTGTATCCTCTCGATTCGTTCTGAGCGAACCTCGATTACGATAGACCACGTCTTCCTTGACATTCCTACCTATCCAAAAATCGTCGAAAAGCCCATGGATTTGTCCACTATGCGCAAGAAGCTGGACAACCGCGAGTACCCGACTGCTTCCAAGTTTCACGACGACTTTAAACTCATGATCCGCAACTGCTTTGCGTTCAATCCGTCTGGAACCCTAGTCAACCAGGCGGGCATCGAACTCCAACGTCTCTTCGATCAAAAATGGCAGGGTCTCCCACCTCTTCACGAAGTCAGCGAGGATGACAATGACGACGAGGACGAGGAGAGCGACGACGAGGACACTCGACGTAAGACTTGATCCCGTCGCGTACGCCGGGTATCAATTAATGGCTGCGTCTACAGGCATAGCACTCATGGAGAGTCAACTCGAGCTCATGCGGGAGAACATCCAGGCACTAAAAGGGAAGGCAAAGGAGAAGAAGAAAAAGGAACGACGCGACAAAGGTCTCGTCGCTTCTCCGTCAAAGAGCAGCAGCAGCGAGCAGATAAAGGGGCTCCCGAACAACAAGAAGGGCAAAAAGCCTGTATACGACAACGACGTCCTTACCTTCGAGCAAATGAAACATCTCAGCGAAGCTATCGCACAGCTGAATGGGCAAAAACTTGAACGAGTCATCAAGATTGTCCACGAAGGCGTCCCTGAGATCAAAGACGTAATTTTTTCCCCCCCGTCTTTGATCACCGGATTGATGGTTTGCCGCACGAACAGAGCACGGGGGAAATCGAGCTCGAGATTGACCAGCTCCCGACCTCGGTTCTTACGAAGCTGTACAACTTTGTTCTGCGTGCGCCAGCGACAAAACGGAATCGGACGACAAAAGGTGCGGGCGCTGGTGGGTTGAAGCGGAAGAGTATGGATGAGGATGTCGAGGCGGAGAAGATTTGTATGCTGGAAACGCGCATGGCACTCTTTGAGCAGGGCGGCAGCGCCGCAGCAGGGCACATCGGGAGCGGACGCTCTTCGGAGTGTTCAGATTCCTCCGGTAGCGGCTCGGAATGAATCGGTGGTAGATACTTGGCCGCTTTAGTGGGAGGCACGGCAGTCCATAGAATTGATTGACCCCCGAGGCGCGGGAGCGGAAGATCCTGCGGAGGAGGTTCTATACCGGCAGGAGATGAAGAATGCATTTATAAATCATAGGAGGAGGCGCAGTGGCAGAATACTTCGATTCTCACCGGACTTGCCTGGGTGACCGAGGTGCAGCAAGGTTCACGCAGCTGTGGGCGGAGTTGGCACTTTGGAGAACAGTAAGAATTGAATGAAATGGCACAGGAGTACTGTATGTCACTGTGATGCATATCAGTACTTTTGGCAACTCAACAATCGTGCGTCCCATATATTTCATTTATCTATTATTTCATCTGGTTGCTTTCCCATTCTGATCCCATCTTCCCCTATACTATTTCAACTCCCCCAGTTTCCTTCAAACATGTTTCACATTTAATATTTCACATACTTCTGTGTATATAAACTGCGGGTACTAATTGAAAATACACTTCTTTCTTACTCTGTAACTCTGTCAAAACACCAATTTTTATTACGGAACGGTCGAAATCATAAGTTTCTTGCGGCCGATTAAATGTACATCCGGACCGCCATAGATTTAGCCTTCAAACTCATTGAAAACACTGAAAAGATCCATGTGGTGGTAGTATATATGGTACATCATCTAGCACTGTCCATTTTGTGTCCATAACGAGCGGCTTAACCAGTTTCGGCATTTACCGAATACTTTCCCCCTTCCTCCCCAATCTCACCACTTCGAACATTGTATACACTTATATATCACCCCCTCAGTTTACTTCCATTTCACGCTAATTTTTTCCACATTTGCCCACAGAGCCCTTCCCTCGCGCGTCCGAGCCATGCTCCGCTTCTCCGCGCGCCCGACCCTCACATAGCGGACATCACTTCGTGACAAGTTCGTGTCCCCATTTGGAAATCCCCACTAGTCAGTCAGATTTTACTTGATTGTGAAGTCTTGATTGTGAAGTGAAGTGTGTAGATGGCGGGCGATTGATCAGTGTTCTCTTGAAAAAGAGCTTCATTGGAATCAGCAGCGTTTACAGTTGGACATGGCCCAGGTTGTTGTCAACAACGGTGTGTAAAAAACTCAGGTCGAGGACAGCATACTGGCTTCAATTTTGCATGAAAGAAATCAATTTCCTCCCAATTCCCCGTTGGGAACCTGGTGTTTTGATTTCAATGATTGTCACTGCCATGATGACTGAGCTGTTCCATTTTCCGCGCCAAGGAGAATCTGTTCTCCTTGCGGATCTTGAACAAAAATATATCAAGGATCTACCAAACGATCCTCGCACTGTCTGTGGACAGTTACACCTTGTTCCAGTCACCGAGACATACCTCTGTTGCCCAACATGCTTCTCATTAATACCATACTGTGCTGCATAGCCCAGTAACCAAAGAGAATCCAGATCCCGATGCACCTCCTTGTCAAGAAAAGTTGACTCCGGGCAGTGATGTTTGTGGAGCGGAGTTGTGGAAGAAAGAAAGGCTTTGGAGCAAAATCCATTGCCACGTCTGACTTATGTGCATCAGCTGTTAAAGAACTGGCTAGGCCGCCTCCTTTCTCGCCCCGGGATTGAAGACATCCTTGATACATATCCGAAGGAGGTATCTCGCCAGGCAGAGGCTGGCAGTATGACCAATATTTGGACTTCTCTCGTGATCAAAAACCTCAAATGCCGTGATAGGAAACGATTTCTGAAGGCGCCTATAGGAGAGGGCCGATACCCTTTCAGCTTTGCTGTCGATGGATTCAACCCGTTTCATAGCAAGCAAGCCAAGCAAGTCGTAACATCTACAGGCTTCTTCGCAATTCTTCTCAACTTTCCCCCATCTTCGCTATCTGTTCGAGAACTTGTGTCTCCTTGGCGTTGGTCTGTGCGGGGCTTTCCGCTCGCCGCAAGGGCCTGCTGCGCAGAGCTTACGCTCACCGCGAGGCCCACTGCGTGGAGCCTTGGCTCGCAGCGCGTCGAAAAAAAAAAGGTGGGCCGGCATTCGAACTTGAGACCACAGGAAAACAAAATGAATTTGAATATCAACATCGTAGCCAAATGGAAGCATATAGCTTTTGTGACTATGACAATTGGGATCGCTACCTAGTTGGGAGGATGTCACTTGTCACGTGTGACCCAACGTTCCCCGCGTGAGTTTAAATTCCCAAAAGGAGAGGCAAGGTAGATATCCGTGCTTGCGGGAGGATTTGTGAGAGGGGTAAAAGACGACACTAGGACAGATAGAGAAATGAGGAACAACTGGTATTTGTGGTGTGTGCGGGGGGGTTCGGCCGTCCCGGTCGATCGGGGCTTCCCGGGCTGCGAGGAGGGCAGCGGGGAAGGGCGGATCGGAGGGAGACGGAACGCAGGCGGGGCCGAACCCGTACACAAGGGCCACCAAGGGTCAGGAAGAAAGAGACCCGAAGCGACCCAAGCGTGGGAAGAAGAAAAGAGGAGTGGGAGGGTGGGACAAAAAAGAATCCTTGAGGACGATAGAGAGGCGTGAAGAGCGTTTCTGAGGACGCGGCGGGAGCAGAGGAAAAGAGTGGCTGTGTAGATCAGATGTGTCTGATCTAAACGGACGCACGAGCACAAATCCTAGCTACGCACTCAACTACCTTGCCTTTCACTCAGGCCGGCTCGCAGACTCGCCTTGCCTGAGCTAGCAAAACCGTTATTGGGATGTTGAATTCCTGACTCCGGTGCGTCGTTCAAGATGGAGCAAAATGGAATGATGGTCGGGCAGACCCGCATTGTTGAATTTCTCACTCCGACTCCACCCTAGTTTCTCATAGACAGATGCTACAAGAATTTCGCTCGTACCTCGGAATCTTGTACTCGCCATCGCACAAAGTAACCGGAAATCAGGTTATTGCATTATACCGTGCAGATAGTCTCTCGTAGACAGACGCTACAAACATAAAGATGCTCGTACCTCGCATGTTTGTACCGTGCAGACCAAAATCAATAACCTGTTATTACTAGATGCCCACCGATATTACGAGTCTACAACATCACTTACTTCACATGAATCGGGTTATTGGTAGAGTCAAGAGGCGTGAAAGGATTGGTTGTACCATCTGCAATTACGAAATCTTATCATCCTCCTGAAAAAGACGTTCAGCAAAAGCTCAGAATGGTGGATTGACCCACAACAAATGCTGGGGTGGATAAATGAACATCCTCTGTGACTTGTACAGACTGACATGGTGGTCTGTGCATTGGAGTGATGGCAATAATCATAAACCGTGTGAAAGTGCATTTTTTTATCAGTAAGCATCTAGCCGGGGAGGAAGGGGGGATGGTGGCTCGGAAATGCTTCGGAGATGGACTAGAGGATATCCTTTCATCTGCCAATGAAAAACTAAGGTGCTCGAGGGCTATTTTCATCTTTACCGGGACATTTTAACATTGCAGCTTTCAGAACTCACCCAGGATTTGGGTCATTGAAGATGAGGCCCTCATTTGTCACCCATACATGAGCTTATCACGATCCTTTTTGCACACAAAATGTTCAAGGCACCTTGGGCTTCCGCTTCAGTGACTAAAAGTCCCATTCCCTCACACAGGGAGTGCTACTCAGTGAGTTTTTGTGGCCATTTGCAGCAAAATCATGTGCAATGATGTAATCCGTTTATGGAGCACATATCTGCTATTTTCGGCGCCCCTTTCAGATTGAAGGGCGGCCATATATCCTAAGGAACATACACATGTACTTTGATTCAAAATATACTACACATCACGACCGTAAAACACGCATTTCCGGTTACTTTGTGTGATGACGAGTAGTCTGTTGACAATTTTCTTTTGGAGGCAGGCCAATATGCATTCAATAATCTGTTTTCCGCGAGTTTGGAGTTACATTGGGATTTCCTAGCCTAAAATGAGCACCTTATTTCACCGACTCGCAGCGGCAGAGTTGAAGCACAAGGAGTTCGAACTGTGGATGACAAATCCTGACATAAGGTGCGACTTTTATTCGGCAATAATGAGAGGAAGAAAACAAATACAATTGGGTGCAAGAGCTTGTTGTTGTAGGACATGCCGTCGCCACCAAAGAACTTGAACCGCAAGTCGTAATTTCCCTCCATTTGTCCGACTCCTTCAACTCGGCAATCGAGGCCTCGTTCTTTCCACTGGTCGCCAGGGTATGTACATTGGCTTTATTGGCTGCGACTTTGAGCTTGCCGAGGGCGTGTGTATCCACCTGCGTATGTATCGCTTCCGAGGTGTGCCCACCCACCTGCCATGCGCTCTCCCATAATTTATCTTCCTCAAAAACAGTGCTCCCGGTGGGGCCCCTCCTCCATATACCCCCATCCTGGCAGTATCCTCTGCCCCTACTCTAGCAGTCTCTGCGCCTGCACCGATCACCACCTTCCAAAGTGTTGCACCTACGGTTGGGGAGATTACTGCATTCCAAGGAGTCACCCCTGCAGTTCGAGGTAGCACTGGTGTCAGGCGCATGGCAAGCGCTCTTCGCATGCTCCCTCAGCATCAAGTCCTCCTCCCACAAATTTCCAGTCATCGTGGTCCAAGGCGCGTCTATCCGCCAGCATCATCTCCCTTCGGCCAGAATACTTGGCTGCTGGCCACCGTATATCCTCTGACGGTTTAGTGTACCTCACCTGTATTCATTTCTGATCCTCACACTCTTCGCTTTTCTCAGATCCCCGGGCTTCATGAGCCAGCTGGGTACAGTACCTCCTGAAGGCTCATAACTATGACATGCACATTCGGCATCGAAGAGTTCACTACACTCGGCAAGAAGTTTACAAACCCAGATCCCACAGCAGGACCCAACTCTACGCTCATCGTCATTGGTGGGTTCTCGCTCCTACCATGATTTTTCAGGGACTTTTTTATTATTACGGCATCAAAACACAAAATGTAGGGTACCATTGACTGCGGATTTCCAGTGCAATTTCAACGCGCCATATCCCAAGGCAATCGGACAAGAATCGCGCCCGGGACAGCTGTCCTGAGCAAAAAGTCACAGAAAAAAACGTGCGCACCCTAAGTTCCGCAAAGGGCTGGAATGAGATAGCATTATTGAGATGTCCAAACTGGATCTTTGGTCATAGCCGTCCGAGAGAAGATGGGTGTTCTCCTCCTTCCAACGGGAAAGAGTTCTATCACAACCCTCATATCCCACCACATTGGCCATGAGGTTGACTGCTAGTGGAAGATTGCCGGTGATATCCAGCAGCTGCTGAACTTTACTCTGGTCGTGATAATCTTCTGCAATATCGGCAAACACCCGCCATGCAGCGGCATCAGACAGTGGTGTCAATGGCTGAGTAAAGGGTCGAGTCCATTTAGTTTTTCCCGGATGCTCAGCTCCCCGCATTGTGATCTTTAATTAATGTAAATCTCTTCGGGAAGTAGTGGATTTCATCGTAAACTCACTATCACTGCCAGCTGAGGTACATCTGTTAGCTGGGATAAGAAGTCTTCTGCGTCCAAGCGGGAAGAGGTTGCTTCCCAGATTGTTTCAAAATTGTCCAGTACCAAAAGGGATGGGTTACTGCAAGAAAAATAGTGGAGGATTTGCCGCAAGCCCTTCTTACCCTCAAACCCAATGTGAGATGAGATGGTTGAGACTAAGTCTGAGGAGCTGGAACTTGAGTGGCAGGGGACAAAGTATCTCTCGGAATATTTTGCGACCATATCCTCATGGTGAAGAGCTGCTTGAGCCAGGCTCGTTTTCCCGATTCCACCTGGACCTAGGATTGCAATGCGTGGGGAATCCTGTGTGAGCAGCTGAACGATTGCTTGAAGTTCCACGTCTCGGCCGTAAAAGATCTTCGGCGCTGGTGGTAACATTGAGATGGATGGTGAATTGTGTTGTATTCATTAATAAATATTTGATTCATGTAGGAGAGGGGTATGCCTCCCAGTGGTCCCAGAAAGTGTACCGGAAACCTGTGACATAGATTATTGAGATCCACACGAGTGAATTCATTACACTTGCCTCCGATGCAGAGTCTGAATGTGCAATATTCGGGTGGGTGGCCAGGAAATCCATTAGTGCCTTGTGATTCTCGTTGGCATCCATTTGAATTTGGACCATTGTGGATGCTGCCGACATGCGTGTTTGTAGCTGAAGGCTATCAATCCCCCACCATATCAGTCAGATAAAATCCCCTCACCCGGAATGTACCCAACATTCTATGCAACTCCGCCTTCCATGCTTTGACTTGGACTTCATTCTCGGAAAGGTTGAACAGTCGCTTGAGTCTTCCCCGTTGTTTTGCTTTCAAATATACATGTAGTTTGTCCAGGGTTCTGGAATGTGTCATCGAAATCAGACATAAAGCTTTTCGTCGGACATACTCGGTAAAGTTCACAACATTGGAGAGGAGGGCCGGAGGAACAACACCCTGGATTTGGGTGGTTTCATACAACACGATGATGGCGGTCAAAATCTCATGTATTTGTTCCGCAATCTGTGTATATTCCTCCTTGGATGATTTCAGAGACTTCCACGAGTGCATAAGTCCCCAGTCGCGGTACACCAGTGACAATTTCTACTTACTTTGATGACCTCCACGATTACCAGGGTTTTTGTTGCAGCCCCTCCCAGGAATGGAACCTTCCCAGCGGTGGAAATATCTCGCATGGTCATTGCGGCAATGATGGTAAATTCCAGGATATTTTGCAGTGGTGTGGTTGCCGGCATGATGTGTGCGACGTGAGAGGATCTATGCCCAGGGGCTCTACATTTATATACATCTACTCATCTTTTTACGATGCTGTGCCGTGGCATATTGGTCCCGCACTCTGATAGAGGTAACATTAGATGCGTGTAAATCGGCACCCGGATGATTCCTGGGAATCGGTGTTCCTAAGAGTTACTACGGGCTGGAAATCAAAACTCGGAAATCAGAAATCAGAAATGATTTCGCGTGATGTAACGCGATGACACACGTTGTGACTTGCCGTCCCACGCTTTTTCATTCCACCTCTCACCTCCTACGTCGCTTCTCTACGCGTTCACGCCCCAACAATGGCTCCCGGTGGTCAGGCCTGTGACTGGACTGCTGATCCCAACGATAAAATCGCGCTTGTCGCGTACTTTAAGACCATCAAGGACAAGATTGGGCAGGGAGGGAGCTGGGACCAGACGTGCTTGGAGTCAGCGGCCGCACACATGGTTGCCCGTGGTCCTCCGGCGAAGGGAGCACCCAAGAATGCGAACTCCGTGAAGGGTGTCTGGGCTGGGGTACGTCATTGTACACTTGCCATTTTGTCATGCTCACCTGCCTTCAGATGAAGAAGATTCATGACGCGCTCGTATTGGTCATACAAAAGCGGTATCCTGGAGCGTCTGGGTGGACCTATGACCAGCAGGTAGGGTTCAGCGTCTGCGACGACAACCGCGAGGAGTGGAAGGAGTTCAGTAAACAGCATGCAGTCTTCAAGCCATTCGCCAACAAAGGCTGGGAGTTCTTCGACGACGTCAAAGACATTCTCCCCACGCGTGCTCGAGGCGTGCATGTCTTTAACCCTGCCGTACCTACGACTGTCTCCTCCCAGGAATCCGACAGTGGACCGCAGCTGCACCTTCCTGACTTCCCCTACAACTACGAATTTCCAGATCCGTCGCAGCTCCTCGACGACTCGCAATCGCAACCCCTCACCGACTGGTCTCAGACGCAGTTTGGTCTCTCACAGCCTGCTGGAGGTCTCACCCATCTCACCCTGCCCGTCGCATATGCGACCCCGATCCCCGCACCTACGCCCCCACTGGTGCCCGCAGCGCTGGGGCCCGCATGCGTGCCCATTCCTGCCACGCCATCTGCTGGTGTGAAGCCTACGGCCCCGCTGGCACCCGCTGCATTGGGGACACCATCCAGCGGTGTGAAGCGTGCAGCCTCGGATGAGCTCCAGACGCCGTGGAACTCGAAAAAGGGCAAGACAAGCGGCGCTGATGCACTTCTGGCCATCGGTGGATCTGTTGACCGTGTTGGGAATGCGATCTGCGACTGCTTTATGCCGCAGAAGTCGTCTGCCGTCTCCCCGACCAAACAGGTTGAGCGTGCCCGCCAGCTGGCTGTTGATGACCAGCAAGCCGGTGCCCTCACATCACGAGAGCGCGCTATTCTCAACCTCATTTTCACCAGGGACACAAAGGCGGCCGATGCGTATGTAGCCGAGAAGACTTCGGAGGGCCGCAGTGCCTTAGCTGAGATCCTCATTGAGCGTTTTTAATGTCTTAAATTTCCGTATAGTCTGCGTAAAAAGTATTTTAACTAGTCTAGATCTGCAGGCTGTATATCCTCGTAATTATTCTGATCAATATCCATTTGCTCGCCCAGATACTGCTCATAACCGTGCCACATCCCCTTCGCAATTTGATCGCGGGTGGTTTCTGCACGACGTTTCTCTGCTGCCGATGTGTTCAGCGATGTTGCGAGTCGCCCAAAGTCAATCTCATCATCACGGCGCAGACCCATAAGATTGTCCAATGCATCCTGATTCCCGAGCCAGCGCTCAAGGTCAGTTTCATCATGCTCCAATATGAAATTGTGTAACGCAATGAGCGCGGATGGAATTTTGGACTGTGCGGCCATGTCATAATGCGGTGCACGAGTTAAAATGGTCCATCGGTGCTTGACGACACCAAAGATGCGCTCCACAACATTCCGAGCTGAAGCATGTCGAAGGTTGTACAACTCTTTGTAGTTCTGTGGGCTTTGGTACTGTCAGCTCACAGAAAGATCACAGTGAGAATGACGTACCGCTGAGCCCAACGAGCCCATTCGGCCAGATGGTATCGAACGGCACGGTACGGGATCAAGAGTGCATCACAAATACCGAACCCTGCATCTGCAAGGTAGCATTTGCCGGGCGGAATTGTGAAGCCAGCAAGGCGAGCGTTGTTGTACATTGTTGCATCTGCCGCACAGCCGTCCCAGCCGCTTACAAAGAACAGAAATCGCATGTCGAAGGACACAGCAGCCAGGCAATTCTGTGTCACTCCGCCTTTGCGATTCCGTGCTGTATGAAGCTCAGCCGCAGATGGGGAACAATTGATATGGGTTCCATCAATTGCGCCGAGTACATTGCGAAAGTACGGCCACCACTTGGGATTGTCCCGGATCTCCTTGGGAGGGAGGTCGTCTGCTGCTGGAAGGTGCACATATCGTGTGTAGAATTCGGCAGAGGAGAGAATGTCGAGGATCTTTCGAAAGTGGCTGCAAGCACAAGTTTAGCTTACTTCAACTCAGAAAAAAAATGATGTACACACTGGGATATTGTACTATGAGAGTGTTGGAATCGCTCAGCAACATGATCTATAGCTAGTCCGGTGACACAAGTGTACAAGAAGATTGCCAGAGATTCGTCGAGCTCAATGCGTGCTTGCTGAGCTTCCACATATCCCAGAGCACGAATCTGGAACACAAGAGCCAAGAAGACGTGACGGCGCATTCCCAGTGCTATATAGATGCGGTCTGGATGTCCCACAAGCAGCTCATTAAGCCAGGCTCGTCCAGAGAGTGCTGAAGTGTGCATATCCTCCTTCATGAATTGCGGTGCAACATGTAACATCACACCATACACAATGTACTGGATAAGGGAGGCAATGATCGTGACAACCCATCTGGCCCGTTCCTGGGGGTCAGTGGGCGGCGGCATTGCAAGAAATGGCGGGGGAGAGACAGAGATTATCGAGATTATGATCGGCGGTAGCACCGGACCGGTGCATCACTGCATTACATCATGCGAACTCATTTCTCATTTCTGATTTCCGAGTTTTGATTTCCAGCCCGTAGTAACTCTAAGCGGGACTGCACCGTGAGACCGCAAGGATACTATAGAATGATCGAATGCTATGCAATAAGCAACCGCAGAGATGGTGCCATGACTTGGTCACTGCTACATTTTTACAGATTGTAGAGTGGCCAATCGGGCCAGAGAAGATTTTTTTGGTATAGGATTAACTCGTTTCGGGGCAAATCGAATGATCATGCGTGAGAACGAATTTTTGGCACTGTCCAACTACATTCCGGACCAGGGTGATCATATGGCCTGGAATGGCCAATTTTGGCCGACCGAAATTATGGATCTTACCCAGGAACACCATATTCAGCCGCGTCCGGTGTGCAATTTGAAACCCAAGTTATTGAATTGACATGAACCTGGTCTGAAACTGAGGCTGAACACAAAAGTTCAATTGCACCTGATATCCGTACAAGATTCACTTTCGGCCTCACATGCAGCAAAACTGATTTGCAATACTACCTACCAAATTGTGAACCATCCGAGCTGAAACTCGTATCAGCACTGTACCCGAAACTTAACTTAATATAGATCCGCCACCGGCTCCCTTCGAAACAGAAGACGTGATTTGAGACGCGACTACGGTAGGCGGGATGGTTCAGGTTGAGTTTGGCAGATTGACATTTCGATCCGGCGATCCCCGAAGTGCCGGCTGGACTTTCCCATCTGCTTCACGATCACGTGGAGCTGCGCGTGGCAGCTACGAGCTGTTTTCCCGTGTGCTGTACAATTATAGCGACTATATTACGTGACCAGTCGCACATTAACCTTGACTTTGACCACTGCTACATGTTCTCCACTCAAATAAATACTGATTTTCGCAGGACTTTCGGGCAGAGATTAATTTGAGCATTCTACGGACCCAATTACATGCTCAATGGATTTAATCGTCTTCATCAGAATCATCTAGTACCCGATCCGAAGCCAAAGCAAATCCCTCGCAACTGAGGCGAAGATTAGCACAACGAGTCACACATTCGTGCTTCTTGAGAAATGTTTCGATGCCGGTTTGGCCATGGTCACCAACCCCGCTGGAACTACGAGAATAAGAACTGAAATGAAGCTGAGTCAAAGTTCAGACAACATACCCATCAGTTGTGTGTGCCATCATGTCAAACAGCACCTGGATTCCATCACCGTTCTCATTGACAGCTGTGGCGGCTGGAAAACAGGAATTGAACGGAATGCAAGGAGAAAAAAAATTTGAACATTACTTTGAAGATCAGCCAGCACGGTGGATTCTTGACTGAACAGGTACACATAATGAGCAAATGCGTTCAGAGTGCTCCCGATTTTATTCTGGTGCCAGGCAGGATACTCATTTGTTCCGCTCCAGTGTGCAACTTTACTGGATCGCCTCGGTTCGAAAAGCCAGATGATGACGCCTGGATCAAAAACGGAGTCATCTTGAACCTCACAAGCAGCCTGATATTCTTCAAAGGAAATCTCAGATGCTGGTGATGGTGCAGAACCGTTCTCAACAACTTCAATGCCGAGTTTGAAGTCGGTAACCGAAATTCCTGTGTGTTGTGCAGCAAGTGAGAATTTTTGTTGAGAGAGGCTTACCTTGATCAATATCCACACCCTTCCGTTTTGCTTCTGCCATGAATTGTGCAAGCAAGTAGCTGGTCCTACCCAACCGAGTAGCTTCCTTGATCAGCTGCTCGCGGTTTTCCTGGATCTCAACATGCCCTTCCCCTGCGCCAATGTCATAGAACCGTTTTGCAACCCATGGGAACCAACCCATTGTAAATCGCCTGTGGCCAATGAAAAATAATAATCAAGGAGCTTGCGCTAAAAAAATACCTTGTAAACCTTCTTGGTCCGGCCTTGATCAAATGGCGCATCTTGCAGAAGGCACATGGACAGAGAAAGATTCTCTCGGTCCCTAAGGTCCGGCCATTGAATCGAAACCGAGCTGTCATTGGCAATGGACACAGCGGCAAAGAGGAAAGCGATCTTCGAGAACCCGGGAAGGTCTCCAATCTCGGAGCGCAGCGGAAGCGGCCCCGAATTCCCACCTAATGACAGATGAATCATAGTATTTTGAATTGCAATAACAACCTACTGCGAGCGCGCTTCGGTTCACTTTGAGGAATGCGAGTTGTCTGGCTGATCTTGCGCTTTTTGTTCTCCTTTTCTGTATGCACAAAGTACGGGGCCAGCGCTCCGGTTTTATCCTCAAACTATCGTAAATGAGTCTGGGAGTTCAAATTGAAGGTGCCCGAAAGCTCACGTCTTTGACCGATATGAACCCTTCAATATAGATCGCCGGAGAGGGTAGTTTGAGGGTAGTTGGCCCTTGAAGAATTTTCTTCGGGTGATTACCATGAACACGATCATGAGTGTCGAAAAAATGGCCGAGGGTTCCGAGTGTGCTGTGTGGTTGAATTCCGATGTTACCAAGCAGGCGAAGCGAAATATGCTCCCTATGAAAGGTATGTTTCAGTTAGCTGAAAAGGATTTTAAGGAGAACTAACAATTATACACAAGGGATATGGTTCGTCGTCTCATGGCAGACATTGACCCAGGTGGCCCCGAGGCCGGATTTCCTGGTCGTAGACGTCAGCCTAAACAGCGTGGGCACTTGACTGATACTGGAGTTTACTATGAAATCCACTTTGACGGCCACGAGAAGCTAAATTTCAAAGCTTTGCGCATGGGACCTGTTGGTATTGACATCTACGGTTCTCGATGCCATTCCAGCAGTAAAATGATCAAGTTTCTCGCTGTCCCAAATGCCCGTTGCTCCTCCACAGTCGGGCACTATTATCTTGATTCAGTTGAGGAAAATGGCGGTATGTATTCTCTCATCCTCACTCCAACAACATTCTTATCTCTCTAGTTTTCGTTCAAGCCACGGTGGATGGTGGCTCAGAAACTGGAGAGCTATATGCAGCTCATGTCGCTTTGCGGTAAGTCACAAGTTAGCTTCTTTCTTTCCATTATCTCACCCATATATCGCAGCCACCACTGTATGCCAGATATCTCGATCGACACCGCACCTCCCTTTGTGGCTCTCCCCAGCACTGACAACATTCCAATCGAGTCATCATGGCACCTACTGTACCGGGGTGTAGGGGAGCAACGTCCCGAGGACCGTGACACGGCCGTTGCCTTGTTTTCAGGCAACGGGGCCCACCATGAGCGTGACCGTTGCTCATTAAGGCAACCAGTAGTTCAATCCGCCCCAATCATTGTACAACTTCTGGCTTGATCCCGAAATTCTAGCGGATGATTACGACGCTAACGGTGAGGACCAGAGGGCCAGAGGAGCTCAAATTATTATTTTGGGATTCTTTACGATTTTTTTTGAATGTCACGATTTTTTTGGGCAACCGCTCTCATCGTTACCGTGACATGCTAGGAAAGAGGCAACGCAACGGGCGGTCCGTTACCGTGACCGTTGCTCCCCTACACCCCGGTACAGTATCCACGAACTATGTGGGCCTTGACATCAAGCAGATTATACTCCTTGGAAAAAGCCTCCACTATTTCAACCCAGGATTCCTGGTGCATGTGTATGTCCCTAATGTGTAACGTTGCTGGCTAAAGATTCTAAACGGCTTTCAGTAATCTGTTTAATTGGCTGTGGCCCAAAATTGTCCAACTCTGCCTTGATGATTTTGTTGAGTATTGGAATGACCACAAGATTCGGACCCAGCGTGGCAAGCTCCTGCCATCCGGTGTCTCTCCCAACTACATCTGCGACTTTCCGGAGCGATTCAGTCTAACCAAATTTGGTGAACCAGCACCCCAACATTTTGTCGATGCGCTCCGGCAGAATATTCCGAAATCCCGCGAAGAATGTTACAGGTGGGTATCCGATGATTTTGACACAAAGGCTTGGGAGGTTTATGGGGAAATTGGGAGTCCGAAATTGATTTTGACAGACGGGTGGACAATATTTTGCCAAATGCTTCCTTGCTTTGATTGACCTTCAAATCTGTACTGTGTCAATAGTATTGAATGTTTGGAGCTCGGGCCTAAATTGACGGATTGTGGAGGTCTCAGGTGCTTTTGACACTCGTAGGGACGCGCCGAGGATGCTGTTATGGATATACGATTCATGGCTCCAATAGACTCTTCGTACTTCAATTATGCTTACAAACTACCCTTCCAACCAATTTGATGATTATATTTGATCCTCTAACTCGTAACAAGACTACTGTGAGCAAGTGTTGAACACCAAACTGACATCAATTCCGAATTGATGCGAGTTGTTGCGACATCAGAAGGTTCAACTTGATGGTGAACCTGACTCGACGACGCCTACTTAGTACTTACGCATTGATCAACATATTAAATTACTGGTCTTCGGTGAAAATTAAATTAAATTCATTAAGTTTCCGTTGTGTGAGACAGTAAGAGATATGGCTGGATACGGACGTGAACAGTCACATATGTGACATATCGTGACATTCGATCACCGCCAATATTTATTGATTTATTCAGTTGGAGGCCACGCTCAGGCATAGTATAGAATCAAGCTAGGTTGCTTTTGACTAAGAAACTAGGGTCAATCGAGCAAAAGTGCATTGCAAGTGTTAAGTGAGGAGCATTTCCGGATCACCGGATCGAGATGTCAATCTGCCAATTTGTCAAATTCAACCTGAACCATCCCGCCTACCGTCGAAACAGAAGACGTGATTTGAGACGCGACGCGACCCTCTGAAAACCTTAGAATATTCCTTGAATATGCTCTTGTTCAGAATTCATGAAGCCATAGCCTACCTCAAGTGTATCCGAAAATTTTGTGTCCATAAGAGATACTTTGAGCATTGAGGCTTTTTTTTGTTGCGCCATTAAAAGTACGACACAGACACCGCATTGAGGCCCCCGGGAGACAGACCCCTTGATGACTGACTCTACCATGGGCTACATCCGAATACTTCAGTGGAGGTGGCGTAGACACCACCTGTAGCCACCGCCGATCCTACCGGGGTCTAGAGTATGGGCCACAGACAAACCACCTTTATCTGAGCGACTGAGTCCAACGATAATTCCTTTGCCTCGTGACACTGCATTTTGATGGTTCCTCGAACCTAGCCTAGCCGCTTAGGTCTGCCGAGGCACCTCGCGCCGGCCTCGCCAAACCTCGGCTAAGGTGGGTCCAGAGCCTGTCAAAATGCAGTGTGACAGGTAACAACTAACTTTTTGGAACAACGTCATGGGAAAAACACGAGAATCGAACATTTTTGGCCTAGGTGACGGTGAGATTCCGATTTTGACTCATTGAGGCCCAATTTGGCCGAAAAACGTCAAAAATTTCGGGTTCGCCATTCGCCGGACTACCATATATGGTACGTTTCCCATGATTGCCTAGGAATGAACACCCAAGAATGAAGGTTTACCGATGGATCAGCCGAGTAACATAAGATGTTATGTCACAACCACTGATTGCACATAACATCTGGCCGTTGTTTGCCTACTTACCACTCACATTAAAATCTGAGAATAATCAGGTAGCCACAATGGACACTTGCAGTCACATCTGAGTCAAAAAGAAGTGAGAAATTCTGAGCATACTGCGAATACTGCCGTCAAAATGTTATGTGTGATGTGACTGTAATGTCAATGACATGGGTATGTGATGCTATCGTGCTTGAATGACATGAAGAGGAGGATGCGGGCAGCTAGAAGGCCCCGAAAGCTAGGGAGGTCCGGGTTTCCCTCGACGAAAACGCAATCATAGCGAGCAGCACCGCCGCGCCAGGAGCGCACAGTCCTGATGCGCTCATGTAGCATTCCGCGTATTCCGGATTGATCGCTGGGCGCGTAGAATTTTGCAATAGCCGAAGGAAAGACCTTGATACTGCGGGGAGCATCAGGACAGTTGTCAAGAGGAATGTCGGAAAGGGCAATGTTAAGATCGTGGTCCGGGTGATCTTGTAAATACAGGAAACGCTGGACTAACGGGACGAGCGAAGGGAGATCAAGGAATTGGGCTAAAGCGGCAGGGTTTCGGAGGTAGCTGCGCACTAAGAGGGACTGAATAATAGTATACATATACAAAGGAGAACGCACTAGGATTTCTTGCCAGTATTACTTCCCCGAGGATTTTCCGCTCGTCACTTGGACCGCCATCGTCATCGTCATCCGCAGGTGGAGGAGGGATGGGATTGGGAACTGGGAGAGGCTGCGCAGCTGGACCAGCCATCATACCGCGAGCCGTAAAGTCCACCCGGGCGGCTGCGAGTTTATCGAGGCGGTCATTGATGGTCAGCATTTGAGACAGCGCTTCATAGCGACTGGAGCGCCGCCAGGGCTGCTTCACTGCCTTTATATGTTTTGATTCGGTGATGGAGGAACAGAGCCCGTTGGATGCCCCGAACTCTTGAATCAGGTAGCGATAACGAGTGAGTAAGTGTTGACGGGGAAGACAGAAGCCGTTGGGACAAACACCCGATTCCACGAAGATGGTGCGCTCTCGGTGATAGCGAGCAAGCGCCGCATCAATAGCAGTGAGCGTGGCCTCGTCGATGACGTTCCGGCGAACAAGGTAACAGAAGTCGAGGAATGCACTAATGGCGCGCAGCATCTGAGGGGGGACCTGGCCTTCGATGGCAGGGAGATACACCTAAAATTATGTGAGTACAAGACAAGATAATAAATATATATGTACTAACCTTCATCAGCGCCTTTGAATCGTCCCCCGTCCATTGTTTGAAGCCCCGACCCTCTGAAAATCTACGCAGCCCAGGGAATGGAGGAACAGCCGCAATACTGTGCAGTCACTGAGTACATGATGATACTGTAATTGAAAGACCTACCGTCGATCGATATCGGCCATAATCTTCTTGGCCTCGGCCTTCCCATGCTCGTTCTCGAGATACTCGCCCACCCACGCCACAAGATGGTCCTTGAAAGTCCCCTTGATGACTTGGTGTAAAAGATCCGGGGAAAGGAGCTCGTAAATGTCCGCCCGCGGAAAGTCCCAGGTAAAAGGCTGCGCAGTAAATCAATGACAGAAAAAAAAATGCATAGAGGGATGCGCACAAGCGAGATCGTCTCTCGGCGCCGTACACCTAAGGATATTATGAGTAAAGATGATCTGCGATAAAATTGAGAGAGATGTCACCTTGGACACCAGCCTTGAACGACACAGGCTAAAAGCACCTGTTCTGGGTAGTCGGCAATGTACGGGCCAAGACCGTAAATGACGCGGCGGTAATGGCCGTCTCCAAATAAAGTGACCTCAGGCACAGTCATCCCCGACTTGAGTGACTGGAGAATATGGCGGAGGGATCCGTGGAAAAGGTTGCGACGGAATGTACGAAATTCGACCGAGTCCTGATTCTCGCGATCGGCTGTGAAATGGATTAAGTACAGGTAGAGCCCAAAAATATGATAACGCACTTTTAGGAATCGCAAGAAAGCCAATCAGCGTTACCGCGTTGCGGTGTGCGCGTCGAACGCCATTATAAACGAGTCCATTTGACATGTATAGGGGATAGTACTCATTTTGACCAATTGCGACGGAGACGGTAGTCTTGTCACTGCCGAGAATGACGGGAACGAATGTCGAGCCACGTGTTGCTGGATCTTCGACGATGATATCCTGCGCACAAATATTAGATGGACTATGGTGTTGTAGAGGCCGTCGTGGTCTGCGAAGGGTGGATCCGGTGCGTCCGGCCTGGCAGCCCAATTTTGCATGAGCTCGTCAATAGCGCCGGCAGACATTTGAACACGCCGATATAATAGATCGGCAAGCTCAAAGTCCGCACGCTCCGCGTACGGAGTGAAGTCGTCAAGGGTTGGTCGTTCCAGAGGTGTTGGGGGTGTATCTGGGCGCAGAAAATTGCCATTGCGGTCACACGGTCGCCCTATATGTGTTAAAACCATTAGCTTCATCGTGCATTATTTAAATGATGACAAAAATCTTACCGTTCATTGTCGCATGCCGCTTGACAAGAAGACGAGGTGGTGGGCTTGCAAGACGGGGAGGGAGTGGGGTGGCACCATGTGCAGCATCTCCACCACCTCTCACAGAGGAGGCGCGGCTGCCTGGGGGAGATCCCATAGGGATGTCCCTATCCGGAGCAGATGCCTCGGCATTGAACGGAGTGTGTGCGGATTTCATGTGGTTAGTTACCCCCGAAGCATTCAGGAAGAGGCGGGGGCATCCGGGGGCGAGGCAGGGTACATTACGCGGCTTGAAATTCTTGCGCTTCAGCATGTTAGACGACCAGAATGAAGGGCGTTGAGGTTGTATAGAGGCAGAAAATTGCGAAATTTCGCAAACAGTGGTGGGCCGAGATACGCTATCGGTGTAGAGTCAGCAAATGGGCCGACGGCAGGATTTTCACACACGCCGCTCTCCGCTCGGGGATTTTTGCTCCGCAGTTTCAAGGGGAGGGTCGTTCCTTGCAAGAAAATTGCGCAACAACCAAACCAAACTCGCTGCACACGTGCTTTTTGCACTGGCGTCCTCTCTTTCCTTCCTCCACCATGGAGATGCCCCGCCCTCGCCTGGCAACACGCAAAAGCAACAAGGACACCCGCCCGGCCGTCAGGGCTGGGCTAGAAAAAAAGACTCGCCGCACTCAGGCCCAAATGCAGCAGGCCCGCGCCGATGAAATCACTGCTGAGGCTCAGGCAAAACTTGACCGCGCCAAAGCGAAGCGGCGCCTTGCTGCAACCGAAGATAAGCTGCGGCGAGAGGACATTGTCTATGCTGAAACAGGAAATCATCCCCCAGAGCGCCCCCCCAAAAAAACCACACCCGCTTCCATGGCTGTCGAACGTAAGTCAGTCTGTATTTGTTTAAACGCTACTCATTCAGATTCGGCACAGATGCTGTGGACAGCGGGGATGGAGACGATCCCAATCCCAAAAGTGGCTAGGGTAAGTCATCTCGACTCGAGTAGAACTCGCGCTGATTTAATTTCGGGGCAGGTGCAGGGGGCGCCGGGCGTGCAGATGATCTTGACTCAGGAGATGATTCTGAGCAGTATGCTCTGTCGCCTTCCGAAGAAAACAGCGGGGACTCCGAGCCCGACGACAGCGATGAAGACGAGACCACCAAGAAAAAGAAGAAAAAGAAACCCGCTGTTACCCGCGCGGATATTGTTACTTCTCGCCAAACTCGCGATGCGTCCGGCACGCCAGCGTTGCCAGCTAAGCGAAAGGCCTCCAAGGAGAAGTAAGTTGTTGAATTCTTTATTCAGTTTTCGAATCGGGTGGATAACAGGTTTACAGGGACGCCGAAAAGGCCCCCAAGAAAAAAGCCAAAGTTACTGCCAAGAAAAGTGGTCTCCGAGTTTCCAAATCTGCGGCCCCGTCAGCGCCGAGTGCCGGTCAGGCCGGGTGGGCCTGCTGTTGACGACGACGTAGATGAACATGTCGAGCGGCCCAAGGTAGGGAAGAAGAAGAAAGGCTTGCCCGCGGCCGTAAGTGCACTGCCTTTCGGGTCGAATCGGATCGTCACTGACGTTACATTTCCTCGCACCTTTCCTAGTCTCTCATCTCGATTCAGCCCGCCCCGCCGAAGGCGCCCACTCGCCGAGAGGTGCGCGGCGGCACCGCCAAATGGGACCTCAAGCATCTTCCTCCCGGCACCTCTGAACAGTTTACTGACGAAGTCGTGCCTTTGGCTCGCGAGCTTGTTGGTAGGCTTAGGCCGTGGGCAAAATTGTCTGTCCCACAAGTCCAGGGTATCGTGGACAGAGTCTTCGGCAAGGATGAGCATATAGTAACTGCCGATGGTCCTTGGATGGGCTTGGTACGCATTCAATTGCTCTTATATGTATTTATTCGTGACATATTTTTCGTATAGGTTGGCTACCGCCTGTACGACTGGCGCAATGGGATCGCAGCCCAGCCTCACAAGGTCATGAATGACTTTATTGAGTTGTACGAGACCAGTGACGAGGAGGACGCCGAGGAAACCACCTGCAGCAATGATGACGGTGCGCACAAGTTTTAGGTTTTACGCTGCGGTTGACACCTTACCATTAGTCGATGCAGATGGCGGTGGTGCCATCCAGCCCGCTGCTGATTCCACCACCACTACTGACCCAGGTGCACCCACGGCTCCTGAGTCGAAGCCTCTCAAGTCCAAATTCAACACACCCGAAGGCGTTGCAGCCTTTGTCGAGTGGTGCCTACAACCTCATGATGAGAGTGGGACCAAGGCCTTCCACCGGAAAATTTGGGGTGATGATATTGACAAGAAGGTGCGTGAATCATTCGTCCCCTAGAAACTAACTCTCATGCATTGTCGCAGGGGTTCCTCCAGTCCTATCTCATCCTCCACGCGTTTTCGTATCATTTAGCTGAGAGTGGGACCAAGGCCTTCCACTGGAAAATTTGGGGTGATGGTATTGACAAGAAGGAGCGTGAATCATTCGTCCCCAAGAAACTAACTCTCATGCATTGTCGCAGGGGTTCCTCCAGTCCTATCTCATCCTCCACGCGTTTTCGTATCATTTAGCTTGTCTGGAGGCCATCCCCGGTGGGTACGATCGAGACGAGGCTTCTCATGTCAGTGCAAGCCGTGAGTCCTGATCGCCATCTCGGTGTGTTGCGACAACATCTAATCACGTCGTAGGCCGAGCGTGAGTTGGAGTTTTGGCGGACTGGTGAATACGTGAACCCCAACAAGACCGCCAATTATTTCTCTGTCGAAAACTATGCTGACACCGTCGAACTTGTCCAAACGGCTCAAGGGAAGAAGAAGAAGGTTGTTCGGCACGCGACCAAGTTCCTCTCCACCATCCAGCAGTGGGACGACAGCCATTGGAAGGAGGTGATTGAGGCTGCAAAGGAATTCATGGAGCTCCCGGGCCGCAAGCGGGCTCAGACTGTGAGCCGCAGTGGTTCTGAGGCTGGCGATGACGACGCGATTCTTTCTGATGACGATGTGATTATGATTCTTTCTGATTAGTCCGTAGTTTGGCGCAAATCTCCTTAATAAATCTCCACTTTTTGATAACCAATTGCGTGATTTGGTCTGATTAAATAGCTTTGGCAATGTCTTGAGGGATGTCTTTCAAAGCAATAGCACAATCTTACTCAAAGATTCGTAACATCTTAGTGGTCTTTCCCAAGACAAAAGTCTTACTCAAGACTTTTGACCCTACCAATTGAAAGACGCCCGTCTTGGGAGTACATTTGTCTTTGACGTCTTGGCAAAGACGTCAAAGACGCCAAAGACAAACATGCTGTTTTACTGATGAAATCTCTACATCGGCCTTTTAACAGTTTACTTGCCGGTGCTTGTCGGTGCTTGTACACGCGTGTACAAGCGAGAAAAGCTGACAAGCCGACAAGAGCACACGCTATGTCCAAAATCCGACAAGTTCAGAATTTTTTTTTTTGGGAGTGCGTGCGTTGGAATCTAGGCATCATTTCTGCGCTTTTATTTTTTTGCACCAAGTGAAACAAGACGACAAGCCGACAAGTAAAATGTCATTTCACTGATGTAGCGAAATGCATTGCATTGCACCGTGCAAGCACCGTGCATCACGAAAGCCCCGAATCATCGATTTGCACTGAATGCAATTGAATTGCATTGAATTTCATTCAAGTTGATGCATCGAATTGCATTCGATTGCATACTGTAGTATTTCGTTCAATTTGTATGGTCACATGTCACACGCCCAAAAATCTACGAAAATTTTCGTAAGTCACAGTGTCACAAGGTTTCTGTGCGAAAGGTCCCCTTGAAGACTCGAAATTTGCCCAAAAAGGGTCAAAAAAGGGGGGTAAAAACGAAAAAAAATTCGTAAGTCACACATGTCCCAGGGTGTCATACGAAAGGTCCAGTTCGTAAGCGTTGTCACACCCCAAATGGCCTTACGAATTGAACGAAATACTACAGTATCGGATTTTTCCGATAAAAACCGTCATAAACCACCACGTGACACAAAGTTCCCGTCAAAGCACGTGACACATCATGTTCACTTTGCCGCATGCGTTACTCTTGGCCAGCAGCCGCGTCGCAGCGGCCCTTTATACCCCGGTCTTCACCCACCCGTGACGCCACTGTCAAGAACATTGTCGAGAAAGAAGGTGGGAGCAGCGAGTTCTTTGCAAGCCCTGTCCAAGTCGTCTCCCGTCGCAGCCCCGTGTCGTCGTGCGCTCTCTTGTCCCCCGGACGGTGCCCCACTAGCTCATGTAAGCTGCGCTTTTGGAATCAAGTTGAATCTGTCTGACACCCACGAGCGTGTTGACTTACAGTGCTTGCGCCGAGACGTCCACACCGAGTCTCTTTCCCAGTACCATTGCTCGTCATGTGCAGTCATGTCCAAGCGGTCCGCGTCGCTGAGTCCATGTGCTCACACTTTGTGTCCTGCCTGCCTCACCTCTGCCCTCAATGTTGTCGACCAACTACCGCTCTGCTGCGTCGTCTGTGGCGCCACCGTGAAGGCCTTTGGGCTTGTGCACGCACCTCCGGTCATCCCGGGAGGAAACTTCGAGCCATTCTGCCTACACCCCTCCACTGACGAAAATCCCGTGCTACGCCTCGATAACGTCCCCTGGGACATCACCCCACCCGCCATCCTCACTTTCCTCGGCGTGTCTTCATCCTCCGGGGCTCGAGCGCACGTTCTCCTCGACCGCTTTGGCAAGACCCAGTCCCACGCATTCATAGAGCTGCCTTCCGAGGCTTCCGCCTGCTCCGTTCTCCGTGGCGAGCACCGCGGGACCCCCATGCTAGGCGTTGGCCGCCGGGCCCGCGCCATCACCCTTACCCGTTCCTCTCAGGCCGCCCTTATGGCCGCCCTCTTTCCCTCCGCCGTTACCGGTGACCCGGCGCCCTCCCTTCGTGGCGTTTTCCGGCCCTCACTTCTCGGCGCGCTCGAAGTCATGCGTCAGCCCGACCTCACGGACCTCCTGTGGCTTATACGCACGCAGAATGCCCCTTTTGTCAAGGCGCCCAGCCTCCCTTTCTACGCACTCACGAGCATACTTGCCAAGTTCCCGGCTGACCGCGACGGTCCCGTGTTCCGGGCCAGCCGCCGCATCCTGTACGACGCCACGCTCGCCGCGATGGAGGTCTTGCTTGCGCGCAAACTTGAGGATTCAGCGCTGATCAGTGTTGTCCGTAGGGCTCCGACCCGGCCGTTTAACGTGACGGCCCGTAGCAAAAACGGCCGTCACCATGGACTGGACAGCCCCACCCATCCGTCGACGTGAGCTTCAAGGTCGCCTGACAGACGGGTCGCGAGATGGCCGTCGCGACGGGTACATATCCCCACTTCTAATAGAGAAGACAATGTATTGAGGTTGTAATGAGTTGAACATATGTTAAAAAAACTTGAAGACATCCCACTAAAGCACCTCTTCACGCTTCCTAACCCTGGCCCTTGCCACACGTAAACGAGCCTTCACGAACATGAGTGTCTTAATCGTTTCTGCCTTCAAATACCAAAAGCAAGGATGGCAAGCGCACCACTAAACGTCGGAAACAAAAACAGCAAGACGATTAGAGTAAACCATTTGAAAAAGCCCGATACAATCGTTTCAGGCCTAGATGCAAAGAGCGTCCCCGAGCTGAAGGCTAAGTCAGTAGGCGGCTGGAAAATGAATGCTGTAGATATCAGGGAGTAGCTTGCTTGGGGGGCGGTCATCATATTTGACCAAAACTCGCGGCCCCATGAGAGATAGCAGCCTTCAAAGATATCGGAGACCTCGCCCTTTAATAGTCCGGTGATGTGCCTACGGCGCGGCTGAGAGCGGAGCGAAAAAAAGGGAAACGGGACGCAGGGACGACGAGGGACTCGGAGACCAACGGAGGGACTCGGAGACCAACGTGGGGCGCTATAGAGACGGCGAGGACGAGGCGGGAGGGAGAGCGAGAGCGACGAAGATGAGAGGTTCTTAATTCAAGTGCAGAGAGGGGAAATTCTTCGTTATTGTTGAGAGTTCAACTACCTAGCTTTTATACAAGAAAGAGACAAATAAATCGCAAATTGGTAAAACAGGATAGTTCCTTGAAACCAGGGGTAGGGGAATGGTCGCCGAACCCAGAAAGGTTGAATTATGATGATTAAATTGTCAGGGTTGCGCAAGCGTGGACTGGGACCGGGGAGAGTTCAAGAAATGGCTAATGGGACCTGCGGGGCCTGGCGACGGTGGGTGGAAATGGAATGCGCCCATCATTTATTTGTTCCGTAAGGCACAGCCTGTCATTCATCGCCCGATCACTCGGATACTCGGGTTGGATTCCGGGGTGTGATGCCACGCGGAGCTTCAGATGTATGCGGGCCAATCAACAAGGCCGCATTTTGAACACTTAGTATCTCAGCGGGGTACACAGAATCTGGCAGAAATAATCAAAAAATGCTCATGTTTTCGTGCTTTTTCCATGATGGAGGATGAACATATGATGAACAAGAAAAAGTTCATTCTCTCATGTTCGATCGAGTTCCTCTCGTATCTTCAGATTAGAGTGTCTTAGGACATCATTTCCTCTGGTACCTTGCTGAATGTAGTCTCTCATAGACAACGCTACAACAGAAGAAGCTCGTGCCTTGCATGTTTTATGTTCAACACGTGCCGCGACAGTCATTGGTTCTACGGACGTGGAGTGTACAACGCAGCAAAACCCGATTTTCGCTCAAGAAGTTGGAAATAACATCTACGAAAGTTGTAATACAGTAGGATTTGTCATAATGCATAGCGTTGGTGGACCCCCAAACCCTATGCATTATGAGCAATATGCATTATGAACACCCCTCTACAGTGAGAAGAGGGGGTTTGGTGGATCCAAAACACTCCCTGATCCTATACAATATGAGCCATTATGCATTACGACCTTATGCACTTTGACAAATCTGACTGTAGTGTAAGAGAACAAACAAACATATTCATTCACCATATTACCCCCTGTATTCCTTTGTGGCCGCGTACCCAATAGATATCTCGAATTAACCCCTGCTTTCTCAACATCCTGATTTGCATTTTAAAAAAAAGAATGGAATGGGGAGGAAAATGTGGACAAAATGGTGAGAAAACATGGAGAAATCTGGTCTAATTGGGGCTAACTTTCGCAAGTGTCCTCGTACCCAATACATATCTCGAATTAACCCCTGCTTTCTCAACATGTACACCCTGATTTGCGTAAAAAAAACAAATGGAATGGCGAGGAAAATGTGGACGAAATGGTGAGAAAACATAGAAATCAGGTCTAATCGGGGGTAACTTTGGCGAAAGATTTACCCGAAGTTGTAGCTCTGGTAATCGGGTAATCAAAGAAATTTAGTCGCATTTCGGAGAATTTCCTGGTAATCTGGGGGAATTGCCCAGGGAGCATATTCCTGTTCCCCGAGTTGTACCAGTCTGTATACAACCGAAGTACTTAAGCTTGCCACATTATTTCAGTGTTTTGTATACAGATTGGTAACGAGTCTAAGTACCGAAAGGCACCGGCGGTAAATCAAGAAGCCGTCAAATTGCGGCGCCGCCTGTGTGACTGCTTCTCTGCTAGCTCCCAATTTGGCCTCGCGTGTAGTCTGAACACCCATTCCTGTCGGCTATCGCTTCTAGACGAGAACACCGAGGCACTCAAGGTCTCTGAAGAAGCCGTTGACCATCGACGACGGCTCACTCAATCCGATCCGGCAACATTCCAAGAGTCGCTGGCTGGCGCGCTGGATACGGTTTCGAATATTTTCTGTAGAGTGGGGCGATACAAGGACGGTCTCGCGGTCATCACTGAAGCCCAGGAGATGATTTCAGGAATGAAGCCATCCGTATCAAAACGCTACACCAGTGCCCTTTTCCTCTGCTCGAGATCCAACTGCCTGTTTGGCCTTCGGGAACCGTCCGGGTGCCATAAGGAGGAGATTTCCCTTCATGGAGCTGATGCTGCAAGCAGGTTGACACAATTTTGCGAGCAGCTTAAAAAGTGTGTTTCCCAGTGTGTTCTTTGGGAATCTAACGCAAATCTTTTGCAGTTTGCTTCTTGAAATTGAGCAGGGACTTGGGAAATTACAGAACCCTGAGAAGAAAGGCTTTCGTACTCGCTTCAAGGAATTTGGCCGGTCTACGAGTGTTGGGGATGAGCTCAAGAAATACAAGAGCCGTGTCCACCAGCTCCAGCAGAATTTCATAGTAAGTACATTACTTGCTTATATGTCTGCTCCTCACACATGGCCCAAGACTTCTTCTGTCGCACAGCTAAGGATACACGGTACATTTGTCTCCTCTCTTGTCCGCCTGCTAAAGTGTATTGGATATAGCACGAGGATCTGCAACTCAGCCTCCACCTCTTCCCTCGACACCAGTCTGTCCTCCGCCCACACGGATATTCCGTGGACAAAGAGACACTTTTATGGCAACGTAGAGTGAGTTGCTCTGTTGTGCAGCGAGTTGCTCATGATCCGTGTGATGCCGTGGCCTGCCGTGTGCTGGGGACCCCGTAAACCACTCTGACTGTCTTCTATTGGTCTTCTATTGACCCAAGAACGACGATTGGTATATTATAGAATTACACAAGAGTGCAATAAAATAAAAGATAGCCAAGATGTAGGCACCAAAATTTATCCACCTTTTGCGCACTTTCAACCACTTCGTTCTTACGGATGGAACAAGCAAGGACTTGTTTTTGACACGAGTGAGACGCGATTTGATTGAGGCCTTTCAGCAATTATGACCTCAGGTGCCTGGTCACTATTGCATTGTACTTGGCATAGTATGCAGCAGAACATTTGTATGCCCTGAGGTTTTACTTGCAGGCAATGGATGTTGATTTTCCGATATCTCGGGGATGGGTACAAAGTGCTCATGTCCAGCCGCCGCTTTTGTTTGTTGCTGATAAAATTTGACTGAAGCTTACATCCAACTCTTGAGGCCTGAGGTCGTATCAAGGCTGCGCTCAGGACAAGTCCGAGCCAAGAATTTTGATTCAGCTTTTGATTCTGTCTTCTCTAACTGGTTATCAAGTTCAACTATAAAATTTGAGTAACCTTGCTTTGAGCAATGTGAGATCAGAACCACCATTTTAACAATCATTAATACCCCGGGTAAAGTGGGTTGACAATGTTTGTGGGCCGAGATGTCTTGGTGTTCGGACCAACTCTCCAACTTGAACCTGCTAATTCTCTACAATAATCACTTCTGGTAAAGGCCAGTGTGGCTCAAGTGCTGTAATCACATCCTTAAATTTCATGACAACATGTTGCATTTCTGCTACTGAAAATGCCAGTGCTATTGACAAATATTCTCTGATCCGGCTCAAAGTGCTTTGCTATCTTTCCCTCTCCTTTGTCCTGTCACTAATAGACCTATTCTATTTGCTATTCAGTATCATTGTCTTGTATATTTATTCAACACCAGATTTCATTGTTGTTCTCGAGATAAAGTAGAATACTCCGGAGTGGTTCAAGAGTGGTTCACGGGGTCCCCATCACGCGGCAATGCAAAGCAGTGCTAATCCGAGTCAGGAACTTCAATCAAATTGATGGGCGAGAACGAGTTCGCCGAAACGGCAATATTGATCTTTTGATCACTAACAGAAGCAAATTAATTAGGGCGAAACGAGAGAAAGACCAGTGACGCATGCGACATCCAATAAATGGCATGGAGAATCTTTGCCGTTGTTTTTGGGGCCGTGGCGCAGTTCCCAGCGAGGGGTTTGCAGTGATACCGATAGATCTCTTCGTAAGCTGATTCACTGAATTTGATCGATTGGCGAGTCCCATTTAGCTGGTATTCCGCTAGTGCACCATCCATATTTGCCGATTTCTTTGCGCCCGCTACAAACACAGACTACTTCAAGGTGTCAAATGTCAGTTGTTCGCCTTCATCTCAGCCCATAACTTCACACTCGCAGGTTATGTTCACGTTGCAATTGTTCGAATTGGGCTGATTTACATAGTTCGAACTCCGTAGATTATGTAAATTACCACTTCACAGGGAAGAAGATCTAAGCATCGTTCATGAAATGCCACCTTTAATCATTTTTAGCAAGGTTTCTCACCCTCGCACTTCTGCGAGGTGCTACAGCTAACTTCTTCGATGGCTGTAGATAAACATTCAGAAATAAACCAATGTAAAAGATCAAATTTGGACCTTCTCGATTGGAATACCCTTGGCGACAACTCTGCGAGACTTTGTTTTCGATGACCAGTCAGAAATAGATCGCTATCGAGGATAAAAGTTGGAACCTTGACCGTTGGCCCAGGTGGCTCCGAGTCTGAATGTGTCGTTGCCCGCAGACTAGGCGCCTCTTTCATGATGTTTCTTCTCTTTGGGGGGACACCCTTGGCAGCCCCTGAGCGAGGCTTTGTTCTCGGCTATTATTACCAGTCAGAAGCAGATCGCTATCGAGGATGAAAGGCGGAACCTTGACCACTGGCTCAGGCGGCGAAACAACTTCTTCGTCCGAGTCTGAGTCTGTCTTAGGCAACTCCTTCACGACGTTCCTTCTCTGTTGGAAGACACTCTTGGCAGCCCCTAAGCGAGGCTTTGTTCTCCGCTATTATTACCAGTCAGAAGCAGATCGCTATCGAGGATGAAAGGCGGAACCTTGACCACTGGCTCAGGCGGCGAAACAACGTCATCGTCGGAGTCTGAATCTGTCTTAGTAAGTACCTCCTTCGGGACCTCTGTTCCCTTTATTGGGATAGGCTTGGCTACGCCTCTGTGTGGCTGTTTTCCCTTCTGTGACCAGTCAGGCATAACCGCTATCAAGGATGAAAGAAAAGGTCGAACCTTGACTACTGGCTCAGGCTGTTGAAGAGCGTCATCTTCCGAGTCTGAGTCTATCTTAGGAGGCTTTGTTTCCTTGTATTACCAGTCAGAATAGACCGCTATCATCAAATATAAAGTTGAAACCTTTATCAAGACTCTCTTTCGCTCTGATGGTTCAGGCGGTGTCATAATCTGCCGATAAACATCACGCATAAGGAATTGAACACAAAAGTTACCTTTCTGACAATCTTGCGAGCTTCACTGGCATCATCGGACGACAAAGTCGTCTGTTGCTGACGTTAAGCGATGGAAATATGGAACATCAAACTAAAAGTTGTTACCATATTCTTCGAGAGAGTTTCGACGGTAACCTGGAGGGACTCCAACTGTCCTCTGAGTTGGCTAATTTCTCCCCTTAAATTAGCTATCTGCTGGGGTGTGGTCTCGCCAGAGAATTCAACGGCGACGGGATCGCGGTGAGATGATTGCGAGTGATGGGAAATGGTAGCCGCTACGAGAATTAGCAATTCAAATCTCTGGTAGTTATTTGCTTGGGAAATACCATCTGCGTTGCGTTCGTCTGAATCTTCAGAATTATTACCTCCCGATTTAACCAACGGAAGCGACACTGGAACTTTTGTTCCTTCATTCAAGTGCTCCCACGCAGGATCTGTAGCGTGGCTTTCTGCACCAGGAAGCTTAAGGACACGTGGTAGCAAATCCTGCTCTTCGGCCCCTGAAGTATGTCTGTTAGCGACCACAGGCCATAGCGAACGTGCCGATACCATCTCTGTCACTATTATCTGAATCCCTGGAAACATTGTCTGGATCATCCGACTCATGGGGTCGTGATCCCAGTTGGGGCAATCCAACTGCAGGTCCGTCAGGCCGACCATAATAAGGAGACGCTTTGTCTTGGTCTTCGAGCTTTCGAGGTTGAGAATGTCGTTTCAGAGGGAGGAGCGAATCGCCTGAAAGAGCAGACCCCTCCCCTGAAGAATGATTAGTAAAATGTAGTCGCCAGAAGTTTCATGGCACCACCTGCGCTCTTCTTTTCTGAATCACTAGAAGCATCCGATTTGATCTCGGTCACTTCTGGCCTTTCACCCATGGCAGGACTTGATCCAGGAGAGAGTGAATGATGGTTCATAATCTGGCGTGGGTAGAAATTCGTAGAATTCGAGATATCTATGTTGTTGTTGGACCAGCCAATTGCGATTAAGTTTAGCTCAAAATTGAGGCTCATTTATATGGTGATGGATGCCGTGGGTTTCGTTGTAACTGCATCATTTATGATCGCATCGCTAAAAATAACAATTGAACGCCACCCGCGGGTCAAATCACACGTGCACTGCGTAGGGTCTTGTATTTTATTCCCCAGGAGTTATAAACCGGTTTATAATTCTCGTTTATAAACGTGCGCGCTACAAACTACCCAAAATCTCGGTTTTTCAGCCTCCCCGTCCTAAATTTTCTTTCCAGGAGCGTTGTTACCCTTCTGGCCGGCACGCGAACAATTCTCCAAGGCTCCGTCTTGCATTTGTTTTACACTTCCACGGTGCATTAAAAACCCAACCCAACCTTCAGGTGTGTCTTCCAAGCGAATTCTGCACGAATCCTCATGTCCGAACAGTAAATGTTAACCCGTGTGGATCCATCAACGAAGTATTTCACCGAATAACTCGGTGCGTACGGCATTTTAATGCTAACCAGCGATACAGGCACATGGATGGCACAAACAATCATTTGGACACGTTTTGCGGTGCCCGAGATGCCCGATTTCCTCGAAGGTTTGAACGCGCATTCAGGTTCAAGGTTCGGCGTTCAGAGGAAAGTGCCCCGAACGCGAACCGAACCGAACTTTTCCAGCACTAGAAATTCCACGCCTTCACACTGTTCTGAGTAAGCACCGTAACCCAGGTTTCCGAGTTCGCATGATTGCGGTTAAAAAAAATGTGTGCCGGTTATTACCTTGAAATGCGCTCAACGGGTGAGCCAGTCACTCGGTTTGGAAGTCCACCGCATCTCAACCATTCTGTCTGCGACGTTGGCAGTAGTAAGGATGGTTCCTGTCCTCTCTGTTCAACTGTCTGGAACACACACTTGCAACTTCTGAATTTAAACTGCAGGCAGCTTTCCTTGACCATTATTGCAGCCTCGAATTTTTCACTAGACATCTAGAAACACGGAGACCTTAAACTCGTTCGGAATGCGCAGAACTACTGTTTGGTATCTAGTCAGTTTCTCCGGGGCACAAACCTCACTCTAAAAAGTAACCTCGTACCTACATACCTGATTTTGGGCCGCTACAGCTGCTGGGCCTGCCGAGGTGCCAGGATAGTCCGGGATCTGTCATTCCGCAGGTTCTCCTGCTATCACACATATATTTTTCTCCGTTCCATCGCTTGTATGTAGACCCCAACTATATAGGATAGTCCCTAGCCCCTTCTTGTATCATTCCGGAATGAAGTGGCCTCAATTTTGCGCCTGCAGAACTTAATTGACGGGGTGGCCGGTTAGCTAGTATTTGGCCTTGTTGGGGATGCCAGCGGAAATAAATTCACTGGTCCATTAACACTTCGTGTAAATTCGAGCAAATGGTTTGAACCATTCACAGGAGACCTACCTTCATTTCATCACGTAACTTATTTATGTCCGACTTCATTCTCGCGCACCACCCGGAAGACATTGAACTCAACGGCGTCCCCATCTGTCATGTTGAGCATGCAGACGACATTCTCACCGCATCAGCGGCACCGTCTGGTTTTCAAACTCACCTTAATGGAGCTCAAGTGTGGTCAAACAATAATGGGTGTGAAACGTCCATTGCCAAATGTCTATATCAAATATTTGAACCACGGCAGAAAGCCTACCCAATGTTTCATTTGGGTGGGAGAGTCATCAAGCAAGTACAGAAGGCCTGCTACCTTGGCATCTGGCTCGAAACGGGGACGAAATTCTTATGGAGGGAGCATTACAAAATTAAAGCTAGAAAGGCGACCACAGTTGCCAACGTTATCCTGGGACTGGACCGCTTTGTTGGGCACTTACCTGCGTGGGATGCCAGAACTCTATACATGGCTCGAGTGGATCCGTATCTCACGTCTGGATGCGATGTTTGTCTAGACATTGACCTCAAGAGTCTCAAGCTGCTGGAGCGGGTGCAACTTCGGTTTCTGAGACGCATGCTCGGTGTTGGATCCCGAAGCCTACGGGCAGTTCTCTTTTCGGAAACTGGAATATGGCCAATAAAATACCGCAGAGTTTACCTTGCGCTGAAGAATCTCTGTTATCTGCTTGAACTAGACCAGTGTGGAATGCACTGCAACAATCCCTTTCTTTGGCTCGTGAAGGCAGAATCTCATGGATAAATGACCTCCGCATTGTCTTGTCGCGTCTTTATATCCCTGTGGACTTGGATATATCTCCTGATATCAATGTTGCGATCGTCGAACTCGCCATGAAGGCTGTCAAAAAATCCATGGAAGCGTGGATAGACGATGAAATAGAATCTTCATCGCGAGTGCGCGATCTCCTCGTTGGACGACTCGAAAAGGACAAGGAGACTGGGAAGTTGGTTAAAAAGTCGTTGGACTTCCGCCATTACCTCAGGGTAAAGCAACCTGAGCACCGCAAGGCTCTGACAAAGATGATCTTATCAAGCCACAGCCTTGCTGTTGAACGCCGCCGCTGGAAGGAACGTGGCAAGAACATCGTGCCCCGCCAGTGGAGACTCTGCAGGTTCTGTTACATTTACGTGGAAGACCCGGCACATGCGATGTTCAGATGCGAACACGCAGAGCTCGTACCAATTCGTCAAGTATTTCTTGACAAATTGAACATCGAACTCCCTGGTTTTCCCCAACAATTCCCCGACCCACTGCAACTCTTCCGTGGGCTCCTCCCGAAAAGAGAAATCACACCGTTACTCGCAAAATTGGCGTATGATGTTCTCAAAATATTCGACTCCGTACCAATCCTCCTGGTTTCTGAACCAGTACCAGCAATTTGAACCCCTCAAATCTGGCCCCATTACACTGTTTTGGACGACTTGATTCATCGATGTGTTGGCTGGCTGTGGACCTTCTTCGGAAGTTGAACACGCTAATCTCGTCGACTGTGGACCTTCCTCGGAAGTTGAACACGTTGACTTGTGGTTCGTGCATGCTTTCTGCAAAGGGAAGACATATGACAGCTTCTTGTGTACTGGTGGACACCGGGGATTTTTACCTGGGAGGAGTGGACTCCTCCCGCACACCAGCTCTTCAACTGGTGGTCAGGTCCTAAGGGTTTTAACCGGTGGTCCTGCCTACTCGAGGCCGGCCAGTCCACAGTTGCCTAGCATCTTGTGTGCTCGATCCCCTGGAATGATTGTGTGCTCCGTTGGCATCTTGTGGTATTTGATGTATGGATAACCACCCGTACACCACTACATGTTTGTCTTCGGTAGACTCGTTGTTCATGTTGTGGACCACGCGAGTATAATAACCCCCCCGTAGTGGATTGTATATGGACAGTATGGCCCTCGAGAACTAGCGACAAATGCTAAGGTGGCCGGTTACCCAGTCGGTAATAGTAGCATGCAGTATCCGGGTATATATCAGTTATGGCCAAACAGAGACGTTTCAAGGGCTTGAATGCTTGTAGAGTGTGATTCATTTCTAGTCAATTAGTGTCTAAGAAACTTGAATGGAGCAGATACGGGCTTTTGATGTTCCCACGGGAGGACCATCAATTCCTAGCCATCCACTTTTCGGCAACATCAGGAGAATAGGAGGAAGCAAGCCCCCACAATAAGAATCGAGAGCTGTTTAGCCTTGGGCAAACAACCTGATTGGCTGCTGGCAACCCCGCCATTCCGAGGGTGATGGAAAATCGGTCGCGAGAGCGATTGTATAAAACCGAACCTGCCCGGCGGGCCAAACCCTCGGCAATCTGAGGCCATTTCCGGCCAAATGAAACCCTTGGAATGACCGATTTTTAAGTCCCGAAGACATTTTCATTGCGAACATTTCTCCAACTTTAGATTCCGCCCACGTGCTTCAAGGGCCTTGTATTTAAGCTATTACTGTGTTTTCCATTCATTTTGAAACATGTGCTTCAATGACCTTGCCTTGAAGCCATTATTGCGGTCCAAAAGGCATTCATTTTGAAACACATGCTTCAATGACCTTGCAGTTAAAACGCGACTGTTTCAATTCCACAGCAGTCCCATTTCTCGCGCTTTAGATTCCGCCCAGAGCCATTATTGCGTTATGCGCGGGCATTCATTTTGAAAGGCGTGTCTCAATGTCCTTGTATTTAAGCCATTATCGGACTTCAAGTTTGCGGGCGTTGCGCCCTTTACTATGCCTCACTCCCTGCAATCATGGAATTCAAAGTCACGCCGGGAACTTTTCCGCACGTGACGGTGGCCGACGGGCGGTGGGCGGCGCAGCCCCTATCTGATGCAAGGACTACTGGGTAGACCTATCCGACGATATATCTGAAGACTCTGCTTCGGACGTCCTGGAGGGGTCTGATTCTGAGTTTCATGATGGCTTCGAGAAAGACCGCCATGGCAGCGCAGATGCGGAAGTCATTACACCTCATGGCGGAGGATGATTGAGACTAGGATTCGATTTTATTTATTAGCTGGATCGAAATAATAATTGGGGCTTGACATGATCAGTCGCATTGGACAGGGGCAGGGTGAAAGTGATGCTTTGACGTTGCATTGACGTTTGATCGGTGCTGTGACGTTTTGTAACTGACGCGGATCGGCGTTGATTGACGCAAGCAATGCCACACTGCCGCAGTGTCACACTCTAGTCATATAGTTCCTATTCGTGTCGTCAAATGTTGTTGCAACGCAGTATTTCGTGCGTATTTCCTTCAATTCTCATTCAGTAACCTGTGTGCAAAATTAATATCGCCCAACTGACCATGTGTGAACCCGTAATATGTATTACATCTCCTGCGAATATAATTCAAGATGTGGCATGTTCGCCATTGTAACGATTCATACACGACACCAGGTGTCCCCACAAACTTCCTAAACATCAGAATTAGAGCTCAGGGAGGCTTGTTGCAACTTTCAGGTTGAGAAGAACAGGGGATGTTGTCAAACAGTGCAAGTCATACAACCAAAATATCAACCACTAGAAGGAAATCTAAAGAGACAGGTCTGACCGAAATTGCGCTGGCTATCACACAAGCAATGTCCCGTGAAAATCCGGTTTGAAATGGCTCCAAACAGGGCAATTTACTGATTTGATGCGAAACTCGGCACATCAAGCCATCATTAAATTGCATTTGGGTGCACAGCCTCGAAACTAGGCACACCAAGCCACCATTAAATTGCATTTGTTTGCATTGGAATGCAGAGCACAAAGCCTTCCTGGAAAGGCCCTGGGGCACTAGAAGGAAATCTAAAGAGACAGGTCTGACGGGTCGTTGTGGGTGTATACGATCAGCATGACGCGGCGGGCATTGTCATCAAGTACAAGACTCGACTTTGCGTTATGGATACGTCCCAGCTCACCGGTATCGATTTCCCGATATCATTTACTCCCGTGGTTAAAACGGAATCGCTTCGATTTCTCATCGCTCTAGCTGCGAAGCTGGACTAGGAATTCCATCTTATCGATGTCGATTCTGCTTTTCTCAACAGCTACCTACGTACATTGTGGGTCCAACGGCATACTCCTCCCACTCCATCAGACCGCACATACGTTACGCGTATATCAACGCGATTGATAAGGGGTAGAGTATTAACGGCAGAACCAGGACTGGGGGACCAATGGGACAACGTGCCGAGGAGATTTCTTAGGGATTGCAATCTAACAACAGTTTCCGGAGGCCGTAAGGTGGAATGATAATAACTTATAGGGACGCATATAAAGTGTGCGGCTTCTGCGACGTCCTTCTCTCGGCACACTACCATCGCCTTTATCCACCTGGATGAGAACCTTTAGGCAGACTCGCCGGACAGCTACCACCGTCCTTGCAGGGGACTTTGATGTGTGCCCTCCCCACGTCCCGATGCTGCGGACAGATAATGACGAGATAGAGCACGAGAAGAGGAACGAGCGCAAGAGAAAGCGGGCTAAGCTTCCTGTGAAGCGGATCGAGGCAGTAGATGATGTGCCGGTGCCAAGTGCCAGTCCATTTTCCATAAAAGCACCTTCAGCCGCCCAGACATCCTTCTGGCTTGCGCGGCCATCCATCCATATTGCCACCATGCAGCGAGCAGCATCCGTGACTCCACCACTGCTTCTACCATCTACTCCCCCATCGACGCCGGGACCATCCAACTCATTCAACACGTCGCGGACATCCTTCTAGCGGCCCCGCCCCGAAGATTACGAGGACTTGGCTCACAACGACCATCCGCGTCCTCCGCCTCTACCGAGGATGCCACGCACCGTAAGGTTGGGTGGAAGGCTCCCCCACACCGTCGGAAAAGTTGATCAGCTTTGCCCCGGTCCTACCTGGAAGACGAACGCGCAATGGCAAAAACTTTGATGCGATTGGGGTAGCCAAAGACGGATGGATCTAATCCCTACGTGGCGGGTTTCCCCGGTCTTATCGTCGCGCCCATGTGTACCACTCCAGCTCGGACAAAGCCAACGAAAAAGATTGCACCAGCCACATTGTCTCCCCCCATTCTAGTTAATTGTTGGCCTTAGTGTAGTAGTCAAGATATCTAGTGCACTTCCGTTTCTGAGTCGAATCTCTTCAAACAAAATCCTGGCATCATCCTTGAGAAATTTCAGGACTTCCCAGATGGTTTAACACACACCATACCTACACCGGCAATTGTCCCACACGTGTCCGCCAGCTGGCTGTGACACGTAGGACACATACAGTGGCCGACAAAAGTAATGCACGCAGTCGTTTGGGCCCATCTGTCTATCCTGCTGTGTATCTGATATCTAATCTACTGGCTTGAGTCAAGTTCTCTCATGAGTCTGCTACCATCCCGCCACCGGTCGCCCGCTACAAGCATGACCCCCCGCACGATCTTCAACTAGTGTCAAGACAAGACCTTCTCAAGACCTCCTCTGTACGAACTCTTTTCCGTTCCTTCAACATTCTCGGACGGATGCAACGTCCTCAAGCCCTGGATGGATCAAATGTCGTCGAACCCAAATGAATCAAAATGCCATCAAGCCGAAGATGTCTCACAACGTCGCCTCGTCGCGCCTACCTTCCTCTCCTCCCTGGGCTCCCCATCCTACCCGCGCATCCACAGAGGTCGGTTGTCGAATATTATCGGCATTTTCTTGGTCTCATCTTCTTTTCAGTTGACCACCGCGCAACGCGCCCATGACATGCTGCCATTATTCGCATGTAGGACTTTCAAAACAAGCCAGTGAGTTCTTATGCTCTCGTTTCCCCTCCATTCTGAGCCCGACGTCAGGGAATTTGCCTAGTCGTCTTCGGTTATGTAGTCAGTATATAGTTTTCTGTAGCGTGAATGCATTTATTTCACATTCAGTTGCAATGTGTGTGCGAGAGGACTATCCCACTGCTCCTAGTTATTGGTGAATACTCGATGCTATTGGCTGCTACCAAGGTCCGCAGTCAAGGATACCAGGAGCTATGGTAGTCACGCGCCAGAGCTACCAGTGGCTACCAAACCTTAGCAGAGAGCTACCAGGTGCCATATAATGGGGACTTGACTACCCAGCAACCGGGGCTACTGAAGCTATCAGACGCTACATAGCCAAGAGTTTTTTTCCTGATGAAAAACCAAGTAGGGGAGCAAGAAGGGAGGCAGCAACCCAACATGAATGAAATACGAGCCGACCAGGAATAATTTAAAGATACTCTTCATCTGCTGCGAACCAAAGAGGCGGTGAAGAACTTGAACATGCTTGCACTCCCCGCAGGCGGGGCCTGAGTTCCAATTGATGGGCAGGTCGAAATCACTGCACTGTACTCCCCGTGAGCGGGGCTTGAATTCCAATTGATGGGCAGGCTCAAATGACACGCAGAATCGCGTTCTCCGCTAAATTGACCCGGCAATTCACAACCAACGTGACTCGGAGCCAGGCGCCGCAACCGATTATACAGTATGTTGGAAATAGAAAGAGCGCAAATGGAGAAGGAGCGATGGGAATAGGGAAAAGGCCTCAAGAGCCTCAGACAGGTGGCCACAAGGCCAAATGGATCACAGACAGGTGGCGACAAGGCCGGTCTCAGATAGGGGGTTCTCAGAAAAGTGGCTGCAAGGCAGGTTATTGAGCTCTACCTACACACTTATAAACTGAAAGTGGCCTCCCGCTGTCCGTTGTGCGTACGCCGTCGGCCCGTGTACATTACCAATACGACGGACAATAAGATGTCGTCCGTGACCACCCAAATCCAACACAATATTGTCGGGGGTGTTGGGCAGGGAAAGGGAAACACGTACCACTTTTAGGCGCCCATGGGTGCAAACTATTGTTTTGAAGTCACCGCACATGTACTCAAAGATTTTCAACATTATAAGATGTACGACAAGATTTATTGCGCTATATCTACACGACGACAATATAGTACAAGTCCCGTGCCAGCGTGCACCCGATCTTGTTATCGCGCATGGGATGGTTGGAGCCAACGTCTGGTATCCCATCCGTTTCATTCATCTGAAAGTACCTCAACGACTGAATTCAAAATAGGTGGCTTCAATGGGTGTGATCCAACTTACCATGCTTTGATGTTCAACCCTCAATTCGACGTACCGAATTGCGCGGGGATCTCAGCATGGACACCAAGCACTTCAACCCTGCGGGTACTGACAGCTTGCCCCTGCTGTCACGGTAACGACGGCAGCTACCGCCACGCCTGCTTCCCCGTTTACATTGCTGACCTCATCTCTGCGGCACTTCCTATCGCCGCTGCTAGCCAATCTGCTCAAACGACTACGCCTACGGCTGCTGCTTCTCCACGGCTGTGCAATCCGTCTTTAATTCTTCACGGTGTTTTATAGAACTGGCATTATGTAACATCCCGAACTTTCGCCGTGGGTAATTCAGCCGGGTGAGTGATCTATCTGCTTCTATCTGGTCCCCCATGTTGACCCCATACTGGCGTAACGGGCCGCCGGGCGTTAAGAAAATGATGTTCTCACGCGTCCGCCGGCGATCAAACGGTCGACAACTTTGGATCAACCCATCACTTCGCCTCGAAATAAAGCATGTAAGGCCGGCGAGCGGCACAGCCCGCTACCCGATGTAACTGAATTCAACTATGGCCATGCAACGGCCCTTCATCAAAAGGCACAGGCGGTGGAACACAGTCTGGGTGCAGCCATTTGTAGGAGTCCAGTAGATTAGCCTGGAACTGGTGCAAGTTCCGGACAACATATGCTCTGTAATTTTAGCACGTAGGCACTTAATTGTTGATTTTTCTGGAACATCGATCGATCCAGTGAAATGCAGCAATTGATAGAAGAACGGGTTTTCGATGACTTTCAAAAGGAGTTGAAAAAGTCGGCAATTGAAGCAGATGAACAGAGCATTTGCTGTTGTCATAGTGTCCATCTGCTTTCGTATAGTTGCACAGATTTAAATCGGACAGTCCAAACACCGGCCGCAGATATATATAAAGTGGCAGCCAAGTGTGATAGATTTTCAGTAGGCTTTTGCTTATGGTCAGCCTCAAGACAAATATTCAAGCTCCCGTCGCAATATGATGAAGGATAATACGTCGACATTGCACCAAAAGTCATACTGGCATGCAGAATGGCATGTAAATCAAGAGATTGCTGTATTGTGAATGAATCGGCATGAAAGAAGAGATACGACAACAGGTAGCATAATATCGAAGAAATATATCGCGCAGTAGATTCAATGAGGTCATAGAAGTCATAAATTCAGCAGACAAACTGGCTTGCACAAGCAATTTTGCATGCAGCGACTGGGGGCCGAATTAAAATGAAATCAACTATTACTTGGAGTTCAGTGACTCCATATAACAGTATAAGTAGCAATATAATGATTTTCAAAGCTTGAATAAAAAAACTCCACCCACACCGGGTACAAACCACTTTGTCACCAGAATGGCTTGTGATGGCATTCAACATGTTCAACTTTTCTCAATCCAGTGCCAATTCACCAAGAATTCGCTGCAACATGCTAGGAGCGGATAAATTAGATATATCTGGGATGGTATCGACCTTATTATGGCATGAATTCCTTGACTTTTCGTAACAAGCCGGCCCACGCCCATTTTGATGGTATCAGAGAGAATGGCTTGCGCAAGCCACTTTGTTGCTGAAGAAAAAGAATGATTTCCTGGCACATCCTGGACCCTACATCATTCAAATGTATTCATTGGACAGTTTACATCAAATAATTGAGTATTTCGCCCATTCAGTTGGTTACAGTCAAGACTTTGGTTCAACCGATGTCAACTAACAAGAACCACAACCCAGAATTGATGTAAAAAGGCCAGCTTCAACTCCACTGGAGTATCCACATCCTTTTTCTCGAGCGATCCGTTCAAATTTCCGTTTGAGGTACTGAAACACTTGTGTGGTTCAAAAGTCGGGTGATTAGAACACTGTTTTTGTGCATATCTTTGCGTGGTGAACACTTCTTCCATTGGTTTCAGTACAGGTGGACACTTGGAAGTATTGTCTATCGGTTGAGTTTCACAAGCCCGCTGGCTTGCAAGTGGGGTATGAGTTGCCCTCATCATTTTTCATGGTGACGACGAGCATTCTCCAAATATTGAAATTATGTGACAATTGATGTCCTCGGTACCTATGGGAGGACATATAGTAATGTATCTGCCACATAAAACTCAACACTAGGTCCCTACATGATGTGCAGTGATGCAAGCCACTTTGGTTTTTTTGGCTGATGCCAAGCCGGCAAAATGGCTTGCCAAGCCAACAAAATGGCTTGCAAGCCAAAATGCCGGGCGTGGGCTTGTGAGCCACCAAAATAATCCACGCCCACACCCAAAACAAGCCATTCTGCGCGGGCGCAAGCCACTTTTGCAAGCCAAAAGTGAACTCTCGCAAATACCGAGGTAGCGATCGAGAAGATTCTGCAAGATCATAAGCAGGATTATTCAATTAATCCCGGCAATCATCGGCATGAATAACGGCTTGCACAAGCCGCAGCAAAATGCGGTGAATTACGAGAAAACTGTTGACGAAAATGTGATGCACGGCCAAAATCTGAAAATCATGCTCCCTAAGACCCGTACCTTACGGTAGCGGGAATTTGGCATGGACTGGCCTCACAGGTCCCACTCCCTCCCCCGAGTGCGAAGTCTCCATATAGTTGAGCCTACAGTCATTTATTCATCAAGTGGCCAACTAGCTAGGGTGGCCAACTAGGCAGTCCGCAATAGTATTCAGTGTATTGCCACCATTTGCATTTTGAAAAGCATGACTGTATTGCCGCCGCAATTCTGGCACCAATCCAGAGCCGGTTTTTGAAGCGCTTGGACTTCAAATGGATAGCCTTGATTTTTTGCGGTATTGCCACCATGTACATTTTGAAAACTATGACCGTATTGCCACCGTTTATATTTCGAAACGCGTGCTCGGAATGCCAATCGTATTTAAATTGGCACATAAGTTAAGTAGATAGTAATTATCATTGGTGTATCATTAAAATTCCCACTTGATTAATCTAAAGCGATTCCTTTAGAGTCGCACCCGGTTGGGCTCGTATCCTATGTGGGCCTCGTTTAAATCCTCGCTCGTAGTCCTGATTAATGGCGCTAAAACTGGATTCACCTCCGACCTCACCCCCAAAAAACGGCTCTCGGGCCGTGCCGGAATTGCGACAAGGTGTGATTTCCCTCTAAATACTGCGCTGAAACACAAGCTGAGTGGCTGGAAATGACCACAGAAATCAGGGCTACCCATTCCAAGTCCCAGCGCCTCAGAAGACGGCTCTCGGGCCGTCCCAGACTTGCGGCGGTACTCACATGAGTATAGTAAGTTGAAAAAGTGAAACTTGGATCCGTGGCATACCCGTGGGAACGGGTACTCGGATTCGCGGATATACATACTGACATCGGCTGCAAAGTCCGCAAAGTCGAATTTTCAGAATACACCAAATTATTTTATTCCGGGCCATCCAAACAGATACGGTATGGTTTTAATTGCGCGTACAAGCTTGAAATCACTCAACATTGATCACACAAATTTATTTGAACACAATCGACCCAGAAATGGGCCCAAACTGCCGCGTGCATAACATACGAGCGCCACTGTACGTGGTGCACATACCCCGGGAGAATGCGCCGGTCTGCTCAGCGCGCCACGGGTAGACCATGAATTCAACGAACACGGGGAAAGCAACTGTGGAATTCGGAAAAAGAACCGGTCTCAGGATGTCGGTCAGCAAGAATAGAAGCATAATCATAATGAGAACTCACTTCATACACATGCACACATGCATAGCTTCCCCAATCACAATTTCATCTTTCCCAGTTTTCGGTCAGGGTCCTAAATAGACGGACGAATATAAGTATACAGACATATTTTTTTGGGAGAATCAGGACATGCCTGACGGAAGCGCGATTGCAACGCCTGAGGATCAAGGACGGGCGGCCAAAGTGGACGAGAACTCACTTTGTTGAAGGGTCGTGGAGGCCTGCGGGGCGCACGCGAGGTCAAGTGAGAAGAAGAATTACCCGAATTTCTTGGGTATGAGGCCGCGAGGACATACTTTTGATAAGCGGACGCTCTGTGGAACGGTTAGTACTGCAAAGAAGGGTAAATTTTGAATGATGGTCCGGGACGCCCCAAAACTGGGGCCCGTATGATATCGTTCCACAAGAATTCAAGCGGATACAGGATAGCGTTGAAATACAAGAGCACACCCTCAACAGATTCAGAGCAAACGCCCAGGGCAGCAACATGCCGTGCGGGACGTTAGCGTGCGGACGAGAGCGGTTGCGTCGCATAGCAAAGCGGCGCAAAAGATTGTGCGAAGTGAAATGGAGGAGAAATAGACAGACGTTGACTTACTTTGAGTATGGTGGATATCGCATTATTACTTCAGGTCGCAGAGTATCCTAGATACAAGCCGCTATTGACCCAGCACATTTTCACCGTCACATGATTTATTTCCTTTTCGAGCAATCGTTTACTGAGATGTTGTGTTCTTCCGTATATTTGACTTTAATTTATTGCTGGGGGGAACAGAGCTCCCCCCACAGATTCCATTTTCATTCCAATTATAGACTCACTATAAAACGGGTTGAACCATGCGGAGATCTCAATCTAACCTCAGCCATGCACTATCAAGTTCATCTCCGTGCGTCCAACGCGTATGATGACCTCCACAGTATACAATTATATGCCCACTAACTTTCTAAATAGAGTAGATTCACGTTTTGAATGGTGTGATTCCATACACTCAATCCCTCAGAAAGTAGGCCACAAGTCGGCCATTTTGACCAAAAATGCTCGAAAATTGGCTGTATCAAATCACTCGGTTCAAAATGTGAATATGGTCTATTTAACAAGCCTTTTCACGATATGCACTTGGCGAAAGCACCTGGTTTCTGGAGCGGTCAGAAAATCGGGCATTGAGCAGGAATTTCCTTTTTTGGTAATTTTGAAAGTTGCCGGGAAGTTTCGTCTACATCCATATGACGTGGGATTGGGCCTCTTCGAGGCGGGTGCTGGACCTTTAGGTTCAATTGGAAATCAGTGTTTCTCAACTTGTCAGAATAAATTCAAAACTATTGTGGTCTCATCAAGGTAGTGTTACCACGGCTCGGCTCGAAACCGCTAGTCGCCGGCTCTGAGCCAAAAATAAGCCAGCCGCAGCCACGCATAAAGCCGCGGCTAGCCATTGGCTCGGACACAATTTGGATATGTAATTGGCGGTGCACTATGGATATGCTGTGTGGGGTCTAATGTCTTCTGGGCACCCTCTGTTGACAACCTCTTCAAAATTGAGATAACACCGAGCATGTCTGGCATGGTTTGGATGAGCTTGGAATAAGTTGTTACGGCTCGCGTGAGATCGAGAAGTAGGCGTTGGACTCGGAGAGGCATGATCCCAGTTTCTGTGAACAAGGGCGCGATCATGGAGCGGCGGTGGAGATTGAGCATCTGGCGTAAAAAGCTAACTTGAACTTTGCATAATTGCTTGACGTGCACGTCTTCACTATCTGGCGAAATATCGCATCCATGGATTAGGTGACAGGCGACGCGAGTGTCTTCAGAGTCCAGGCGCTCCTCAGGGCGTTGTTTGGGTCCGCCTTTACCTCCAGGGCACGCTACAAAAAATCTGAAGCCATAGAAAGTGTCGTATTGAGCAAGGCTATCCATTCCTGGCATGCGCGCTTTAAAAAAAAGTGGCGCAACGGATGTCCTGGGATTTTTTCTTTGGCTTGAACCGTCGCTGAACGGGGATTGCCGTCGCTATTGATTCGGCCCGGTCTTCGAAGCACCGCCTCTCTCTGATATGGAGAGCGTTCAGGCCTGTGGTTTAATAGCCAGGGCAGCAACGGGAAATATAAACAGACAGTTTTCCTTAGAATCGAGCTGGCTATCCTCTCGCAATCAGCCGCGAAAAGTTAGGTCTCCATACCAAGTCACGTTTGGACGGCACAATGGGTTGCTATTGATTCGGCCCCGTCTTCACAGCACCGCCTCTCTCTAGTATGGAGAGTCTTCAGGCCTCTGGCTTAACAACCAAGGCAGCAACGGGAAATCTGAACAGACAGTTTCCCTTAGAATCGAGCTGGCTATCCCCTCACAATCAGCCGCGAAAATTTAGGTCTCCATACCAAGTCACGTTTGAACGGTACAATGGGTTGCTATTGATTCGGCCCCGTCTTCGCAGCACTGCCTCTCTCTAGTATGGAGAACATTCAGGCCACTGGAGTAACGAGCAGGGCAGCAACGGGAAATCTGAACAGACAGTTTCCCCTAGAATCGAGCTGGCTATCCCCTCGCAACCAGCCACGAAAAGTTAGGTCTCCATGCCAAGTCACGTTTGGACGGCACAATGTGTTGCTCCACAGTTTGCTTCAATGCTGGATTCTTGCATCTTGCTCCACTGCGATGTCTCGATGTTTATTTCTTGCCTTCAGATGCCTCATTCAGCAGAAGCCGGTGGATATCAAGGTAACTCATTCCTAGAGAATCTAGGGGGTGTACAGACTTCCTAAATGGCTCCATGAATAAATTTAAAGAGGGCAAAAATCTCTGCCTCGATCAAAAAAATGATTTAGATCCCGATTTTCACGGAAAGAAAGTGCAGTAGATGCTGTTTTTTGATTGGATATGTTGAAGTATGTTCCTTTCCGAATTCTGGATAAAGAATTTGCCAAAGGATACCATATCCGGCCAAGAAGCACCTCTTCCGGTTACTTTTGGTCATAACGAGTATGTAGCGCATGCTCAACCCATTCCATCTGGTTCATAAAGGCCTTTGTTTCTCTCATGAATTCTGTCACATTGTATGGCGGTCAAAGTGCACATTTAATCTTCCGACACTTTTTTTGGCATTTTTCGACTTTCCGACACTTTTATTGTCAAATTTCTCGTTTCCGACACTTTTATCAGGTTTGAAACCATCAAGTAAAAGTGTCGGGAAAAGGTCGGTTTCCGCGACACTTTTGGTTGAATCTGACCTCCGACACTTTTATTGAGCAATCGAAACTTCCGACACTTTTATTGGGGTCAAAAAATTTTATGCTCGGATATAGATCCTAGATAGCGTACGGGACAGTGCCGACTGGAGAAATTTATGTACAATGCATGGAAGTGCAGATAGAGCCTTATAAAGAGCAATCACTATTGGCCTCGCTTTGCTTGTTCCGTGATCCTGCCGATCAACCTGTCAAGCACCCAACAGCCTTCCCACACTCCTGAACTGAATCAAGTTGGTTGAATCTTTTTTGGGACCTGTTTGAGTTCTGAGACAGGAGCGTAGGAATGGAGAGTCTCATTTGAACTTGTTTCCAGCCTCCCCGGTGCCAAGTTCGGGATGGTCGGATCCTTGATCCGGTGCTTGACAGGTTGATTGGCAGGATCACGGAGCAAGCCAAGCGAGGCCAATAGTGGTTGCTCTTTATAAGGCTCTATCTGCACTTCCATGCATTGTGCATAAATTTCTCGTACGCTATCTAGGATCTATATCCGAGCATAAAATTTTTTGACCCCAATAAAAGTGTCGGAAGTTTCGATTGCTCAATAAAAGTGTCGAAGGTCAGATTCAACCAACAAAAGTGTCGCGGAAACCGACCTTTTTCCGACACTTTTACTTGATGGTTTCAAACCTGATAAAAGTGTCGGAAACGGGAAATTTGACAATAAAAGTGTCGGAAAGTCGAAAAATGCCAAAAAAAGTGTCGGAAGATTAAATGTGCACTTTGACCGCCATAACATTGCTCATGCTGCCCTGATTCTGCGGGCCTTGCATATTCTGGCATGCCCATTCTGTCACCCAAATATTGAGCTGGAAAACATCATGGTAGTTCACAAGAAACTCCTTGAAAGCGGTCGCGTTGGTGCCGTAAGAGTCTTCTGACCAATCAGCGAGAAATTAATATAAATTTGATGAGGACTGACGTAAGACCAGGAAATCTACAGTGCAGTCCCCCACACTAGCTCATAAAATCTGGGAGCCAGTCCATACTGCCCCGCGCACTCGACCTACCAAGGCTTTCAGAGAAAACCTCGATTCCGGTTATTTTACGGCACATTGAGTAGATTTTTGTCGGTTTTTAAAGTAAGCTTATCACAGTGAGGGAAGGGCGTGAAGGTTATTCCGATGATTTTTGTCGGTACATTTCCGCCTTGCGGAGATTTTTTCGAACCGTGGACACTGGCCCCTGGACGCATGACGAACAACCAAAGTTCGTCTTCGACAGGCCCCCCTGTAAATAGACTCGTAACCAGTCTTCGCTGCGGCAATTCCTTAGTGCAAGCACTATGCCGTCGGCAGACTGGTACATCTCGGGCTGTGCAAAAGGGCTGAGCGAGGAGTTTGAAATTTTGGGTGGTGCCGATCATCGGCATCACGCCATCAGTTCTCATGTAAAAGTAGGCATTTGGTGTTCGCCACCGCGAGTTACAAGAAATTCTGAACCGGCAGATTTTAAAATTATAGTCATTAGATTTATGCATCCCTTTGTCACTTTTCCATGAATTGACAGAATGTAGCTAAAAAAGAAAAAAATTTCAAACCCCGCGCTCAGGCCTTTGGCACTGCCCGACTTGTACCAGTCTGCCTACGGCAAAGTGCTAGCACTAAGATATGCCGTTTCTCGGCAGACTGGTAACGAGTCCACCCTGCCGTTTGCTACTGACCTAGTCGATCTCCTTCCTTTCCAACCTGAAGCTCGTACGCGCTGGTTCGCATTCAATCCTAACGCCTCTGGCAGTTCCAAGTACCAAGAAAACATCTCACCTCTTCCTTCGCCTCAAAAGCCACAGCATAGATCGAAACGTCGCACCGCTGACGACAATATCAAGACCGAGCACATTGATCTTTCCCTTGACTCCGACGACGACGTCCAGGTCTTATCTTCTCCAAATAAAGGTGTCGCATTCTTTGAGGACGACAACGACAATGATTCTTGTCATGATCGCCCACCGCCTCGGAAGAAGACGAAATCCTCGGTGGCAGCCCAAAGCGATGAGGAAGATGACGATTCCGTCGATATGTCTTTTTTCATTGAAGTAGAGACCCCCGCTCCTCCCCTACTCTCTGTCCGGACGAAGAACACAAAACCTCCTGCACCCAAAACTACATTGCTCGGTCTATTCGAGTTCTCGTCATCTATCAGCTACCCGAATTTCATCCGCATTGTTGCCCAAGCCTGCCGCACGCAGACCGAGAACCTCGTCCATAGCTCCATGCAATGGAAGTTTGACAGGCCTAACAATGCGAAGCGTCGCCCGCTCACAAACGCTGTCGGCCTCGGTATCGCAATCAAAACCCTCAAAGAGCGCAAGAAAGATTATGCCTTCACCCTGTTCATGGCGCCTCCCAGCCCAATAAAGGCAGAGTTGGTGAGTCTTCGTTCGCACTGTTTCCTTGTATGTTCTCAAATCACCCTTAGCCTTGGCTTACAAACAGCAACGAAGATGACCCTGCAGGCCCACTCGACTTTGGCTTCAGTATAGACGAGCTTACAGCACCTGGAAACTCAACACTTTCGCTTCGTGAACAGATAGTCAGTGCCTTCTTTCTCACCGTTGTCCATCGCTGATCATTTCATGTGAAGGCTGGAATTGACAACGCTTCAAACCCCCATTTCAACCGACTCCTGGAGAAGTACGCTATCGGCAACCACCCGCAGTTCCCGGCAAACGCATCTATCGTAATGAAACCGGATTTTTCGAGCTAACTGATATACGACTCCGTGTTTGGGCCGTAGCAATGGTATTCCCGACTCTGTTTTTGCTCTATTATCCTTTTTTGATATATTTTCTAAGGCCAAAGGCCTCCCGCAACCGCTTTTCCGAATCCATCAACCGCAAGCAATGATATTCTTCAGCTTTTTATTCCTGCTCTACAGGCGCTTACTCAAGGCCATCATATCCCATTCGCCGTGATTATCATGGCCCTATGGAGGATGACTAGCCCGTTTTTTTCTGTTGTTGGCAAGTTTTCACAAGAACGGCTGCCATGAGCTGAATTCTCAACCCTTTGCATTGGGAATAGGCTCATCGGGTCCGCATTGAAAATACGGAGGGCATGGCATCCTCGAATTGTGTTACAGAACATTAAAATGATTTACTGGGTCAAAATCCGGTATTTTGGGCTGTCTGAGAGCAGAACACGCCGCACAGTAGCAATGCTGCCGGGATTGACCTAGATTTTTGATACGATGCACTACAGAGTGATCCGGAGGCCAGAAAATACCAGGATAGTGAATGGAACCTGTAATTCTATCGCATAATACACTTTGCTAGTAGGGAGAATATCAAATCAATGCCCCGACCAGCTGTGAATTTGATTTGAGAGCCCCGTTCACTATTCCGGTATTGGCTGCCCTTCGTAATACTCCGAAGTGCATCGTATCAAAAGTCTAGGTCAATCCGAGCAGTATGGCTACTGCGCGGCGTGTTTTGCTCTCACACAGCCTAAAACAGCGGATTTCGACCCATGAACTAATTTCAGGATTCTACAACATAATTATGAGATGCCATGCCCTCTGTATTTCAATGCAAATCCGTTGGGCCTATTCTCAAGGCAAAAGGTCGAGAATTGAGCTCAGGGCAGTCGTTCTTGTGAAAACTGGTGAAAAAAATGGGCCACACCCCAAGTTACATTTGCTCATAACTACTCGAGTAGGGAACGATTTAGAAGTCAGAAATTTGGAGAACTAGACAGTATTTAGGACGATTTTTCACATCAAAACAATATTTTACATGATTATCTTTGGTCCATGAGGGAGCAGGTACACTGATTTGGCGGCGGGCCGGTCATGTGTGCTCATCTCCCGACGCGTCTTCACGACCGCAGACGCGTCGTTCTCGCGTGTTCCCACCACAAATGCCATAGACACTCGGGACTCGTAAAAACATGTTTGCCAGCGTACGGGGCGGTTGACAGGGGCTGACTTCCAAATGCGGTAATACCACTCTTTCCATCACTGATTTCTGGCACGGTTGCTGACCACCACCACAATCCATTACATTTTCAAACACGTGACTGTATTGCCCTCATGGCAAGCCATTGTACCAGCAATCAATAGCCCTGATCATTCCGCTCATTTTGGTCTATTCTGATTCCCCTCGCACGCGATATTGACCTTTCCAATTGCCAAAAAGTGCTTAACATTGCCAAACATGGGGCAAGGAGATTTTGACGCAGCACTGACGTTTGACGCATGCAACGTCAGTCTGCGTCAGTTGAATTTGCGTCAATGTTTGAACTTACATTTGCCGCCATCCCTGAGGCCTGATATCCCGTAGGCATCTAGTAGGGTCCTTAGTACATCGTTTACAGCAATAAAACATACAGATACTCAGCGTTGAGGTCGTCGAAAACCTTTGACTAGATTCCGTGCAACGTCAATCAACGTCAGTAAACGTCAATGTGACAACGTCACAAACGTCACTGCGCCGATTTTCAACGTCAATCCAGCGCCTTGCAACGTCAATCATGCGCCTCGCAGCGTCAGTTGCGCCTTTTGTTTGCGTCAGTCTGCGTCAATCTGCGCCGGTTCTGCGCCGTGACGCAACGTCGATGTGACCGGTCCGCGTCACCTCAACGTCAACTTCAACTTTCTCTCGTTGCCAACGTACCCTCTGCGCCGGTGCTGTGTCGCTTAATGCTGCTCTCTCTGGCACTACTGTCCATGGCACCGCCCACGGCTCTTCCTTGGGCTCATACCCAGGATTATTCGATCTCTGCCACCACTCTGGCCGCGGCCCGCCCATGTCTTGCACTCGATGTCTCATGCTAAGCTTTGATGTCGAGCCTCAGATTCATGCTCGCACTGCTTAGTATCTTCTTTTGAAGGCATTGTCCTCCAACTCAACAGAGACATTCGATCTATGTTACAGCAATTCACGCCGCCGCTGCATCGTTGGATGTTGTATTGTATTGTTGAGGTTGATTGAATTTATCCTGAAGTCTAGTTCCAAGATTTCCAGCTCCCAAACTCTTCCAATTCATTCCTCATGTATGCATATAGGCTCAAAAATGCGCGAGCAGCGATTTCAAGGCTTCAGGATTGTGTGCGCCGCTAAACGTCAGTCCGTGCGCCGCTCTGCGTCAGTGCACAGCCACCCTGCGTCAATTGTACAATTGACGTTGACTGACGCATCCAGAGATGAATTTTGAGATTAATGTTGTGAACAACTGTAATAATGCTCTACATATGGCTGGTGACCACCGCAACCTCCCAATGTCGACCCTAACCAAGATATCCAGGAAATAGTGATATGGTTGGAAATAGTGTCTCAAGTGGATGGACACCAAAAACACCCCAGACCGCCAAAAGAGCTTCAATTGTGGGTGCCCCATATGATACCACGGTCAATACAGAAGAGAACTTTCAGCTTGAAGGCCATCCTTTAGGTCGGGCAGCCACCAGGAAACTTTCTAGCCTCTAGAGGTCAACCTCCACCCTGTGAGAGCTCCTCGAGTGGTATCAATTTGCTTCACTTTGTCAAAATTGAATGCGCATTATCCCAAGAGCTCAATTGTGGGCCGAATCTGGACTTCACCAATCGTGTGTGCCGGCCCGCGTCAATGGTGTGTCGCGCTGCGTTAGTGCACAGCCACTCTGCGTCAGGATTTCACCGGAAGCTGACTGATGCATCCAGCAATGCCATTGTAAATCAATGGGTAAATACTCCCTGGTAAGATACAGAGCCTGTTATCTGAACACAGGATGAGTTATTGACGAGATATTCGGCTCGGGAATACTTTGCGGGCCAAACGGGCGCATTATTGACTGCACGGCGAGGCCGTGAAAATCGTGAAGCTGATGGGGATTTGACCGAAATTCACCAAGATTATATAGGCCTCTAGATACATTGGCGGACACCAGGTTCCTTGCCTTTTGTTTACAGGCATTCCAAGTGCCCAATTAAATTCCGTTAATAGGACTATAGACCGACTATTCTGTTGAAAAGCTGGGCCCAACAGTACGCATTCAGTCCGCCATTCATAGTGTCCCCGACTTGAGTATTCTCCGATATTTGATAGTCAAATTTGATCAGCTCAACATGACTCTCTAACTCTGCCTGCGCCGCCAATGAGCCACTTTGCGCCATTGCTGCGTCGCTGAAGGCCGCTCGGCCCAGTCTCCTATGCATCACTGTCCATGTGCCTATGGATTTATCTCACTCTTGAAATTATACAGTGTCTGGCCCCTTTGGGTGCCCATCTCTCGCACTCCTGCTTTCTATGGTTGAACCTCACTACGGGCAGCCATTCTCACCTCTTGTAGGTGTATTGTGTTGCGGATTGTATTTCAGCGTAATTGCAACAGGTTAGCAACTCTCTCTATATGCCGATGAACAATTCCCGCCTCCATGGCCTCAATCGGATGTCGTATCGTTGAGTTGTCTCTGCAGGTCTCCTTTCAGCATTTCCGGCTTCAAAGCTCATCCAATTCATTACTCGCGAGCAGACATTAAATTGAAAGTCTTCCAGCCGTGCTGGCGAGGCGGCACAACTGTGTGGCCGATCTGCGTCAGTAGGTGCGTTGCTCTGCGTCAGTGCATAGCCACCCAACGTTAGTTGCATATTGACGTTGACTTATGCATATTTTGGGATTGATGATTAATGGACTAAACAACTCTCCAGTGATATCTGGTGACCAGTTTTACACGCTAAATTCCCCCTGAACCAAGTTCTTCATGAAATGATATTTTAATCAGTGTGTGGTGTACTGGTGCCTCAAAATCCCAGACTCCTGCGTCGTCGCTCCCTCTGGGGTAATAGCTTGTGGGAGCGCACATACCATACAGCAATGAGGCCGCAACAGATTTTGAAGTGCATGCAAGATGTCGTATGGATTAGGGCGGTAGTCACCTCTGAGGCTGTTGTATACAACACGATCTAGATATCAAGCAGCGCCAGTTTGAATTGCCAGGCAAAATAACACGTAGAATCACGCAACTAAAACATCTGGATCTGACCCGCGCAGCAGCCATTTGAAAGAAAAACAGGATCTGCGGGTATCAATGCAGTGGATGAATGTTTAAAGGCAGTGGGAGGAGAAAGATAACAGGGCTATTCAGCGACAGTAATCTGAGTACAGATCAAGTGCATGGACTTCCACATAACATCAATGTTTTGACACACGTCGATGCCTAAAAACAGCTTGCCTGCTCACGGGAATGCAAAAAATAATTTTGAGAACCCCGCGCATCGCCAAGGGCGTGGCACACGCGATTTGCTCGCCGGAATGCAAATATGAGCTACGAGGGCCGCAATCGACACTGAAATTGCCACGCACACGGTGGAGATTACTTTTGGTCTTGATTGTTTCTTTGCCTGGCTTCATATCTAGATTCCAGGAGATTTGCAGAAGGTGGTTGAATCATGGGAGTATCCGTCGTTGTGAATCTCATAGCGACAGGGCTGTGACTGGTCAATTCACCAAAATCAGTGGCATTGGATGGTTTGCCGCGTTCTTTGCATACATGTATTTCAATGGCGTAACCCCGTGAGCAGCTCACGCACCAAAAGAATTATCTCTTGCGCAAATCCCGCGAGATTCTATGCTCTTGCCGTGATTTTCTGAACCATGTCCGGTCACAAAAAGATATTCAGTTCGGCACGAACGAGATGTTGGTGGTTGAAACACACTCCTGCGTAACATTTCAGACTCGCCTTAGGTCAGGTATAATAAACTGAAACCCCCAAATCATTTCTGTGGGACAATTACAGATAAACAGTGCCTGGTGCCAATTGGTGGCCCGGGAATTGGTGAGCAGAGTTGCAGAGTTCACACTGCTCATGTTCCGCGCCACTGAAGGTCTCGAGTGGATATGGCGCTGAATGCGTGCGTCAATCCGAAATCCCACAGCATGACTAGCCAAACGTGACACTGCGCCGGTGTGACAGTATGCGTCAATCAAGCGCTGATCTGCGTCAATCGACAAACGTCACAACGTCAGTCAAACGTCAGTGCAACGTCAAAGCGTCAATTTCACCCTGCCCCCAAACATGTGACTGCATTGCCCGCAATGCAATCCATTACATTTTCAATTGTGTGACCCCATTACCCGCAATGCAATCCATTACATTTCTAACTGCGTGACTCTCTTGCCCGCACTGCAATCCATTACATTTTCAAACGCATGACTGTATTGCCCTCACTAGGGCTCCTGACCGTGCCGTATACAGCAGTGGTCTTGAAGGTCTGCCAGGTCTGCCCGGAGCGGCAAACACCCGCGATGCCGGAGATGCCAGAATTTGATTCTGTCCCCCGTAAACGACGTCGCATTAATTGGTTAGACAATTTATTTTTTGGATGCACCCCTGCTTAGGCACTGCTGACTTGACTTTGACTTCACACACCACAACAAAGATCAATGAATAAAATAATTCTGTTATGCATGGCACACGATCCTAGTAGGCCAAAGTGCTCATTTTAAGGCTATGGACTAATAGCTCAGTTTGCTTCTCATTCATTTAACAGCCCAACAGAATTGTGGGCCCGACTTCATGTCAACTTGCAGACACACACACCACAACAAAGATCAACGAACAAAATAATTCTGTTATGCATGGCACACTATCCTAGTAGTCCAAAGTACTCATTTTAGGGTTATGAACTAACGCCTCAATTTGGTTCTCATTTTAACAGCCCAACAGAATTGTGGGCCTGACTTCAGGTCAACTTGTAGACACACACCACAACAAAGATCAATGAATAAAATAATTCTGTTATGCATGGCGCACTATCTTGCTCAAGGCCCATGTCCAAAATAACAAAGGCCGTCAACGTCACATCTACACATTATCAATCTGTGCTCTCAGGCTGTGATCAAGAAAATGGAGGATGACGGCGCACAGGGGGAACATCCTGAAATGGACACTGAGCCGGCGACTGCTACAGAGGCTTTATCCGAAAATCCGGTCAGCGTCGTGACCAGCTCTTGAATACTATCAAGGAGGGGAATGATCAACAGCTGTGGACAGAGACAGTGGAACGTGATGGTCGAACTGAGCAAGTTCTTGTTCCACTCAAACCTCTCATGGTTTTGCCGGATGTCAAGACACGATGGGATTCAGTTTTTTACATGCTTCGTCATCTACGTTATCTGGGTCAGGTGAGACAATTTTTTGCGCCTCGCCCATGTGACCTCTTACATGTTCAAACTCCCTCAGCCCGTTCAGGATTTTTTTTCTGTCAATCGGGATGCGCGGGCTATGCGAAAGTAACTCACGTCGGAACATTGGGACCTGTTGGAATTGATGGAGTTGATTCTGCAGGTATGACGAAATTTCAGTGTGTGTATGATTACTCAGTGTATGTTTACAGGTCTACGTATGTTTTTGGAGGACATACATAGCCTTTTATTTCAATGTACTGGGTCTCGTGACAGGAAAAACCCAAAAAGCAATAGAGAAGGGAAGGAAAAGGATTCAAGAGAGCTCAGGAGACTGTGCGTCAGCTGCGCTCAAACCCTTGCTCGAGGGAGGTATGAACCATTCAGGGCCATTTCCCGAGTCCGGCCCTCCCAGGTGATCGCCAGAGCAATTCTGAACAAAACTGTCTTGCGCGGCGCTGGGTGGCACATACTGGTATTTTGTTGATCCCGCGATACCATCTGTGGTCACTCATGCGGTTTTGACTCCAATTACTCACAGGAACGGGATTCGAAGCCATGAGCAGGACAAAACACGCTTTCAAGTTTTTGGGACCTCGGTGGGCGCATCGCAAATGTATGGCTATATTTGTTTCTGAAAGCCTTTCCGGCCACACTGGACTGCCACTGCCTTTGACCTCGCGGTGAGACTCCGAGAGGAGAGTACGGGGTACTGGCAATCAGCCTAAATAATTGTCTGCATGTACATACATGTTTGGTCCGCCCCCAGCAAGGTCAAAAGATAATTTTGAGCCGTTTGATTCTGTGGGCGATTTTCTTGCCTAGTCTCCCAAGGCCAGACGTAATTTGGCGTGTCCTGCCGGCGCTCTCTTCTGCACGCGACGACGACCGATTGCGATGTCTACCGCCTTCAAATGGGCGAGCCCCAAAGGACACCATAGGTGAAATAGAAGTGTCGACGGTGTGCCAGGGTCGGATGGCCGGGTTGTGGAATTCCTTCCACGCTTGCTGTCTGATTTTACTGTAGTTGTGCCCCTATCATTACTTACATCATTTATTTACCATGTAAACATTGCCACATCATCCAATCTTACGCTCGTACCACGACAACCGCGGCCAGTGCAGGGCTCTCGCCCAGAGGTACCATCGGAGGACCTCGCCCCCTACTCCCGTAACGCCGTCAGTGGGCTGTCTAGCCACCCAAACCCCCAAATCCGCACCAAACAACCTCACGCTCTTGCCACGCCATTTTCACACTTTCCTACTCTGTTTTCCCTCTACTTTTACACTCTACGGCTCGGGACCGAAGTCTATATTTTATTCTCATCATTCACTCGACTGCTTCACGGACCACCGACCCATTTAAGGAACCTACGCGCCGGGCAATCCCCACTTCCACAACGGTCAGTCGGCAGAAGGTCGAGCGAGACAAGGTGCAGATACAGGGATACAGGTCTTCCATCGTCGTATCACCGTCACTGGAATTTCTTTTAGAGGGATTCACGCAGGGATCGCGACCTGAATCCCATGATAAATATTGTGGATGGAGACATGGATTCCGTACATTATTCATACTTACATTCCCTCAAATACTAATTGCGAACACTCCTCTGCTATAGCTACTGATCACGAACACTCTTTATATTGCTATCATCGAACACTATCGTCTAGGTACTTGTTCTCTGTGTCTACGTAGTCGATCAATCCGTTCATCTTGGCCCGCGGAGGCCTCGGGCAAACATTGAGACTTGTAATGAATCTGTCGAATTATTCAGCGAGGAAAATGGAGGAAAGGAACCACAAAGGTACTCGGGCAACATGAACCCGGATGATCGTGTACCTATATCCCCGCCGAAATTGGAAGAGTCAAGACGCGAAACAAAGAAAGTATGGGAGAAGTTTGAGCGCACTTCATTGGCCCACAGCACGATCTTCGCTCCTGCAGATGTCACAACATTGACGGTGTAGTCGGGCTCGTAGCTCTGGAACGCGGTTGGGCCAAGGCTAGATGTAAGTGAGGCATGTATACTCCCAGGTCAATTCGAGATCCACGGATATAATTCGGGAACGTACAAGCAAAGAAATTCCCAGTAAGCCATCTGCACGATAAGTTGAACCTAGGACAAGTGAGTAAGTTACATATCTGAACAAACACCCGGACTTTCCTCTTGAAAATTATTCAAGTGTACTATAATGCTCAATTTTGGCTCGAGGCCTTTCTGCCTTGGTACAAGATACGCCTACCATTGAATTGAATGTTAAAACGCACCCTGAGAGTATATAGAGAGAATTCTCGCTCGCGATCGAGCCAGCAAATTCCGGTCCCCGTCGACGGCCGTGCCGTCGCCCGTCCCGTCCCGTGAAGAAATTTTGCAACCACTCGACGGACCGTTGGGAGACGGGCCGTGCCCGTTGTATTCCCGTCGAAACGACGGTCGTGCCTGTGACGGGCACGGCGTGCAGCCCTACGCGACTGCCGTCGCTACGATACCACTCTCCTTTATTTTGTTCCTCCCTTATTTCATCGATCAACCCCTGATTCCGTAGTATATAAACCTTAGTCCCTGGGTCAATCTTACTATCACGCCACTCACCTCGTTGGACTGATCGACCGACAACCTTGTGTGCCGGAACTACACCGCCAAAGTGAGGTCACGTTGAGCCCAGCTGGCACAGTCACCGCGCAGACATATGAAGCCAAACATGTCTACGCCTGGTACGTACATGGTCACCAGCTGTTCGGGGCAGCTGGTTTTTTCAGCTGGCTGTCACCTGGACCGACTCATATTTTGGGGGTCGGGCTGTCGATTGATTAATTCAGTTTTTGTGTCCCGGTCTATCTTCGGCGAAGCTCCCCCCTGACATGGTAACCAATGCCACCTTCTACAATGTACACAAATTAAAGAGCTGACTCAAATGGTTGGGAACGGGTGTTTGTAGCCTTTATATGGTGATCATGTTGGGTTCACCAGCAAAAGGAGAGAAAAGAAACCGTCACCCACTGGGTTCGAAACCGCGCGCAGATTATGCAAGCCGGGCCGCACTGTGGACAGAGGTGGCAGTCGGATCAAGTGCCAAGACATTTGATCGCTTTTTTAGGCATTTGATCCGACTGCATCAAGATCGACTGCAACTTGACGCACTTGGACGGACTGCAAGCTAAGCAGTTGGCCAGAGGGCAGTCAATCTGACTGTTTCCCCAACGATTTTTTTAATTGCCTCCCCGGCTTTCCTAACGTTCAATTCAGGTCCCGGATATTCAAATTGTGCTTAGTTTGTCCTTGCTTGAAGTGGAAGTCATCGCAATTTCGGCTACGCCAAATCACCTTCTCTTTTGCTTTCTACATCGACGCGTCAATCGACTTCTTTTCTTCCGCAAACGGCTCATCTGATCTTTTTACTTGTCTTCAGGTCTCTCTATCGGAACATGCCATGGTACTTACACCGCCGCGACTCGCAGTCAACTCGGACTTTGCGGTTACCAGCTTGTTACCAGCTACTAGTACCGCGCCACGATTCAGTGTTGATTCATGGCCCCAGAATGCACTCCAAATGCTTGAGAACCGGGAAGAAGTACCACGGCTCTCCGTATTGCAACAAATGGCGCTCAACTCGTACTACACGGTGTCATGGTGCCGAAGCAGACCTGAATCCATCATGCCATCCTCCTCGTCCGAGTCTGAGAACGAGTTACACCACCTCCCGGTCCTCTTCACGGGGCTTCTGTAGCTCCTCAGGAAACCTCATGTCCACTGAGCCTGTTTCTTTTCCACTCAAGATATCGATAGCCATAATGCCGATTCGAGCTAGTCACTGTCGCAACAAAGCCACTTCACGCTCGTGAATGTTGAGGAATTGGCAAACGAGTACTGGCATTTGAAAAATCACGTTATTCCGAGTTTATTGACCCCGGAAGAAAACGAGGACTTCGAGATTCGGGCATGGAGTGGCTTCGACGAAGTTCCAGGATGCTCGAAACTAGTAAGGGATCCTATGCACCTAGCATTAGTCTGTCGAGCTCGAAGTCTGCCAGGCTACTATGCTTGAAACTTAAAGGCGCCCATTAGTCTCACTTTTTTCGCACCGCAAGCACCGGCGTGGGCCTGCTGCAATCAGATGATATTCTTGAGCTCTTTCAGGATCACACAAAGCTGGCAGAGCTCTTCTCGCAATCAACAATAAGATATTCAACTTCATCGAATCAAACAACAAGGGAGAATTTCCTGAAGCCATCCGGAGCAAATGGTGAGTTTCTTACCCTCCCATTTGGATGTACCTAATTTTTCCTTGCGAAGGGAGAATGGCTAATTCAAACCTCCTGCAATTGATCGCCAAGAACAACGAGGACTGGCTCGCCCATCTGACCATTGTCACTGTAGACGACATCCATTTCACGACTATGCAGCAAGGCTGATGCGGCTTCATTCTCATCCCTTTGGCTGCTGACTCACGATTTTTTGGCGTGAATAGCATTCAAGATGCGCTCTTTGAAAGACATGACTTCGGAGAGCTTCAATGCCGAAGACAACGAAGATGAAGACGCTCTCCAAATCCATGAACAGAGTATGCAAGCGGTGTCCAGTAAACTTAAAGAGAAAGGAGGTTGTTGAGAGCCCTCATCCCGCCAAGACGACACCGACACCCGTTCAAGTACTGCTCTTCGGGCTACAGCCGCAAAAAGGACATACCACCGAGGTAAGCCATTCGATATTAATGGTGCTCATGTCTGTAAAATTGATATACCTGCATCTGACTTCCCCACCGACGCCTGTGATCGAGGGCGAATTATTCATGACTGTGCTCTGGTCAGCAGTGGCTTCAACTAAATGTTTAACCCCTTGTGAAACTCCACCGGAGGCATCCATGACCAATAAAAAGACTGTAGGCCACCGGAAAGACCCCAAGCCTCAGGTAGGCCACTACTTACACCGTCAATAGGAAGCCGCCGTGAACGCATACTGCACTGCTGGGTTAATTTTTACTTCTACCAAATCGAACCGTGAGTCCATGACTTCAGTGCACTACCGAGAGCCTTGTAATAAATATTATGTGCATATTTATGTTGAAACACGATGTGGATGGGCACGGAGTGGGCAATTGGGTCTCCAGGAGATTAAATTGTTCGCTCTCGAATATTGTTTGTTCATATTTTATTCACAAGCTGCAATTTCAAACTCCGCTTGTCTCTTCCTGCCGCCACCCTCCGCCGCTCTCCGTGTGCGTCCGCCGCGTTTTTTCGAATTATTTGATCTTCAATCGGTCTAATCGATCCCCCAACACGTCCTCCCCGCTTTTCAGACCCCCCTTGGCCGAAATAGACTACTCAACACCGAAATACACGATTTCCGCAACATTCACCAACAAGGACGCGTAAGTCCACAATCCCTCTATCTGGGACTCTGGAACCTGAACCACAGACTTGGTTCGACATTGACTACAGTCTGAATGTATCAAAACTCCGAATGATTAGAGACAGCTGGAGTTGGAGCGCGCGCGAGTGACATGGTCGGGTCTGCGCGGTGCGTATCCCACTGTCTTTCATACCATTGCCTCTATTTACCTCCCATTATCCTTGAACCCACAGGTGGTCCTTCTTTTACCTCGGCGTAGCCTCTTTCCGTCCATCGTGCATTGGCTCCACCGTCCAAGCCGCCGAGGATCAGCCGCAGGTACGACCAATCTCTTCTACCCACTTCTTATCCACGAGCCCCTGATGCATCCCCCACACACCACCTCCGCTATTACAGCTGTTCCGCAAAACCTTGAGACAAACGGCTTTTTTTTTGATCCGCTTCCCAAAATGGCTTGGGCCAAATTTGGATGTTTGGCTGCAGCCGGCGCTCAAACAACGTGTCGTCCATCACTTCCACCATCGTCTTGCTCGCTCCTCTACCCAGAGTAACTTTTCATCATGGTTTATCGCAAAATAAGCAAGGATCTGAAAGATGCTGCCCTCAGACTGTGGGAACTTGGTTGGGAGGAGTCAGATATCATGCAGGATCTTGTCGTCTCTCATGCCAGTTTGGAAGAAGCTCTTTGAAGAGCTCGGAAGCACCGTACGACCGCCCTCACCACTCGTCAGGCGCCCACGCATCATCACACGCGCCGTCCTTACGGCCTGCTATGACATCTATCAAAAAGATCCTGATATCTACTTGGACGAGCTACGTTTCTGGCTCGCCTTCCACCACGACATCGTGATTTCTATCTTCGCCCTGCAGAAGAACCTCGACGATGTCGGTCTCAATCGAAAACTTCTTCATAAGATTGCTCGCGAAAGGGACCGGCAACAGCGCGACGACTACTGGGAGGTCATCAACAACGAGCTCGATGGGGACAGCGATCTGCTGATCGTTGCCGATGAGACAAGCAAAAACGACCACACATTGGCGCGGAGATATGGAAGAGCACCTGCGGGGAAGCGTGCCACGACGGATGCATGCACCTTTGGTCGTGATGTCGGGTACACCGTCGGAGCAGCCATGTCGAAGGAAGGGTACCTAGCAGTGAAGGTCTTGCCTGGTGCGTTCGATTCTTGGGACTTTTTTGATTTTGTTGCGGAACAAGTGGTACTGTATGCATATCAACTCTGACCGATAATTGGGCTTATTTTTGTGTTTCAGTTACCTCAGATGAACGAATGGCCACAAAAGCAGTGTCCTGGTCCTCGATAATTGCCGGATTCACCACAATGACACGTTGCTCGAGTTGGTTGCTGCAAATAGTGCGCCCTCAGAATTCTCGCGATATAGAGTTGACACAATTTTGACAGAATCGATTCTGCTCTACCTTCCGCCTTACTCCCCCGACCTGAACCCCATCGAAGAGTCTTTTAGTACTCGTGAGTATTGATGGTGTCCTGGGAGATATTCACTACTCATTCCAACTTATCAGTCAAGGTATACATGCGCCGTCACGGTGCCGAAATACTAGCGGCGGCGGATCCCATTGCTGCAATTCTGGAAGCTTGTGGATGTATCACAGCAGAGATGGCTCGTAACTGGTTCATACACGCGGGTATCGTTGAATATTGTTGAATTGTGTACTGATTAGTGTACAAGTGACGTGTATGATCGATAACAAGTGTATTTAGCTCGAAAAAGCGTTACAAACCAGCAAAACGAAAAGAATTTTCAATCCCATAGTTCATTGCCCAATTCCTTCAGAAACGATGCATGCTGGCGGAGGATCCGACCTTTCGCTAACGGCAATACCTTCGTAGCTCTCCATGTGTCGTCGTCAAGATCCTTGATTCCGTCGTCTCCCGGAATGTAGCCGAATTCCTCTAACACACGGCGATCTTCAGCGCTGAGCTTGTAACGCTGACAATATTCTTCCAAGGAGATTTCACGTGGAAGCTCCACAGGGCGCGATTCTGCCACTGGGGGAGGGAGAGCGGGGGTGGCGGTGGCCCGAGAGGGGGCGGAGGAGCCCAATGGGGCATGTATGGATAGCCGAATGCATTGGGAACGGGTTGCTGCTGATATGGGTGTAAGAATATTGATGCATCATTGGTGGTTGGCCGAGAAGAGGATTGAAGAGTGGGTTCGGTGGGTTTGGGGCAGGCTGGGGAGGCAGAGCAGGAAGTCCTGAGGAGTGACGAGGAGGGTGAATTGCTTGACTCCTGGAAAAATGGCTAGAGAGAGGTGGCTTCTCGAGGGTAGCAGTGTCGCTGGCCTACATACAGATATGAGTGCTCTTCCGTAACAGAAACCTGGAAGATACCTTAGCAACGGCCCAAACCCGCAACCGGATATCCGTCAAATCAAAATATCCAGTTTCGTTGTGATATATGCGTTTGCCGGGAAAAAGAGGATTATTATCGATCGGATATTCTTCAAGAAGCTCATTGAGGTCTTGGCTAGACGCAGCATCAATAGAGGCCTGTAAGAGGGTTTTATTACAGACAGAAAGTGCTATCAAGAAACCACGCACGATTTGCTCACGCACGGACTTGACAGAAGCCGGCACGTCGTACTGAAAATCCAACGGAGCACCACGCGTGTCCACATCGCCGTCATCTTTACAGCAATCAGGAGACAGAATAGGAAGATTTTTCGGATCACACACCAGCTCCTTCACCACCGTCGGGGGAAGCATGTAGATGGAAAAGACATAGTCCTTTCCGCGGTCCTTCAGTGATTTGATCATCACTTTGAATGCAGACTCATTTGCTAACGCCTTCTTGGTCGCGTTACCGGGACGATCGAATTTCCATTTCATCGAGTTCACGGCAAGATTCCCTGGTTTGGTTTGACATCCGTCTGCTAAGATGGATTTGAATTCGAATGGTCCTAGGTCGGTTGTTTTTACGGGAGGGGTTTCGAGTTGGTCTTGCGGACGTTCAGAACAGGTGGAGGGGGGGTTCGACATAGAGGTAGACCGACATATCGACAGTGTCGTCATCATCGTCAGCTGCAGGAAGGGAACCCTAGCGCTTCTTCTACGGTTTCTTGGTGGAAACAATTTCCATATCAGAATCGGACAGGGAATCGTTGTCGTCGGCTTCAGGTTCGTTGTCGTTTTCATCGCGATCAGCTTTGCGCTTCTTTGATTTCTTACTCGAGGAGATCGTGGGCTTGTCGGGGGATGAAAGAATGTCATATTTGTCTTTTCTGGAGCTGCTGGACTCGGGATTGTATCCAAACCAACGCTTGCGGACTTGTGAAAGAGCAGTGTCACGGTTAGCGGGTGGAGGCCCTGTGCTGCTTCAAACACGCACCAGCGGGGGCCAAACCATACACAATGTCGTGGATATCATCATCGACACGCTGTACCTCTTTGTCTTTCGCCATCCGAGGCGCAGAGACGTCGCACGATGAGGAGAGCGTGTTGTTTGGCATTCCCTCGAGGCCTAAACATCCAAATTTGGCCTAAGCCATTTTGGGAAGCGGATCAAAAAAAAAAGGCGTTTGTCTCAAGGTTTTGTGGAACAGCTGTAATCACTCTGCAGAGAATCTCACGTATGCATCTTCATTATTTCCGCTTTCACGTCCTGACCCTCCTCACAGTGTAATCATTGCGTGACGGACGAGCATGCTGCCTGTGAGCGCGCATGCGGAGGCGGGTGCGAGGTCGTCAAGCTGGGATAAGGTACGTTATTTCGTTGAAACGTTGCACCAAAGTGCAGCAGTGAAATCAATTACAAAAGAGATTGGACGAAGTCCACACTCCAATGAATTTCAATTCAACCACCAACTACTCCAATGCTGTGTGTGTGTGTGTTCGGGGAGGTGGGTCAGGCGTATCGACCGTCAATCTCAAATAGCACACTTAGGAATCCTTGCCAGTTCACACAGTGTAGTGCAAATAAACCAATGTATTGATTAATCCTATGGACTACTACCCAGACCTCTACCAATGTTGGTCTTCAACAGGTGCTTGACCTTGCAGTGAGATTTCAACCAGAATGCACACAGAGGACTTCAGGATATTCCACAGCTCAGCCTATCGGCCTCAGGAATTCCACAGCTCGGTCGTATGTGTCTAGAGAAAGAGCCCACACTGTAACCAATGCCTCAGAGAACCCACGGCTCAGCCCAAATTCAATGGACCTCAGGGTATCTCACAGCTCAGCAATTGAGAAACAGTCAGAATCAAAGGGACCTCAGGGCGCCACAGCTCAGTCACAAGGACGTCAGGCTAACCCACAGCTCAGTCACAGAGATCTGGTCACAAAATATGCCAACAAAGGGGGGCGGAGTTCGCTGTCCTATCTAATTTACATGCCAGTTTAAATACATTTTATCTGTCTAAAAGGGTATAGAGTATGTGAGAAGAAAACATCCTTTCTGGGGTTAAAACTCCGTGTTAGACCGACAAAACAGCGCCCATGAGTCATATGTATCGGTTCTAGGAACCCTCCGATGTAATTTCCGAAGAAAAGGGGCCAGGGCCATTTTCCCCAAGGGAAATGCACAGCCTTTTGAATTGTTTCCAGGCACAACTTGTATCCACTGTCATTCTGACAATCCCAGGCCTGTCCAGACCCATTGCACCATGTTCTGGGCATTTCCAGACGTCTCCTGAGTCCAATCTAGTGTGAACATGCTCCGGCACAATCCAGATATCACTAGCTTCAACCACTAGATTCCTTATTTGGTAGATACCATCAAAATGACTCCGAGAGCCGTAGATGATTTATCCCTTGATTCTGTAGCTGCCTGTGTAATATCCTTCTAATGTCCCATTGGTTAAGTAAGTGGCCTAGCACCTACATTGTACTCAAACTCATTGCACAAACTGTACAAGTCGTAGGAGCCTCTGTATAGCCAGTGTGATGAATGATGTGTTTGTAACTGGGCTTTAAACGCGTCCAACAGCCTAGTGCACAGCCCTGGGATTAGACTTGCACTCTATCATGTCCTTATTAACAGGTTTTATCAGTTTCAACAACTGAAAGGTCGCAAAATTATGTTATTTTAGGCATGTTCAATTTCATGTCTCATCATCGTCTTGTGGGTGTTTTTAAAGAAGTTGGATTGATGTTCATCTACAGGTAACGCGTGAAGTGTTGTAGCTGTTAGACTCAGATACAGTAAGGTTTCAGGGTCAGTGGTTTTCTTGTTTCCGCCCCTCCCGGTGTGTTCCCCCTTCCTCCAGCCTTCCTTGTTCCTGATGAAGTGTCTTTTAACTGGCGGCAGTGCACTCGGCCCGAGATCGTTGCCCTCGCGATCTCGGTGGGCCGAAAGGTCATGCCTATCACCTCAGTCACCGGTGCGCTCGATGGCGGCCTCATGGGTGAGTCCGAACTCACGAATCGGTTCTGGCTTATCTGCACACAGGACATGCACTTCGTCAAGGTCGCCCACCTCCGGTGCTGTACGACATCGCATTTGCGCGATGCGGGTTCTGTGCACGCGCGTCTGAGGAAGCAGACCCCGCGTTCCTCAAAGAGGTTGTGAGGTCTCATGGCGCTCGGCTCTCATAGTGCGTTTATTTATTTCATGACTGTTCTGCTTGCTAATGATGCATGCCTTGCTAACACTGCAGCTCTCGTGGCTTCGACGCAGACAAGGACATACTCGTCTCGTCCCCGCCCGCCGCCGAGTCCGCGCCGATGTCGGCCACAGAGACGGAGTTGAGATGGGTCCGCATAGAGTCGGAGTTGAGAGGGTCCGCGTAATGCCCTGTGGTGCGTATTTCTCTTTTTTTTTCTCTTTCTATTCTGTGCTCTTGTCTTTCGCGGCCACTGCAGCGTAATTGGCCCCGCAGGTATGGTTCGCTTGCGATTCCGTCCTGATTTGTGCACAGGTCTCTCCATCTCGTGTGCGACCTCGAGGATGGCCATTGAAGAAGCCAACAAACCTCTCAGATGAGTCTCCAGTAACTCCTCGATGCCCTTTTTAAACGTCTTCATAGGTTCACGTGCGACGTAGAAATATATACTCCAAGATAAGTTGACACAGAAATCATGATTCTCATTCTAACGACATTATCTTGCAGGGTCTTGACTTTGCTGGAATTTATGATACCCCGCGCACGCTTAAAGTATTACTAATTTCCCATTGTTTCATTTGTATGTTTTCTTGCTTCTTTCATTCCGCAGACCACTGATCTGGAGCTTCTCGGTGTCGCGTCGTTGTTTATTTCCTTCTAGTGAACGGCACGTTTCGCTTCTTCTCGTTTTCCGTGCTGATTATCCTTAGCAGTTCTTGCTCAGAATTTCACGTTCGTAATTTTGCGGCTATGTTGTTCTGTGCACTTCTGACTTGTATTCTCGCAGTTGATGAATAGCCGACGACCTAGAAGCCAATGGGGTGGATGGTGTTAGATTACGCTGTGGATGTAATTTATATAGCGGTTAATATATATGATTTTCAGCAGTCAATGGAAGGATATATACAGCAGTCAAGTCAACTGCTACGAAGCCCTTGAACCGACTGCCAGGGAACACTTGAACCGACTGCCAAGGGACACTCATACCGAGTGTCAAAATGGCCGAAATGCAGTTTGGGGTGAGTGTCGACCTGCAGTCGGTTCAAGTGCCGGGCTGCAGTCGGGTCGACTGTTCTGCAACAGTTGGATCGACTGTTCTCAGGCAGTCGGTCCGACTGTCACTTCTGTCCACAGTGGCCGGCAGCGTTATATCCGGTCACCGCCACTGGGATGTTTACCTCAACCCGCGCATTGCCGGGGCATGGCTGTCTGTGTCACCGCACAGTTGTACAGTCTTGGCAGATCGTGAGGCAACGTGGTTTTGACTCCAATTGACTCTGAATTCAAGGTCGCTCGAGGTTCAATGCTTTTATACATCCATCCCATCCCAAAACATTTGGATCGCCAACTATCCCAATGTGTCACTAGCTAAGACTAGAGTCTGGTTGTCCCAATAGAAACCTGTCAAGCAAAGAAGAGAAATGTCCAACCTCATTCCTCTCCATTCACAGAATCCAAAATCCATCGTGATGGGTGCTCCTTATGTTGAGGGGCGGCACGACCGGCCGGCGCCAAGGTTCTGCCATCGTCCTCTGAAAACTGAGAAAAATGCGAGTTAAAACAGTTCCTCCGGCCTAGAGAGAGACGTACCTGCCGATTTTCCCATACACCTTTAAAGGCGTGCAAGAAGTAACCAGAGAAGAGCTTGTTGTCAGCAACAAGCATGTCTGCGGCAAGAAGATTGCCGAGTCAGCAGTCATAAATAATAAATAATAAATAATGTGAGGCTCACCGTCTCCGAAGCCCAGGTATTGAGCAAGTACATTGTAATCGCCGGCTTCCCAGGCCTCCCAAACACTGTCAGGGCCAGCGGACAGAAGGATCTCCAAGTACAAATCTGTGCGTTATGTGATGTCTGCTCAATGAAGTCTCAGGGGGACCCACCTTCATCCTCGGTTTGCATTAGCTCATTCCCCATTAGCTTCTCTATCAGGCCCCTGAGAAAATGGACGGAGGAACAGATTTCCAAAATCTCGTCCAGCGGGTAGGTGTCGAGGACCGCAGTGCGCTGGCTCCAAATGCGGTGAAATATCTGCTCGTCCAGGATGTCAATTTCATCCAGGTTCCAGCGGCTGCCGTTGAATAGCTCGCAGTACAGCATAATGCGATACATTGAGCGGCGGAAGCGGTGGGATTCCTCCCAATTCAAGACACTCGTCTGTGAATTCCGGTCTTTAAACCTAAGTAGCCTTATTTAGGTTCAAGTTCTCTGTTGCGGTCTCAGGGAAGCCGAATCGATTGTTCATGCACGGAAGTTGCTTCCATCTGGTACAAAATGTCTGTGCAAGAGCCTCAGTCAAGGGGCTTCTGGCTCAAGAATTTTTGAATGCCATCAGAAACCGAGACTGTTTCTGATTCTGATTCAGAATATATATGTCCCAACGTGAGAGGTGTTGAGTTAGAGGGGGGGTACATTATTTCCGTATTTGGCTAACCAGTTGTTATCAGTGCACAGCCCCTCCGAGTACAGTAAGTCATCACATGTTCTGCGCAAAGGACTGGGACTCCGAAAATTCTCTGGACTCATTTATACAGTAGACCTTCTGGGAATACCTGTTGAGGCACCCTCGTACATATTGCGCGTATCCGAGACTAAAAAGGCGTGACCAAAGCGCGTTTGAAGTAAAAACAGCACCGTGTGATCCTTCCGTAAAAGGCGATTTCCTTTTTGGGAGGGGGGGGAGGGGTCCCCAAATGCCACGGAAAAAAGTTTCGAGGTATAGTGTGGATTTTGCGGATCGGTTTCCCCTTGGCCTCAGTCATTGGAAGGTTCATGTACCATCAATCTCAGGGATTAATCGAACCGTGGGAAAGCTGGTATATATTAGGCGCACTGAGGGAGCCTAAAAACAGTGGCACACAGAACCGGCGTATTTTGCTGACTTGCCGGAGGCAGTGTTTTATTTCTTGAGAAACAAGGTGGTGTATTTTTAAGGAACAAAGAAGGTGTGTAAAAAAAAAAAAAGAGTTTGAAGGTAGCTATCGATTTTGATTCTGAATCGAAGTTATGATCAAGACGGTAGCAGATTACCGTACTACCCCCTTACTACAGTAGGTACTGCTGCATAGCCCACCATGTTCCGTGAAGCTCGCCTGAGTGCACAAGTCCGGAACAGACTGGAAGGTGAAGTGATCAGCAAGTACTGCTCGCTAATAAACAAGCCCAGGAAACCCAGAGATGCTCAGAATTTTGTTGGAAATCCAAAAAAACGCTGCGCGGCCGAAATCCGGCCAGTTTTGCGTGTGTCATGCGCTTGTAAATGGCTTGAGCTCAATCTGCTCACTTCGATTGATGTGCCGCCTCCAGAGCCCGCCTCTTACCCATTTGTTCAATTCAATTGATGCAAGCCTGCCCCTGGCGACGCGTTCATTCAAAACAAACTAAAATACAGCGCAGACTGCACCGATTTCAATTGCAGCATCGGTCCAGGGCTATTTTCTGCGCCGCGCTCTTTGCAAATGGCTAGCCCTGCTCCTCACAAAGGTTTCTGTCGATTCAGATAGCCGTCGGACCCAGAATTGCGCTCTCCAGCCAATAAACAAGGGCTCACATTTCGAAACGCGTGACCCGGCACCTTATGTGGAACAAGATGGCATTAAGAGTAGTACTACCCGGCATCTTAATTCACATTTTGAGACGCGTGACATCTTGAAACGCGTGACTCGGCACTCGGGACGCGTTCATTCAAAACAAACTACAGTACAGCGCAGACTGCGCTGATTTCGATTGCAGCATCGGTCCAGGGCCATTTTCATGGCTGAGCTCTTTGAAAATGGCTAGCCCTGCTCCTCACAGAGGTCTCTGTCCATTCAGAATGTCATCAGACCCAAAGTTTTCCAGTCAATAAACATGGGTTCACATTGTGAAACGCGCAACACGGCACTTTAACTCACATGTTGAGACGCATGACATTTTGAAACGCGTGATTTCACTTGCAGAATCGGTCCAGGGCTAAGTGGCTCAGAGGGCTAGTACTATTTTGGGCTTCCAAAAATTTGGCATATGATTTTCTTTTTCAGCGAGTCGGACCCCGCCAACCTGAGGTCGGCTATTTTCTCCCAGGGGTCGCCGTTAAGCGCACTCCTCTACCTCATCTTTGCGGATGACCTCCTCGACCATCCTAACGGTAACACTACAGTCTACGGGCTACATCGACGACACAAGCCGGTTGGAGGTGTCGACTTGCACAGGGCTGGGTTTTGACTTGTCCAAATTCATGGGAGAAGTGAGAGAAGTGGGAAGGAAATGAGAATGGGAGAACTGAGAGAAATAGGAGAAAGACCAGACATTGTACAAATAACAGATCCTGACAATGGGCTAGAGAGCGCAATTTTGAGTCCAACGCCAATCTCAAGAGACAGAAATCTTTGTGGGGAGTAAGGCTACAGTCACGGCAAAAAAACTTGCCAGACCGAAAGTGGAGCCAAGCTGTCAAACTGTGACGTCATTAGACTCCGTCATTACACTCTCAACCTTACCACATACCATGCCACCAACACGAGCACGCGACCAGCGTAGCAGACGCGTCGTAACCAAATGTACCCCCACGAAACGCGCCAGACTTCCGGTTCTTCACGAGGAATGTGATATCAGCTTCGACGAGATCTGCCAAAAGTCACCTTTTAAACACACCACCCTCCATCCAAGGACGCTTGAGAGGAACTATAATCTTGTGAAGGAACATGGCGGGGATTGCTATTGGGATGGGCGGAAGGGAAATTCCAGAAGGAAGAAGCGGATTTCGGACGAGGATTTGGAAGAGGCGATCCAGAGGATTGATGGGGAGGACGTTCGACGTGAGATGGTTCCCACCGTTCCGGCACGCACAGTACGCGGCGATTGTTTTTAAAATTCCCAATTTCTGATGCGTCTTTCAGGTTCGAAATACATTGTCTCGGGCAGGCCTGGAGGGTCATGCTCAGCGAAAAAAAGCCGGCGCTTCAACCACGGCACATCCAGCAGCGTGAGAACATGTTTCGACGCTATGAACATTGGACAGTCGAGGGCGTCTTTCTTTCGGGTGCGTTTATCAACTCGGACGAGACAAAGATGATACTCGGAAGTTCGGATGGTCGGCATTGGTGCCGAAGGCGCTGGGATGTCTTATTGGAGCACAATGTGCAGTTGGAGGAAGCACATGGTCGCAAGAATATCAAGGTCAATGTTTGGGGTGCCATTCATCCCAAAGGTGTTAGCGAGCTTGTGCAGGTCATCGGCAACCTCACGGCTGAACAGTACATCGAAATTCTCGACAGGGCCATGCTTCCAGTTTATGAGCACGAGAATCGCAAATACACATTCCCTGAATTTCAGCACGACAACGACTCCAAACACACTGCTCGTATAACTAAAAAATGGTTCCGAGACAACAACATTACCGTTTTCCCCTGGCCGGCAAAATCACCGGATCTCTCCCCGATTGAGAACGCCTGGGCCGAGTTGAAGCGACGCGTCAGGCATTCAGATGGATATTCAAACATCCAGTCTGTTGATGAGCTCTTTGAAGCGCTCAAAGCAATTTGGACGTCGGATTCAGTCAAAAAATATGTTATTCATGTTTACCAGTCATTTCCACGTAGGCTCCGTGCACTCAAGGAGAATAATTTTTCATGGGTTGACTACTGAGTAGAATAAATGTATTTTGGCATTGTACTATTGGAAAAAATCTAATTTCACTTGGAACAATAGCGGAAATATTGACTTGAATCCCCGGGTTTGAAATTTCGGTCCGGCAAGTTTTTTTGCCGTGACTGTAACCATTTCCAAGCGGCGTGCCTCAGATAATGGCTCTGGGTGAATGCACCAAGTGAAATCAGTGCACTAATTGATCTCATCATCATTATCATCATCATTTCTCTCCATCCGCGCACCGTCCTGCAGCGGCAGCAGCACGCTTCAAATAAGTGTCGGTCCCTCGGAGCTTGATTCTAGCTGACTTTGCAATTTAAATGAGCGCATTCTCTGCTTTATTGTAGTTTGTTTTCAATAAATGCGTCCTGAATGCCTGGTCACGCGTTTCAAAATGTTCACCCTTGTTTATTGGGTGAAGAGAGCAATGTTGGGGCTGACCGCGATCTAAATAGGCAGAAACCTTCGTGGGGAGCTGGGCTAGCCATTTCCGAGGAGCGCGATCCATAAAATGGCTCTGGACCGATGCTGCAATTGAAATGAGCGCATTCTGTGCTTTATTGTACTTTGTGTTTTATGAAGAGATTTTATTTCATGAAAACCGCAGCAGATGCCAGCATTTCATTGTCCACTAACTCATTCTCGACCGATCACAGCAGACTGGCACAGTATAGGCTTTCACTGGGACTGAAGTTACAGTCTAGACAAGTTGTAGGAAATTTCCAACCCGGTGTAAAAGTCGTTATTGGAGCTGTAAATTGCCGGTTTTTTTGAGGCGCAAAATACAACATGCGTAAAAACCTTTTGCGCCCATATGGATGTTATCCTTATGGGGGTAATAGTGTCTCATAATCATTGCAATTTACACACCCATTTTCATCCAAAAACACACAGGTCTCCCAGAAATGAGCACTGCCTCCACACCGGTTGAAAAAAAATACATAGGCTTGAGGACCACATTTAAAAATGCACAACCAGTGGGAACCCAACACCCCACCATCGTGAGACCTATAATACGACACAGGCATTTGTTTGACCCAAAAGCACTACCGTTTATTTCTTTTCCTGTCTGAATGCATGAAGGATTAGTGGAACAGCACATTCATCAGTACGGTCCTGTTAGCGCACAAAAATCAAACTGAATGAAATAAAGCCACCTCATAGGCAATACTGGTGAAGCTGTGTTTTTCTTTCGTCATCAAAGATCTAACTGTGTGTTGTTTCTATTTGGAACCTGTGTGTTTTTTTGAGAAAACTCGAGCAGTGCTAATTTTTGTGGTGTCGGCTTTTGAGTTTTTGCAGTGGTGTGTTGAAAATCACGCAGGCTGTGCTTTTTTTTTTCTGACACATACCTGCAACTTTTTACGGTACATGGGGTGTGCTTGTTTTTCTAAGAAGATGTTCAACCTGTGCTATTTTCATGAAAAAAGTCCAACCTGTGTGATTTTCATGCAAATACTGCCAACCTGGGCGACAAATAATTATGAGATACTATAACATCCATATATACTGTCTCATAATTACTTTACACACAGGTTGGGATTTTTTTCCTGAAAATCACACAGGTTGAACATATTTTTGGAAAAGATGCACACCCCTGTACCGTGAAAAGTTGCTGGGATGGGTCAAAGAAAAAAAGCGCACCCTGCGTAACTTTCAACTTACCGCTGAGGAAATCCGAAATCCGACACCACCGCTGAAATGACAAATTAACACTGCTCGAGTTTTCTCAAAAAAACACAGGTTCCAAATTGAAACAACACAGGTATAACATTGCCGGAAAAACACAGGTTCACCGGTATTGCGTAGGAGGCGACTCCAGTTCATTCAGTTCGATTTTTTCGCACTAATACTAATAGGACTGTCCTGATGAATGTGCGGTCCCTTTGATTAAGGCAAACGAAAGCTAAAGGTCGAGGCCATCGTATAGAAAATTGGCTTCCAAGGTCCCGATCTCCAGGAGGTTCCGGACCGTATATGACCGGGATGGTGCCATGCAAGCTGGCAGAGGGAGTGGCGGAAAGGTCTTGTACGATTCATACACCATCCTGAACACAGTAAATGCTTTTTGACCGCTCAAAGTGGTACTCTGGAAGTTCAATAATATTATCGCAGATATAGATTCCTATTGCGAGTTGCCAATTATCAGAGAAAAACAGAATACTCCTCATCATCAAAAGTAAATATCAATCGTCTCATTACCTTGTAACCCATGGGTAAATCCTTGATCCCTCTCATCCACATATGCCCTGGGATACTATCTATAACCTACCAAAGTCTCCCCCAAAGAATCACTTCATTGGGCTGTGCAGAGCCATCACAACATCGGCTGAACAGCTTGAGATCAAGGCAAGTGTGACTGGACTGGCCAAAAACACCAGAAATGAAATACAAGAAGCCATTCCAAGGTCAAATCAATGTTGTGGCATGCACTCTGCCATCCCCTCTGGCCCTGATAATGTTCATCTTGCCCATTACACCACAGAATAACCAGTCTGAGTACTGGGATGGAAAGAGTACCACACTTGAGAAGCACAACAACACGGTCAGTTCTGGGAGGACAGGGCACCAATTATGCATCACAAATAGTGGCATATGCCTCAAATGAGGTGTTCCAACACCTCTGATCCCAATGCGGCACTCAACTTACCAAAACGAGGTCGTTCAGTCATGGGGCAGAATGTGGCCCGTACCGATCCCCAAAGCCATAGCCTTTCTGCCACATATTTGGCAAAATTCAACATCTAAAGCTTGTCTGGGATGTTTTCGGGATGTACAGGCACACCTTAGGATGCTCAGTTTGCAAGGGGACAATGTTTTGAACATTGAATTTTAGCATTTGGCACAAAATCACAGGCCTGGAAATCGATCAATTTATTGTCCAAACGCCGGCTATTTTTGAGGCAGTAATTGCCACAGAGGGCGGCCATACATCCTAATGATCGGGTTCATGTACCTCAGTTCAAAAAATACTACATATTTTGGCTTGTAGCAGCGGATTGATATTTACTTTTGATGATGAGGAGTACAGCCTATTTATTGTCAATTTACATTCACATTCCCATCGCTATCATTCTCTGTTGCACCAGAAACACATCCAAATTAATGAATTTTCCCTGAGACTCTTGTTGCAATCAATAACTAACTTCACATGTTCCCATAGACTAGGTGTCGTTGGGTACTGCTGCATAGCCTTCAGGCCAGGTACAGCAACAAATAGAACTTCAGTTCAGTTCAGTTCAGACCACTTAGTGGGACCTGTGTATTTTTCTTTACTGGAACAAGTGGTCGGTTTCTTTTTCTGCAAAATAAGAGCCGGTGTTTTTGAATTACACTGTTCAATAATGCCGTATGTTGTTTGATTTTCTGAAGATTAACCGTTCTTCAAGCAAATGCCTCCTCGGCGGTGCAATTACCCCGTGTAGATTCATCCCCATCACTCTTTCCTCTCCTCTCGCTCTGAAGGTTCTTTCTATTGCGGGCGTAGCTATCCCCATTGCAACGACTTACTGTGCAGCAGGACCGCACACAGCCCGGCGCAACTGATTTTTTCTGCGGCACAAGCCCAGAGTTATCTCTCTCGGGCAACATCTCACGAAATAATTACCCTGTGTTTTTCGTCAAAATTGACTCGAAATTGCTGGCAAGCTCACCCAGGGCTGTGACTACACAGCTCAATTACAGGCCAGAAGCAATAATGGGACCATCCGAATGATTAGTGTCTGTACGGTTTCACCGTGAGCAAATGTACTTGAAAAGAGTTAAATGACTCGTTTTCTCAAGAGTAACCACGGAGTCCGGAGACATACCCGTAATCTGGCCCTGAAGGCATGACCCACCCAAACTGATGGATTCATGGATTTTTATGTTGGTAATTCCATGGTAGTGTAGAAAATGAAAGGTCCATCTTTGCACTTAACAATGAGTGGGCCAAAGAGCTTTTTTTTTTTTTTACACGCAATATGAGGAACGGAGAAATTGAGCATTCTCGAGCTCGGTCCATTCCACACGTCTGTCAAAGATCATATGCGAAGATTAATCGACAATCCGAGCACTCTGTTCTCTTCCTCCTCCGACGCTTACAAACTCGCAACCCTCGACGGCAAACCGTGGAGCGACCCGAAGGCCTGGGCCGAATGCATACGGCTAGCTCCTACGCTCTCGGATGCGATGCCTCTGATGGCGGCCGGGCTGAAACACGCACTAGAATGCTTTGAGCGCTTCACAACTGAGTTCGAGTTGGGTGGGTTAATTGACCAGTCGACAGAATCTGAACGACAGGCCGCCCACATACCTTCCACGAACGACGCCAACGAGGGTCTCCTGGGGATGTGGCGACGCTTCTCTCGCGAGAGCCCCAGCTCGACCGTCGCACACTTTGCGGATCAGGCTATGTTCCAGTCAAACGAGACACAAAACTTCATGAACGAGCACATGGATACCGATGCAGACCACCAATTTCTGCGACAAGAAGCCCGGAGAATCGATGAGAGCGGTGTGGAGAAGGCAAGACGAGAGGAGCTGATTGCCCACAAGCAACACGTGGTTGACGAGAAACGGGTGAAAGACGCCGCAACAGCGGAGAAAGTACGGAGGGAGTCGGAACGCCTCGCGGAGATTGGAATCCAGCTGGACCGCGCCGAAATTGCGAAGCTGGCGGATCAAAAGCTCAAAGACCAGCTTGAGCTTCATCGACGCAGAGGGGATAAGGAGGTCCCGATGAAATCGAAAATGAAGAACAAGGCGGACAGATTGGCAGCTCTTCTGGCAGCCCTAGATCGTTTACAGGCCGTTATATCTGTAAATACTGCTCAATAAACCCACTGTTGTGATGAAACTCGCAGCTTGAGTTCGAAAAAAAAAGTATTTCACCTTGCATCTTCTGAGCCTTGAATCAAGCTTGCAGAACATTCTGAAAATTTTGAAAAATATATCAAATTTCAGATATGATCTTAGGAACGATGGAAACGTTACATGAAGAGTCTTACTAGTCGCCAGAAGTGACCTAAAGCATCCAAACCACACGGACAGAAAACCGCGAAATATCTCGATATCCGATCTTCGGAAAAATGTGGTGTCTTGGGAGGCATCAGGGGGACATTTCGTTATGCCGATTAGCAAAAAAAGTTGAGTGAATTGGATGAATTGGGGGCATATGGTGCGCGCAACTCGTGGGTCAACCAAATTCGATGCTGTCCCATGTAAGCGTGCACGTGACCATCACGGAAGATCAATCAGCTTTGCCCACCACCAATATTATTTGAAGCCTATCGCATCTCTGAAATTAGCCAAAGTTGAACATCCTTGCAATGCCATCCTGCACGCCCTCTACTCTCAGATTATCGGCCTTGTACAGTTCAACAGTGCGAACCGGCGCCCATCTATCTGCTTCTTCCAACGTCCCAAGAGCTGTAATTTCTTGCAAAGTGACCGTCCCTTTCCGCAATGCGACCCAGTCCCCCAGTCCATGTGAACGGGGTGAGTGGGATTGGGATCACACTTCAAACCGCAGTGCCGACGGAGTGGACCTGCAATGTCTGCATGTACGGCATTGATGGTAAATGGAAAAGCATTCCTCGGCCAGAATAAAGAGTGGACATGGTGGCAAGAGGTGAGAGTTACAGTTTGATCGGATTCCGCTCTTTATCATGAAGTTCGATCCAGTTGTTGTTAGTCTCTTATAAACAGACGCTACAACATATCTGTGCTCGTACCTCGCAGGTTGTAGGTTGTTGTAGTTATTTGCCGGCGGGTGACCCGCCGGAATCAATCGTACCGGCCGTGCGATGGCTTTGAACCCGGTTTGAACGATGGTGCTTGCCATGAAATCCGGCGGGAATACTTGAGGGACTTAAATCCAGGAGTGCTCTGGTATTGCACTGTCAAGACTCACCGAGGCTTTCAATATTATTAATGAAGGCGTGTCGGCAGACATGCCCTAAGGTGAGTTGTTAGACTAAATGTCTGAGGATGGAGACGTTATTCTTGAAAGACTTCCGCCCTGACCGTTGTTTTAATCATAGAGGTGGCCTTTGTAGTCTAGAGCACATACCGCAATCTGAAAACTGGTTCTGAATCTTCATTATAAAGCAAAATACTCTTGTGGAGTCAGACCTGCATGCCCAGACACAGAAATTTTACATAACCTGAGTCGCCGGTGGTTAAATTTTATGTGTGTCTCTCAGAGCACTCATTCTATGCCCAGACACTTGATTCCATCGAGAAATTTGTACCCATTCCATTCTGAGATATGACAAAGCAGAATACTCTAGTGGAGACAGACCTGCATGCCCAAATACAGAAAATATTACACCATTTGAGCGGCAGGGAGTTAACTTTTCCATGACTCTCCCTGAGCCCTCATTCCATGCTAAGGAACCTAATTCGAGCCAGAAATCTGCACCCATTCCACTTTTTAACGCCAAAAAGTGCTTTACATTGCCAAACACGTGACTGTATCACCTGCACCGCAACCCATTACATTTTCAACCGCGTGGCCCTATTGCCTGCACTGCAATTGATTACATTTTCAAACGCGGGATCCCATTGCCCCGACTGCAATCCATTACATTTTCAACCACATAATTGTATTGTCCTCACTGCAAGCCATGGGATTTCCAAACAATACAGTCACGCGTTTGAAAATGTGATGGATTGCAGGAGCGCAGTGGGCACTTTGCGCCCCACCACTTCGGCTAAAGTGACATGAGAGCTGCGAGCAGAAAACAGATAGATATCTCATGTCCTGTGTGACGGAGAACGGATCTGCGGCATGCCCCCGCATCAGAGATGGAAGTTGTAACTTAGAGGACCCCTGACAATCCCTTTGCAGGCCAGGTCCCGAAAGTCCCAGATCCGCCCATTTTTGTTCGGACAGGTTTTCGCTAGTCTCCCGTAGTCAGACTCCACAAAATTTTATGATAGTCGATAAAATTTTAATATGGAGGTTTTCGCGGGATCTGGACGTTTTTTGTCTGGACAGGACCAAGCCGAGTCTGATGAGATCATCTAAAATAGGGCAATTTCTTGCTCCCACGATCCCAAAATCTCACAAATTTTTCGTGTGAAACGCAGGGTGTCGACTAGACAATGACTGCGGCCGAGCGTAATTCGATAAGACTCCCGGGATCGACAGCAGAGCTAAGTGATGGCTTAAATCATGCAAAACCAAATGAATTTCATTAAGGTTCATGCTAGTATTTTATTTGAAGTCATTCGGCCAAGAAATGGACCCAAACGATGCCGGCAATTCTTTTCTGCCGCCACTGTACATACGCTACCTTTCGATAACGAAGACGGGGGACTTAGAGGATATCGGTGGGCTATGGGCGGTGTTCCCGATCCGCGCCGCGTGCCCTGCCGTGCCGCCTTCGTGATCGCTGTCGCCGACGACGCCGATGGTGTCAGGCAAAAAAATGTAGATGAAAAAAATCTTAAAAATAATACATGCAGAGCGCTCCTAGCGCGCACTTGCGCGTCCGTCCCGCCCACCTCCCCGCCCCTCAGCCAAAAAAAGCGAGAAAACTACGAAGAAATTCAGAACGATTCAGAGAGTCGGGCGCACCCATTCCCAGCCCAAGCGCCATCGGCGCGCTTGATGCGCGCGCCGGTCCCGCCATCAGACAAGTAACTCCACCCAAAAAAACACAAGAAATCAAGAAAAAAATTCATTCAACCACGTAAGGGCGGATATAGGGCTTACAGAACCCAATTTACTCTGACGACTAATCAACCTTGCCTCTCCGCATAACTTCGAGCTCCTGCTCGGTAGACTGCCGAATTCTGGATTCCTCCACCCACAGTTGCTGAAGATTGGCGAGCAAAGCGCTTCGTTCAGCAAAGGTTTGATCAAAAAGGAGCTTCTCGGAGGTATGCTGTTCAGTCTTGTTTATCTCGTCCTGCTTCAGGTGCCGGATGTACTGGACAGTGCGCGAGATAATCGCGATCTTGTCCATGTCCCCAGAAGGTACGAGGTGGCCCAACTCGTCGATTAGCTGGGCAATATTTGCACGCCCACCGCGCTCGGCGACCCTCTATGGGCAATTCCAGCTCTATACAATATATTTGAGCTAGGATCTGAGCACGCACACGATTTTCCTTCGTCATCGCGTCCCTGACCTTCCGAATGCCTCTCTTGGGAAGAACAGCCGCGGGCTCTGCCAGGCCCTAGACGTAATCGGAGTTGGTTTCAACAGAGAACTAATGGCTGCCATTATGTCCTACTTTAGGGTTTGGCGCCGTCATGCAGCCTGAGAGCAACTGCGTCTCCTGGCATACACAGTTAGTTTCTCTAGCGAAACGCTCGCAGAACAAACGACGTAACTAGTAGTAGTGCTTGGGTTTCGACTGCCCTCATCGGCGCACACAACATTAATATTGAGACGAGAAGAGACTGAGACAGGGGCCAAGCTTTGTGACCATTTGGTTGATTGATGACGGATCATATGACGATCAAGCTGATCCGACATCACTCCAAACGTAAGCACCAAATCAGGCAATGTTTCTTTGAAACTTTGCCATTAGCAAACAGTCAATAGTCAACAAGCAATCCCTCAATACTATGCCCTCAATAGAGAGACTGCGGTAACCACCAGATGAAACTGGTGGCTTTCACCGCGGACGAATGGGCGGGCGGCTTCTCACCTAGCCACTATTTTATGGTCTCACTCAGAGCTGCAAATAGTGGCTGCCTTGGTCCGACAGAATTGCCTACTTTCCAGGAAAATTAGTCACCAGTCCGATCTGGTGGCTACCGCAAGCTCTCTAATAACCTGGCAACAAATCAGTCCTCGGATTTCGGCCACTACACTCGCCTCCACACCAGGATGATGGGAAGCTCCGACAAAATTGGGCACATCTGCGGGATGCTTCGCACCACCGCTATCCAAGGATGGCGGTCCGCCGCTACATCAAGCGCATTAATCAAAGGGTTCGGGTTTATTGGGAAAGCGTACAGAGGCAGGCTCGTGCAGCGGCATTCAGCCGTAGGCAGGAATTTCGTGAGGTGAAAGGCAGGACTTTTTATGAGAGGCGGAAAAAGAGACATGCAAGGGAGAGGAAAAGGCGTGCAAACGGAGGAAGCAACTATTTTTTTTTTTCTGTAGATTTAGAACGCGTTCGGTATGTTGAACGAGTTTCGTCATTAAATTTTCGTTGTGAGAGATATGTAGAAGACCATCCGTTTACATTGAAGACTCCCCATTTCTTTAAGAGGGCTTCCGCTCGGTCCCGGAAATTGAATTCATGGTCCCCGGGGACTTCTCCAGGCCTCGAAGCATAGATGTAACGGAGTACCTTGGTCAGCTTTGATAACTGGTGGCGGAGATGAATTGATCCCTGTCGTACGCGCTTAAAACGTGGCCACAAATCTGCAGTTCATGCGCGGTCATTGGATAGTTCTCAATGACGGTGAATATTGCATCACTTGTGGAAATCTCCTGTGAACCGGGGTGAGCAGGTACTCCTCGCGAGAGTACACAGTTGACCCTCGTCCTGATTGGGCCGGGAGCCACTCCTGGATTTCAACAACGTCCAAAGTAACGTGTTGTGCAGCGTGAAACGCCACTCCCGTACGTTACCTGTACTCGTAATCGCTTCAGGATGGTCTGCACGCTTATTAGCTTCAGGACCGCGGGCACAGACCTTCGTGTTCCGGACCTTCCCCCCTTTGCCGGCAACTCATCGCTCTCGTTTTCAATAGTGGACCCCATCGCGCCTCTTGTTCCTCTTCTACCACACCTGGGGTGAGATTCCGCCATGGGTGGTAAGGTCTTCCCCGGTTCGCCCTGACCTTCTCTGTTCGAATTGTGTCGGCGTGCTTCAACGTCTTGGCTACTATCCTGGTGGTTTTTGTCACTTGTGGCCGGGATCAGAGGTTCGGCGAAAAAGCAGGGAAATCAGACATACTTGGGGCTTAAAACGGAGAATTCCCAAAGCCTTTCAAGCTCCGCTTTCATTCATCAATCCCGACACATATGAATTGTATGAACTTACGTGCATTTATTTCATGAAACACAATCGGGCAAAGTGCTTGATCGTGAAACGACCCAGCGCGCTCTTAAGAGAGAGACAATACATACAAACGTGCCGAAAATCCTAAAAGAATGACACAGAGAGAACAAAAAGGTGCGAGTGAAAGCAGCCTCCGCGGTCCCCCGAGCCCTTGTAGCTCATCAGATTCCTCCTCCTTCTGTTGATCACCGTTTTCTCACTCACCCCTCAGCAGCTACTCCGCGCCATTGCTTCCTTATTCACCACCCAGCGTTTCCTTTGACGTAGAGCTGAAGCCTTTAAAACTCTGTAATCTCGCCGCTCCTTGGTTTCATTTACCGAGACCAATCTTTCAATATTGGCTCGCTTTTTGTAACATTGTACACTGTCCATCTGGCGATTTCTTGGCATGTTGCCACATTCCGTCTAAGAATTCAAAGTTTTGAACTACGAACTGGCTGTCAGTGGATCACGTTTGCACTCATCCTGCGCAATCACCTCGGATCACTTCACTCCTTCAAATACTCCGGTGTCAGGAGGCAATAAGCTCACCCGGTCACAGGTGGTTCACAGGAGCCTTACAATCAAGTGGTGGGGCACGAAGCTCCCAGCTGACGGCAACGGGTCTCACCGTCGGCGGTGACACAGTACATGTAGCAGATAGGACGTGTACAGAAAGAGAAATGGGCGTGTACATGTGAGCATAACTTGATAGCATGTAGTTAGATTGTGAGAGTTGCCGCTTTGCGCAGTCTCGCCTTTTCCAGCGGGGCTACACTACTCCTGGGTATGGCTACATAACGATGTCAACGACTAGGATGTCAACGACTGTGACGTGGAAGAGTACTCACCATCGGTATTGTCCAAGCCAGACATTGATCTTGGCAGCATGGCTTTCGGTCGCTAGCAAATCGTTATTAGCTCGCAATGCACTCCGTTGGGACGAGACAAATACCTTGGTGCCAGTGGTGTTCATGTCGTCTATTTCAATGAGATAAGAGGTTTCGTCCACGTGGGTGCCTATCTTTTCGGATTGGACAACCCATTCCATTCCAACGACAAGGGGTTTGGGGTTGGGCAACCGTCTGGGCACGTTTGGCCTGAGATTCGTCGCTCAGTATAAATAACTCACCGATAAAGATTCAATGTCCGCCCCAGACCATTTTTGTAAACAATGTATGTCAGTGTATGCCCAACGCAGTTCAGTACCTGGGTTATATGTTAGATGGCGAAAGGGTGGTGGTGAATCGCACCCTTGCACCCATGTCCTGAAGCTTTTCCGTGATGAACGCTTTGACAGAAGCATCTCCAGAAGCAGATATGACGTCCACGTACACGACGCATCCTTTCAGGATCGCCGAAGGCAGAATTCGGCGCGATGATACTTTGGTACCGGTGAAGGCCTCGACCCTACTCGACGACCTTTTTGCAATCCGGTCGGGACCCAACGACCTAGAACCCGTGACCTTGGAAAGTGGTGGGGCTATGGAAGACATCGAGGGACAACGGACAGCTACGCTCCGCATGCCGACGCTTCGTGCACCTGCACTGCGCGGCAAGCCCATGCTTGTATTGGGGCGCTCGGGGAGAGGTAGTCGGAGTTTCTCCAGCGCAGATGCCAAGAGCTGGAGAGAAGAACCAGGACCAGTGATTTTGGACGGGAATGAAGCTGTGAAGGGTTCTCAACCAACAGCAAAAAAAAAAGACAAATGGAGTACTCACGAGAGGGGCTGGAGCTCGTGGCACTGATGACCTTGCGCTGTATCGGCGACGGAAAGCCTAAAGGGTTTGTTCTCGCCCGTGTCTTTGGAGCGACCGCTTTCGCCGCACTTGACTTTGTCGGATTTGCGAATGACGGTGTTTTGTCGGGCGATCCCGGGGGCTTTTCTGGAGAGCCGATGGCCTCCGCAGTCGGATAAGTATGAAGCTGGGTCCATAACCTGGCAACGTACATGTATCTGCGCACGACCGGTCCCCCGCGCGTTGTTCCACTCCAACGCCCCGGTGGTGGCATCTTTGTCCGGGCCAGCGGGGCCAACTTTGACGCGTGAGCGCGCTCCAGGGACAATGACGAGCACATCAGCGTGCATCGCGCGATTCGCCACGGTATCCTGCAGGAGACGCAATGGGGGGACCCATTCATCCCATCTGGAAGTGGGGGACTTACGGTAAGTATTTGGTTAGACTCGAAGACAGCCTAGACTGACGTTTTCTTCCAGCCTTTGTAGTGAACGCGGTACTTGACGCAGTGGTTCTCGTCCGTTACGCTCTGGAGGATCGTTGCGGGATATATGAGAGGATCATGTAAACACAGCACGCTCTCGCCACATCAGGAAATTCGGGAAAATCTTGATTGACGTTGTGACGATCACAAGTTTCGGCAGTTTTTGCCGACACTTTGGCAGGCATTGCAACACATTGCAACTTGCGCATAATATTGTGGCAGGTCTGTAACATGTAATCTGATTTGTGTCCGTTATACAATGTGGATATCTGATTTGTGTAGTATTGCAGTTCATTATAAATATGGTAGAGAAATTGCATGACCTTGACAACGGTTCGTAAATAATGGGAGTCCATTCCAAAGTAAAAGATAAATTGCTTGCGGGCCCGCTACAAAGGGCCAAAGCCATGGTCCTCGGGACCCCGGTCGTCGTATGCACCATCGGAACCCTCCCCGTCATCCTCATCTGAACTTGAATCATCGAGATCGCCCATAGTAGGCGGCTCCATGTCCGAGTCGTCCTCGGACTCGGACCCACTCTCGTCATGCTCGTCTGCCTGCTGAGCATCTGTCGCCTCCGTGTTATTTGGAACTGCTGCCGGAGAGGTAGCCCGGTGACTCGGTGGTGCTGGGATTTTCTGCTCTACGTCAGGTCCGTCGTCTGCCGGAAGCGCGGAGGTCTGGGCAATATGTCCAACGCCCCCTCCAAAATAGCGCATGAACATGTCCCGGTCCACCCAACTAGACAAGTTCAGCCTTGAAATACGACAGACTAAATGAAAACTCACATAGTAACATAAAAATTTGCCCAGTCATCGGTTTCATGCAGAGGTCGCGCAGCTGTAGGAGAAACAGTTTTGAGGAGCTCACAAGTTCGTCCACCCGCGAAAGCAGGCTCCAGATGGCATCCCCTAAGAACCAACGCCGGATCAAGAAACCCGAACGCGTTAGGATCGTCTTCCGGAACGAAGCCGACTTTGGGTAGTCTAGCTGCCTTGAATCCAGACCGGTAATTCGGTTCGACCCCAAACCATCGAACCCATAGAAACTCCATCCGTTGGGCACCGTTGTTGCGGGAATGCGGCCCAGTGTGAAGAACCTCCGTGTGAAAGATCCCAAGTACACGAGCATACCAGAACGGGTGAGCGTCGGGACCAGTTTCCGGAGAAATGACCATGACATCCGAATGTGTTCGCGGATTGACTGAGTCTTGGTCGCGGCGCATATCATATGTGGTGTAATTGATGCGGAGTAGTTGGGCAGCGTATATGTGTTGCCCAAGAATCCTCACCGTTGTTCTGTCTTCCTCTGAAAACTCTTCCTCATCGCCGTCGTAATCCCGCTGCAAAAGGCGGCCCAAAAGATGGTTCTTCAGTTTCGGAATGAAGTCCTGCCCGTTGAGTCAGGGTCAAAGGAAAAGAGGGAATAATGTTGAACCTACTTTCTTGGCTGGATCGGCTGGATCCCCGGGTTTACCGTGGAGAAAACTCATAAGATGATGTCGATTGTTTCGGGAAGGGGAGATATGATGGTGGACCTCGACACCGGTGTATGAGCGAGGATCGTTCTCTGAAAATGCGACGTGATGTGCATGCCGACGAAGAGGAGAGTCAGCGGCTTTGCGAGCCTTTTGTAGGCGCGTTTGACGTCGCTCAAGTTTGGCAACCTGCTTTATGGCATTGTTCTTATTTGTGCGGCGGTAGAGTCGTTTCACGATGCGGTGGGCAAGCTCCCCCTGGAAGAAAAGAAATGTGAGCCCTATAAAGATCAGTTCTACTAAATGACTTACGATCTGAGTCGAATACGAATCAGTCGTCCCGAAAAAACGGATGGTGGCAGGATAGTCGCCGAGGGCGTGGAACTTGTAGGTCTCTAGATTCAGGAACTTGCCTTTTGGGGGTGGCGGTGGAGGAAGTGGCGCCGGTGCAGTGCCAGCAGGTGCGTTCTTGGCTTTGTTCTGTTTGCGTCGAGCTCGTGTTGCGACCTCCCCGGGAAGTTCCTTGGTCACGAAGTTGGCCTTCGTATAGTCGCGGAAGCTGCGAAGTTCATGTCCGATTATTGTTGTCGACTTGTCAAAGCGGGCCGCGGTGTCTTCCGTATGCATTCTTAGTTTGGCCAGCGCATGCCATTCTGCGAGGCGGAACAACATCGTCATGACTAAGCTGTTGAACGGCTCGGGCAGGAGCCCCTCAATGACAGGGATAATCGTCTAAAAATGTATGAGTCTCGGTAGATCCGCGAACGCCGCAATAATTACTTGGAGGTAATCTTCGTAATCCCGCGCAGCAAGCTTCTTGCGCTCGGATGCATCGCTGGTGATGCGGCGAATGGTGTCTATTCCGAATGTCGGTACCATACGGAAGCTGTGGACCATGATTTAGACTCTTTGGTTGTGAAGCTGGAGAAGACCGACCGCGCGTTGAACTCGATAACAGCCTTGCCAGCATCTCCAGGAATGGCGTGCAGGACCCGAATTAGATGGGTGAAAACAGCCTTCCATACGCCGAGTTCGAACTCGTGCAACAAATCAACCACCAAGATGGGGAACATCTCGGCGCCATAAGGTTGGAGCATCTCGGCGAATGCATTCTTAGGTGAGATAATCAGTCAAAGACATCGCAGTTTTTAAGGAGCGCGAACATACGATTGTGGGGACCAGCGAGAACTCTTTCAGAATATTTTCTACCCAGTCAGATGTGATGGCGAATCCGGTTTTATAGATAGCGTTACGCGCTTGCTCCACCTTGGTCCAGAAATATGTACGGATCGAGGTCAACCGCGCCCGAAGGTCCCGTCCCATTCCCATCTGGTCTACGTTTTTCTTCTCGACAAGACACCTCGGGCAAAGACAAAATCCCTTGTCCCTGATTGTGGCGAGGAGGACCCTAGAAATAGAAGGATTAAAATTGCGCCACAGTCCGTCAAAATAATGTTTACTTCTCAGGGTAATCCGCCGAGTAAGTGAATATTCGGGGGTATACGCGCCGGTAAACACCATCGATACATTTAATCACGATCCCGTGGGCATATGCATGCTTGAAATCAGCGTCAAGCATCAACCTCCAAACCTGCTGCATCAGCTCTCGTCGACAGTGAGTGATCAACGGCTTTCGGTGCGATTTTTTAGTGAAGCTGCTAATGAACTCCATGATGCGATCGGGGAGCTAAAAGAATGAGTAAGAAGCATGCAAAAGACCAGGAAACTCACCGATGGGATGTACGCTATATGATGGCAGGCACCCGAAGTTGGCCGCGCACGAGCGTACTTGGACAAGTTCGCAAAGTACATGTAGATAGGCCAAGCCTTTGCAGTTCCAAAGTCTGCGAGATGAGTAGAATCCGACCAGAACATGAGCCCCGCAATAACGCGCTCCAGTGTACACCCAGGCTCCCGAGGTTGTCTCTGCAAGAGCTCGTGTGCAGCTATCCACGCGTCCGAAGTGTAAACTTCATCGTAAATGCGCGTAACAATGCCGGAGGCAGATTTGACGAGCCTCTTGAACGGTGTGAGATGAAAGTCGCGAGCAGAGATATCGGTGAATGCTGCCTTGATTACCTCCACAATGGATCGATGGTGGAGGCCAGGGACTTTGAAGGAATGCGGGGGCGAATTTTTGACGCCCGATGGAATATCAATCTCGACGTCGATCTCTTTCCACCCATCTCGAGTCCACGGCGCATCACCAGAGGCAGCTTTATCGAAACGCTGATTCTCGCGGTGGGCATTAAATCCATGAAGGTCATCCCGCGAGAAGTCTGGGGCGTTAATGACTTCGTCGACGAGGCGCGTGGCTTCCGCTTCCGATTTTTGGTTGCTGCCAGTATTGAGCCAGGACATAATGTTATATATAGTCATATTCGCAAAAGGCCAAGGAGGCGGGGGTGGGGTCGAATTGAGTGGATCATGCTCAGTTGCGAGGGAAGCGAGCCGTTCCTCGTCGAGTGGGAAATTGGCGAGGTCCTCGACCTCCACGTGCGCATCAGGATCGTATGACGGTCGGTGGGGATATTGGCGGAAAACACGGAAGCGATTTAATGCAGTTTCCATTGTGTCACGGACATGGAGAATTACACGGCGTACTACGGGCTCGGTGGGCGGCGCCTCAATGATAACGGCCGCGGGTGGCTCAGGTAAAATATCTTGGAATCTCTTCGGCAGCCGATAACGGCGCGAAGGTCGCCCCGCCTGCGTTAAAACAGGCGGTGGTGGAGGTGGAGGGGATGGAGTCCGCATCGGAGCATCTGGCATGAAAGCATCATCGAGATCTGGTAGAGGGGAGGCCGCGGAGTGAGACTGGCCCGCAACGCTGCCAGACGTAACAGCCTATAGAGACGGACAGTGAGGCAAAGGAGGCAAAGAGAATGTCATGCAAGACTCACCACCGGTTCTACCGCCTCGTCGTCAGGCGCATTCGGGCGGCGTCTCTTTCTCTGGCGGTCCATTTTCCGGTCCTGGATCTCCTTCCTTCTGCCCGATTGTGCCTCCAGGTGTGCCGCATACTCTTTGCAGCGCTTTCGGTGCTTGGTAAGCTCAGCGGATGATGTCGCGCGTTCTTCTGGGCATGACGGACAGCACTGGAGCAGCATGAAAAAAAGCAAGAGAGCCCACAGAATGGGCCGCATCGGGGCGGGCAGCAAAGAGCGTCGTTACGATGGTGCGGGGCGGGCTGCGGGTCCGATTAATCACGTTACAATTTATTGTCGTGGAGATCATACGTGCAGATGGAGTCATTGTACGATCACGTTGCTTATCGTGCGCGTGCGCTGAATTTCATGGATTAAAGTGAGCGTGGGATATCAACAAAGGCGGCCACATATAAAGCGAAACACTAACCAAACTCGCCTTTTTACTTTCTCCCATCATGTCGACTTCCTCCCGCTCGTCGCCCTACCCGCGCTCCTCCTCGCCTACCTCTGATCCACCTGTTGACCACCAGCAAAAAGAGGCTCGACTTAAGCGACGAATCGCAGAGCTGGAGGGTCAGCTCGCGTCCACCAACAAGGTGGCCCGGCCCACCGTCGAGTATGTATCCATTTCTTGCTGCTTTTAACGTCGCTGAGCCGCTTCAGGAAATCCTACAAAACAATGGGACGCGCCATCTGCAAGGTCGTGTCGTTGTTTGACCCAATTCAAGCACTTGTGGGCGAGTATGATCGCCGTCAGGAACTTGAAGATAAGCGCGAGGAGGAGGGGGATGACACTCCTGTCAGTCACACACTTGAGTACGTAGACTTGGCCCGCCCTCAACGTCTTACTCACCTTCCTTTGGGACACCAGACAGAACCGTCTCTACCGCGGCTTCCAGGAGCTGCAGCGCTACGTTCCAGCCATCAAGCAAGCTCTCGTGAGCTTTGATCCCACCGAATTGGATGCGATGTATTCCAAGGTATGTCGCGGGCACTTAGTTTGACCAACATTGACACTGTCGGCAGCTGCAAAAGGGAGCCACCGGAGCGCACGGTGATGATGTCAGCTCTGTCAGGGCTGCCATGGCTGGATTCGTCGGCAAAGGCGCGAAAGACCCTCTTGTCCCGTCATCGCGTGCCAATCGCGGGCTGGAGAGTGCGGTTACCGGTCCGCTCCTCTTCCCGGTCGACTACGATTACAACGACCTTTTGTAAGTCTCACCGAACAGACTGCAGACCTACTAACCATATATGCAGAGTTCGTGCAAAGGTTATCAACGGCGACGAGGAGTGTATCGTGGACGCAGACAAGTGGCCCCGAGGCTTGTATCAGAACGGCATGTATGACCCCGCGAGCCCAGACAAGGGTCTTTTCAAGTCCATGTCTTTGCTACAGGTGCGCTTTACTTCCGGCGTGATGATCTGGCACTAATGTCTCCTAGACCTACCTGCACATATTCACAGCCCCAAAATCCGCTGTGAAGTTGCAGGACGAGGCCGACAACGAGCGCATTGCGACCGCCGACTCATTCAGCACCGAGAACGTCCCCCCATCCAGAAACGCGGAGCCTCCGGCCAAGAGAAGAAAAGTCGCGGCAGCCCAGTCATCAAAGAAGTCAGTTGCGAGCAAGATCCGTATGCGTCGTGTTACCCCGCGGTCCATTGCCTATGCGGCTGTTCATGTTCGTCGTTCACGCTCATGGGTGTTCTTGCTAACAATTGTTTGTCATTGTTTACCAACAGCATCGCTTCGCCTTGTCCGACGCCCCGACTTGGAACGAGGTCGATGGCGACTTTGATTACATTCTCTACTACTACAACATCCTCGATTGGTTCGAGAACGTCGGTCCCATCGGCCAGAAGGAAGTGGATGAGCTCCTCGCGTGGTGGGACCAGTGCGTAACCATTGCATCCCATCGTATCCCTCTAACTGGCTCCTCCTCGTTTAGGCGCGTGTTCAAGAACAGCGGCCGTTCTGTCCCCGAGCCATCCCGGGGTTCCTCTTCCATCGCGGCGATGCGTGAAAGGCGCGCAGCTAGGGAGCTGAACGTGTAGAACCTGGATCATTCGCCGTTTATATACCGTATACGCATCCGAAATATATATGATTTCCCCCAAATATTCCCGCGTGTTTTATGCAAACATCCAATAAGCCTCAATAACCTGCATTTGTGACCATCCCTGCTGTACATTACACATCTGCCTAATGCGAGATATTGTCAGATATGGATTGCGCACTTTGCAAAGTTCACAATAATTGCGAAGATTGGGAATGTATCCACGGTTAACATATTGTCTTGTAATGTCTTGTAACACATGTCACAATTATTGTGAAGATTGTGAGCCTTGCGCACTTTGCAATTACCTTATATGGCATTGCAGGAAATCCCCGGATTTGCTGATGCAGGATCGAATGTCGGTGGCGGTCTCATCGAAGTAAGGTAGAGGGCGTGTGAAACAACAGCACGTGTCTCGCTGATTGAAATGATTTCCCCATTTGGAACTCCGCCCGCCCATCAGTTGGAAACCGGTCATTCCGAGCAGTGTTGTCGCTGACCCCGTCTGGGGGGGTTACCATTGTGCCAATGCCATCAGCTCTAGGCACCGGATATAGCAAGGCACCGAGGAGAACCGGGAATCAGCTCCACCTCGCGGCATCACTACTCGGAAATTAAATTCAGTGTTGTCAGAGTCAGTCAAAAAGGGTCACAAAATGACAGAAAGTTTTGACGGGTCAGCGGTCTGGCCCGTCAGATCTTCAGACACCCCGTCAGACCACCGTCAAAAACGATCGTTGGACGATCGGCTTTGCCTCTCCGAACCTTGCTCCGAACACTCCGGACGTAGGACCGAAGTCTCCGAGACGATGACAGTGATTGATGACGCAATGCTCAAGAAAAAGCAAAAGGACACGCCAAAGGTCAGGAAGGTCAGTGATTGACCCCTTGACTTTTGACCAGACATTTCTGACTGACCATCATGGTCATTTTCTATATTTATCGTTGCACTGCATAAATGTACTTACTTGAATCAGGAACCAGATAATAGAGAGGTTGCGCAAAAGCCGCATGAGCCGCATGCGGCGTTTGGCCATTGCGCAGAGCCACGCACTTTTCTTGGTTTTCTTAGTTCTTTTCATGCTCAATATCATCCATTGTCTCTCTAAGCTTTGTATTCCACTAGCGAAAATATTATGCGTGGGATGTGCAAGCGTGGGAAGCTGTATTTCTGACGCATCGCTCCAACATCACCCGAACTCCACTTCCTTTTTTCACACTCTCGAGTCCAGCACATGCCAGGGGCAATGCCGAGAGAGCTCCCTCACCTCCCAGCACCCGTCCACCCTCTCAGGCAGCCCTTCATTAGAATAGATGGTTGGTATCCCTCAGAATCCACTTTTTTCCACCAATACAATTTATATCAGGCTTCACAGCTACGGAACCGTGAGCAAGCACTCTATAATGACAAGAAACCGAAGGTAATCTTCAGCCGCACCGTGCCCTCGCTCACTAACCCTTTTAGTCTCCGGGTTCTCTCGCCATACATCCTTCAAGGAATTCAGGGACAAAGTTGTCACAAAGAGCTTGCCAACTCTGTGGTACTAAACTTGGATAAAACACCCAGAGACACACGGACAGATCAGGTGAATTTTAATGGGCGGCAAAGGCCACACGTGTGACTGACTGTTACTGAAAAGAATTTAGAAACGCACCAGCCTATAAAGCCATTCACGGCTCGACGCGAATACACTTGATATTGGATAACTGTCATAATTTGTCATAGTCAGTGTAGTTTGGGAGAAGGTTATGTAGTAACTATAGTCAATATAGTTTACTGCAGAGACTACATCAACCTACAGAGCTTTGCACGGCAGCTACATTGTGCTACATCGACTGCTGCAGGTTCTATATTGTTCTCAGAGCCAACATAGCTTGTGATGTGAAGTCGGCAGGATAGACTAGAATTGTGGACCATGGGCCTACAAAAGACTTCGGAAGAATTCAATGCTTTTTGCTTTTGTTTTTGGCCGCATTGGCGCCGGCCGATTTTTTTGGCCATCATCGCTCCTTGCATTTCCGTGTAAAAATGTGAAGAAAATATTACCTAAAAAAAACTTCCATACATGGATTACTCCTTTCACAATGTGAATTCTGACATTGATGAGGCTGGGAAGTTTCTCGATAAGTGGTGCATAATTTCATGAGGACATTTCTGACTTATGCCAATTTTCCAGCCGTGCGCACGAAAAGATGCCTCTTCATCGGCGGAGACCTCCGTGTGGGACATTGACCAGACTTATTCTTTCGGAAGACTCCGGCATTTAGGAACAGCAGTTATGGTACAGTGGTGCTCTAAAAAAGCGCCGAGCCCAAATGCCGCCAGAGGTTATCGCCGTCCATGACCCTCCGCTCCAACTCCGCTCCATCCCTTTGATCCCGCCCTCTGGATTGGCAAGAAGAAGAAATTCCCCGCCGGAGATGTACATCCCGAAGTCCAGGCAGCTTCTTCCAAGGTCCTGAAACTGTCAGAGAGCCACGCGGCCCTGGTTCCCAGGCCCAACCTGCCAATTAAAGCGTTCTTGTCTCACTGCCAGTGATTGCACGATAAAATACGGCGTGAGATATCTTTGCTAGACTCAAGCCTTGTCCATGGTGTTACTTATGTCGTAAAAAGAACCAGACTCAGTCTGCCATGCGCATGCAATCATCATCATCATGCCACTGCCACTGCAGCAATGACCCTCAAGCCCAAGTCGATTGCTGGTGCGCGGGCCGAAAAATGGCCCAGTGAGAGTGCTGGGATTGAAATTATTTAAAAAACCCACTGGATTACAGTAGTATTGTAATTTCTGGTTCAAGGAGTTCAACTTTTAGTTCACTCAAATATTTGGTGCAATCAATCTTTAGATTTACACGATGGCGGTGAAGCCGGGTGGTTACAAGCTCGTGAGGAATCCCCACTGTATCTACTGTATATATATTGATTCTATGAGTCAATCTGAGTCATAAGTAAATATTCCATAATGTTCGTGAGTGTTCTTCGATATTCCTACTAACTTTAATTCCTTCTGATTCGCTATGAGTCGGCAACTTCGCCGAGATGCCCGACACTCGGGGATGTGCCCGAGTGCTCATATCTCAACAAGTAGTAATAAGGCCCTACCACGATCGAACCCCCGCGATAACAAGGACTGGCCTTGGCTGACCTTGGAAGGTGCTTGTGTGACGCGTCAAGGCCTGGCGGGACTTGCCGAGGTCACGAGGTCCTTCAAAGCCATCGACACGTTTGGTGATGTGATCCGATCAAGTTCGGCTTTGCTTTTCTCAAGCTCTCTACCATGGGATTCGGCGACTCTCCAAAATCACCTTCTTTTACGAAAGACCGGCGAGGTGCGTGTTTTATGATTGGCATTCTGCACACCTCTAAGTTTTCAGGCTGGAACTTTGCATGGGAACGCGATTTGGCGACTCTAACACGGCTTTCTAGAAGTCGACATTCTATATCGGGGGGGCAGTGCCGTCCCAGATCTGACTGCAGGATTGCCCACGGAATACTACGACATGATGCTAGCAGATGCACATGTGCTGAATCTGCAGACAATCACAAAGCAGATCTGTATCCTTCAGCGGGATCTCACACGAAAAGCCTCCGAACGATTTGCTGAAGATGACTTTGAATCCCACTGGATGCGCCGCACTTCTGCAGAGGAACGTGAAGACTTCATTCTAGAGGGCTTCGTTCGTTCGTGCCTGCCGCCAGCCTTTGAGGAGCAACGGAAATGGTATGCAAGTTCATTCATTCATTTCCCCCTGCCCTCTAAGATACCTCAAAGGTGTCCCGAGCTCACCCTCAAACGACTCAATTGCGGGTCAGGCCAGGGCTTCCTCGACCTGCTACAAAATTTGACGTTCACGGATCTCGACAAGGTTCCGAACTACTTCCGGACGGTTCCAAATGCAGTGCATGATAGGATCCACGCCTTTGGCGATGCTAACTCCCATCCTGGCCGTGCGCTGGCCAAAAAGGCCTCCGAGAGCCGGCGCACGTACTTGCTGACTATGGTAGTGTGGAATACCCTCCTGGCCTTTGTATGTATTCTGATGACTCCCGTCGTGTGTTTTTGCCGCTAATGATTCTTATTCTCATTTGCCGTTCCAATGAAATTCCAGTACAACGAGTCAGAGGAATTCAACCTCGGCAAAGGAGTGCGCAAAGATCCTGAAGAGCTGAAGCGCCTCAAGCAACTCTTCGGAAACGTAGTGGACACCAGGGGTATATCTCGCGAGATGGCGGCGAGTCGTCTCCTCGGTGAACGCCAGTGCACTTCCTGCGGTCTCTCGGCCGCGAAGGCGGGGGTCCAGGCGCTTGCGGCGTGCAAGCGATGCAAAGCGATCGATCGTCTCATATTGTATTGCTCCAAGTCCGTAACTCCGTGCTGCAATCACTGTGATTATCTAACACTTGTCAAACAGGCAATGCCAGACTGCCGACTGGAAGGAAGGCCATCCTCCGCACAAAACCGACTGCGGTAAAGAGGGTGAAATCGTCCGGTCTCTGCTCAATACGGTGCCTGAGGCCACAGTGGACGAGGACGACATCTTCCCTCCGCCAAACCCCGGCTACACGCGCTCGCCAGCACTTCTCTACCAACTCAAGTGTCTCCGGGAGAATCGGGAGGTCGACTACTTGCTCATAGAGCCGGAGCCGCTCCCAGACCACGGCGTCATGGTTCCTGGTGCACTCGACCGCGCGTTTTTTAGAAAATGCGTGCATCGTGCTGTATGCGACCACTCACCGCACGAGGGGCTCCTGATGTTTCGTCAGCTCGAGGCGATCGCCCGTGAGGTCCCAGAATTTGGAGTTGCGAGGCTGAAGAAGCAGTTGCTGAAGGAGTACGGAGTCGACCTGAACGCCATGATGCAATAGAAATGAAACTAGGCAATAAGAGGGGTTTAAGCCCAGTAGAGAATCCAATCGACGCTTGACTTGCAATCTCATGTTAGCCAAAAAAAGGCCGCAGATGAGAATCCGCGGCCTCAAGTGTATTTTTCCAATACAACATGCTACAAAAAAATACAAGTAGTAGTGGAAATGGGATGTGGAGGGTGGGTGAGAGAAAATATTTGGGCTCAAGGGGGCAGTGGGAAGAGTCAATGAAAGGAGTGCCGCAAGCTGCTCCAATTTAAGTGTTTGTGGCTCCACTGCTTCCCGGTCCCGAGCTGGATTCAAAAGGCGAATGCCCGAGGCAGAGACTTCGAACTTCGACGAGCGAGTGACTCACGTGTGATTCATACCACTGCCTCCCGGTCCCGAGCGGGATTCAAACCCCGGAAGGGCGAATGCCCGAGGCTTCACCGCGATTGTCGAGCGAATGCCTCATGCGGCGGGATTCAAACCGCGGAAGGGTGAATACCCGAGGCTTCCCCGCGATTCAAACCCCGGATGGGCGAGGCAGAGAGGATTCAAGTCTGGCGAGCGAATGCCTCATGGCTGATTCAGAACCCCGGCGGACGAATGCACACACCATCAGGAAAATCCAAAGTTACTACATAGACCTACATAGACCTACGTAGACAATTATAGCAGTCCTAAACACTGTGGAAAAAGGCCAACTTTATAGAAAGGTGGGATGACATAGTTGAGTTTTATAGACACTCATAGACACCCATAGTCCTCATGTTGTCTATCAGAGTGGAGTGCCATGCGTCAAACGTCAGTGCTGCATCAAAATCTCCTTGCCCGTCAAGGAGGGGTCATAGTGGACCAAAACAAGACAAAAAGCTTTTCTTCTGATCCGCCCATTGGTATTAATTCCTTAACGTTGTTAATGATTTTAACTTTACAACTGGTACAATGGACTTTGGATTTACTGACTTCATTAAAGTAATTAGAATTAAATGATTACTACTGACAAGAATCGAACCCTTGACCTCGCGCGAACAGACAAAATCTTAGATAGACAACACAACCTCTACACTAAAATGAACATACTAGCCAATGGAAACCCATGTGCCATATGGGGGACTACAGTTGCTCTGCCACAGCACCATTTAGACCCTTGCTTCAACAATGTACATTCTTCTGGTGTGTTAGGTTTGAAATAGTATTGATGGCCAATGGTCAGTGCAGCCAAAATCATCCTTGAGGGTCACCAATCTAAAGTAGACCCAAAATTAAACTTATAGAACTGAATGAGAGCTGCAAGATTTGGCAAGGTCATTTTTTTTTAGAAATGACTTCATTCCACCTTGAATTGCAAAATAATTTCCTGGATGCACTGATTTTTCAGGATTTGAACCCTCCTAACCTGGTCTGAATATACCTGGTTAGCAAATTGTGTACAACCCAGCTGAGTTATGGATGTTGTCTCATAATTGATGACAATATTTAGAGCCACTCGTAGACTGTGATAGTAGATGACAAAAGTCATAGCCACCCATAGACCATTGTAGTAGACACCAAAATTTATGGGCCACCATAGTTCCCCATAGACCATGATAGTAACTCAAGAACTTCATAGACCCTCATAGACCACCAAAGACCCATATAGTTGGCCTTGTGTCTACCGTAGCGTTTCGGATTTACCTGATGACGGTTCATAGGCTCTACGCTGGCCCCATGCCCCCGCCCGCCCGCGCCCGCAGAATCGTTGGTGCCGCCTTCCTGCTTCCTCTTGCCCACAGCTGGCCCGGTAAATCCGGTGTCTATCCTCCTGGTGCCGTACATCGTCTTTTCTTCACTTTATTCCCCCTTGACGACATCGTCTCCAAGGAAGTTGGCTCTAGATTCATCTTCGATCCACGGGTCGTAATACACTTTCTAACTAAAAAGCCTGTTTCATCCAGAACGTGCCTGTTGACCTAGTTTGTGTTTGGATGCAGATGGAGTGCATGTTGCCTTCCGAGTCTCGGAATATCCTTTGGTTGTCTGGCTTTCCAGAAAGCAAGATTGCTATCCTGACGGACGGCTATTGTATAAGGAGTTTTCAATACTTAGTTCTAATTATAACCGGCCACGCCTGCGCTTACAGCCGTTTGCGGAACTTAGGGCGCGGACGATTTTTTTCTGTTTTCACCCATTTTGAGCAGAACAGCTGCCCCGACTTCAATTTTTGTCAGATTGCCTCGGGACATATCTCATTCTACTCGCACTGAAAATCTGCAGTCATGGTCTCCTTCATCTTTTGTTTTGGTTTCCAAATAAAATTATTACCCAAAAAATCCTGATTTCAGGCAGGACAGCTGCAGCATCAGCATTTCACCCCCGATTGCTCTAAATTTTTGATACGGTGGACTCCTATGTACTATCTAGTCAACAGAATACCGGCATAGTGAATGTGATGCCAAGTCCTTATACAAATTGCCGGCCAATTGAGAGCTCAAATCGGCCCAGTATTTCCTGACCGCTACATTATAACTAGATGTTATATTCACTATCCCGGTAGTCTCTTGACTAGATAATACATAGGAGTCCACCGTATCAAAATTTAGAGCAATCGGGGGTGAAATGCTGATGCGCAGCTGTCCTGCCTGAAATCAGGATTTTTTGGGTGATAATTTTATTTGAAAACCAAAACAAAAGATCAAGGAGACCATTGACTGCAGATTTTCAGTGCGAGTAGAATGAGATATGTCCGAGGCAATCTGACAAAAATTGAAGTCGGGGCAGCTGTTCTGCCCAAATGGCTGAAAACAGAAAAAAATCGTCCGCGCCCTAAGTTCCGCAAACGGCTGTAATGAGCCATGGAAATTTTATCCTGGACTAGTTAATATTACAGATCACCCAAAGATCACCCGGCTAACTTGGAGCCGGTCCGTGGAAGCCGTATTTATGAGCAACGGAGGAAGCAGACTCACAACAACCACCGCCAAGCTAGTCTCTCGTAGACAGACGCTACAACAGAAATGCTCGTACCTCGCATATGTTGTGGTCTGTTGATTACCTTGATGGTGTGATCGCTGGCCTGTTTATTATATAATCACAGGATTTCTTGGTGTCGAAGAGGATCCTACGACGCGTTTTTGGTAATTTGAGTTCAACTTCGACGTTCAGAAACCTCAAATGAGCAACTTCTTCCGCCGATACACCACCAACAAGTCAAAGACTGTCGAGACAGATTTTTGATGGGTCGGCAATGTCCGGCATCGGGAGAATGATTCAGACGATAAAAGCCCCAACACTCATATTCTGAAGAAGCAGTTCCCTTGATAGTGCAATTATAACAGGCACACCACTGAAAGTTCTTGAATCGGGAGGTCAGAGGACCCGAATGGTCCCGGGGAAGATTCAAACTCCGATGATTATATAATAAGCAGGTCACCGATACACAGTGGCGGGGTAAAGTACAGACTACCGCCGAGCGGGCCCTGGTGCTTCAAAAATATGCTTCTTCCTATTATTCCCGTGCTGCTTTTTGCTTTCTGTGACATATCACCATTTTTCCTGTTGGTACTTCAACATCAGATTCTAGGTTTCATCTCAGAGGCCACACATGAATTGATCGGGCCGCATTCTCCGCATTGACACGGAGCTGTGTCAAGCAAAAGCAAAAAAGGAAACAGGCTACCTGCGAGGATTGAAACCAGGACCTCTTGGTGGCCCAAACACGACCAAATTATGAAAATTTGGCGGAGGCTCTGCACGATTAGGGCTCTTCAGGACCCACTATCTAAAGCTAGTGGGCATTTACGCGATATAATTGCTTTTGACGACATTGCCTGTTTCCAGAAAATCTGACCAGACAATGTCGACGTAAACCACATAGTCGTTGATGGTAAGATCAAACAGTTCCGATCTGCGCTGGAAGATTTGTGTAATAATGATCCAGTCGAAATCAAAGGATATGAGCGAGCCCTGTGTCCGCCCCAGATAGTCTGACTTGCTCCTCCTAGGCAATTTGAGTGTATATTTCGCCCTCGATTTACTGAAGTCATTGAGCCTGATGACCGAGTGTCGAGAGCAACTTTTGGCGTCTTCAACATAGTTTGTCGAAGCCAGTGCAAATGTCGCCGTCGGCCGCGGGCGGGCTATCATGAAGGGGTGTCGGATTCAGAGGCCTGTTATGTTTAGGCCCTCTTGTAACAGCGTCGGGGTGTGCTCTTCTGGATCTCGGCATACCGGAATTTCTCATTCCGGCGCCGTTCACCAATTTTGTCGCTGAAGAGGAGGCGAATGTAGTGGAAACGGGAGGGAAAGGCCCTAAAACGAAGCGGGCAAAGCGAGATTAACCGAGGTGAAGTCGGACGCCGTGTTAGTTGAGGGACCCACGCGCCTCCGAAAGTAGTCTTCGCATTCAAGATTATCGATTGTTTGTACAATTTCCGCTGCTAAATGAGTCGTCCGCAACGTTGCGATCCATTGACTCGTACGCCTCTAACGTCGCTATGCGATATTGTCCAGCGTGTAAATTTCTGAACAGTGAGAGGTATTTCGTTGGCATCCCGTCGACGCGTTCTGCATGCACCTGAAAACAATGTTGCATACGGAGGCGGGATTCCAGTTACCGTGAATCACAGCGAAAATGGCCGCCTGTGTGGATCCACCGTCACCCTGTTTATAAGATTACAAGCAGCTGCTCGGCCGCTTCGCGGTCTCGCATCCTCTTCTGAGGTGTTCATTTCCCCTTTGACCCTAACTGTTGAATTGTTTCGTGGAAGACAGTGACCCATGACCGAAGTGTGTTTGAGAGAGAAGTGATGGTGGGTGATTGTGCGGCAGCACGGAGCGCGGCATCAATTAAAAATCAAAGCTGACAACCTTTTTCTGTGAACTGCGAGTATTCTGTCGAGATAAAAAATTTGGATTTATTTGAGTTGCCTTGCATTGAATGGAGTATTTTGGAATTTGTCTGAGCTTCCCGAGTTTCACCAAAGTACTTTATGGCAGTCTCGGCAAGTTGATCCGAGCGCTGAGTTGGTGGAGTTTGAAAAGGCTTCAGACAGACAGAATGCTTAATTTTACATGCGGCTGCTCGGCCGCTTCGCGGCCTCGCACCCCCTTCCTTTTGTGTCCAGAATGGCATCTATTGTCAAGGAGCCAAAATTTCGGATCTGATCTACCTGAAGCGCAGTTCAAAAGCTTCAGACAGGCTTAATTTTATAAAGAGTGAGAAAAGGCTTCAGATTCAGATTCAGACAGACACCCGTAATTTTATAAAGAGTAGGAAGAGCGTGCTGCAGCGCTTCGAGCCACAGCACTTTGTCCGAAACCGTTGGTAGAAATCTTCAAGGCTCCAGACTCATCGAGCAGTTTGTGTCCATTCGTCTTATACATTCTCAACTGCTGGCTTCATAAATGCCCTCAAGTGTGAGCGACCCGAACAGAGCCCCAAAAGTACCCCGAGTGATATCCCAAATCATGCATAAAGATGCATAAGGATGCCGCTGCAGTGCGCGGCAGGCGCGGCAATTTCCCCTGGCCCGTGGGAGAAAAGCCATGCGATGGTAGCTTCCTGGTTATAAAAAACTGCATAGCATTCCATAACTCTTTTCCAGGTGCTTTGATGCGTATTATTCTTCAGGCTCCATGGTCTGTTGTGAAGTTGAAGGTCAACCTCATGGGATCTACCCGTACTCGCGGCTTCGGTATCGTAGTGTCCGTTCCCCTTTGTTTCCTCAGAAAATATCAAGTTTGTCGCAGGAAGCTACCAGTACGGAGAGCCCAAAAAGAGTCAATATACGGACGGGCATGAACGCGAGGACGTCGTTCATGAACGGGATAAAGTCTACATCCCCATAATCAAGGCTCTTGAATCACTGATGCATCATTGGGACCGGGATGGCCGTCCGGAGTTTGGACCTCATCCTGAGGGCAGGCAGCGGGTAGACCGGAGATTCGCCTTCCAGCGGTGGCAAGGTCGGGGATTGTTCTTCGTCCGAGGATTCAGCGTCTGTTTTTGTTTGTGTCTGGAGATGCGTAAAGAATTCGGCTAAGCCAGACAGATTTGAGGAAAATGCTGATTCAGATATGGTGTGTGGCTGGGAAATTCGTTCGTTTGGTGGAAATTGAAATCGATCCGGATTCATGTATATGTGTGACCGTAGGTTGGTACCGATGTTATGGAAATGAAAAGAACCCCTCGCGGCGGGCTCCAGATGTGCTGAGAGTATTTGTTTACTCCAGAGATAGAGGTGAACTGACGTTAATCACAACATCCTTGTTTGGGTTCTTAGATCCAATTGTTCTACTGATCACGCGTATTTACGGGGAAGTCCGAAGTGTGATGTGATTGGTGTTCGGCGGCGGCGGAGTCAGAAATGAGTGGGAATATGATATATTCCTTCGGGGTTATTGGGTCCTGGTTCTTCGGTGATTTGGTGTAAGCAGGCCCTTGTCAAAGTTGCTATACAGTCTTAAGCTAGGAAGCGCAACATAACGTAGAAGCGCAACACTCGTCGTTCGAGCAGTTCCAGAGCTGTGATAGATCTAAAACTTGACATGAACTCACCTGTGGATCCAATAATATAGTCCGTAAAAAGATCTGACCAAAACGACCCTCTGAGAGTTGAGAAATGTGCATGTTTGTGTTGGGGATAAACAACGGGTGATGGCGGCAAACACAGCAATATTCCTTCAGCGGTGTACTCCTCGGCAAATCCAAATCCGAGTGTAAACTAGTGTTTCACAAGTCCCCGGATGCATCCGTGTAAATAACTAGTCCGAAATATCACATCAAGAGGGGAAATGGGTCGAAACAAAGTGTTGCGCTTCTACGGTATTTGTGCAAATTTGGCTTGCAGAAAAAATCAGCCTCGTTTGAGCCAACAACACACCCTGGACCTAAGAGGTAAATTGGGCATTCAACTACGTATAAAGGCGAGTAATTCTGGTCCTGGACCCATACAATCTGAGTGAGAATTAGTTAAGATATGTATAAAATAATCTAACTGTTGCGTTTCCTAGTTTAAAACTATATTCAGTTTTAACAGAGTGGCAAGACAAAAGCTTAGTGTACAGTTTGGCTCAATTCTACCGAGCTGTGACCTGTGACTGGAAGATTCGAACTTGAGATTTCGAAAATGGGTCGGGGGAGTCTGTTTGGGAGTTGGAAAGTTTGGCCAATTCGAGGTCCGGGAAATGATCGGCGGACCCATGACATAAGACGGAATCTGGAGCCACAGTTGGCGGAGCTTGAATTCCTGACGCCTTAGGCAACCATCTGTAAACAACCCGACTTCGCGCGTCCCGCCATGACGCTCTTCCTGAAGTCTACATCGCTCCAGGTAGTACATAGTAGTTCTGTTGTTCCCAGGATGACTTCGCGGCGGTCTATCAATATACTGGCCCGTTAGGGCTCTGCAGCTGGATTTCTAAACAATGTCCAATGAATCTGGAGTGTTCTGAGGCGGAGAAAAAAGTGTCCAAACAAGGTCAGGGATATCAGCTATATGTCGCACAAAAGACCTAGACAAGCGATGCAAAATTGAGGCCACAGGAAAAGGATCGGTAACCCGTTTGTTTGACGGAGTTTGACGGAGTTTGTAGCAAGCCCCTTCAGCGAAGGTGCCCGGCTTCCCGGGCCGGAGCTGCACAGGCTTGCTCCGAACCTACAATATTGAGTTCACGACAGTAGATTGGCTGGGTATCGACATGAATCCGGATTGGGCAACGCTTCTATCCCAACTGGACCCCCCTGTTGACTTGGAAAATCCTCGAATAAATTGCCACCTTCTGCTTTCTTTGCTCGTCTTTCTCGGCCTCTCTGTGTGAGAATTCCTCGTTTTCCTTATTGAATCCTCCATCCCAGTGCATCAGGAAAATGTACTCTACATATAGTAGTAATGGGGATGAGAGGTTTCTAATATATGTACTATGACGGTATTCTGTTGAAGGGAATTCGAAAAATAAAAGATAAGACGTAAGGGGAAACCTAGCTGATAAGAGGATGCATCATAAGTTGAGGGATATAATGGTAAAAGAGGAGAGTTTATATGGGTACGTACAGTGGGCAGGACGGAGGTTAGATAACACGCCGGAGAAAACTTAAGTAGGTAGTAAAGTAAGGAAGGAGAAAGAGAGACCGGTCAACAGCCCGTGGCCTCAGGATACGATAAACAGAAAAAAAACCAAAATCTGCCCGTTGGATCAAGGGGGTACAGTTTTGTGAGAAAAGTACATCTAGCCAAATTCATTTTGGGGGTCAAGGGGGAACTGGCATTAAAATTTCGGATATGGGGTGGGGGGGAGGTCCGAGGTTAGCTGAATTTTTTTTGTAGGGTCAGTTATAAAAGAGCCTTGGGAAGCTTCAAAAATGTGTTTCGTGATTGTTAGACGGGTCCGAGAGCAAATCAGAGAAAAAATCTTTTCGACCCCATATCCGTTTTTCGAATCCCGGTTCCCCCTTGGGGGTCGGAGGGTGTGAATTCACTTTTTCGACCCTGTGTCGGAAATTTTAAAGATGGGTGCGGTGCCCCTTGTCGTCAATACAGGATGTCTTGGGTGCATGATGTTGTAATAGTGCTATCAGAACTGCCAATACAGTATTATTCGTTCAAATAGACACTGGGTGTATCATTCCCCGCGCCGTTTATTATTTCCCGCACTGTGTTCATTGCATTCCAACATGTACGTCTCATTCACAAATGCGCAGATATCTGACTAATGTTCGTCATTTGGCTGCAGTTTTCCGCAAGATCATCGTCTTGTTATCCTCCTTGCGTTGCCTTGGTGGTAGACTTGAATGGCTCGAATGGCTGTGGCGCAACCTGTCTATTACCAGTGGGCATAAAATAAAACCCATAAAGTCGTCGGATCAAACAGAAACTCCCACCAATCCCGTTGGAGTTTAACCTACAACGACCACTGTGAGAGCTCGATGGACTGCATTGCATCCCGATTCCCTTAAGTACCTCCCAATCTTGATGAGGCTGAGCGAATAATGAATGTTGACTCGGCTGTATTGTCAGATTTGGCCGCACGATTGGCCGCTGGTGAAAATGTAAAGGCCAAAACAGAAGCTGAGCAGGTTTGCCTTGATGTATTGAACAATCAGGGGGTTGTAGGTGCGAAAGTTGAAGGACCAAGCGTCGCGAGCAGGGAAAGAAACTGTCACGACGTGACGCGATGACGGGAGAAGACGGGATCGTACCTGGACGAGGGTATGAGCTCTACCATGGAGTATTCATCGTGATCATCTCAAATGTTGGACAAGTCAGATTCATGCCTATACATCGGAAGACCTGCCATCTCAAGATCTCACGGAGCAAGACAAACTCCTGATTTGACCGTGTGAAAGTATTTGTAAGTGGCTTACATAAGGGTACCTTGGGCCAGAAGTAATCGGGTGAGCTTGGCTTTCCTGTCTTCCCTGTTGCTTTGAAATGACTTAAACTTGAGGCTCTGACGGTAAAAAACCGACATCTTCCGAGCTGGTGAAATCTCCCAAGCCGTTGCACTGCTGTAATTGGGAAGTTCACAAAATGAACTTCGCGGAGAATTTTTTTGTCCTTGGCCGAGGTAAGAAAGACAGGCCAGACATGACGAAAGTCACGCATTTGGCAATGCAATAAAATAACTTTAAATTTGTAGACCAAAGTCCGGGACACACCACACAGGAAAGATATTATCAGCAGTTTTGGTCGCAGAAAGATACTGCTCTGTGTGGATTTCGAAGGTTGCATCCTCCTTGTTGATGTTACTTGCAACCCCCGAAACATGGACAACCGCGTGGTGATGCATGTCCAAGTTCTCGGTGGATCCAAGATGTATAATCTACCGTGACATTGTCAAGAGATAACCGAATGGAAAGAGGGAGGAACGTACCCAAACCACGTCGCCAAAAGCATGATAATCGACCAGAGTAGACTTCGATGGTAGGTGAAGTACGGGCGGCCTCAAAAAGTTATCAATGCCAGGGAAGTTGGGAAGAGCGAAAGACATGCCTGTATAATGTGCCCACGTCCGCAAATACAGTATTGTCAGCGTTCCTTCAAACGGAGGGAAGTGATTAATGTCGGTTCAGATGATCCAAGATAGATCTGCACGTCAAAGACAATGAAGTCGACCATGGGATAGTCCGAGGATTCTCGAAGACGGCTATGGCGATGAGAGAGGCTGCGGATGGCATGTTTTCGAGTTATGGACTGAGTTAATGATGGAGCCCCAGGAAAAAAAGCCGCCGACTTTATACGCCTCCAGGATAACACGTTAGGCCAAACGTCAGTGGAGACGCGCGGGAACGCGAGTGGATACGTGTAGAGAGCCAGTGTTGCTTAACTCTGAAAAATAATCAGGTTGGGGTCAATGGTGGAGCTAACTTGAATTAAGGCAGATACGCACCAGCACCCTTATCATTTCCGGTTTCTCTCCACTGCATATCAGGGCCCAAATTCTCATCTGCCAGACATTTAAAAATGACGAAGAATGGGCCCGATCTGAACACTTACGGCTCGTACGATTCGGAGGAGGGGCTGTCGCAGGAGGTGTTAGAAGGGCCTTGGGTAATGCTTAATTTAGTTGCAGTGCGGTGGCAAATACCCACACGTACTTGTAGGATGCGCGACTGCGCTCAATGGGTATTGGGTCGTTGAGTGGACCTTGAGGGCGAGACTGGTGCTATGAAAGAACCAGGTCAGAAAAATGGAAAGGTATGCACGGGTATCCACATCCATACGGTTCTTTTGCGCCAACTGCACCACGCGCTCCCGTTCTGGGCGTCTCTGCTGCTCACCCTGTTTAGCGTTGGGTGGGCCTTCAGGAATTGGGCGAGCTCGTGTACTTTTGGGCCTGGCTGGTTCTCCTGCGCGTTCTTGCCAAGCACGCCGATGACACTTTGGTTGGGCCAAAAAACGTGCGTTGGGACGGGGTCCCGGCGTCGACGTTGTCGCTCACGGGGAGGGCGGTGCGTTTTCATCGAGCGTACCCGAACTTATTGGTACACGGCGGCGGCGGGGCCACCATCGTGAGACACACGAATATCACGCAGAATTTGCCGTGCACGGTACTTCTGGCACTGGGGCGAACTGGTTTGGGTTTGCATAACAGTGCCGCCAGACCCAAAAACGGTAGCCGAGACACGGAATGACGCTGCGATGGACGTATGTACAGAGAGCAAATAAAACGAATACTGACCAGAAATAACACAGAGACGAGTTTGTCAGGAATGAAGACAGGATCTTAGGGATACAATGATGGGGAACTTGAACACAGGACGTTCGTTTTCGTGCAGGGTTTTCCTTAGAGTTCAATCATAGAACAACTGTCACAACTCCGGGGATTCGGTGGAATATGTTCACTCGCCGTGGCAATCCTCTCCTTATGGCAATTACTGGTTGATTGTTGGCGACTACTTGTGCCGCCCTACATCGATGGATTCCTCGTGATTGTGATATAATTTCACGGGGAGGGGATAGTCAGACCTAGCCGTGCTCTACCTGTCATCCTTTACCAGTTTCGCCCACTTTTTCTCACCGGATTTGATATTCACCAGAAGGAGAAAAACGTCGAACTTTGTATACCGATCGAAATGGTAGACGTACTTCCTACAGTTAAGTTTATCCATGTTTCAGATCCCGCTCCAGTCGGTGACAGGAATCACGCAAACAAAAAAAAGTGGGGAGTCAGTACGCTGAAGACCGCCGAGGCTTGAACAGGCCACATGGAGGATACAGCTCCGGACAATCAAAGCCAACAAATTAGCTAGCAGCCCAAATACCATTTTGTGGGCTTAGCTGAGTTCAGAATCAGATTCTACACCCCAAAGTACGTATAAAACCGATTTTTCCCGAATTATTCCACGAGAAAAGAGGTCAGGCCAAAATTTTGGGCCGTCTGAACAAAATTGTGTGCACCTCTCTGAGCCTCTGAAAGGAACCCAACATGATGGGACCATCTGAATATTTTGAAGAGCCCACAACAAGCTCCAGTCCTGTTTTGCCATCCCTACAAGTGACCTTCAATTTTTCCCGTGAACCCATCTGGCCTGCAGCCAGGTCCGACTGCGGCTGTAACGGCCAACTTTGCGAGAGATTTCCCACGAAACGGCTCGTTAAAAAGATTCGTTTCCACCGGATCATGCTCGGATAGTCGAGAGAAGCCCAAATAAATATTTTCATGATTTTATCCCACATTTTGGGGATCCGGCCAAAATTTTGGGGTCCCGCGACAAAAATATGTCATTTTCTCGGCAATGGCTCAATAGTTTTGGGTCAAAATATTCCTGGGACCTGCTCTGAGAGTTTCCTTTCGATTCCGATGGGTATCGGAGCCCGGGTATGTGGTCTGTAAATTTGTTGACTTTGATTGTCCGGAGCTGTAGCTCGGTACCTGAGCAGTCAGCGCCAAATAACCCCTGAACGAGAATCACTGTCTGCGTTGTCCCTGGGAGATGGAAGCAACAATCACAATGATCCCAACTCTATTCAATCTAGAACGAAGCGTCTAAGACATCCATTGAAAAACAGCTCGAGCCCCAAGGAAGCCCTGCAAGTCTCGAAATCCCCGTAGTGCAGTCTGCACATCAACGGTATCATAATGCCTCGCAGCCGCCCCAGCTTTTCTGTCGCAGCCCCCGAGCTGCCCCAAGTGTCATTCCAGAAAATTGAAGATGATCTTTCTACGCCGCTCAGGGGCATTCAAGACATGCAAGCGCGTAGCTTTGGCTGTAAGCATTTCCCTGATGTTTATACCGCTCCTGATCTGTCGATTGACCTAGATAACGACTGTTCGAAATTTCAAAGACCCGCCGAGTACATTCGCTATATTGGTCAGACACCTGATGTTTTGAATGCGGCTTGTATATAATCCTATTCCAGAGCCACTGGAAAGCGACCTCGAGCGACAAGTGGAATATGACATGGACGAACAAGGCAAGTCACTCGCGAACTTGTGTCCACCTCCTTTCATCTATCGCCCTGACAGATCAGGCATGGCTCGATGCGCTCAACGTTGAGCGCCAAAAGAGGCTGCTGGACAAAATCTCTTATGAAGTATTTGAGGTCGTGATAGATCGCCTGGAGAAAGAATGGTTTAATCTGGTGCTTCGTTCAACCTCTCTGTGACTGAAAGATCTCAATGTCCTTTTCAAGGCGAAACTTATCCTAAAACCGGAGTTAGCATTCCCTTCTGACGACTCATGCGCCATTTGCGATGAATTGGAGGGCGAAAACAACAACGCCATTGTGTTCTGCGATGGCTGCAATGTCGCCGTGCATCAAGGTAAATGGCCATTATGCCCGCAAGGACACGAAGCTGAGTAAATGGAGCAGACTGCTACGGGGTTCCATATATTCCGGAAGGGCAGTGGCTATGTCGTCCATGTAGCGTATCTCCGGGGACCCAGGTGGTAAGGCCCGGCCGCCCGCGTCGTGTAACCAACTCATGCTGTGTCACAGTCCTGCATTTTGTGCCCAAATAGCGGCGGTGCTTTCAAGCAAACAGCTCAGGGGGAGTGGATTCATCTCCTCTGCGCAATCTGGGTACCAGAAACATTCGTCTCAAACGATGTTTTTATGGAGCCAGTAATTGGCATCGAGGACATTTCCAAGCAACGGTGGAAACTCGTTCGTTGCAATTTTTACTCTCCAAGTGGTAAATTTCTCTGAAACCTAATGCAGAAATGTTCGATATGCACCAGGCGAGAAGGCGCATGCATCCAATGTGTCAAGCAGTCATGTTTCCTTGCGTTCCACGTGACGTGTGCTCGCAAATCCAAATTGTTGTTCCCAATGAGATCAACTCAAGCTTCTGAGCTGCACGAATTGGCGTGCTTCTGCGAGCGGCATCTGCCTGTATGTTTCTCCAGGCATAAACATTTTTGGCATTGACCGATCGCGTGACAGCAAAAGCGAACGGCCGATCCAGTGGCGGAGACTCCCGAGGACTGTTCAAAGTCATATCAACCACAGAAAGGGCCGCTTTTGGTGCCTGCCATCATTGTCAACAGCACCCTCCAGTACATTAGCCGGACCAATATTCGAGAGATGCATGACTTTGTCATTCTGACCTGCAAATATTGGAGTTTGAAAAGGGAGGCCAGGGGTGGAGCGCCACTTTAATGCGCTTGCAGTTGTGAATTCCGAGCTTCAATAAATTCGAGAAGATGCTGGTGGCCAACTACCATCCTTGACTTGAATTCTTGCAGTGATCGATAGATTGTTCTTGTCTCTCGGTATAAATACTTTCCATGCGCTTTTGTACATTCGAGCCTTCCATGAATTATCGCGGAGAAAATTGACGAGTCTGTGGGATCCGTGTTGCAGGTGGACCAAAGATGGCCGACAGTACGAAAGAGATAATTTACAGCTGATCCAGAAACTGACGAGAATGATCGAGGCCCAGCCCATCAGGTAAGCATGAGAAAGATTGTGTTCAGTGTCCTTAATGGAATGGGTAGACCGGCGGCATTTGCACCAACACGGAGCGCTGCAAATGAATGCAGTCAGTTTTTACATGCAGGTCGGAGGGCCTCCATGCAAAATACATATTTTGCCCTGCACCACATCTCGCGCTCTTTTCCTTTTCCCAAACCGATACTATCTCAAAACGCACAAGATTTGTCGTGCGATCGTCGCTGACGGTTGCGTCGAGGGGGTGATCAATCTCCTCCGCACGCAACAACTGGACACCCCGCTCCCTTTGTCAATATGGGACGACATCTTTCGGGACCGTCACGTCGACTTCCCGAAGTTCCTGGCATCCACATCACATACATATCACTATGCTGACGAGCCTATCAAATTTGCGGGCGGTTTCGTGCTTATCAAGAAGCACCACCTTGCTGCTAGCCAGCCTCTCACCTCGGAGTCGGAATGGGGGCGAATGTTGAGTGCCTGGGAACAAATTCATCACTGACCTCTTTCGCGCTGCTCCCCGATTGTCGCCATTTCCATTGACGACAAGTTGCGTTTGAAGTACTCAAAGTCCCCCTTCAGACTCGACGATCGCGAGCTTCTGCAGCCCGCCATTCTGGAATATTTGTTTCCCCCCGAAGCGCCGACAGAACTTGCTTCTTCCGACACGGAACCATCCCTCATTTATGCCAATAAGCGCCGCGCATCCACTCCTCCTCCTAATCCCATTAAACCATCTGCCGTCCCGTGTGAAAATTGGAACTTGGGGTGATGCGAGGCTTACCCATGCGCGCACGGTCGCCTACACGGTCGATGCACGGAATGCGATGACGCTCATCGTGAACGAGACCACGAGGACTGCTAGTGGGGTCTTCTTGCTCAGCGCGAAGCTGACAACGAATTTCGCCGCGCCGGATTTGAGGAGGAGGCGTCAGAGGACTCCCAGTCGGAATTCAAAGATTCTCAGGTAGGGCAGGAGAGCGAGGAGGAATTTGGTCCATCTAGGTTCGACCCGTATTCCTGTCTGTCTGGAGTGTCCGGATACTGCCTATATCCAGGTCTGAACACAGGGGAGAAAGGCGCTAAGTTGGGTCATCAACTTGTTTCTGCGGCTGCCTGCGTCTGGATTTGATCAGGATATGCAAGGCGATTCGTGCATGTCCAGAGAAGGATTTTCAGCCTGTCGATAGCTCCGGATACAGTCGGTAGGTAGGTGGGTAGGTAGGATTACACGGCACGGTCCCACTCAGGAACGCCGGTTTCCAGGAATTATCCTGATGTACACGCAATAACTAAGCTACATCTTTGTCCTTGGACCCCTCCTCATCTTTATTAGCCGAGCACACGGACGCAGCGGTCTCTTGAAGTCAATACTCGCCGCGGAAGAGCTAACAGAATGTGGAAAGGCAAAAACAAGTCAGCACTTCAGCTCAGATAGCTTCACCTAAGCATCCAAACGAAACACGGGAACGGCGTAGAACACTGCCAGGACATCAAACGCAAACTTTGCAACCAGCGCTATAGTCGATCTCGAATAGATGATGGCTTTCAGGAACTCGGTGTTCGATAGCCGTATCATCTGGTTACGTAGATCTGGAAGGTCAGTGAAGAGTTTGTCGAGAAAGATTGCGCGCAACTCAACCAGCGCGTCCGAGGACTTGCAGCTCATTAGTGCATGTTCCGGGGTCTCCACTCCTTCTTGCAGAATCTACATAACCAAACTTGCTGGAATCCGGAGCATAGGACACTCGAGAAGGCCTATTTTAGGCGTGGTGAAGCTATGTTCCAGCTTCGCTCGCGCTTGAAATAGGCTGGAGTGGCTGTTCCGGATAATTCCGTTGATTGAGGACGACCATGAAGTTGTGTTCGAGATGGGACCGAAGGGTCCAGTCGAGCTCGCTCCCGACGAGCGCGATGATAAGTCGGAGGCGGGTAATCGACGACTGAGGGCCATCTTCGGTGGCAGATGGACGCACAACGAGCAGCTCATTATGCGCACTTGCGGATAATTCTTCGCACGGGACACTCTTTGGATCGGAGGCAGTAGCTGCTGTGAACGTGAGGTCATTCTAACAAATATTATCTTAACTTGCTTAAATTGTTTTACAGACATTCGCAAAGGCAACATTTCCAACGCCCGAATCTACCCCCGAGCTAAAGTCCGCATTCCTTCTCTTTAATTCTTCAGGTATATCTCGCATCTTCTTACCTCCGCTGGTGACCACCCGTCGCGTGCTCTGGATAGCATTGAACAGATACCGCATCCCACTGCTTCAAATGCGGTCATCCTGGGTATGTGTTCGTGGCAAACTTACTTTTTCCTAAGCTTGGTGTGACGTTCATAGTCAACAGGACAGCATGCACCAAAATGATATCATCACTGGTGGAACGTCTGTAATCGTCTGTGTCTTCATTTCATTCCACGGTTGTAACCCAGCCCCGTTGGATCGAGTAGCCGGCATTATGGCCCGTGAGTTCGACGCCGAATAGATTTACCGGATGCTTTGTGTTTGCAGGCGCTGAGCGTTGAGTGGGCATCTGCGGAGACAGCTGAATGACGACAGAATCACTAAGCTCCGTAGCACTATGAACACTGATTAGTGTGCATTTTCTAATTTGCTGTACATGTCGCTCGAATGTAAGACTTGATTTTCATTCAATTTCAGAATGATTTTCACCGGACTTCAGTGGGAAACCCAAGTGTCTTCTGAGTGGATTACACACCAAAACAACGTGATTGAACATGCGAAATTGGCGCAATAATGGGGCGAAACAGGGGTGTGAAAAGGGTCATATTGTACGTGAAAATGTTCGCCCATTTACGTCGCGAAATTTGCATTTTGACCGTGAAATTCACCCAGTTAAGATGTGAACTTCCCTCAATAAACCTGTGAAATTGGGGGTGAAATTCACCAGTCCGTATACTACAGTGTGCTCTCAAGGCGAAACTTTCTGTGTCTCAGATGGTCCTCGGGCTCAAATTGGTGCGTTCAGGAGGCAGAAAATGGTTCACATTTTCAAACGCATGACCCGGCATTTGCGTCCGGTTCTTTTCAACAATGAGAAATACAGCGCAGAATTCACTCATTTCCACCGCAGCGCGTACCGAGAAGATATCAGGATAGATATGAGTCCTAAGAAAGACTGGTCAACTGTGCAGCGGATGACATATGTATGTTGATCACTGGATTGACCTAGGAGATTTGACGGAGAAGAAATTAGCATCGCGAAGATTACCCAAAGGTCCCAAACTAGTAACATTTTCCGATTCTGATTCTCCAACAAACTCCACCAATTTTGTGATGTCCTTATATGATACCTTGCCTCTTGAGGAATCCCCGGTCAAATTGCAAGAGATTTGACCCAGAAGAAGAAGTCGAGCATTGCGATGATTACCTAAACTGGTAACATTGTCCCATTCCGATTCTCCAACAAATTGCACAAATTTTGCGAGGGTCTTAGATTATACCTCGCTTCGTAGGGGAGTCCCTGACCAATTTCAGGACATTCGACCCAGAAGAAGTCGAGCACTGCCATGATCACCCAACCTGGGAACATTATCCCATTCTGATTCTCTGAGAAATTCCACAAATTTTGTGAGGTTATTAGATGATACCTTGACTCCTGGGCAAGCCCCTGGTCAATTACAGGGAATTTGACCCAGAAGAATTTGAGCATTTCGATGATCACCTAAACTGGTAACATGGTCCGACTCTCATTCTCCGACAATTCCACAATTTTGTGATGTCCTTATATGATACCTTGCTCCCTGAGGGAATGTCCGGTCGAATTGCAGGGAATTTGACCCAGAAGAAGTCGAGCATTTCGATGATCACCTAAACTGGTAGCACTCGTAGTTGAGGTTCCCTGACGTCGGCTCAGGTGATAGCCAGCGCAATTTCAAGCAGAACTGTCTCTTGGGATTTGTTCCCTCTGCCTTTCTCATTGCATCCGGAGCCTCGAAATGATAAATCGTTAACCAAACAGTTGCAATACCAACCTAGCTTGTCAATGCTGTGCAGTCACTCGGCCCACAAATTCCGCTGTGTGAACACATTTCAGAACCTTTCTCAAATCCGAGGCATCCCACGTGACAGGGCCCTCAAACCTGTCATCACATTCATAACGGTGACGCGTCGTCTTAGCTGAGCCTTCCTCCTCCTTTCCCTATTTTTCTCTCGATTTACTTACCTTACCAACCTATAATCGCTACATATAGTCTCACACCTTACCAGCCCATAATCCGTTATCTCCCCCTCCACTATATGTTTCCTCACACCCCAGCTTTGGTATTCTTTGTGCAAAATGTTTCTCCCGCTATGTTGCCATTTTTGTACCTATCTCCCTCCACTCGTAATTAGAAAACGGTCTCTTTACAGCCATTTGCGGAACATAAGGTGCGGACCGTTTTTTTTTTCTGTTTTGCGATATTTTGCTTAGAACACTTGCTACGAGCTCAATTTTGATCAGAATCTCTCGGGAGTAGTTGCGTTCAACTTGCACTATAAATCCGTAGGGATGGCGAGTTACAATTTTTGATGGGATCAAAAATAAAGTTTTTGCTGATTTCACCATGTTTCTGCATAGGACAGCTGTAACTTTGGTTCTTGATATTCAATTGACCCAATTTTTGGACAGACTTCTGAGTCCTCTCGCAACCCGAACGCTTCACAGCGTCGGCACTAATAGCTGAAGTATGACTAACTAAATCTTTCTTCAGTAGTTCAACACGTTGTATCTCTTTGAATCTATCTAACTCCTTCGTGAGATTTTCTAACTGCTCTAAGATAGTCTGACAGCCGAGAATTCGGCTGGAATTCAGAGTACTTATATATGCCCTTAAGCCGGGCCTGTTATGTAATCTTGAAACTCCTGGATGTTCAAACGAAATTTAGGACGCGTCTTGGGTCAAATTTCTCGTGCAATATGGCTTACAGCCAATCACGGTACCTACAGTAGGGCGCGAACGGAAAATTTCCGTTTTGGGAATTTTTTGATCCCCGCGACCGATTCGCTCATATCTTCATGAGTTCTTGTCGGATTGATCTCAAACATAGCTGGATCTTCTCTAATAATTCTGGCGCAATTAGTGACAGAATTAAATCTCCCAAAATATAATGCTTTTAGTCATCCAGCTCAAACAGTGGGTTTTGGTTGGAATGTGTCCCACCAGATCCAGGTGGTCCCCAATCGAACTGATTTTTTCGCACGGAGGACTCATGTACAGTAGAAAGAGTGTCATAGGATCAAAAGGTCGATTTGTACTCTGGTACCTCACTATTACACTCGGATACTCGTCATCACAAAAAGTAACCGTTAATTGGGTTACATCATAACATACCCCAGGTTTTGGCAATTCCTCTGGACAGATACATAAACTTCACTAAATTTGACAGTGGATATGACTCTTGAACTTGACATATGAGGTCTCCCACTTAGCATAAAATTAATTTCAAATTAAATTGTCAAAATAACATTAGTCCGCAACTGTCAATTGTCTTGGCAATGTTTCTCAAGATCTTAGGACCTCTTAAATAACCTGAGGTATGTTGGAACACACATGCGAGATTTCGTGAATCACAGGCCATTCTATGAGCCTACATGAATAATTAAACAAGAGAAAAATCAAACCCTTGAACAAAAAGATTGATCAATCTCGGATTTCTACAATAACGAAAGCAGAAGTTATGATGTTTTCTTTCAGATCGGAAGAAGGGATACCCTAGGGGAATCTTGGAGTACAATTTGTCCAGAGCCACCTGATGTTTCGAGCGGCACGCCCCTAGCGGTTACTTTTTGTGATAACGAGTACATGATGTACATCTGCATTCGGCAATAGTGGGGCCCCAGGGCACAAATTGACAATTTCAATCCTATCACACCTTGCGGAACCGGCCTTTTCAAGCGGCAGCTCGACGGGTACGAAGCTTCGGAAGTCGCTCACTACTGATCTCTTCGAGGCACTTCAACTCTTGGGGGGTGCGTGTCGTAATGGTCATATCAGTGCCGGGCCCATCGCAACGAAGCACATCGACCCTCTTCTTGCCGATCTTGACGAGGATTTCGGGTATTCGGCTGAGAATGAAGTTGAGGATGAAGAGACGCACCATTAATTGCGTGCAGAATACATTTGTGCCCCTTTCTTTCGCAATAATTATATTAGGTCTGCAGGTAAAAAAAAGCGCCCGGTTCTGCATTCGAATACTTCTGAACGCCGAACTGAACGCATTGAAGCCGCACGCGGCGTTCAGGGTCAAGGTTCGGCTCGTGGTCGAACCGAACCCTCCCAGCACTACGCTCAAGTGGTTGCAAAATATGTACATTATGTACTCGAAGTCTTCTATGAATACCTGGGTATCCGAGTAGGAATAGTAACTGACAAGCTAAATTCAGGTCGATTCGATATGCTTCGGTCTGTCGTCTACTGGAGCGCAATACTGTGGGGTATATGGGACCGGGAAAACTGTTCAAGAAAGCATCAATGTTCGGGCGAGTCCTCTCCGCAAGTCATAGATATGTGACCCCGATTTCATTCTTCCGAGTCAATAGGGTCATCGGAAATGCCGATTTCCAACGTGGACGACAAATCCAGTGAAGACGGCGACTCGCAGGGAGGCCGTCTGTTTAGCATCATGCGCGAGACCTTGGCTAAGGTTATTGAATGTGACAAGAAACAAACGGGACTGACGGCAATACAAGGGATGGTTGATGTAGGGCTGGCGCAAGTATTAAGTTAGTCCAGGTAGCCGACAAGAAAACAATCCCTTACATACCCGAGAAGAATCGAACGGTAGTATCTGGTAGACTCAAGACTGTAGATGATGGCATTTGCAAGCGTGAAGGCTACTCGCAATTAATATGTATCGGCTAACGGGAATAGGTAGACAGACCGAAGATAAATGCAAAATAGACGACGGAATCTCGTGCCAAAATCTTCAGGCTATATATATTGTTCAAATTCGGTTGAATGTTAAAGAATGTGTAGTGCCAGATATTTACGTGGGGGGATATCCTGAGCCGAGGACTCCGGCGTCCCTACGAACAACCTTGGCCAGGGTGATGAGGAGGATAATGACTGTGGTTACGTGTAAGTTACTAGTAGGTTCTTCGATTGGCGTATGGGTTGAGAACGAACATTCAAAGCAAACCGGAGCTACCCTGAATACGGCCAGAAGTTTAACATTGGGTGGTCCATGTTCATAAGCGGTGGCGCGTACCAAATTCCACTTGCATATTTCTGTAATAAATCATCTGATCGAGAGATAAAGGCACAGGTGATGTGCTCTGGTTGCGCTACCCCCGAGGAGTGAGACCCAAAGAGCAGGAAGACAATGTTGACCCACCTTTGGTATCAACGGTAGTGACAGAAACGCATATAACAACAGCAACAACTTCCACTGGTCCAACAGATTCAGTACGAATACCCCTCAAATGTGGGGGGCGATGTACATGTATAAAGGAATGTGAGACACCAAAACATCTGTCTGGAGTTATGATCTTCAAGTGAGTCGTGATCAGAAGTAGGTAACAGCATAATAGGGGATGGCGCACAAATGACCCATACTCTGATTACAATTAACGCCTGCGTCACGAGGATTGCGAGAGCCAGTGGTATAATTTGCACGTAGCCATATATGTGGCACACCTGCATCTGGATCAGTCCTTGCGGAGAGGACATAGGGCTGGCGTACCTTGTTGGTGCCGGGCAGGTCAGCTACGATCCAGAGACATCTGCATTTAATTAAATGACTGAGCCAACAGGATTGAAGGAAGGCCACGGAAACATACACCAAAAGTACCCGGATGATGTAGCGGTTGAGCACGAATATGAGCTTGGGAAGCCTCCACTTGAGGGACCACACGTGGGAAATTTCATCGTCAAGGGAGGTAACCCATTCATACACGAGTAGACAGGCCGCGGCGCCTGCATAGTCCAAAATCACTTGTGCATACGGGACAGAGATAAACGGAGCCTACAAAAGACGTAATTTGCGATATATGCCTGCAGGGTGTCATCTGCACTATATTGATCGGGGCGGGTAGTAAGGCGAGGCATAAGCGCTCAAGCCAAGACGTAGGGAGGGTGAAATGAGAAACGAGTGTGTTGGCAGCCACCGTGGTTGGCAAAGAGAGTGGGAAAGTGCTGCAGGTGAAAAGATGAGACGGGAGGAAAGAAAGAAAAGAGTGATGTGATGTCTTGTGTTATGTTTGCCTTTTCTGCGCATCACTACGCGCCCTTCAAGTTGACATCCTGTGTCACCCATTCTCTGCCTTCCTTCCGTGCACTCTGCTAACGGTCGCTCAGCGAGTGAACAAAGATGGTGACTGCAGTGCTTCCAAATATTGCGGAAAATATTGAATTTTCTTTTCGGTAGCTTGCGTCAGAAGACTGAGCGGGAATATTAACCTCATGAAGTGTCCTCGCCCGTACAGCTGACTGGGATGATCCGTCCAGTCTGGCTTCATCGCTGAGGTGACAATGACAGAGATGCAGGTGTCAGCAGATAATGCTCCTCCTGCCCCTACGCACGTCTATTCACCTCCACCTCAGAAAGACACTACGCGGAGCCTATTGCCATCCTCAAGGATAAAGCACTAATCGAAGCGCTCCTAGACCTCGGGCTCCCGTGCCTCGAGCTCCTTATATAGCTCGTTGTCGATGCTCCCGCCTGGCGAAGATCCTCTACGGCGGCGACGGAGAGATCAAGCTCGCCGCCAACACGATCAAAGACTCCAAGCACGTATTACCATCTGTGGGGCCGAGGGTATGGAGAAGATATCGGCCGCGCTGCCGTAACCAACACCCGAATTTCTGGCGTAAACTGCTACTTCGCCGGGTGTGCAGTGACGGCAGCGATGCGAAGCAGCTCTTCCTTTAGCTCTTCGCCACCTCCACTGGGCTCATAAGATCGCTCCCACAGCCGTGCAACGATCTCTCGCCAGACGATCCGAGCCTTGAGAGCTCCTGGAGATCATGGGGAACAACCCTTCGTGGCGGGTGCTCGAGGGCCCTGAGGCTGAGTCCAGGGGGCTCAGCCTTCCTCCCCGACGAGGCGGAGCATAACCCGCCGCGGTCCTCCATCCCGTTTCAGAACCGACGCTGTGCAGTTTGCGACCGTGCTCCGCACTGGCTCTATGCCGCAGTAGCCCAGCCTTTTCCCTGTTACAGGAGCGGCCCACCTGGGCAATTTCCGTTTCGCAACTCCTCGAGGAGTTGAAACTTCCCCATCTCCCTACATACGTCTTCAAAGCCGCGCCGCACTTGATACGCGCCCCAGCCGCCGCTCCCGCTTCTGGACAAGCAGAACTTCCAAAAGGCCGCGTATACGTTCCTCAGGCTCGGCTCCACGAAGGACTTTGGGGACTGGATGGGCAAGGTACCGCCTGCGTTCCTGTCTCGTACATCGAGGCTAATCGAGTATGTATGACACAGCTCGCCATCTACGGGTGCTCTGCGCGCTTGCAATCCTCCTGTGCCCCGCGCTCAAGACGCAGATCTTCGAGAACTCGACCTTTGGCGTGTATGTCGAGCTGGCGCCGTACGTGCGTGAGCTTGTCGGGGCGCACCTGAGCAGGACCTTCAAGGCCGTGCTCGAGCTGCTGAACCGCTACTCGTGGCGCCACGCGCTCGACATCTACCTCGCGCCGCGCGTCACGGAGCTGATGAACATGATCCGCAACTGGGTGGTCGTGCCGTACTTCCAGCCGTTCGCAGAGGATGGAGCGTCGAGGAGGTCGAGGAGCGGGTCTTCGCGCTCATCCAGTCCGACTCCATTCACGAGCGCGTCGACAATCAGAACAATGTGCTTGCTCTATTTTATTCTCAAACCCTACATGCAATTAAATACTTCACCGGGACGGAGATTCTGTACTCGACGTGCTCCCCAGGCAGCACGCCGCCCACCCGGTCGAGCACATGTCGCGGATGGGAGCCGTATCGCCGTCGAGGGGTGTTTGGCCGCGCGCTCCACAATATGTGCTATGTCGAGATCCTTGCCGCCGCGCATAAACCGGCCATCGCGGCTGAAGGACGATGGCGAGGATTTGATTTACCTGCTCTAGGTGTGTTACGTCTCCCTATTTTATTGGCGTGGCTGATGGTCTCGCGCACAAACAGTGTTTGGTGATCGCCATTAGATTCGCCTGCCAGGAGCTCGTGCTGCTCGCTGCGCGCTCATGTCTGCGATGGCTAACGTTGCCGAGTACATGCTCTACCTCACCACGGACCAAATCAGAACATGTCGATCGAGGCCTGCGAGTTCTGGTTCACCTTTGCCGAGGACGCTGATCTGGCAGTGCACCTGCACCCTCTGCTCGGCAGGGCCGCGCCCGTCCTCCTCGACTGCACGGTCTACACCTGCTGTGGCTTGAGGGCGACGCTGAGGAGACGCGGACATCAATCTGCCCCACTACGGCGGCCTTGAGTGCGGGTTGTTTGTTTTCTCACCGCGCGCTCCGTCCCGCGACGCCCAGGCGCGGGCAGGCTCCCCCAGTCTAACCCGCCTCAAGGTCATCCCACGCACCCCGACTCGGCGCCTCACCGGAACCAGTGCCCTCCCCCTCTCACACCCGCCCCCACCGACGCCTCCCGCGCCGCACCTCCTCCTCTGGCTTCAGCACAAGAGCGGGACGGCTCACACGAGGCGGAGAATGTATTGAGGCGATCGAGCCACCCTCGTACCGTACTATCTCATCAACAGCCTCTTACACTGTAAGGTAAGTAATTGTTTTGTTAACCGCAACACCACGTGCTGATACGGTTGCAGCCTCTTGTCTGCTCCATCACCTGCTGGATGCTCGGCCGCGATGCATTCATAGAGGAGCACAAGAACCAGTCCTTGTGAGCCCTTTTCGTTCATAATTTTTTTTTCCGCACTCGAGCTGATGATGATCGTGTCGGTAGCTTCTCCGGAGGGCGTTTGACAACCACAAGCGCGCAAGCGCGTGCAGGAGGCCGATGCGTTTGTGACACTCGAGGGGGATGCGGGGCTCGGACTCGCGCCGTACTTTGAGCTGGTGCTGCAGAACCTCGTCGTCGCGTTCGACAAGTACCAGCATAACATGTCAATCCTGTACGACCCCGTCGGCACGCTCGACCCATCTTCGAGCGCAGCAACATCATCCACCAGTCGCTGCTCAACTACCAAGCCTTACAGCAGAACCCCGACATGGAGGAACCGGACAGGTCCTTCCTCGTCGTCGCGCTCGGCCTGCTCTCAGGCCTCACGCAGTACGGGCTCGGCGTGGAGCCGTAGCCGCTCATCAGCTGCAGCTGCTCACCGTGTGCCTCAAGTACCCCCGGCGTCCTTGCGCCAGTCTGGTTCAAGTACTGGGTGCACCCGCTGATCGAGCGGCTGATCCCGATTCTGTTGCACCCCAAGACTTGCAGCCGGCACAAGAACGCGGCAGTGTCGGTTGGGTGCGTTGGGCTCACGCACCCGGACATTGTCCCGCCGCCCCTGCCCGAGTTTCTGTGGGCTTAGTGACAGGGCGCTGTACGAGATCCGCGACAACGAGAAAGACTAGGCTTCTCCCTCCCATTTCCTCATGAGTTACCCGCGGTGCGCGGCTTGACTCCTTGCCATTGCGCACTCCTACTTCAGACTCATGTGCACGCCCCATATATGGACGGTCCACTGGCAGCGTGTTTACCTTCAGCAGTTCTCCTCCGACCGAGGATCAAAATCCGCTTAGCGCAGCGCTTCCCCTTTACATTGGGTTTTCGCACGCGTTGTTGGAACGGGCGACACGAAAATGGCCCTCTCGCTCGATCACGACACTCGACGCAGGCACCGGCGAGGACCCCATTCCCAAGATGGACATCACGGGCCTGCCCGTCCTCAGTGCGAGCTGGCGGCCCTACTTCTGCGGCTTGCGATGCTGCCAGCCAATTCCCTCGCTGAAGCACTTAGATAGCTCACGCCAGCCGCTCTAGCTGCGTTCCTGCATTTGTACTAACGCGAGATCAGCGCATTCTTGAGGAGTCGCGTGCGCTGGGTCGACTCCGCCCGACGCGCATCTCCATCTCCACCCCGTACTGCTTCCCGCCTCCGCCTCGCCCCGCTTCCCCGCCTCCTGCGGCTCACGGCGTCTCATCTGCTTGAGTCGACGGCCGTAGCTCCTCGCGGTAGCTCGCGGCGTCGATGCTCTTACTTTTCTCCCTCTTTCTCTCTACGACCCGCCCGAGGGACGGATGGCGACGGCGGAGGTAGAGGTGGACGTGGATGTGCGGGAAGCAGGAGGTGCATTTCCTCTCTGCGTCTCCGAGCACGGCGGGCGGTGCGCACGAGGAGGGAAGGAGGGGAGGAGGAGGAAAGGAGGAGGACGGTGGACATCCCCGTTCGCCGCACGTCTCATGCTGCAGATCGAAGGCAGCGACGTCGACGTGAAGGTGGAGGCGGAGGTGGCGGAGGCGAAGGTGTATGTACAGGACAGGAAGCGTCCCCGCTGGCAAGCGGTGCGTGAGGAGGAAGAGGACGGAGGCAAGAGGCAGGAGGAGATCTCCGCTCGCTACATGCTACATCTTAGCAGATCGAGGGCAGAGGCGGAGGCGGGCCCCATGCTGAAGGCGCACGGGACATGAATCTCCGGTTTCAAGGAGGCGGCGTCCGGGAGGACGCAGAACGGAGGACGTCCCCACTCGCTGCGGGCCGCATCACAGCAGATCGGCGGCGGCGGAGGCGGATGTAAAGGACAGAAAGCGGGACATGCACTCGCTCTCCTGCGCTTCATGCAGGTGTATCTCAGCTCCCGAGACGGCTGGTGGTGCGCGAAGAAGGAAGGGGGAGGAGGGGTACGTCTTCGTTTGCTGCATGCTGTGTCGCAGGGCGTCGAGCGGGAGAGGGGAGGAGCGAGGGCGGCGACATCATGTCGGCGCCTAGCCGAGCGCAGACCGCAAGGGCGTCGAGCGGGGCGGTCGTGCTCCTACGTGAGTCAACCGGCTGGCACTACGCGAGCCGGCACCCGACGAGGGAGGAGGAGCGAGGGTGGTAGAGGTCTGTTTGCAGCGGCTGCATCACATCAGATCGAGGGCGGCGACAGATGTCGACGACCAAGGGGGATTGTGCAGGAGCTTCCGAGTCGGCGGCACGCGGGAGGAGGGTGGGTGGAGGGAGAAGATGAGGATGAGATCCCCACTTGCTGCTTGCTGCACCAGCCTGCCACGGGTATTGACTTTGTGTGCGTTGGCAGTCAGTGACGCGGGCCAGGGGTCTTTGCTTTGCTCCAGCTCGACATCGAGGTCGGGTATGGATGTATGGCGATATCCAGGGAGGGTAAGTACGTGGAGGACATCGACTGAGCAGATCTCGGAGGTTGTGTAGAAAGCGTGCACGGAGAATAAATGGCGTCCCCGCGTATCTGGAGCTCCAAGGTGTCGCTAGCGCAAAGCAGCACTAGTGGTGTCCCTGCATTCCTGGGCGGAGGTCAGATCGCGGTCCCAAGACAAGGAGGATATGCAAAAGAAAATGAAAAGGGAAGGAAGAGGAAAGGAAGACGGGACGCGAGCGCGGTGGGGCGGAAGGGGTAAAAGAAAGGACGGAGGGGCGTCGGAGTGATTACCAAGTGATGTACATTGTATAAGAATAAGAAAGCGAGCACCGGAAACGGTGAGGGAGATAGCTTGCAAATATTTAGAACGGGAGCGAGGAATGAAGATCGGAGCGCGGAGACATAATTGAAAGTTGAAACACTTATGATTTGTGATGCCTCGCCTCAATAATTGAAACGCCTGTGCTGCTTTGTGCTGGGGGCGCAACGCGGCAGTTCAAGCTCGAGACCGAAGATATATGTGGATAGGTGTCCGCTTTTGGTTCTTCTGTCTCGTTCCGCTTCTGTTGCTTAAAAGTAACTCAGGTCCGTTTGATCTCTACAAGACGTGCCTTCGCGTCGCTCCGGCGTAGACGGGTGCGGATAAGGTGAGCATGAACTCAAAGTAAAATATGCGGAATATGATTGCGCAGAGCGCAGATATTTAACTAAAGACAGCAAATGTGTCTAGAAAAGCACTGGCGCGAGCCACTCCGCATTTACAGTCGAATAAGATTTGACAACCTGCCTCTCCAATGAAAAATGTCAACAACGAAGTACGCACTGAGGAGAGTGTAACCTAACTTGCTTATTTTACTGGGTGTCAAGTCTCGACTCCTTGCGACGTTGTCGAATGCCCCAAGATCAAGTCATTTCACTTCCGCTCCCGCAAACGTCCATTCCCTTCGAAATCAAACAACTCTCCTCTCTCCATGTCCGTCTGACCCCAGTCCAAATTTCAATGCATCAAGCAAATGTTACGATTTCAATTCAATTATCTCTGATATCCAAATCCCACACGACGTTTTGCATCCTTTTTTGCTGTATCTTTCATCATGAGGTTCAGATCTCTGCCAATTTCTCACCTCCTGCTCATCGCTCAGTTTGGGGTTCTGGGATTTCCGGGGAGTCATCCCATCAGCAGCTTTGCTCTTGGAGCTCTGCTCTGGGCGGTATGTTTGGGATTTCTCTCGGGATTCCCAGGCACCCGGATTTTCGTTGCATACTAGAATTGACCCTGCTATCGTCTGGCCCATCTTTGCGATCCACACTCGTTCTTGAATGGGCCTACCGCCGAGTCAATTTCATGCCCAAGCCGCAGATTCAACTGAATCTGTGTTCAATCACCATCTTCTCCTCTCTACATATGAGTTCAGCGGAGGAGCCGATTTATCATGCGAAGGCCGTTAATGAACTGGATTCACATGGAAGTGACCGACATAATTACAGTAGATTACAATAAAGTTCACAGTAGTAGTAAACAAGACATGTATTGAGGCCATTAACTACGGTATTTTTGACCGTGAACGCGTTACACGGTAGGAAAGCGCATCATTTCTACCGCTGCGTAATGTCTGGGAACGAAATGGCAAGCAAAGAAGAGAGGATGTGTCCGTAGAGCAAGTCCGTGACGTGAAAAAGAATTCAACCGTTAACATCGCGAGATTACCGTGTACTTTGTCTATGAAGACGCTGGCCGGGCTCCGGATGAACGAACTCCCACTTCTGGGCGTCGTCCGGGAGGAAGATCTGCTGGCCGTGGGGAAGCTGGCGATGTGCCAAGGGATCGTACGGGTACTCGGGCGAGGGAAAGAGGGGCGAGAGCAGTTCCTGCGTCGACAGGTGCTGCTGATGGTGCGTTTGCGCCTGAAGTCGGTGCATGTACGGGTGCCGTATGACTGGTTCGTGTGCGGAATCCGGTACGAGGGGGTAATCTTCGTGATGCTTGTCGTGCCACGGGTGGTCGGAGACGCCCGTGGAGTACGCCGACGGTGGCGGGGGAATGTTGTGCGCGAAGGGAGACTGAAACTCCGCAGGATGCGCCTGAAAATGGGCTTGGGCGTGTTCGTACTGGGACTGCTGTTGGGCCTGCTGGCGACAGGCCTCGAGACAAGCGAGATCCTCTTGCCAGGTGTAGCGTGCGCCATGTCCGCCCTCTTTGTCGCCGTAGTCGTCATCCTCTCCCTCGCCACTCAGGGGATCTCCCTCCTCGAGCTCGAACTCCGCACCAGCCAAAATGAGCTCGAAAATCTCGTCCCGGTTCGGCGTGGGCAAGAGCATGATGCCCGCGCGCTCACGCCACTCATTCGCCTCGCGTCGCAACAAATCGCACTCGTCCTTGAGCGCGCGGAGCTTCTGCGAAGCGAGGAATCTGTGCCGCCGCGAAGCACGGACGTGCGCAATGCAGCTGTTCACGATACTTGATTTCGTGGGCCGCCGGATATCGGCGAGATCAGGGAGGAGAGAGGCGAGGTCCTAAATACAAATACAGCAAGACTACCCTATCAGCAATTGACCGAAAATTAACGGCAATGGGCGAGGCGGACGCACGAGGAAGCGAGCATTGAGATTCTCCCGACGAAGCCTCTCGACGGCGTTGTGCGAGGCACGGCGTGCAGCAATAGCGAGCTGTTTCGGCTTTACGAGTCCTGCGGTCACGGAGGTGGAGTCAAAAGCGACGGTGGACGCTCTGCTCGAGTTTGCGTCCAGAGTCGGAAGAGCAGGGATGACGATGACCTGTTGGGTCGGGTTGGTGGGCGGCTGAACACTCATCCCCAAAGAAGGTGCTCGTGGTCGTGGGGGGCTACAAGAGTCAAGAGAGTCTGAGAATGAACGAATGGACGGCCGCTAGAGCGACAAAAAGAGAAAAGTCATAAAGGATTCGAGGAAGAACCTCGACTGGGACGCTCAAAGGTTAGTCTCGTACACAGCCCCCGATGACATATACCTCGCAGATGCCTCGAATCAGATTGCATTTGTTTCTATCCTTCCACATCCACAATGTTTTTCCCATTGACTGCTCTTTGGGCTTGCTATTTCCTTTTAATTTTGAGTTCACCGGCTGACCCCGGTTTATCACAGATTAGCTTCGAGAACTGGGGCACAATTTATTTTCAACTTCGCCGATCAGCCGGACGTCGCTGGATCAGGCTCGGATCAGGCCCTATCAGGCCGTCGGCCGAGCAACGCACCGCCACATATCAATTCATATGGGCCCTCCGGGCATCCCTGGTACCGCCGACGTATACTAGTTGGCCGTTTTCACGGATAATCATCCGGACCTGCAGCATCAGGCAGCATCACAACATTGTCTTTTTTTTTTTTTTTTTTTTTGGAGCATTTGAATAATACAACTCAGTCTGCAAAGCATTCCAAGCGTATCCGCTGGTTTAATTGGGTTTTGTCCAATAAAGCCGGGAAAATGTCCAGGAGGAAATGCCGTTACGCACAGGTTTCAAGCCTTCGTGTGGGACTCTGGCCATCAAATTAACCTACTCCAATTTTTCGAGTGGCGAGCTGTATACCCACTAAAACCCCCTTGGATTTAATCCAGTCGTCTGGCAGGGAATCTTCATTGAGGAGCGTGCCGCTCCAGGTATTGAGAACCAACTGTCTCAGCATCACGACATTGTCAACGTGAATATTTGTTGGTTATTTCTTGCACTTTCCGACTTCAACCAGTTGACGGGCTCACCCTCGCCCGACCTTCGGTCGGCTCGACATTGAAGGTTGGTTAAAGCCTAACTGTGTTTCATAGTCGCGCGTGAGCCAACACAGAATGACTATTTTTTAATAAAATACTGTAGTATTTCGTTCAAATCGACAGTCACGCGTCACGCACCCCTATCGCGAAATTTGGCAAGGGTCACGTGTCACGCGGCCGTTTGTCGAACCTCCCGAGCGTCACACAGGGCTCAAAATTGCCTATAAGACCCAAAAAAGCCAAAATTTTCGTTTCGATGTCGAAAATTTCGCTGGTGTCACGCCCAAGTTTGGCTGCTGTCGAAGTGTCGAATTGATTTTTTGGGTCACGCGTCACACCCAGTGTCGATTTGAACGAAATACTACAGTAGTCTTTTCTGACATTTAATTCAGGTGTGACCTGGGTCTGCTCGAGACTTGAATTCACTTAGGAACTAGATTTATTTCATGGTACTATTGATTGCCCATCTTTGCAAAAATGTACCCCATTGCCAAAAAAAAAAAAAAAAAAAAAAGAAATCAATCTGGCCTACAAAATCTCTGTGTAGCTTCGTATAGTTCTGTGTAGCTGTGTGTAGCTGTGCGTAGGTCTGCCAAGGTATGTATATGTCAGGCTAGGTCTGCCTAGCTTCCTAGACAGATATCACCTCCCCGGAATACAGCCATCTGCCGCACTTGTAATGTTTGGTTGGATAAATATGGGCTTAACTCCAGCGTAGTTGAGTATAGATGAGTTTAGGTAGCTTCACTGATCTGAAGAGACCTACACTGGCCTACACAGGGTCAGCTTAGGTGACCTATACACAACTGGTCAGGCACTACGCACACCTTGCCACAATTGTGATCAGGTCGGTCTAGTAGACCTACACAGAGTCTGTTTAGCCTCCTAGGCATTCCTTTACAGACCTATACACACCTTTACAGACTGAGGCTAGGGGGGCCTTGAATGCAGTGATTCTGATCAAGCAAATGCGGAGCTGTTTGAAGTTCTGGGAATTTTGAACTTACTTCAACATCGTCGTAGATGTGGATAACTGAATTCGACGTATGCGCAAAGAAAGCTTGAAGCACTCCGGAAGTTGAAGAAACAGGAAGCCGGCTTTGTAAAATTTCCATCGGGTAACACGCCGCTGTCAAGTTCAAAAAATCCTCGTGTGTTTGGGTGGTTGTGGCCTACTCTGTTTCCGTACGGTGTCGCATGATCGAAAACAATAATGTTCGTATTTCACCCCGAAATTCCTTTTCATCAGGTTGATACTTCTCCACATGTACAGCACCTATTATGTATTGCAGACAAACGTTTTCAGGTCCATAAATCTTTTATTTTTGTCATGAGCAACATCCTACAGCGGCGGAAGTCGTCATTCAAAGCTCGTCTCGCGACAAATCGATCATGGTTCCCGGTAGTCCAAGACTTGATGCAGAAAATTGACACGCATTCCATGGACACTTACCAGGCAAAGCTTGAGAAAAATTCATTTGCCAAACCTGAGACTGAGGGTGAAAAGGCCGCTGCTAAGGTCATGAAGTATCTCAATTATGTCTCAGATCACATTCCGGGTTCTGTCGGAGATGTCAACGCCATGAAGCAGCAAATGCACAGTAAAATAATATGTGATGGTTTACCGCACATTTTTGCAACCACAAATACCGCAGATTCTCATAACCCGTGGCTCAGGTGCTTGCCGGACGAGACATTGACTTGGACAAAATTTTCCACGCACTCGAAAACTCAAAGACGGAACCAAGTATCTGAGCAAAAGATATAGCTGAGAATCCGGTGGCAGGTGCAGAGTTCTTTCACCTGATGATAACAAAATTCTTTGAAATTGTTTTAGGTACAGAAAGAGCTTCAAAAATCGGAATTCTGGGAAAGATTGATGCCTGGTATGCTGTTGCCGAAGCCCAAACTCGTGGTTCACTCCATCTCCATAAATTGATCTGGATCGCTGGTGCCCCACCCTCACCATTGAATATGAAGGAACGAATGAATTCAGATCCGGAGTTCAGGCAAAAAATTATTGCTTGGTACGATGATATCATTTGCCAGAGCTTTCCCAAAAGACACTGTTCCGTACATTGCGGCTGAAGGCACTCCAAAGCAACTTCCTGTTCTGAGTCGCCCATTGAATCCCGATTCTCCGGGTTATGAACAGAAGCGCAACCAACATCACCGTGATCTGTGGGAGAATACAGGATTAGTGCATGAACATAACGCTACCTGTTTCAAGCACATCCCACGCCGCATTCAATCTCTCGTGGACCCTGACAATGATTGCCGTTTTCAACTCCCTCGACCTCTAGTTGCAGAGACGCATTTTGACGAGGACGATGACCTTGTAATTCGCTGTGAGAATGGGAACTTGAACGGACACAATCCAACCGCTACGCTCTGTCTCGGATGTAATACCGACCTAAATCAAACCGCGTCTGGGTCCACGGCAATGGCAATGGTTGAATATATGTGCAATTACACCATTAAATTGCAGTTGGACACCGCAGTTGTGTTTTCTGCCCTTTGTGCTTCAATTAAAGCTCTGCAGAGTAAGCCTCCCGAAGACATAGATGGAAAGGTCGACCAATCTGAGATGGCTCGGTTGATGTTGGTCAAGGCGACTAATTCGTTGGTTGGTAAACGAGAACTCACAGTCAACAAACAGCTAGCTTTTTACTTGGGCGTAAGAACCATTATACATCAGACGAATTTCAAGAGTATTGGTGGTCTTCTATGCTCCGGGACCTTGCACGGGAAGTTTTTGTGGCTGAGCTTAATCCGGATTATTCTCCAGATTCCATTGCTGTAGAACAGGGCGACAAACCTGAACATGAATCCCATGATTCCGAGGAAGTGCAACGCATGATCATTCCAGACAATGAAGATGACGGGTTCATTTTCTTACATCAGATAATCTCAATCTCAAAACTGACAATGATGAGACGGATCAAGAGAAAAAATATTCCAAAATGTTCAATGACATGTTCTATAGACCGCCTGAGCTTGATTCAACATGCGTCTGGGATATCTTGAGGAATTATGTCAAGGAGAAGAAGCCAAGTCCAAAACGCAAAGAAACATTTACCTGAATTTCAAGCCAGGACATCCCGAGTACACTACACATTGCTTGAAGAAATTGGATATGCGAGTAGTTCTTGTTCTATTGGGCTATCGTGTGCCTCGTAACGATTCAGAGAGTGATCAATTGAAGTATGCTGTGGTTATCCTGTCATTATTTACACCATGGTCAACCCTGAAAACATCCCCGCTCAAATCACCGGATGTCAGTTGGTCGGATGCACTCGCTGACCTGAAAAATACCATGTCTCCAGAGCACACAAGAGTGGTACTCAACATGCAACTGTTGTATCAGACCCGGGATGCCAAATTCGATTTTGCAGCGAAACGTACCAAGAGACTTGGAGAATTACGCAGAGATGAAGGATACGATCCAGTTTGGGAAAACGCAATGCAGACTGCAACCGATCCCCATGATTCGGAAATAAGCCTTGAGAAGATACCAGGTCTACTCGTGATGCAGACCAAATTGTTTTAGTTGCAAAAAAGACTGGGTTTTATTCCGTGGAAAACGCACCAAGCTCCGAGATATGTGAAAGATTTCAGGAACGTTCGAGAATCGGAGATGATGATGATGTCTTCGAAGCTGCCATGGCAGCCAAGGACCTGTTGAAGGAGAAGGATCTGCTTATCAAACGCCGTCTGAAAGCTGCTGAAACCAATGGAGAACAGAGCTCTCACCATATTCGGACATCTGAAAGGATCCCCCTGGCTCTTTGTACGACACTTGCAGAAGAAGCGACGAGGGTGCAAGAAAGATTTGAAAGAGTTTCACAGCATTCAGGTTCAAATTCAAGCACACCTTGGCTGTCTTTACGCCCATATCAACAGTTGTGCTTTTACTCTAGTTGTTAAACACACGCTGAACGATGAGCAAACACGGGCATTTCTTCTCCTAGTTGACAAGATTGGGCGCGAATTAGAAAGCGGCCGTAAAGAGCCCCCAATATCACTGCTTTGTACAGGACCTGGTGGGACAGGGAAGTCAGTTATATTCCAAGCCTGGAAAGAGTTCTATGATATCACCGGCCATCCAGAACGGCTGCGTTTAACTGCTCCGACGGGTGTTGTCGCCAGTGATATTGGTGGTTGTACCATTCATTCCGAAGCAAGCTTGCGCGTGTCTCCTGCTAAAATGAAATCAACTCCGGATTAATCTCGAGCAACGAATTTCCCCCCTTGAGACTCTGATTTTGGACGAGGTTTACTTCCTGAGTGCGCAGGACCTAGGACGGCTTTCAGAATATTTATGCATGGGAAGAGGTGTGACAGCTTACACATGTGGAGGATTGAATTGGGCCACATGTGGTGATCCTTGTCAACTGCCGCCTCCGAAAGGGAGTTATTTATTTGCCCGCGAAATGGTCCAGTGTCATGCAAGCAATAACCTGAATGACCTAAATGAGAAAAACCGTCAGGAAGCCAAGGGCATACAGGTGTGGCACCAGGTTGAGCATGTTGTGTTATTGGAAGAAATAATGCGGCAGAAGGGAGATCCGTTATTGATCAGTATCCTCAAACGTTTACGGAAAGGTACATGCACAGCCGAAGACAAGTCCGTCCTAGACAAATTTGTGTTATCGAATCTGAAGTGCAGCGAAGCCACGAAGAATCTCACCGACGTTAACAGATGGATTGATACCCCGACGTATGCATGTCCACGGATTGTCTATACAAATGTCGCGCGAGATTCTCACAATAAAAAGATGGCCAAGGCCTTCGCTACAGCGACAGGCCAGGAATGCCATATTTATCACTCCCGAGACACGAGAGGACGCGGGCGCAAACAAAAGCAGCTCACCGGGCAGGCAGCCGAGGCTGCATGGTCCGTACCCGTGAAGGAAGCCAATGACCTCGGCGGCAAGGTACAGGCTCTACGGGCTTCATTACAACTTGGCTGACGAATGAGTAGGTGCCGTACGTACCTGGAATGTCGGTTTTTTGCACCGAGAACATCGCCACAGAGCTCGGATCTCCAACGGCAGTCCTGGCACACTTGTCTCCATCGTGTTTGACGAGAAGGATGGGCGCCGCTATGCCATTTCAGCCCAAGTCGACTTCAGAGCATATAAAAACAGCAATCCCGACGCACCCCACCCGCACCGCGTTACCCTAAAAACAGTCACCACTTCTATTCAATTCCGGCTCCCCTGTTCGGAAAAAGCTTACAGCGTAACGCGTTCACAACTGCCGCTCATTCCTGCCTTCGCATTCACATCCCACAACGCCCAAGGTCGCTCTCTGGATGTATGCTGCATCGATCTGGCTAGTTGCCCGACCATCCAGAGTGCATATGTCATGCTATCTCGGGTTCGATCGCTCAAGGGTCTCTGTATTCTTCGGCCGTTCCGTCTGGACCGCATCCGAAATCATATCTCGCAAGAGTTGCGAGAAGAATTGACACGCACCGAGATAAAGGCCGAAATAACAAAATCATACTCTCGGGAGCGATTGTCGTGGTTCTACAGTGTCGTACCAGAGGGACAGATCAGGCTCCTCACTCAAAGCAACGTCGAGCTCAAAGGAGTTGATTTCGACATTGTAATCACAGCGGCGAGAGAACAACAGGTATGCTATTGGGGTACTGGAAGTGTTCTAGCATGAACTGACCTATTAATCTGTTATTAGTGTTAACAATTGCACGAATCGGAATCGGAAACTCACAGTCCGCAAACCAGCATTTGGTGTTCGCCAAGATGTCCTGTAGATACTAGCATGTCAAAAAGTTAGAGCTGTCGAAGAAGATGAGGTGGTATTCGGAGGTAAACGTGTTGAGTTCCTTAACTGTTGAATTCCGCGACTCCCTACCGGCACAGGGTTGTTTGGCGCCATGCAAGCAAACAATCGGCGTGGTATATTTGGGAACACAGCCACCTGATGAGTCTGTACGACGAAACGTTGCGCCCAAACGTAGTGGGTCCCCGCCTCAAGTAATTCTCCCTAGTACATCGTCTATCTGGTCGCCGTCTTCCTCGCTCGGCAACAGTCGATCAGGGCTTCGCCCTGATCGCTGGCTCGGCTCCGCCTCGCCCGCCAACGAATTCAGCTTCGGCCCCGGCTCACCCCGCTGTCAAAGTCACACGTTTCAAAATGCATCTGGGAAACTGCCCCGCAGAATTTTTTGCGAATTCTTCCGGAAACTTTCAGAAAATTGCAGTAGTCCCTCGAATGACCGAAATACTCTGAAAATTTGTCACCCCCCACATTTTACTACCATCTCCCGCTGCAACGTATCTACTCCTTGCCTGATTTGCAGACTGTCTGATGTCAGCGTCCAACTGTAGCTGCGGCCTGCATCGTACGCGGTGCAGTTGAAGGGAGCCTCCTACTGTGTTAATTTGCGAAATGTTCGCAACAGCTGATTTATCTGGAATAGTGCCTCTTTACAGCGCATCAACTGGCCGACCGGGGCTCGAGTGGTGCTGGGGAAACGTTTTGCAGTGGATGGGCAGCACTGCGTGTGGTGGAAGTCGCACGCTGAGCAAAAAGTTCGGTCATTGGGGTGAAAAGGTTGGCGGGGAGAAAAATAGGTGGATAATCGATATGCACTCGATCGTTCAGGCTAAAACTTATCGCAGGTGATTTCCTGGATGCGTTGCAAGTGTGCCATCGGACCCAAAGCTCTGCGTGTGGCGTGAGCGGAAATATATGTGGTGCAGAACATTGAATCAGTCTAGCAGTTATATCTTAATTAATGCTTCTTGCTTGAGACAAGTGCAGAGCCATCCCGCGAAAATGTGAGCGAATTTCTATTCAGTTAGAATAGAACAAGCTAGGTGAGTAGCCGTGTGAACTATTTGCGTGTGATTAAAATGCTCGAAAAGGTATGTGGGGAGAAAAAATAGGTCGGTAGTCGATACGCACTCGATGGTCCAGGCTAAAACTTGTCGCAGGTGATTTCCACTTCTTCTTCCATTACCACCATCATTGAATTCGAAGTCGCCATTAGCCCCTCTCAGACACTCTGCCTTGCCCAATGTGCTGCAGTAGTCCTCAGAGTGATCTATACGAGCCCTTCAATCTAGATGTACCGTAGTGAAGATGAGACAATGAAAAAAAAAAATACATCCACTAAAGTGACGGCGCATCCAGCTCATTTTTGCGTCTGGAACCTCGTTTCACTGTCCACTGTGCCCTACAAATACCTCTTCTTCTAATGAACAGCCTACTTCTGCCCCAACTGTGGTTGTTCATCGTCGCTGACCCCGCTCGCTGCCAGGCGCCATCGTTTTCTGGGCGTCGATTGGTCAGCATTGCACCGCCACTGCGGCTTTGCCATTTTTTCAGTCAACTTGGCACTTACCGCTGTTCTTGGCCATATTATTCCTTCCCTATTTATGTCTCTGAATCTGTAAATGGGGACTTTGTTGTTTCTGTATCATCCTTCTAGGTTGACTAGGTTCTCGGAAACTCGTCTTGCCATCCCATACATATTCGAAGCACGCAGGGAAACCACTGTTTGTCCGCCAGGAATGAGCAACATTATCAGAACTGTTGTTTCTCTTGTTCTCGATACCCATGCTACATTGACCACGCACGGCATCATTCATAGACTCATACTGGACATCCAAGACATGTACTCCACAATTGACTGCACTGGAACTCGCTCCGCAACCGCATTCCTTGAAGTAACATTGCTCAAATCAATTGGTTTGAGAGCTCCGTAAACACGCGAATGCATCCCGCAAGTTCGAGCTGCCTTTGATTAGATGTCATGTCTTCTGGGTTTCTATTATCTCTGTGTTCATGCCATGCATGACAGCAGGAAATATGCCATTTGAACCGTATCTCACTCCCTCTCAAACCAGCGGTCTTCTTGCTCCATAATATTGTTTGTAGCGGCCCTTGAATTGTAATGGCCGACTTCGGCAAAATCCCGGAGCCAACTAACCAGATGTTTGAGAGACTCGTTCCCTCACTCGAGCCTAACCAGGAAGCGGACTCGACTACGGAGAACCGCATCAGACTGGCTAGAATGCGACCGGCGAACCGACGGAACGAAGGTGAACATACGACTCACCGATCAAGTCTTTCATTCATCTACGCTGCGGACTTGTAAACACTCGAAGAACACTTCGACTTGCAATTTAATTCAACCGCCGTGCTGTACTTTTTAGTGACACTGAACCGCATATTTAGGCTCCGACCTGTATGTCGTTCTGTCTCATAAATTGCAATCTGTGGGCTATTGAATGTGTGAGTCGACAATCCGTGTTGCCATCGGCTCTGTTGAGACCCCCTGGATCATACGGTTTAATATGTTCCTTCAAGTGTATTATCTGATCCAATGGTGGTCAATTCAGGCTTGTTCCGGGTGGCTGATCTGATTGTTGTGCTAACTTTGCTTTTTCATGTTTCTGTAGTTCTACCACGGCGATTCCGAGGTTTACGACCGTGAGCTCGGCTATGGAGATATGGAGAGGCCCAGGGACGATGGTGTAAATAGTGCGTGTACACCAGGATACTTCCTGGAAACCGGCGTTCCTGAGCGGGACCATGCCGTGTAATGCTACCTACCTACCTACCTACCTGGATGCGCTGCAAGTGTGCCCAGAGCTCTGCGTGTGGCATGAGCGGAAAGATATGGGGTGCAGAACATTGGATAAGTCCAGAAGTTATATCTTAATTAATGCTTCTTGCTTGAGATCAGTGCAGAGCCATCCCACGAAAATGCCAATCAAATGTCTACCGTATAATTTCGTTCAATTCGACAGGGGGTGTGACGCGTGACCGTTTTAACCAATTCGACAATTCGATACCGCCAAAATTTTGCGTGACACCAGCGAAAATTTCGACTTTTGGGAGGCAAAATTTCGAAAATTTCGTCTTTTTTGCGTTTCTCAGACAATTTTGGAATCCTGGTCACGCTGGGAGGTTCGACAAACCGCCGCGTGACGCGTGACCACAACCAAAGTTCGACATCGACAGGGGGGTGCGTGACGCGTGACTGACGATTTGAACGAAATTATACGGTATTCAGCTAGAATAGAACAAGCTAGGTGAGTATGGTAGATTAACCGTGTGAACTATGTGTGTGTGATTAAAGTGCTCGAAACCTATATATGAGAGGTGGCTAAAAACCTGAAATTCGCAATCTGGTGGGCTGAAAAAGGGGAAGGGATGGGTTGGGAACATAGCCCTGGGAACGAAATGGAATAAGATGGGCAAGTTGCGAATGTGGCAGCATGATTACACCTCAGGACGGAAACAAGTGGAAAGTACACTTGCGTACGCGTTAACTACTCAAAGAGAAATTCCCATATGGTCAGGTAGAGCGGTCCCGGTATGCCGTCCAGGTTATTGCAGAGAGGTCGAGGAGAGGTGGCCGCGGCTGCCGAACCCGAGGTGTAGGCGCTTGAGGGACGTCAGATTCCGATTCCTCGGGTGAAAGAATTGTCCGATGGCAGGCAGATGTTGTCCACGCATCTAGCAGGTGGTTTGTGTGGAATTCATAGGTCGGCATTTAAAGACCTTGGTTGCGCTGCGCCTTTGGCTCTGGCTAATGAGCACAACTCCAATTTACACGTCCCTTCTATGGACCTTGTTTCTCCTCTCGGCGTTGATTCTGAACTGGCTCAAATAAATGTCCTCGCGAGTGTGGTAAAAACTCTCTCAAAACGGCCTTTACGTCGTGTACTCGAGACGCATCGTGTCAATTTTTCACCCTCCGATGGGACTGCTGCCTTGCGCAAGCATTTGAGATCATGTTTGAAGCGTTTGCGACTACTTTTAGACCATGCAACTCGATTTTACCCTGACATTCTTTAAAAAAAACAGTCCATTTCAAATTCTGAGGAAAAATGCCTCATATCTTCAGAATTTCCTTTTTTGGAAATCGGGAAACAGACCCAAATGTCTTCCATTCACCCATATTTTCATTCCATAAGTTGTTTGGAAAGTCCAGATGGTCTGAATAGTGGGAACCGCCATCTGCCATTACTTTTTGCGAGAGCGAGTACACAGTGTGAATGAAAGTTGAATAAATAAGGACTTTAGGGTAGGTCTCGGCAAGCGGTTGCGGAGTGGAGCCACGTGGTCGATTGGATCGGTGGCGTTTCAAAAGGCTTCAGATAGTGGGAACCGCCATCTGCCATTCCTTTTTGCGATAGTGAGTATTATTATCGATCGACACAATTTCTGTACGAACTCTTTTCTCTCTCTTTATAAAATAGCGTCTCTCTCTTTATAAAATAACGGTTGTCTGAAGCTTTTTAAACTCCGATTACGGATATTTCAACCCGGTCTTTCGGAAGCCCCCGTCCAGCGTCTTGAATTCTGACATATATAAACGTAAGTCGGCGCCGTGCGGGCCTATAAAAGTGTACACAATGCCAAACTTGGCTTAAACGCTCATTCAAGTGCCGGTTTGCCAGGGCTGATGATTGGCATTGTGTACACTTTTATAGGCGCGCGCAGCGCCGACTTACATTTATACAAGTGCTTGGGGGACCGCTCCGCGGTCCCCCTCCCCCTTTATATTGATCACAGAAATTCAAAAATGTAAAAACCCTGGATTTACAGCCTTTGCATAAGAAAACAAATAATAAAACCAGCGGACGAACGGAGAGACATAATTTGCGATGTACAGTGGTATCAATGAGGTTTAGGTGTCACAATGCTGTCATTTTGAGTGTTTTGTAGATACCCGTAATGAAATGGTTTAAATTTTGCTATATCATGTGGTGTCTTTTCAGAAAAATTGTGTTTTTTACTTAGATACGCCAAAATGGTCGTAATGAAAATAGTTTGAAATTTTGCTACTTATGGTGCACATCACCTCCCAAAATTAGTGGCCAAATTGGCCGGAGAAAAACTTTTGGCCAGGGCACGGCCTCAGCGCTTTTTTCATTCATGTGGCCATATCCGCCAGAAATATGTTCAGCTCACGCAGTTTTAAATTGGCTAGCAGATCTGTGCAGACAAAAAAACCTAGGGGCAAAATCGGGGTAAAAGTGGGGCCCACAAAATTTCAAACATGAAGTAAAAAAAATGGGTTTCTTTTTGTGAGAGACACTGATGCAAGTAAAGTACACCCCGACCGAGATATTCAGGAAATAGTCATGTGGTTGGAAATAGTGTCTCGAGTGGATGGGCCGCAAGTTTGTACCCCACACCGCCAAAGCGTCAATTATGGGTACCATCCCAAAATCAATCCAAAGGAGAACACCGAGCTTGAAGGCCGTCCTTTAGATTTTTAACCATTTTTGTCAGGCAGCCATCAAAGACTTACTACGGTTCAACCTCCACCCTGTCAGAGCTTCACAAATAGTATCGATCTGGTTCAAGTTACGGAAATTGAATGCTCTAAATCGCACAAGGGCTGGCCATCGAATCAACGATTTGCTACCCCCACCGTTACGAAGAACCACCTACCTCGTGTTACAACTGCCAGCAATACGGCCACACCCAGCACCAATGCAAGCAGCCATCCCCGACGTGCGCGCGCTGCGCAGGCGCCCATCGCTCCTCGAGCTGCCCGTGCTCCACCAGCTCGACGAAATGCCCCACAAACAAGCGCTGCGAGCACTTCCAGCCCCGATGCGCGAACTGCAAAGGCAAACACCCCGTCTACCACAAAGAATGTCCGGTCCGGATCAAGGAGCGCGAACTCCAAAGCCAGCGCCTCCGTGGCCGAATATTCTTCGACCCTCACTTTGACCCCTACAGCGCCCTCCGCGACGAGACCGCGCCCTTCTTCTTTGAGCAACCCCCCTCCACAACACTCCCCTCCTCCCCCTCCTCCCCTTCTAACCCCCGCAATGAATAATACACCCAATACCTACACCGTTGACTCGTTCTGAATCCTCTCCCTTAATACCCATAAATGTTACGACGTACTTATATCTTTACTTAATTCCACCAATCCCGTAGACTACGATATCTTATGCATTCAAGAACCCCCTCCAGACCTGAACAAGTTCCCCTCCCTCTCCTCCCCACACTGGGACCGCATCTTACCTACTTTTCGCACCGGCTCTCCGGACTCTTTACTATACATTAATAAAACAATACCGTCCTCTACCTACAAACAAAACAAGATAAAATCATCATTTATAACATCCATTACTCTTACTTTAGACACTCATAGTATACATATTTTCTCTATTTACAATCCCCCTGACTCGGACGACTCCCCCATCCGCAACACCTCCGCTTTCATCTCGTCTCTCGGCCCCCTCCCCCGAGCCACCACCTCGCACTCTTCGGCGACTTCAACCGGCATCATCCCCTCTGGTCGGGTGTCCTCTTCCCCCACCGCACGGCCAGGAGCGACGCGACGGCGGTCATCGACCTGATGGCCGCGCACTCCCTCGCACAGCTAGTGAAGTCCGGCACGCCAACCTTCTACTCGGCGCCCCACAACACCTGGTCGACGATTGACCTCGTCCTCGTCTCCAAGGGTCACCTGGCCGACCACCTCATTAAATGCCACACCGCCCCCGGCCACGGCTCCGATCACGCCGCCATTCTCACCTCCTTCGACCTCAAAGTCCTCCATCGCGAACCCCCCCTCCGCCGCAACTACCGAGCAGCGGACTGGAGCGAATTCCAGGCCCTCCTCGACGCTCACTTCGTCGCGCACCCCCTTCCCGCCCTCCCGCTCGTGTCCCCGGACGCCGTTGACGCGTACACTGACGCTCTCACCCACGGTATCACAGCCGTGCTTGAGGCTCATGTTCCCCTCAGCCGCCCCTCCCCGTACACGAACCGGTGGTGGTGCAAGGCGTTGTCAGCACTCCGCGCCGCATACAACACAGCCCACCGCGCCATCGTCAAAGACGACCCCGCCCACCCGAGCTGGGCCGCCATGCGCGCAGCCAAAAATGAGTACCACAGCGCCATCCGCCGTGAGAAGCGAGCGCACTGGAGGGAGTACGTCACTACCCTCCCTCGAGGTAACATCTGGAAGGCCGCGAAGTACGCGCTGGACCCCACAAGCAGCCCCTCCTCTGCGCGCACCCCCGACCTAACAGGCAGCGACGGTTCCATCGCGTCTACCCCCGCCCAGAAGGCCGCACTCTTCCATGCGAAGTTCTTCCCTCCAGCGCCAAATATCCCCCCCCCACCGCAGACCGCCCACCCGGCCCCGAGCGCGTGCCCCACCTTCACGGTCGAGCCCGTCCTCCGCGCCATCGGCAGGATCTCCCCGTGGAAGGCCCCCGGACCCTCCGGCATCCCCAATGTCGCGATCCGGGCTGCACGCGCCACCCTCACCCCCGCTCTCCTCCACATCCTCACTGCAGGCCTCCGCCTCGGATATTTCCCTGCATCTTGGCGAGTCTTTATCACCGCCACGCTTCGGAAACCCGGGAAGAACGACTACACCATCCCCGGCGCGTACCGTCCGATCGCGGAGGAGGAAGGCTTAGGGAAGATCCTGGAGTCAGTCGTGGCGGACTGGCTCTCAGGATTCGCGGAGGCTCACGGGCTGCTCTCCGCCAACCAATTCGGTGGAAGGCCCGGTCTATGTCGGTCAACTCAGGTAGACAGACATAACTGAGGTAGACGTACCACGTCCATGTGGTGTAGCCATATGTAGCCACATGTAGCCAGACTGCCCTGTCTAGAGCTCTGTCTATGTACCTAGCCAGACCCTCTGTCCATTGGGGGCCGGAACGCAGTGACTGGTTATTACATCCCGTTCCCAATGCGAATCTTATATATTGACTCAATTCACTCCCCAAATCAAAGTCCAAACTTGCTCCCTAACTTGGTTATAATTGCACCATATTCAAGTTGCCCTCCATTCGAGTTGCAGCTACAGGAAACTACCAAAATCGAAGTTGCGTCTTGTAAGTTCCCAACATGTGCACAGGAAGGACTCCCCTTCACAAATTTGCTGCACCACAAAGTTGCAAATCAAACAAGTTGTCTCTCAATTTGATTTTCACCATGAACTTGTCCACTGTGGATCGGCGCCTTGGTTCTTCGGATCTTACAGAGCGAACAGCGACCTACGGCAAAACATTCACCCAGTAATATGCATTTATGTTTTTAAGCCGGTATCCATGCTGTTCTTCATCGTATCTGCATAAAGAAGGTGTGGGATGGGTGAGGGTTGGGTGCTGGAGTGTAGGATCTTATAAGTAAAACAGTGCGCACTGACTTCGCTGGACGAGTTGGCGGGGAATATTAATTCTCTCTTGAACGTATATGGACCAGGCCGGTATCCATGCTGCACTTTGTCACTGTTTGCAAAGAGAAGTTATAGATGATCATACGGGGTGGTAATTCTGACCAATCGTCAGTGAAATACAATGTCCAAAGAAACTTTCTAATACTGAACACAATTGAGGCATGGCCGGACCCGGCGGGGTAAACATGGATTATCGCAGAGTGGAGAAAACTGCGTTCTATCCCTTACTGTGAGGCTGCACAGTACGGCCGTCTGAGCTCAGAAACCAATTTTTGTATTTTCCATATGATTCCGTCTTGAATAATCCACCTCTTCGCGCCGGGCAGAGCGGTGCGGATGAAAACGACTGAGACGTCGGTACCTATTGTAGCAAGGGATATGGTTGAATTTTATGTCTCATATTTGCCATCAAATACAGTCTTCGCTGCCTTGCTACACACCGGCTCCGAGTTTTGAGTAATCTGGAATCTCGTTAACCGTGTGGATGAACCCCCGCTTTCCCTCTTGTCTACCGCCTCTAAACACATCCAGCTACACAGTGCAGAAATTAAGCAAGCGCGAAATTCGAAATGAAAGGGTCGCACTCACACAAATTGTCGTCTCTGCCCACATAGGCGGGGGCAGAGGGGGGTTATTGCCCTGGCCAGGAAATGCATCGCCTGTCCACAGCGCCGTTCCCGCTTGGCCGTCCGCCCGTGGGCCACAGATGACAGTGCTGACAGGGAGACAGTGCGTGCCCTGCTAAGTGCAACATTGTGCAGAGGCCTTGAACGCCAAAAGTGCGGTGGTGATGAGAGCGAGAAGGCGAGTCTGCGTGTTGACTGTATGCACTGGGAGTTATTGGGAGATTGATGTTGAGACCAGGCCCAACAGCCACTTATTTACACCCATTTCCGGTGGTTTTGGGTCGGGTTTAACTTGCTTCATTGCAAGGCTACCTCGGTCCATTGGAGTGGCCCTAGGGCCCAGAAAAATTGAATCAACTTCAGGTGGTGAAGATCAGCTGCTCAACTTCCGACACAGTTTTCTTTTTTCCCAACCAGTCGTAAAACCATTCCAATGGAGTTTTTGCGCCAGAGGGATCCACCCCCAATTAAATGATGTGCGCAGTCCAAAGGCCGTGGAGACCCCAATGGACCTCGACTACTTTTGAGAAAACGATTACGAGTCTAGCCATGAAGGCACTATTTTGCGGAAATATTTGAGCCATTTGGAGGGGCAGCGAAGGAGAATGAAAGGCAGATGGCTGAGAGAAATAAGATGCAGACCACAATGACCCAAGTAAAATCCGACCACATAACGTTCCACAAGATGAAGGTGCGGTTAGACGCAAAGAAACAATACATATCCCTATTGGGTGTAACTGGCCACAGGTGACTTCGTTCGAAAAATTGAACTCACGCAATTGGAAGATCTTTGCTGTTTCGATGTACAGTACACTGACAGCTTCGAACATGACTGGGTTCCATGCCGTGGAATGAATGCCTCAGCTGGATGTCGAAAGCATTTGAGCGCGATGAGGGCAAGGAAGGTTGTGAATGATTTTGCCTGCAATAAAATCAGGGAAATGAATTCAACAGAAAGTGAAGGCAATGGAGAATTATTGCATTGCCGGTTGATTGAATAACACCAACAACCACCGTCTTGTCCGGCGTTGCACAAATAACTCTCTGGCTTATTCAAGTATTGAATCTGCTCCCGTAAAGGTGATTTGAAAGTTCCAAGAGCCACAATCCCGTGGCACACGGGTAACTGCTAGTCCAAAATATAGGTGTTCGGCCATTGTCCTTACACATTCTTTGCAACGTCCGCCGGGGCCAATGTAAGTATAAGCCGGCCAGGCAATGCGTTCACGAGCAAGGTGTACAAGTGACCGGAACGACTCATAGATCGAGAACATTTGGAACTCCGAGTCATCGAGGGTATATTCGACAGCCCGTAACGGTCCCTCCAACTCAGAGAGGACGGTGAAGTACACCGTGGAGCCAGGCAATGTGCGGGCCAAGATTTCATGCAAGCCAAAAGTTTCGTTGAGGTCTATCCTGCTGGCGTAAATGATTACGCGGAGTAGTCCTGCTGCGAGTGACTCGTACATCGCACGATGCCACAGGACCAACCCATGCAAGACATTGAGGCACTTGAGGATAATATGCCGCTTTGCATAGATGTATTCTTCGGCGGAAATACATGCGGCAGCGGGAGCGGTCAAAGCCCCCGCTACACCGGCTGAAACAAAGGCTGGTGATATTACTTCGCTGTTCCCCGGATTGAGGATAAACCCCAGGTTCCGACATTAGCTGTAAGCAAAAATGAGCCAAAAATGCCCCAAAATGCGAAAAATGAGCATCTTGCACTGGCCATCCTGAGCCCAGATGCCAACCAATGTCAACCAACTGAAACGCGAAAATGGTCTCCTTTACCATTACTTTGAGGCTGTTTTCACCCTTTTTGGATACCATGCATATCGACAAAGTTGATTTTTTACAGCTAATTGCAGTACCCAAGGCGCGATTGGATACCATGCATATCGACAAAGTTGATATGGGTTACAGCTAATTGCAGTACCCAAGGCGCGAACGCATTTTGGGCAGATTTTGATCCTCACGACCGAATTGTTCATATCTCGGTGAGTTCTGCACAGATCGAGATGAAACATAGCTAGATAATTCGTAGTAATTCATGCGCAATTAGTGATAGAAAAGAAATCACTGCGTTCAACGGCATTGTTTACGCGGTCTGCGTACGACCCCAGTCTACGAAGGTCTACGCATTTAGACGTCTGGACACTCGTGGACATCCGTTCATTCCAAAGATGGCCCGATTTCTCGGCCTAAGGGCGTTGGAAATTGCCTACGAGTTGTCGAGGAGTGTCATAGGGGTCTCTTCCACGGCTCACGTCAAAAATCTGTCAAAACGCACAGCATTTTCGTCAAATCCAGCGATAACACCGAGTTTTCACACGATTGGCACGTGAAGTTGGATTTAACTCTGGGCCGTTAGGAAAGTTGTTATGGCACGGAGCAACAAAAGAAAGGCTAGGAGGACCCACCGCGCGAGCGCACGAGCCTGGGCGGATGGGGATGCGGCCGTCCGCCAATGTCCGCAAAGCCCTGCAGATCCGAGGTCGGCTTTCTGCCTGGGGCTGGAATGCTAAGTAAGGTAGGAAAGTGTCGTGTTGTTCAAGAATTATATTAGGGTCGTTCACAGGAGACTTTTATCCTTCCGTTTTCTCTCCTTTGTTGCGTTCCCTCGGTTTTTCTCCCGATTTTTTCTTCCCTTTTCAATTTAGACATGCAAAAAAAGGTACAAAAGCGAAAAAACGGAGTCTACATGCACTTTTTGGATGAAACACAGAAAAAAGGGGGAGCGAAAAAGGGCCGGTTTTTTTGACAGACTGTCATTTAGTAGGGTTTTCTCTTCATTCCGGGTGTTGTCGATGTGAAATTGATCGACGCTTTTATCGCATTGAAACAAATTTTACTGACCGATCTCTCCCCAAGTTCTAGTCTTGTAGTTTCATTCTCACCGAACCAGCGATTATGCATTTCATGGCTGGTGCTTTTGCGGGTTCCTTTCGCTGAATGCAGTAAATTGCCTTGTCTTCCTTTACTGCTGTTTGCGGTACTTAGGGCGCAGCTTGTTTTTTTGATTTTTTTTGTACTCGTTTTCACGAGATGAGCTCTCCTGAGCTCAATTCTCACCTGTTGCCCTTGTAAATAGGCTCATTATGTTCGCATCGAAAATTCGGAGGGCATGGCTTCTTAAGATTTTCAATTCGCACCGTGAGATGCCTCACTGTGTTAGGTTCCGCCGTTTTTTGTTGTTTGCCTGCAGATCAGGCAGGTCGCATAGTAGCTACAATGGTCTGAATGACCTAATTTTTTTATATGTTGCCTTTGGGAGTGTTACAGAGGGCCTGCAACGCCGGGATTTTCAATGTGACCTTTTCTTCAAATCTATTTTACGTCCTGCCTGTGCCAGATTTCTCCACTAAATTCTACATTGTACGTTTGAAGTACAAGTGATATAAAAAATCCCGGTATTTCCAGCCCTCCTTAACACTCATAGAGGCAACATATTAAAAATCTAGGTCAATCGGATGACTAATAGCTAGTACGCGAGCCGTTCTGTATGCAAACACGGGAAAGCAGCCAAATTCGAGTCACTAAGGCATCTTAGGGTGCTAATAGAAAATTGTAAGGTGCCATGCCCACCGCATTCACAGTGCGAACAAAACGAGAAAACAGGTGAGAATTGAGCTCAGGAGAGCTCATCTCATGAAAAGGAGTACAAAAATAAAATAAAACGAGCCGCGCCCTAAGTTCTGCAAACAGCAGTAGACCGGCTCCAAACGCCCTGTTGCAGTATTTTTCGCCACGAGGCCAAGCGGTGTACCTACGGAGCTTGCCAAGAACCACTCTCCTGGCTCGACTCCGACTCATGGCCCCGCCAAGGCCGCGGAGGCAGTGCGTTGCCTTGTGAAAGCGGAGTGAGGGAGGATTGAACCTCCCTCTTCACTGACAACGACAACCCGCAAAAGGCACGCCGAAATCTTGGAAAATACACGAACCTCGTTGATGAAAATTCAGGTGGATTGAGCGCTTTTTCGGGATCCCCGAGGGCCAGCCCTTGTTTGATTACAATTCCCTAATAACCAAATATTCAGTGCGGTTATTTAAATAAATCAAAACAAAACAGCACTTGCCGAAGCTTCGGAGGGAACTTTTTGATTCGCACCAGTGTCTTGAATATTGCATCCGCATATCGCGGCATTGTCTTCGGGGACGTCATCGTCACCATCCAGATAGCTAGCACGTCGAGAACACGTCAAATGTCCCCCTGCTTGATTGCGCGAGTGAAATTCAACATAAAACAATGCATCGTAAAGGATGGCGTTTTCAAGCGTAATAGACAGCTTGCGCAAAAGCCGCACGAGCCGCACTCGGCTTTTGTGCATTGCGCAAAACTGCAGGGTTTTTGCGGGGTTCTCTCCGTGTCTTGGTGAGTTCAATGCTTTCTCTTGGCTCTCCAAATCTGCATTGCATTCATCCGAATGGGTATCTAGTCAATGCACAGCTGGGCGGAGTGGTTTCTCCGGCCATCACTTCAGCTCCACGCAGACTTCACACACTTTTCACGCGTTGCACGCAGCAGTTGGGGCAGCAATGATTTTTTTTTCACCCACCAGTCCTTGTCCCTCGACCTGGCTACCCTTCTGCTGACCCGGTTTCTCACCAAGTTCAAATTTGATTTCCGCATGCGGCTTGGCGCAACGCAAAAAAGCCGCGTGCGGCTCGTGCGGCTCGTGCGGCTTTTGCGCAAGCTGTCTAATATCGCGGACGTTCTGTAATCCCAGATATGCATGCAATACGGCGTCTTGTGGAGTCAGAGATTATCTGATTCAGAAAAAAATGAGTACGAGGGTCAGTTGTCCAAAACGGGTAACCACGTCCATTTCAACCCTCCAGTGGATTCCACAATTCTTGAGAGGTTCTGGAATCCCAGATATGCACCCGAGGCGCCCGCTCGTCGATGTAGAGAATTTTTGACCCAGAAAAAATGAGTACGAGGGTCAGTTATCCAAAACGGGAAACCACGTCCATTTCAACCCAGATACGCATACAAGACGGCCTCTCCTCGATTTAGAGAATGTTTGACCCAGAAAAAAATGAGTACGAGGGTCAGTTATCAAAAACGGGGAACCACGTCCATTTCAACCCAGATATGCATACAAGACGGCCTCTCGTCGACTTGGAGATTATTTGATCCAGAAAAAAATGAGTACGAGTGCCCTTATTTAAGTTGCTCATTATTGTTTCACAGTGGTTTGAAGCTTGCAATTAGCAGTGCTTATTATGTCTGTACTTGCTCGTGTCGAGGTTGGTTCGAGTCCCGGTGTTGCATTTTTTTAATTCACTTCCACTTGTGTCCGGATTAATTAATCCCAGATTTAATCCAGGATTAGTAGTGTCTCAACTTCGATTGTTTAAGCAAAACTCCTAGGGTTACTGCGCATATCGGGTAGAGCAGATTTCACGGCCGCACTCAAGTGCGCCGTATCAGTGTAAGTCAGCACGGCCAATAGGTGTCCGATCTTATTTCAAAAACCTCGTATCACTAGTACTCTGTTTCCTCCTCTGACATAGGGTTTAATTTGTACGGAGATGTAGCACTGGATGGTGTTGGAGCCGAAATTAGCGTGGTCGGTATCCTTGCCCAAAAAGCTCCCTCTTTCATAGCCCAGTTGTTGGCTCCTGCCCAAACAGTGGCGAATACAACACCAACAATTACGACGTAACCGTTTACGATCATCATGAACGAACATTAGTTGAACAACTCTTCCTCGGATTGCCCCTTGGTTTGTCCATGAAAGACTATACCAACTTGGATAACTTGAAGGATGCAAGGAATAATAAAATTTGAGGTGGCTATTAACCACGCGGCACGCATTCGTTGAATCACTGCGCATGTCCGGCTGAGTTCAGAGGCAAATATCGAAGTGCGGCTAAGCGGCTTGCCCTTGTGATTTTTGTTTCCATTAATATTCCTTCGTCGAATGTCCTGGGACCTCAAACGGTAAAGGAAGACTCCGGATACATACCTATAGTTCAATCCGGTTAGTGATCCGATTATTTGCGCCCATACGCGCAGAACTCATACATTGATAACAAGTTAAAGCATCCATTCCACCCTCTAGACAATTTCTTTAAGGTAATAGGTTGGTCCATGGTTTTGTTGCCTGGGCATTTTTGACACTTCGCGAGGAGGAGACACCTCGTCCGCTTGTCGTCCACCAAAATTTACCGTGGGAAGGCACACGTGCGGTCACGTTTCTCTCACGTAGTAAATCCGAGGTATGGCAAACGTGATACCAAAAGAATCAGACTCCATATGAAAGTTTCATCGACTATAATAGAACTTTGTGGAGTCTGACTATGGGAGACCATAAAGGTGAGTGATCGATAGTACTGGGACCTCCTGAGCGTAATGCGGGTAGGGTGATGTGCTTGGTTTGGTTTCAAACCAAGAAACCAGCAAACCAAAACCATGGTTTCCTGAAACCAAACCAAACCAAGGTCATGGTTTGGAGCTGGTTTTGGTTTTGGTTTGAAGCCGGTGAAATCAAAAACCATGGTTTCAAGTTCCTATTGCAATTCCGGGGTAACTACTGGTTTTTCGGCAAATTCGGACTAAACTACTCGTTGATATCAGCTTTTCAGGGGATTGCCTTTGCGTTTCTGCAGGGTAAATGAGTGCGTAGTGCGATGGAACATTCGGAAAGCAAAGATGCCGTGACACGCCGAGCACAGCCACAGCCCATTCGGATCTTCACCACCCAAAATTGTGCCAAATACATGTTCAAACCAAGTTCGAACTTCACTCCAGGGTTGAGATCGGCACTGGAAAGATTAGTGGAATTTTGTCTTCCGTTTCTGTCATTCTGAGAACATCATTAACTTATAGTAATTAGTTGAGGCGAATCGGGGCTGTCAAAACCATGGTTTAAACCAAAACCAAACCAAACCAAACCAAACCCTCTTCCATGGTTTTGGTTTTGGCTTGAGGATTCTGGAACCAGAACCAGACCAAACCAAACCAAAACCATGGTTTGCAAACCATGAACATCACTAAATGCGGGTCATGTCATGTTTACCGCCCACAGAGTCACTCCAGAGTCCAAATTCACTGGCGGCGCAACTCGTCTGGCGGAATTGGGTGCCCTGCCCCACGTCATCTAGGCTGCAGGCCGGTGGGCGTCCAACACGTTCCAAATCTACATTCGCAAGAACCCTGTCCTGCTCCAGAGCATGATCTACGGACGGTCCGCTTTCGACGCCGTCGCACGTCCCGGAACATATCCATCCTCGAGATACCCTTCCGTATTCGACCGCTTCTCATCCACCGTTCCTTAATAAAAAATAAAAATAAAATCAATGGCCTAATAGCAGCCCACAGTCGAATACCATCTAGAGCCGTCGCTGGCCGCTCTGGCGACGCGCTGCATCCTCCTTACACCACACGTGCCCTTCAGCGCAAGCTAGTTAGACCCTCAAAATCCCGCAAAGAGCTGTAATATTCTTATACAATCTGCTCTAGCTCGCGCGCAAACAACAGTGAAGTGGCAATAATTTTGTCTTTTGGAATGCGGGTTGCCTCCTCTCCGGGTTTAGTGAATGTTAGCTCGCCCAAGGTCATGTTGAGATTCCACTGACGCTGGGACCAATGCGCCCCGTCAGTTAATACATTTTCATAAATTAACAGCACACACCTCACGTGCAAAGGCGAGTAACTCGGACTGCGAAGAGAAGAACAGCAGTGTTGCGGCGTCCTTCAGCGTCAGGCACTCGTACGCCGCCTCCTGACATCGGGCAATCTCGTTCCTGTCCCCGATTATCTGAGCGCAATCATTCACCCACAGAACGAACGGCAGACTGACCGAGTAACGCTCATGAGGCTGTCGACGAAGCAGCCGTACTCCGGGGCCGGCACTTGGGCGCAGGTGGCCCAAACCTTTGCGTAGCTGCCCTCCATGAGCCAGCGCTCGAGGTTGATTGGGTACATAATGTACGGGCTCTTCATCGCCGTGTCATGCAGACCCTCCAACGCAGTGTGAAAGTCCGCAATGAGGCCCTGCGTCAGCAGGCGGACAAGCTGCAGCCCACGGATGGGGTACTCATGCTGCGAAGGCGGCAGGGTGCTGGACCGAAAAGTCAATAAACGTGTGTTTGAAGTTGCGCATGCCACGCACGTAAGATCGTTGTAGAAAGTCTGAAGCTGGGAGACATGACGGTCGAAAGAGACAAGGTCTTGTGTACGGATGCTCCAGAAGGCGCCGATTTCTAGAATTTTGCCTGTACACCACCGAGTCAGCGGGACCTTGAGTGTATGAGGCAGATACGCACGCGCTACGACGAGGTCATCCGTGTTTAGGTGCTCGTGTGGTAAAAGTAACCTTGCTTGCAGCAGATCGACCTAGAGTTCTTCCAGTGAGAATTGAAGGGACGAACAAGATTCAGGGAAGGTAATTGGGAGGGAACCTTGAGCTGAGTCAAGAGACGGCCGCACTGTGCGAGGTCTGGCGGCACGACGGTGAAGGACGCCCTGAGGTCGGCATATGTGGCCTTGAGAAACATACTTTGGAGAGGTAAAGGGAAGGGTAGGTAGTGCACTGCCTTATACATACCATCTCACGGTGGTCACAAATTTGATCTGAGTCGTATTTTTTTTCCGGAGCCGAACGCACTAACGGGAAAAACGCACTAATGGAGGGCTATATGTGCTCAATTTTGGCGAACATTTGTCAAACCATGACGCGTTTGGTCTTGTTTAGTTCATACGGTTAAATTAGGCTCTCCAGCTCAATTTTTTCTGTCCGCTGGGCCTGATTTCGGTATCAGTCGAATCCCCTTGGGAAGCGCTATCAATTGAACGACTTTTCAGCCAAAAACATCCAGAATTGAACGTTTTTGAGAGCATTCTTTCCCTTGAGGACCGTCAGCCGTTGCCCTTCCGTGTTTACAATTGTTAGCTGCATATTCCAGCCCTGTGCCTCGTCACGTGCGTTTTAGGGTAGATTGCGAGCGAAGCGAGCAATCAAGCATCGGCCGCACCGGTGAGTGTGTTTCGATATATTTGCCTGGCCTGACTTCTATGCAGCAGAGACTCGGGAAGCCGATCAAAAAAATCTCTGTTGACACCGCTCTCTCAATGGGAGCGACAGCGCTCGCTGAGGCCTAGAAAATGAACCATATATTTGAAATGTTTGGCCAAGGTGGGGAGAGGTGCGCACCGGAAGTAGTGGATCGCGCTGCAGGAGACGCCGCGGAGGGACACGATTTCCCCGAGGTTCTATTAGCCTGGGAGAAACGCCAATAGTATGTGACCGTGAATCCATCAGCTATGACCTGAGCTGTTGGGAGAAAAATATTATTATCCCCCGTAGTATCCAGGTTTGGCTGATGCCTGCTTTAGCGAAACAACAACTGTAGATATTGTGAGCAAAATCTGGCTTGTGTGTTGATTGCAGCAGAGGTGGGAGGTGGTGTGGCTCAAACTGGACTGGTATGTTAACTGAGTGGTGTAGGGGGTAAGGCTGGGATGTGCGCAACTATATTGTAATCTGTGTGCCCGGTGTCTGTGGTTCAAGCCTCATAGGCTGCTATTTTTTCTTTCTTTTTTTGGGATTAGCAGCAAGATTGAAGTCAGCCGAAGCTGAGACACTAGAGGCATAATAATCCTTGGCCGACAGCTGTCAAGCTGGGACCACAAAAATTTAGCTGCCTTCGGCTGAACCCACAGTTCAAGGGAACATAATACTATTGTGCATGGACCCCACATTCAGCTGAACCAATGTCCCTGGGCACATAATATTGCTTGGCTGACTGCCATCAGCTTGGGGCTGTAATATTCCAGCTGCCCTCAGCCGAATGGGCAGATCTAGGTAGCATAATATTATTGTGCATGGACCCTATGTTCAGCCGAATCAATGTCACTAGGTGCATAATATTGCTTGGCACGCTGCTATTGAGCTGGGGCCATAATATTGTAGCTGCCTTCGGCCAAATGGACAGATCTAGGTAACATAATACTATTGTGCATGGACCCTAGGTTCAGCCCGGTCAATGTCACTTGGCACATAATATTGCTTAGCTGACTGCTACTGAGCTGGAACCATAATGTTCTGGCCACCTTCGGCCGAACCTACAATTTCAAGTGTCATAATAATATTGGGCATCAGTCTCATTTTAGGCCCAACCAATGCGACTAGATCTATAATATTCCTCGGCTGATATACTGCTGCTCATACCACCTGCTCCCTGTAACTCTGGACCATCGGCCCAACCCAAACCTCCAGGCCAAATAATATTGTCACAATAATATTGTGGGCCTGAAGGCTTGGGTTCGGCCCAGAATCCGGCGGACTTAGGGGAGCCCTACACTCTAGGGATTAATCATATGTAGGGGACCTAGAGTGTAGGGCATTGTTGACTGCAGGCACTGCGGCTTTGTGCAGCCGCATGCGGCTTTGCACAACCTCTCTATTCCAGCTCTGTGTCGGAACGGTTTCGACACAAGGACCTCTTTATTTTTTTTCATGGATTTTGCAGACCTCAATAATATACAATGAGGGGTCAATTGAAAAGAAATCTGCTGCTGCACCAGTGTGTCGGAACCGTTCCGACACAAGGACAGCACCTCTTTTTTTTTCATGGATTTTGCAGACCTCAATAATATATAATGAGCGGTCAAAAAATTCGAAAGGCTGGTTTTTCGGAAGCATGGCCTTGCAACCAGTATTCTCGGGTTTTGGGTCGCACCCGAAAACAGCGAGACTGCGCGGGAGGAAGTAACCGAATGGGCTGGGGATTTTGTCGCAAATCTGGCGCAGGATGCTGCTCGGGATATTACTTCCTCGAAGTATCTGCAAACAGGAAATTGATGGTCCCACCATGGGAACATTACTGTCGTTAACTATGCACAGCCATCCGATTTTGGGCCTCGGTCAGCAAGGAGGGGGAGCAAGCTCCCCCAATTAATGGATTCTCAATTACAGTCAGTTACACATATAGATATCCTTCGGGCAGAAGGTATCTCTCAATCCAAGAAAAGATCCGATGGCTTAGTCCAAAACAACGGCGAAAACAACGCATGCCGAGCAGCACTATCAGTTTACATACCCCTCTTCACACGAAGACTAGGAAATAACACCGCCGCCGGGATCTGGGGGTCGGTGATGTCCCGGTTTTCTATATGAGCGCCGCACAACAGCACTCTACTCATCCAACTCTCAACCCACCAGGAGGTAGCCTTTTGATTCCGTCATTTTACGAAGCCACTACCGCACTCCCCAATCCTTGAGTATTGTACTCCTGGACGCGAGGCTTCGTTTGTGACATAATCAAAGACTGACCCTCCTGCTTCCCCTCTCTCGTCGCCAGCTCCGTATGCGTCCTGAGACGTTCACGGTGGGTAAGGCGCACCACTCCGCTGTTCCCCTGTCACTCTGTGCATGCCCATTTGACCTCTGCGCTCCATTCCCTCCCTCCCACTCTGCGCATGCCCATTTGGCCTCTGCGCTCCATTACCTCCCTCCCACTCTGCACGCCCATTTGGTCTCTGCACACCACTCCTCCCTCCCATTCTGCATGCCCATTTGGCCTCTGCGCTCCATTCCCTCCCTCCCACTCTGCATGCCCATTTGGTCTCTGCACACCACTCCTCCCTTCCATTCTGCATGCCCATTTGGCCTCTGCGCTCCATTTGCTGCCTCTCACTCTGTGCATGCCCATTTGGCCTCTGTACACCACTCCTCCCTCTCAGTCTGCATGCCCATTCGGCCTCTGCGCTCCATTCGCTCCCTCCCACTCTGTGCATGCCCATTTGGTCTCTGCACACCACTCCTCCCTCCCATTCTGCACGCCCAGTAATTTTCCGCCCATGCCTCTCCGCCTCCTCTACCCCCCGTAAACCCGGCACTTCCCAAATCCTTGTCACCTGATGTGCGGCTATTGAGGCTTGTTTTGGGGAAGGGAGGGGCGTCCGGCATGGGGAATGCGGACCGCGGGGGGTTTTTTTTTTTCGTGAGTTCTTACTCTATCCTCTAAGGCCTGCCCTCATATCTTCACTAGTATCCTACCGACGTCCCTGAACGGTGGTTTGTGCATCGTCACCGTGGGATCGCCTCTGGTCATCACCCACCAAATCGTGACGAACATTGGGAGGCCGATATCTTCGTCAGTACCCTTCCTCTGTTCCCTCGATGTCGTTTCTTATCCACTTCGAATTCAAGCAATTTCCAAGGCGCGCACAGCAAAAAGCTCGCCTAGGCCACTTCGTGTCTGCACACGCCCACCTCTCCTGCCAGTAAACCCCCACTTCACAAATCCTTGTCACCAAGGGACCGTGGTACCCACCTTCAGTAGACCTTCCCTCTGGCGGCGCACAGAAATAGCTCTCATCCCGATTTGGTGGGCTTTACTTATAAAGTTGGGTGCGTGTCAAGGATTAACGACAGTTCCCTGAGAGGGGGAGAGTCCCAAGGCGCCGGGGCTCTCCTCCTCCCAGGGAACTGTTATTTTATCCTGGCTAACACATTTCGTATTCTTATACTTAGTTGCTCCGCGCTCATCTTTGACATTTTTATAAAGCTCGGCGCTCAAACCTCGTCAATGGTGAGACCATCAAGGAAAGGTTTCAATTTTCTGGCGTACAAGATGTCTTTTGCTCTCTTCGTGATGTTGAACTTTTTCTGACCAATTTCCCGCAGGTACTGTCACTGCTTCCTTCCTTCTTGCCAGAATAATCGGGCGACCTCTTTCCCATGCGTACAATATGCACTGGCCACCACAAATCAGAGGTACTTACCCTAGACCTTCAAATGTCTCTGATCTGATCCTTCAGGGCCAGCACCTGTTCATCCCCAAAAATTCAGGATAAAATGACGCTCCATTTTCGAGGGCAGCCACCGAAACAACCCCGTGAGAACTGCTACTTCAAGCTAAGTTTCAAATACCGTAACTAACACTGACTTATAATGTGCTTCGCCAGATGTTGCCATTTTGGGGGTTGTCCTTTCCCTTTCTTCTTGTTTTTCCATGCGCACTTCAAGTTTTTCCGGGGGATTATGGCTGCAACGTGGCAAGTTGCACGCCTTATTGGGTTCTAGGGGATAATCGCTACAACCTAGCGAGTTGCGAGCTTTATTTGGGTTCTGGGGGATCATGGCTGCAACCTGACAAGTTGCATGCCTTATTGGGTTCAGTGGGGAAGTCGCCCGCCTTATTGAGTTCTGGGGGATAATGGCTGCAACCTGGCAAGTTGCGAGCTTTGTTCGGGTTCTGGAGATCATAGCCACAGCTCTGGTGCGAGCTTTGTTTGGGTTCTGGGGGATCATGGCCTTGACCTGGCGAGTTGCGTGCCGCATTGGATTCTGGGGGAGAAACGCTGCAACCTGGAAAGTTGCGAGCTTTGTTTGGGCTCTGGGGGATCGTAGCCGCAGCTCTGGTGCGAGCTTTTTTTGGGTTCTGGGGGATCATGGCCTCAACCTGGCAAGTTGCGTGCCGCATTGGGTTCTGGGGGAGAATCGCTGCAACCTGGAAAGTTGCGAGCTTTGTTTGGGTTCTGGGGGACCATGGCTGCACCCTGACAAGTTGCATGCCTTATTGGGTTCCGTGGGATAATGGCTGCAACCTGGCAAGTTGCGAGCTTTGTTTGGGTTCCGGGGGATCATGAATGCAACCTGCCAAGGTGCGAGCTTAGTTTGGGCTCTGAGGGATCAAGGCTTCAACCTGGCAAGTTCTGAGCTTTATTTGGGTTCTGGGGGATCAGGCCCGCAACCTGGAAGGTTGTGAGCTTTACTTGGGTTCTGGTGGATCGAGGTCGCAACTTGGCAAGTTGCGACTTCTGTTTGGGTTCTGGGGGGGCTCTATTTGGGTCCTGGGGGCATAAGATTGAGCGTGGCTTGGCCAGTCACGATTTCCGTCACCTCGTACCTGGCGGCGTAACCTGACCAGGTGCTCCGTCACACTGAGGTGCTTTAGGGTTCTGGGGGAGAGCCAAACTTATTGTGGGAAACAATGGGCCGCATTGTATCCCCGATAAGAGCGTTGTAGGATGGTTGTGGGCTGTGTGGCCTACCTGATGAGTTCAAAAGAACGAAACCACCACAAAATGTATCCTTCACCCATCTCCGTTGGATCCGGGACTCATCCGAGCCTCGAGAAAAACCGTATAGTGTAACTGCGACGATCTTCGGCTTGCAACAATACCGGAAAACACACTAACGGCGGTCCCTTTATATTACTATGACCACTGAGGTTTCGAAATGGCCCCTCCGGGATCGTTTCCGGCCCACCTTAACGCTGGGTGCGTCTGAATGAAGCGTACATTTGTAAACAACATTGCACGCCAGGATGATTTCAGTCATAGCACATCCCCTGAGCCGAATTTCTTCGCTGCGCCTCGCACAAACGACAGCCCTGGTCAACACGGAGGTTTCTGTCTCTTCAGAATTGGAGGAAGTCATGGTGATCTGCCGAAACTTGGTTAGAAAAGTGGATGTGCGCAGGGAAAAAGAGACGAAAAGGGAAAGGAAAAATAGAACAGAAAAGGGAGAGGAAGAGGAAGAGACTTACGCCAGGCCCCGGATTCGTGACCTGGAGATTCCTAAATGGGAAGAACATCTATCAAGAGGTCAGCATTACAATTACAAGACATGCCGTCGCTTTGTTCCGGCGTCAATCTATGGACGAAGATAAAGTACGTTCTTGGGAATGAAGTCGCCGGACTCAAAGACCTTTTTCCTTTCAAGGCAAAACCCATTTCTGCGCAACTTTTGAACAACTTGAAAGTGAGATAGTGGTGCAGCAGCGGATTCCCATTCAGATTTTTTGACCCTTCATCGTATATTATTGAGGTCTGCAAGGTCAACCAAAAAAAGAGAGCTGCTGTAGCATTACCCAGTTAGACGGTGTCGGAACTGTTCCGACACAGTGGTGCAGCAGCAGATTCCCATTCAGATTTTCTGACCCTTCATTGTATATGATTGAGGTCTGCACGGTCAGCGAAAAAAAGAGGTGCTGTAGCAGTACCCAGCTAGACGGTGCCGGAACCGTTCCGACACACTGGTGCAGCAGCAGATTCCCTTTCAGATTTTCTGAACCTTCATTGTATGAGGTCTGCACGGTCAATGGATAAAAAAGAGGTTCTGTAGCAGTACCCAGTTACACGGTGTCGGAACCATTCCGAAACACTGGTGCAGCAGCAGATTCCCATTCGAATTTTCCGAACCTTCATTGTATATTATAGTAGGGTTCCTTGGATACCCACCTTGATGTTTCCGCTGCCGAGTCCACAATTCCCGGAAATAAAATCTCAATTTAAGTTTGGCAATACTAGAACCTATTATGAGCTATGCTGCAGAATTTCATAAATCAAGTATGTAAATGTAGCCGGATTTTTTTTAAAAAACTCTTGACGCCCAAAGAGTCTCACATCGGGGTCCTTGGTGGAAGCGGTGGAATTTTACTGGGTCACAAATTTTACTTACTCAAGTTGGTGGAAGCGGTGGAATTTCACCGGGTCACAAATTTTACTGATTCGATTTGGTGGAAGCCGTGCAATTTTAGAGGGTCATAAATTTTACTGACCCTCTTTGGACCCCCTGATAATAGGTCAAAAACCGGTGGAAGCGGTGGCAGAAATGCATTTTTTCGCCCCGCCTATGGTCTGGTGGAAGCGGTGGAGTGTGGATGCCATGGATTACATGGGCCCTTCCATGGAAGCGAAAAGCCCCTCATATTAGAGGTTACGTTTGATACATACATTACCTCTAATATGAGGGGAAATGTGGTATTACCAGGTGGTGGAAAGAATGGTTTTCGGCGTTGGCCGGATTACGTGAGATCACATAATAGGCTAGCTACACGATCGGTCTCTTGACCACAACAACGCCGCCCCGAGTGTGTAGTCTGGATGACGGCCTGGCTCTGCCCGCCTCTCCACCGTTGAATTGAAAGTGTGTCAAATGTAAAGGATTGCGGCGAGATCACGCGTTTGAAAATGTAAAGCACTGATTGGCCGCTGGAGAGGTCAATAATGCCTCTGAGCAGAAGCTGAATAGCTGAAAATGACCGAAATATCCATTGCCGGTACGCACGCCTCAAGAAATGGCTCTGGGACCGTGCTGGAATTGAAAGTGATTGAAAATGTGAAGGATTGCGGTGAGGGCAATAGGGTCACGCGTCTGAAAATGCAAGGATTGCGGTGGTGAATCCCATAACCTAGTCTCCCACAGTCAGACTGCAATAAACTAAAAATTAAGATGGACGAAATTTTTTAGTTTATATGGAGTCTGATTCCAGTGTCGAGGTTCGAACCGTAGATTTGTATCCAACAATTGAGGTTCTTTGTGAATTCGGTCAATTTTATGGGCTCGATGGACTCGGACGACGATATACAGCAGATTATATAGCCCAGAACTGCTTTACTCATGCAGGAAATATAATTTTGTTCTTTTGTGATGTGTGTGACAGTACGTGACAGGTGTGACTTGGATCTTGCATACACTCAAACTGGTTGGATCAGGAGTGGTCAGTGAATGTTTTGGAGACAATAATCAATCATATTGGCGTCCTACAAAATTTGTGAGTGAAAAAAGGTCTCCGGTGTAAATACCAAATCAGCTCAAATATACCCCGTCCCTTTGTCCTCAACCTCCAGCATCACTACATCAGACTTTTGACAAATAAGACCTTGTACAAGGCCAAACAAGGTCACAAGCTTCACCGAAATCACCCAAGCTCGCAAGGTCACAAATAGGGCTCGACACGGGTCCACCCGCGGGTACCCAAAGGTCAACCCCGACCCGGACCCGTCAATACCGTACCCGACCAACCCGCGGGCCTCAAACCCGTACGGGTCACCTGCGGGTACCGCATTACCCGCGGTACCTCAAACCCGTCGGTCAACCCGCGGTATCCAACTAAAAAAAAGCAAGAAGTAGCGCATACGCCATACCGTCAAATAGGAGCATCAGAGGCGCGACGGAACAGGACAGGTACCGTATTACCGTCAATACGGTTACGGTTAGGAGCCCCAATTTTAAGTGCTTTTTTGGCGACTTGCAAAGAAGAATCTTGCTGAGAAAACAGGATCTGCACTGATGTGTGGGCCAATCCACAAAGACTTGCCTCCGTTGGCCATGGGCCGCATTTTTTGTCAGGCAGGATTGGTACAATTCGGAACGTCACCTGAGTGCGGGCCACTGGGGTAAGAGTTCATTTGTAAAGCTTGTTAGATTCAGAGGGTAGCAGACAGCGATTCAGCGTGAAGAAGCAGGATGAAAGTCGAAGGAGACAGAATGAGTGTGATGTGACCATGATGTGATCCTACGCGTCCAACCTGACGGCCGGACGCGATGTGACACATGCACATGATCTGTTATCCATCTAGCGCGTCTCGTTGAATTCACTACTATTTTAGCCCCTGATGCATGCACCCTGATGTGGAATTTTTGCTGATCTCAAGCGCAATTCGAGCTCTCTTCCTCTAGGAAAAATCTGAGATACGTATACATATCGCAGCTATCATTTCACCAAATTTGGGCCGAATAGAATGTCTACAACGGATGAAAGAAATGAAAAGGAAGATTTTGTGACATTTTGTGACACTGCCAAATTGCGCGCCAAAACTGATTCCACTTCTGGTTCCATCATCGGAGGGTTTATATTTTCTACGTTCCAGCTCCAAAAACTCTGAAAATATTTGAGGCCATAGAAAAGACCTTAATGTGCTTAAGTCCAGCTGCCGAGAGCAATATAGCTAGAGGATATAAAGATATTGCGCGCCATCACAGCCGTGGACACATGGGGGGCTAAAATAGTACTTGTAGGTAAGCTCTTGTCGGCCGAAAACCCACGGGTTTACCCGCGCGAGTCCACGGTATTGCGATGGGTTGAAAATCTCAACTCGTACCGAACCCGGCTGACCCTCGGGTCCAAACCCGCGCGTGGACCCGATACCCGTGTCGAACCCAAGTCACAAACCATGTCCGGAAAACCACAAGGTCACTCGTTCGACTCCGCGTAGTGACAAAAAATTATTCTTTTTTGCACACCGTTTTGAATGTATTTAATGTGTATTTAATCCGCCTACCAGTCTGCTGCGCCCAATTCAGCGTCCTCCGTTGCCCACTTCGTCTTTGGATCTTTGGCGGGTTTCTTGGCGGGCTGAACAACCGGGTCCTGGGGCTTTCCCTGATCAGGGGCAAAGTATTGAGCGAGTTTGGGGGCATTAACCTCGCCTTCCTCCATCGCCTCGTAGTCCTTGAGGGTGGTTGAAGAGGGCTTCTTCGTCAATGGGCTGTTCGTCAGTTGTATCTGCATTGATTAAGTCCCGCAGGGTTGGTACACCGGCGACGATGGGGTCGGTTGGTTTGCGATTCGGTGTAGGCAGCTCAAGCCGAACTTTTTGACAATGCCGTTGGACCTCCGGAGTACCAAACCCGTACCGCCAGTATTGATTCAGAAAGACATACAGCCAATAAGTAGGAATTGCTGTCTTTAATACTGACTTCCACCATGCCAGTCGTAGGGATAGATCGGTGCATGGTAGATCAAATGGCGCCTCCCGGTACATGTACGCTGGGTGCCCATTAAATTCTGTACCAGAGCGAAACAAGATAAAACACATACATATAATTTGCTTGACCAGGATGTCGCCTTCAGCGGTATCTCCCTTCTGCTCGCGTATTTGCTCATTTCGGAACAGCCATTACTATTTCGGACTGGGTAGTTGGCCAATAGAAGACCCCCGAGTTGAAAATACCGCAACTTGTGTGTTGGAGGAGGGAATGGGACCTCTGACGATGGTCCATGCCAAATTTCGGGCCAAAGTGATGGCTTGATCAGAAGTTATTGCAAGTCGGATCGCGGTCCGAGGTGTGTGAACATCATTTTCTTAGTATCAACCGCCAACGGACGACCGCGACGGCTCGTTCTCGACCAAATCTTCTTCAATCCACAAGCTCCGGTGCCCCAACTAACCCAACTTGACGAGCTATTCGCTATTCGGGCTTGATCCGAACGTCTATCAAAAGTAGATCGTGAAGTGGCGAGAAAGGAAACTAATTGTTATGCTGTGGTATTGTCAGCCAATGCAAAGGAAGAGGGGGAATGAACATCGGAGTGGCCTCGAAGACCTATGTAATTTCGTATGTGAATTCTGCAACCAGTGCGATGGTCTGTCTGTAAGCTATCAGGTGAGTGAAGAATTTGGCGGACAGCTGCGTCAAAGGGTTGGTTCAATCATTCTGGTTATTAGGCACCATAAACGTGGTATATTGGCGTTTTATAGAACTGTAATGACTGTAGTAATGGAGCTGACCGAGTAGCGACCGGAAAGACAAAAAGTCAACCAAGAAATCGGAATCTATCCGCTTGCCTTGATCTCGTGATCCACTCGCTTGCGGCGTTTTGAGTTTCGCAATCTCGTTGATATTGTAGAAGTCGAACTCCTCGAATTTTGTGACGTAGTCGAGTAGCTTCCGCTTCGGTTGATAGATGTTGAGCCGATGGAGGAAGCACAAGTGACAGCGATCCTGCGCTGAAATGCCGCAAAACTGGCCTTTTCGGGCCGGAGCATCGATTTTTGGGCCAAAATCCCCGGACCTGTATACCATGCCCTCCTGATTTTCAATCCGCATCGTTTGGTCCTACTTTCGAGGGAATCGGTGGAGATTTGAGCTCAAGCATCCGATCTGCCCAAAACGTACCGAAAAATAAAAAAAATGGGCCGCGCCCTAAGTTCCGCAAAGAGCTGTAAAATTCTGTTGAATAAAAATCAAAAAAAAAAAAGGAAGGTGTGATGAGGACAATAAGCGCTGGAGTGCTTTCAAGAAGGCTCGCAGAGACAAAACCGCGTCACAAGAGACCGAAAAGGGAAGCAATGTTTCGGAGGCTCAATCCTTGCAAAAGGAGGAAGTGCCTAAGAGGACACGGACTCCTGATGCTGTTCGCATGCATGAAGCTGCAGTAAGGCAGAAGGGCGCTAAGCCAAAAAAGCTGTCTCGAGAGTTCAAGGAGTTTCATTGTTCACGGAAACACCATGAGATGCTTGTTCCGGCGATGCTCACAGCCATGGACACAAGGCTCTTCTCGATAACGGATGCACTGCCACATGCATAGATCGAGATTATGCCAAGGCTGACAACTTCCAAATGAAAGAGCTCGATGTTCACATTGTTGAACAGAATGCTGATGGCACAGAAAACACCAGAGGCAAAATCACCCATTATGTTGAACTGTACAAAATCCACTAAATAAACAATCAACCTTGCAATCAACCCCCTTGAACTGGCATTGATCGATGTTGAGTTTTACAAGCACATGACCGAAGTCTTACCCATTTCTAGACTTGGGGTTCAGGGCCGCTGCGTTGCAGGGCATGTCTCACACTTAATTTTTTGTTGTGAAGTACAAGACAAATAATTTTTTGCTTGTCTTTTATGATAACACACCGGCCGTTTTCTACCAGGCCTGCCGCTCTTGACTGTGGCCGCCGTTCAACGGCGTCCGTGCCACGGGTCCGTTCCATTTTCTCCAGAGAACAACGGCACGGTGTTGTAATTTTCGGGCTTCAGGGGTTGTTCAAGAGGGCACAAGTTTGGAAGAAGCGGGTCTTCAGTGTCTTCTCGCATTTAATCCGCGCATTTCTGCCGTGTCCTAGCATTTCTTAATCACAATTTGGGCCGATATGCGGCGCCATGTGATTGGAAATGTCTCGAGGGCAGCAGTCAGGTGAGCAATTCAATTCAATTGATTGCGCTGCCTGTGTAAGCATCCCGAGCTCGCCCATCACCCAATATGCTATTGAGGTCACGGGTTTCAACATCCTAGTTTGTTGTGACCAGAACTCACTCAATGCTGCACCGATTTCAAAAGTCCTGGGTACTAACCTGTTCGGAATTGAGCTGGCATCCCAGAAAACGGGTCGCGATCAAAATCCGGTCAGTTTTGGCGGCGCCATGTACTTGGAAATGTATCGAATACAGTCAGGTGAGCAATCCAATTCAATTGATGCGCCGCCTGTTGCAGGTCAAGTTCCCATGGCCGGGTAGTCCAAGCTGTTCCAGGTAGAAATGTATCCCTAACTACTGGTTTATCTTATCTTAAAGACCTCAGGGTCTGTGGCCGTTCTCTTCAGACAGAAGAAAAGGGTGATAGGCTTTCAATATATACATTACCCGCACGAACCAAGCACAACCGCGGCCTTATCCTCATCGGGCTGGATACCGAGGTCAATACTACAACACCGCCTTGGACACCGTACTCTGCGTTCGAGATCCACTCAGTATATCTGGTATTTGGCCCTTATCAATGCCGAACCCGAAGACGCCCAGATCGTGTTGGGACCGTTTCGTGCAGTGATCGATATCCCATATTCCCTGAACTTACCATTCCATCTCTTTCATGCCTCCCTTGCCGACTATGTCGCCGGCGCACGTCGCTTACGCGACCATACTTATGACATCCGCCCCCACCATCTCTTTCTAGCCCTCCGTAATACTCCCAAATACAACATATCCAAAAACTAGGTTAATCGGACCACTACGCAAATTATGCGACACGTTCTGCCGGAAAACGCCGAAAAACAGTCAAACCCGAGCCAGTACGTCATCTCAGAGTGCTCATAGAAAATTGTCGGATACCATGCCCTCCGGATTTCCGATGCGAATTGAATGGGCCTACTTTAGTGCCAATCGGTTAAGAATTTGGCCTGCAACAACTGATCTGGCAGAAACGTGCTAAATTTCTTTTAAAAAAAGGGCTAAGTTCCGCAAAGAGCAGTAAAATCTCTCTTGCCAAAATTCTCCTTTCTACAAGACACAATTTAATCAGAACTGAAGGAGTTATAAAATGCCTGACCGGCATCTTTGAGACTCTAGGCCGAAACAATGGTTGGAACACTTCCAGATCCTACTGCAGGCACCTCATAGCTGTCCTTCACATTTAATGTCAGTGAAATTGTGTCTTAGGGCGGAAATACCTGCGCAGCAGTTTCGGATCATATATTTCAGAGTTGAATTGGTTATGCGAACCATTTAGACCCCACTCTGCAAGTTTGGCGTTCAAACCTGTTGAAAAGGCACTCTTTGACTTTATGATCTTGCCGTATGCTTTTGGTGTCTTACTGGGTCCAATAGTCTTCCCAGTTGTATTTGGAACGATTCCACAGACCATAAATTGCTGAGTTTTCCTCCAGTGTAAGCCAAGCCTCCGATTCTCACGGTCGTTCTTCTGATGCTTCAGGTCGGTGATCCTCTTGGGAGAAATTCGTGGTGTGGCAAAGCTTATGCTAGGCATACTGTCTTCTTTTCTCACTCGAAGGCCTTCACTTCCTCAAGTCTAGTCTCGATGATTGGTTGGTATACACTAGGTTATCATATAATGCCACTGGAGAAAGATTTATGCAAAACGACCCAGTATAACCAGAGAAATAACAAGTGTTTGTGGCCACGATCAACCGGCTTTGATGGCAGTCAGTGCGGTCTCATTTTTCCACATCATGAGCCACCCTAAAATTGTGTGGTGTGGGTGCACCAGGGTTTTTTGGGTCCCTCATTACGGCTATGAAGGTCCCAGACCCAAAATCCCTCATGCCAAGACTACAATCGATGGCCATCTAGTGTTGCTCTTCCACGCTAACAGGCAAATTTGATGTCTCCCAAAATATTAGGCTCATCCTTGACAACAACATGGCCTAGCTCCCGAGAGTAAATTGTAGCATGGGGTATGTATCAAGGCAATCCAATTAGCAACTTGGACCGAGCAATTTGGGTTTGTTTTGGTTGAGATATTCATTGATCAACTTGGGCCATTGCGCTTCTGGGTTAGTGACTGTATTGAATAAAGTTCAGAAGGGCAGGGCTGTGAGTCGCTTGGTAGGTGTCCTCCCCTCATACTTTTGTCCTCCAAGTTACTTAACGGAACTTGGATTATAGATGAGCAAGAAGGGTGCTGAAAAATGTATAGAAGACAAGATGAAACAAACCTTGAATCCCAGCTGATGGTCTATAGCTGCCAGGATCCTCGACGACAAGAGCAGTATCAAAATGTGCAGGAGAACCGGGAGAGCGACCTTTGGAGAGAATAGCAGGCGCAACTTCGAACGGAAAGCGGCTCTCGCGAACGACTGAGCACGACCACTGTCGGAGCAGAACAATTCCGCGTTAGTAGGTGGGTATGTGTTATGGGATAGGTTACTACCACCGCTCCCGCCAGCGAAACGGGTTCCAGGCTTGGCCGGGTCTGTGTTTCCACTGCGCTTGGTGCGAGATACTGATCATGCTGCAGAATCAGGCCGCCGGGAGCATCCACATGGTGCGTAACTCGTGTTATCACGCGCCTCTCACCGACCCAAACCGCACAGGCCTCCATCGGGACGTACACGACCCGTGGCGCTCACAGTCTTGCGCTTCGCGTGGCGCACTGCAGGCAAAGGACAGCTTATGGTGTTTTCATGCGAGTATAAGGTTTTGATTCTTGCCCGCGTGCGATGGCGTCCAGGTTCCCTTTTCTTCGTTGGGGTTTGAGAGCGCCGTGGGCCGCATCGAACTGGAAATAATGGGCCCGCAGGTATGAATTACTTCGCCTCATCTCGACTTTGACGTGTGCCGTTTTAGCCCTGCGATTGAAAGGCCATGGCGATCCACTTTCTCTTCGCTCCTTTACCTTCTCCCAACCGTCGGTCCGGCGTTCGGGCATCGCGTCGTTCGCGTACGCGGCGCGCCGAAAGCTGAAGCTATCGCCGGCTCGTTCGTGTACAGGTGCCCCAGGCGCCGTATCTTCCGGGAGCTGGTACGCCGACGAGGGGGAAGACGTAGTATCATAATAATCGGTATGTGTGTATCCTCGGCCTCAATTACTCTCACCATTCGCCAAATGCTGAAAACACCCTGTCTCTGTCTCGTTTACACACCGTTTCATACGCTTGGAAGCGTGATGCCGGTGGGTCCCCATTCATCATTATTATAACTTATGTCAACGGCCCACATTTGCTTCGTACCAGGCTCATGCAATCGCCATGCTATCGTTTCAATTCAAGCAAACAACATCGACACCAGCACACCAGGCTTGCAAATGCTTGCAAATGCGCTGACAATTATCATGTTCCATGGTGTAGGTCCATTTGTAATTCTTGCAGTTGGCGACGCGATTACCAATCCACTCGCACAATAGGGAGGCTGGGCACAGTCGAGAGGCGATCGCGACTTCTTTTATTCACACTGTTGTACTGGGTAGTTGTGTGAATAGCCTACTAGTAGATTTGATTTTGAAGTGATTTTGAAGTGCGGGACAAGCAGGAGAAAAAATGGCAGGACAATATTCAAAAAATATGTGTCCATTATTCAGCCAGAACAGCCCGTTTCTGTCGAATATTGGGTGGGCGTTATTTCGACAATATCCGGTCAATATCCGGCCAATACACCCTGTATTGGCCGGATATTGTCCGGCGCGATTTTGCCTCAAACTAGTTCGAACTGAAATTTCGCTGGCTTTTGCGCCAGCAAGACCCGGTCAAAATCGGAGCCGTAACGGCTCCACAGGTTCAATTTACTGCTTGGCTGCGAAATCCCGGCACGGCTCGTCACGGTTAAATTGCAACTGTTTGGATTGGTGTGCTGAGCCCGAAACTCGGCGCGCGCTGACGAGGTTCAGTTGCGGCTGTGTGGGAGACAGTTCGAACTGAAATTTCGCTGGCTTTCACGCCGGTCAAAATCCGAGTCGAAATGGCCCCACAGCGTTCAATTGGCTGCTTCGCTGCGAAATCTCGGCATGGCTTGACGCCGAAGCCGCTCGCCGGTAGCTGTCGGCTACGCGCTGAGGAGACATCTCGGCATATGCCCCGTCTATCACCGCCCTGAACGCAGTGCATTTTGAACCTCATATAATGACAACAAACGAGACCAACCAGAAGCCACCAAAGCGTACATAGGTCCCAGCACAGCATCACGACAAAGGAAGGTATCACCCATCATGCATCATTCCTACTAGCCCAAACAGTAGCAATGACCTCCCTGCAAGCCTCCATACCTCTCACCTACCTCTTCCCCAGATCGGCCGGGACGACCGAACCCTCCTGCACACACACCACACACCGTCTCCTCCAGACTTGGATCCAGACAAGTCGTCCTTCCTCTTCCCCTCTTCATCTCGCACAAATCATCTGACGAGCTCGGAAGCCTACCTTGCCTGACTGTTTGGCACCCCCTGCGGCTGTGCACATCAAGACCGGCAGTTGAGCATCAAAGCGGCACGAACGGGCATCAGCGGAGATTGAAAAGGCTTCGGACAGACGGACAGACACACGCAATTTTATAAAGAGGGTGATATTGGTGTAGGCCGGCCACAAGAACAATGTCTTACTGTGCACAAAAACAACGTTGTGTGCATCGTGGTACAGAGCCAGCTGAGGGTACGACTAAAGTAACAGAGGTACATATGGTTCTACTGGTGTAGTGGGTGTGGTGCTAGTCTACTCGCTATGACCAAAAGTAACAGGAAATTTGGCTTTGAGGGCTTCTGTTTCAAACTTATTGCATTCTTGTGGCCAAATTCTCAATTTATGGTTAATTTGGCATGGATTAGTACACTTGGACCTGAGGTGCAATCTTTCAGACCTAACATATTATCAAATTTCGAAATTGTATGACCAAAAATAACTGGAATACTGTACGTGCTTTTCGGCAGAATATGGCAATCCTTTGGCAGATTCTTTCTCTGCAATTTGAAGGGGAACACGCCTCAACAGGTACAACCAAAAAATATCAGCTACTTCACTGTTGTTGTTGTGAAAATGGGGATCTAAATCAATTTTTGATTAAGGTGGCGATTGTTTCCCTCTTTTTATTTATTCATGGAGCCATTTAGAAACCACATAAACCCCCTAAATTTTGGGTACATATTTCTATAGGTCCACAGTTAATTATCAGCTCTTGATGTACCCAGAATACCATCAAGACAATCAGAAGGAGGGAAACATCATCAATTTTTGATCAATTTAGAAATTTCATAATATATTAGATGTGAGAGGTTTCACCTCAGGTCCAAATGCGTCAATCTACACCAAATCAATCAGAGATTGATAAATTGACCACAGGAATGCAAAAAGTCTGAGACAGAAACCCTCAAAACCAAATTTCCGGTTACTTTTGGCCACAGCGAGTAGAAATTTGTTGCTTTTGAGAAGCTCTGTTGTTCAAGCCCTGCAACTGGTTTCTTTCTTTTTTTGATTTTTTCCCGGCTGTAATATTATTGCAATATTATGCTACTGGTCGGTCGAACCGAGGCAGAAAGGAGGATTAATATTATAACCCATCCAGACATCGATCGGCCGAAGCCTGGCTGGGAGGGTCCCAAATATTATTTTCATGTGCGGCCGAAGCCTCGGCAGGTGGCAGATTGATATTATCATGTCCATCGGCCAAACCGAGGCAGATAGGGGAATTAATATTGTAGTTCGTCAAGATATCCATTGGCCGCAGCCTGGCAAGTAGGGCGGCAAATATTACTACCATGGGCAACCACACCCAGGGTAGCTCACACTGTAATATTATTATTGTGATGACTATTGATCAGCCCCATCCTAATATGCAGGGCAAATAATATTTTATTCCGCTCCACAGTACTCTAGGCCTATAATCTTTCTGTTTCCTACTGTTCCTTTCATTTAAACTGCCCATTGGCTCCAACCTAGGAACCTCGCGAAATAATATTAGAGACTTTGCGGTGAGCCACCGGTAGCCACCTGGTGGCTCCCGAGACATGCGTTGCCGAGTGGCTCCACCAGCGCTACGCATACTTTTCGACGAGAACAGTGATTTTGACCTCAATTCTTGTCCGTTTGCCTTGAGAATATGCTCATTCTCTCCGCAATGAAAGTTCGGAGGGCATCAACACCTGCAATCTTCCCGATGCAATCAAAATTGTCTTATTAGGCGAATATCGGGCTTTTAGCGCAGAATGGTTGGCATGATAGCTGTAATGGTCCGACTGACCTAGAAATTGGAGAGGATGGTCTTGGTTGTATTCCTGAGGGCCGGAAATGCCGGGATTTTTCATATCATATGTATTTCCTATATACACGGTACTCCAAATATCCATCACTGAGAGAATGTGGAATACTGGCGAAATAAAGCCCACATTCAAAATACCGGTATTTCTAGCCCTTTGTAATATTCATAGAGATGTCGTATCAAATTCATAAGCTAATCCGACCACTACACAGAAGGTGCGAAAAGTTCTGTGCAAAAACATAGATATTTGCCTAATAAGGCAATTGTGATTACATCAGGAAAATTCAAGGTGGTGGCGCCCTCCGGATTTTCATTTCGGAGAGAATGAGCATATTCTGAAGGCAAACGGACAAGAATTGAGGTCAAAATCACTGTTCTCGTCGAAAAGTATCAAAAATCAAAAAAAAAAAAAAAAAAAAAAAAAAGACCCGTGCCTAAATCGCTACCGCATGCCGTGTTTTGCAAACGACGCGGACGTCGACATCAGGAGGAGCAAGGAGGATAGAGAGTAGAATCGCACACCATTGGACTAAAGTAAAGCAAGCTCTAAACTCGATTATCCTTTAGGCTTATAGCGATCCAAGGTATTGATAGTGACCGGGGGCGCACCATCTGCCGACAGCCGGGATCGGGCCCGGAGGTTATGTCCCGGTTCTCTATATAAGCAGCCCACAACAGCACTTCATTCGCGGAGCCTTTCATGCCATCATCTTACGAAGCCATTACCGCACCCCCCAATCCTTGAGTATTGCACTCCTGGACGCGAGGCTTTGTTTGTGACATGATACTGAAAGACTCACTCGCAAGATGCTAGCTACCCACCACCCACCACGGCACCTAATCTTCGGTCTTCGTCGTGCTGGAGAAGTGCCGAGGCTCTAGCAGGGACCAGGACCTGCAGGGTGGCGGCATGAATGGCTTGCGCAATCGCTATGCTCTCATCCACGGCCATCTAGACTGTGAGTGCATCCACGCGCTACTAGGACTGACCACCAACCTTCCCTCCAGTGTATCATAACGCAGGTTGCTCTAGGGTCCACTGCTGTCATTCGGGCGGTAACCGGACCCACAAGCGAGGACTCGCGAAAGATGGACTGCTGGCTAGCAGTCCCTGTTTGTCCCTCTCGGCGTAGCGCACAGAGTGTCCATGTCCATGCGAGGTCGATGCCAAGGGCTCCATTGCACCAAGGGGCCCCGCGTCGCCAGTATTGGAGATGGATACGACGTCCGACGGGAGGTAGAGTCCACCTTCCATGTCAATAGGAGGTTGATGCCAAGGGCTCCATTGCACCAAGGGGTCCCGCGTCGCCTACATTCAAATGGTATCAAGATGGCGACGTATACGACCACTTGGTTCACCGTTCGATGCCGCTCAGAGGTCAACAAGCAGGGCCGCCTCGAACTCCGGTTTATGCCCTTGTTTTCTGGGTAATCATTGGCATGCTACTGATCTTCGATTTCATTGCGGCTTCCTTCGCAATCAAACTCTTTGCTCGAGTTGATGTTGTCTTGCTCTATGCCAAATCTACTGGTGCGTTTAGGTTTGTGTCCGTAATGATGTATCTTCAATCTGATTTCTGTGTGCAGTGCACCCTATAGGTACCAAGAGCCAGGACGCTGTACGTGGATTCTGAAGGGCAGATAAGATGAACTATGACTTATATCGAGGCGCCGTGCGCGCACCATGGTCATTATTACTTATGTTGTTCAAAGGTACTAACACCTTTTCTCCTTGGTGATACACCTTAGTGGCGTTCAATTTGGGTTGGCCTCAGGCCTGTGTTCCACTCCTGGTTAGATACAGAACACCGATGTCGCTGTTGCAGAGTAAGTTTTGGTCCGGTACTCTTCTCGCAGGCTCGCTGATTGCAATATCACAGTGGCGCTTGCATTCTCTTTGTTCAGGTTCCGTTCGACGCTGGTCAGCGCCCAGTCTTGGCCACGGGTTTTATGGACATAACGAGCACTTGAGGCAAGTATTGCTCATTAATCTGTTGCTCGCACCTGCGCTCGGTCCTTTAATTTTGTGTCCTGTAGCATGCGGATTGTTCGGCGGTTGGATGTTGCTTCTCTTTAGGTCGAAAGTAAGTTGTCCGATATGCAGTCTTACCTCCGCCGGGTCGCTGATGGTAATCTCACAGCTTCGCTCGCGTCCTTCATTTCCGAGTACCTTTTGACACTGACCTGTGGCTCCAGAGTTGTTTTATTATGCCTGCATCTTAGCCACGGGTCTCACTTGCACAAGCGTTTGCGGTATCACTACTTACCACTAGACCAGTAGTCTTTCTGCCCGCATCTTACTGCAGGTCGCAGGTCCTTTCCTATTATCAAGAGTCAGACTCAGGCCGGTACATCTATTGCTTCCCTTTACTTCCATTGACGTACATTTTGTCTGGCTCGCGAATTGGGTGGCCGTTAGTGATGTTCCGGCTTTGGCCTCAGGCTGCAAAGCCGCGGCTTTCCGGCTTTAGTAGCCGGGCCCAAGCCGAGCCAAAATGTCGGCCTGAGGCGGCTTTTGGCCGGCCTGCCACCTCTCCAAGCTAAAGCCGAGCCGGAAAGCCCCGACTTTTACGGGTCGGCATAGGACCCGTTCACTACACCTCCAAAACCCGCAGGATTCCCCACGGAGCTCGTTAGTATCATATTTGCAGTGCGTGCGTGGTCCTGCGCTTGTTATAGTCTGTCACTTTGGCCGATCGTGTGATTGATGGTCCACCTTTTTCTATAATCACAAGAAATACAACACTCAAACACAGAGCGGGTTTTTCGCTAATGTGAGGTTACCGTGACCTTCAGCGTCCTTAAATGCTCAACTCTTCCAGCCGGTTTGCAGCAGTGGAGTCGAGAATGCAAATGCCGAGTTTTGATGCTTCGGCAGATGACAAAGCTGGCGATCTTGATTCTGGTCCAAAGAACAGGGAGGAACACGGGTTTTATGGGGCAATTGGGCTCAGAAAGACATGTAGATCCTTTCGCCCCGTTGCAGCTTGTTGATAGGATTGCTGGATAGTATTCAAGAGCCGTGGGAACAAATTCAAACTGCGAGGACTCGAGGCAGGCTTGGAAAGTCGATGCGGGCTTGGATGCCGTCAGCTTGGTGGACAGCCGAAGAAGAAGTTTACCCCTCGTTTGGACTCCAGGATGAATTGTTGGGAACCCCTTGTGCGAGGATGATCTGTTGGATATCCCTTGTTTGCGGTCAAGGATGAACTGTTGTCGCTGGAAGTCCTCGCGTAACCGAGGCACGTCGGAAGTCCTCATCTCCATGGGGCACGCAGAGAGTCGTATGTACAAATCTTGTGCGCACGTCGAATGGCCGAAGAACTCAATGGAAGGAGCAATTGGACATTCAGGGAGTGGATGGAACCCAGTAGAGCTGCAGGGAGTGCTCGAGCTCCTGATGCTCGAGGGAGTGTGTTGGAGTAGCCGGTGGCTGAGCGAGCATCGGAGCTCGGTCAACCGTGGGAACGAGATCACCCAGCATAGTCGGGATGACTAATGCGCCCCCGAGGATGAATAAGCGTATTGAGTAGTATAAAAGCAACTAGTTATAGTGTACCTACTTTAGCCACTTGTAACCATCCTGTCCTACTTCACCTTAGGGCAATGACCCCCTTCTCTTCAAAGACATCAGCAATCTATCACTCCATCAATTATCGCCTCAAAACGGCGGAAACGAAATGCTCGAATCCCCTTCATTACTTATCGTAAATATCACAAAAAAATCGTGACCAGCTCATATTGATCGAATTAGTATGAAATCACGAAGAGCGAGGAAATTAGCGAGGCGGCAACTCCCGGCTCCGAGCCGAGAGCCCCAAGAAGATGTGTATCAAGGAACGGTACGCTATAAGGGCTATAAAGATGAGGGAGGGAAAGGGTGTAAGTGAAAATATCTCAGCCCGTGGACAAAGACGTACCTGCAGACAGAAGAAGGGGGACGTGAAGGAAGGAGGGAAGAAAGGTGACGGACTTGGGAAGAAAATGGTTCGAGTTTTTAGCCGTCGGAGTTTGAAGGGTTGATGTACACTGTTGCGTCTGAGAGGCCAGGCCAAGCAGGAGATATTGTGGCGATTTCAAGGGTTGAGGGTCCGACACTCTCCAAAGGTCCTCTTTCGAAGGTTGACAGGAATGTCTGGAGAACAGCAGCATTTAGACGTCCCAAACACATCAGCCGGTGATATCTATTGTTGATCCGAGGCCTGATCTCATTAGTACAACTGTACGAAATGGTGGTGTATGGGTTAGAACAGAGGCGACTGCAAATCGATTCCAGACCATCCTGAGATGGATTATTGCTCATAAAAAAAATCTACCACTGTCGGGGGTGGCTAGGGATTTCTCGCTTTGACCGGCTGGGAAGGATCGAATTGATACGAAGTATATTTCGGCCACTATTATGTAGCCCTTCAACGGGTCATTGATTTGACATTCTCCCTAGCCAGTGTATGATACAATAGAACTACAGGTCCCATTCACTATCCTGGTATTTGGAATAATCTCAAGTGCATTGTATCAAAATCTAGGTCAATCCAGGCAGTATTGCCGTGTTCTGCTCTCATACGGCTTAAAACACTGGATTTTGACCTAGTAAATCATTTAAAGGTTCTACAACACAATCCTAAGATGTCATGCCCTCCGTATTGTCAACGCGGACCAGATGAGCCTATTCCTAAGGCAAAAGGGTGAGAATTGAGACCATGGCGGCCGTTCTCGTGAAAGCCTACCAAAAACAGAAAAAAGACGGGCCGCACCCTGAGTTCCGCAAAGAGCTGTAATCACGCAGTCCACTCGATGTTTTTCGATTCAGTATCAATTGAATACATACACTCAACACTGAAGATCCCTCGAACAGCCATGATATAATCATAGATACCGCTCTGTACCTGTAAGTTTCCTGGGTGAAGTGAGTTGAGATTAAGGCGGCCTTGAAGCTCTTTACGGAATTTAGGGCGCAGACAATTTTTTTCTGTTTTGGGACATTTTGCTCTGCGATTGCCTCAGGATATAGCGCGTTGGATTCGCACTGAAAATCCACAGTCGCCAGTATCCTTGGTTTTAATTTTGGTGCCCTCTTGAAGTTTTCGACACAAAAATCCTGGTTTCCAGCAAGACAGCTGCGGTGCCGGTAATAATGCCCCAAAGGACCTGGATTTTTGGTACCGCACACTTCAACATATTTCCCAGTTCATGGCCTCTTACGATAGGAAATTTGCTCATCCAATTCAATTTGTTCCGGCGTATGCTCAGTACAATATCACGAGTGCTACAGCTGTCCTGCCTGAAATCAGGATTTTTCTGGCAAAATTTTTAATAAGAGAGGGAAAAACGAAACCAAGGATATTGGCGACTGCGGATTTTCTATAAGAATCCAACACGCCATATCCCAAGTAAATCGCATCAACTTCGATGCATACAATGTATCAATATACGTTGAGTGCCTTATAAAACTGAAGGGAGCCATAGATGGCGTAGAGGAAATTCTGCTGTCTCTGACTTTTACTTTGGCCGAGGGATTTATGATGCGCCTACAGCCCTGCGTCCCCATCGTTCGGGCAATGGACGACCCGGTCATCCAAGAGGTCGCTGAGCAAATCCCCGTTCAGATTCAACGGCCCGTTGAGTTGTTGCTGAACTGCTAAGAGTTGAAGGAGTGCGGACCCCACACTGGGTACGCGTTCACTCTTTTCTGAATCCCGAAGATGCGCCAGATCGGGGTGGTTCATCAACTGACCCAACGCAGGCTCTAGGACGGCCTCGAGCTCCGGGTTAGAAACCAGGCCGCAGCTCCGCATCCACTTTTCCACATCGCGGCTTCGATCGATCTTCTTGCCCTTGAAGTAGGCATCGAAACTATGAATGATCGGATGGCTGTGGTGGAATTCGGCCAGGATTTTGGCGACCACGGGGACAGCTGCATCGAAAATTGCGGCAAGTTCTGGATTTAGCCATGAGTATATTAGGTTCAATTAACAGTGTAAGGATGCACCACCATTACAGAAAGTGTTGATAGCTAACTGCAGCGAATTCAAATGTAGAGATCATTTCGGAAATCGCCGACCAAAATGTCAAAATGTCAAATCCAATCTCGACTATCCCGCCTACCGTACCAAGAGCATATGACTAGTAGGAATGAATCAGAAGTGTAAAACACCGGGACCGAGGATGAATATAGAACAGTCGGAGCCGATGAACATACGATGGTATGGGTCAAAGTCCAACACTTACATCCGAAAAATCAGCCATTTTCAAACTTTTGTCCGGACTTTTTATTATTTTCCCACGCGTTTTGAGACTGCAAAAACCGGTGTTTCGCAAATGCGGTCGGTTTTGATCTTTTTTGTGTCTGAATTTTTCCAAAAAATTGTCGGACTTCGGGATGTAACCTCCAAAGGTATAATCATTAGTCCTTTGACCCTATTGCCTTTCCAATGGTCCACGTTATGAAACGTATGACTTGACACCATGCAAGCCATTTCAATTCCAATGAAGTGTCAGGGCCATTTTCTGAGTCGCATGTCTCAGAAATTGATCACTGTGAACATTTACAGCTATTGAGAACGTGCTCGGAAGTGCTGAAGACTTCACAGTAGAGCTGCACATGGTACGTAGGTTGGTAAGCATTGACAATAAATATCAATCGCATGCGGACCACTCCGCATTGTTTGAGATGAACCTGTTTTAGCTCATCGTTCAGTCCACGGAGCTGGGACAAGACAGATTTTGAGTCAAAAATTGAAGTGTGGAACAGGACTGGCCTTGAGTCGAACAAGGGGAACCCGAGAATATTCTTCGTAACCGAACTAAGCATGATTCAGGGTAAAAGCTGTGATACGGCTGTGTTACAGCACTTGACAGCTCTACAGCCTCGATGTACCGTGTTCATTCCCCAGTTGCACTGTTCCCTTTGTGCCTTGGATTCGTTCACCCCCGGAGTCCACGCGAGACCGAGGTCCTGCACGTTTCGAATGCAGTTTCTTTCACGGGGATTGCCGTAGCCATTTAGATCGCGCCCGGAGGCGTTATTGCGCTCTCCAGAGCATTAGTGGGTTACATTTTGAAATGCCTGACTTGAGATCCTGCAGACCATTTTAATTCCAATGAAGCCCCAGAGCCATTTTCTAAGCCGCGCGCTCCAGGAATGGATACACTGCGAACATTTACAGCTATTCAGATCGCGCTCGGAGGTGTTATTGGGCTTTCCAGAGCGCAATTAGTGGTTTGCATTTTGAAGCGCGTGACCCTATTGCCTTTTCAATGGTCCACATTTTGAAACGCCTGACTTGAGGTTCATCAGCAAATTGACAAGTGCTTTTATCTGAGCTTTCCCCCACTTTTCGAGCTTTTAGCTTTTTCCAGCTTTTTTCCGCACTTTTCGTAGTGCTTTTCTTCGTTTTAGCGCTTTTCAGCTTTTCAGTTCTTTGCTTCCAAGATCACACAACTCCGGTGTAAATTTGGTGTAAGTATTTACTGGTGTTCAGGCCCGTTGGCGAACAGCTGTTCACTGCACATCGCAAGCCCAACTTGAGAAGTTGAAAGCAAATATCAATCAAAATTCAAGTTGTCTACCATGCAAAAAAAATTGAAGGCGGTGAGTCGCTGTGCCATTGAATGGGTGTAACGTGCATAAGGCTTCAGATAACCCCGTTCTCGCTGCGGATGGTGCAAGGGATGGTGGATATAAGACACGGCACGAACGACATTTCGAAACGCCAAGTCATTCAAACTCCGACACACGTGGGCGATTTGATGGTCGAATCAGCATCGAATGATGGTGATGTAAGTTGACCCTTCTCTCTTCCTCCCACCACGACCGCCCCCAGCGCCCGTCCTACTGCCTCCAACTGCCTGTACCCTCGCTGCCCCAATGCCATCTCTGAAGTCCTATGATTAGGCCAACCCTTCAAGTTGTCTGCCTGACGCCGACTCCGCTGCGGCATCTGGTATACGCAAGCCCGCAAACCCGCAAGCCTATGCAAGCCCTACCCCTCTCAAGCCCGCTCGAGCCCGCTCAATCCTGCTCAAGCTCAGTCAAGCCCCTCCTGTCCATACAGCTTCCTCTTCGTCTCCTTGTGCTGCGTCGCTCCCTGGCCATATGTGGCCTTGATATCTGGTGTTGCCTCCATTGTTTTACTGATATTCTTCACTCCAGTGCCCGAGGTCGTCCACAGTGTGGCTGTCTGGTAGTAGCTGATGCTCTTCCAAGTGCACGCTTGGTGCACCTGGCATTCGTTGGGATCTTGTGCAGCAGTTGGGTGACATGGTATGTTGCAGAACTCAATCCCTTCTATTTAATACTGATCCTTTGTCCGTCCGCACGCATCCTCGGGCCTTTGTTGTGCTCTCCCGCCGAGCCGAGTAGACATTCGTTCTCGCGCTGGTGCGTATTTTCGTGTTTTACTTCGGATAGTAAACTGATATTTTTTGTCTACCAGTTCTTGGATTTAATGGGTAGCGTAGACACAGCTTCGCCGCCAGGGCATGCAATGCCAACGCTTGACACGCTGGGGTGGGATCGACCGGAACTACCTTTATATCTGTATTTGTGTTCGTAGCATCAATATAACGATTATTCTGTCTACGTGTGTCTTTTATGAGCTCTTTCGGTCTCTTTTCCCCCGGCTTATATAGCAGCTTATACTGGCTTTTTGGGCCTTTTTGGCTTTTAAAAGATCAGGGGCCTGGATTAAAAAAGCTGCGAGTGCTTTTCATCTTTTTGGCTTTTCGTCTTTAAAAAGCAGAAAAAGCTCGGGAAAAGACGACTTGTCAAGTTGCTGATGTTGTGCAGACCATTTTAATTCCAACAAGCGGCTCCTAAGAGAGCAAATTTTCGTCGCAAAAGTCTAATGAAGCAGCGAGGAAAGTGAAAAAATAAGTTTTGAAGACTTTAGCGGAGGTCCGGCAAGGAGCTGCCGAAATGATAGATTAAAAGCGGAGTTTAAAAAGGCTTCAGACCCGAACCGCACCTTGTCTCCATATCCGGTGCAAGCAATTCAAACGTCGGCATGGGCGGGCCGTGCCGATTTGAAGTTGATGTTGAAGCACTGTTCTTGTGCTGTATGTGTCGGAAGTGAAATGTAGGCCTGAGGTCCTCTCCGTAATAGTATTCTGAACGTTATTGCAATGGTACAGAATCCCACAACTTATCTCATGCTAGACTAATTCATTTTGAAACACGTGCTTCAATGGCCTTGGGAAGGAGATTTTGACGCAGCACCGACGTTTGACGCATGCAGCGTCAGTCTGCGTAAGTTGAATTTCGCGTCACTGGTTGAACTCACCTTTGCTGCGATAGTTGACCTCTAATATCCCGTAGGCATCCAGTAGGGCCATTTGTACAGTGTTTTCAACCACGACACGGCAGATAGTCATCGTTGAGGTCGTTAAAGTCGTTGACTGATTACGTGCAGCGTCAATCTACGTCAGTCATGCGTCAATTGACTGCGTCACACGCGTTACAACTGACGCATCGTCAAAGTTCAGCGTCAAGTTTGCGCCTGGTCAGCGTCAATCGCGCCTCTTACAGCGTCAGTCCTACTTTTGGTTCGCGTCAGTCAGCGCCGGTACTGCGCCGGTATTGCGCCGTGACACAGTGTCAGTGTGACTTGGCATGCGTTAGTTCAACGTCAATTTCAACTTTGTCTGCGCCGCGCCACTCTGCGCCGATACTGCGTCCCTCGATGCCACTCTGCCAACCTCTGCGATACCACTGCACACTGTTCAAGCTTCTTCATTCTTCTTGGTCAATCTCCCTCCCTGGCCACCCCTCTTCACCTCTCGATGTCTTCTGTTTTGAAATGCTCACAAACTCACTGTAGTCGAACACGCTAGTGCTCTGCCCTCTGTAGACCTATTTTGCTCGATGTTGTGCTACTACCTGCCTCCAGGCATGTTATCCATTGAAATTATGTTGAAGCAGTTCACGCTGTCACTGCAGTTGGATTGCTGGTTGGATTATCCTCAAATGGGTTCTTTTCGACATTTCAAGGTTCCAAACCGCTACAATACCTCTTGGTGGTCTCATTAACGCAACAGGGCTACTGGCTGCCCCTGCAATACCTCGGAACTGTGTAATCACCAATCTGCGTCAGCGAGTACGCCGATAAACAGCCACCATGGTCAGTGTATTGACACATCAAAAGGTGGATTTTGAGACTAAGGCACCGAACGACACCAATATATACCGCAAAATTAACCAAACTGACAAACAGACTCCATGATTGCGTCGCTCAACATCGCTCTGTCTAGGCTCTGCAGCACCACCAAAATATGTTAGGGCTTCTCGTCTCATACTTAGACAAAATTGTTTCGACGTCTCACCACTCTGGCCCCCATCTCTCACTCTCGGTCTCTGTTGCCAATGCCCCAACAATACCCACAAGCTTTCTATGATGACCTCAACATTTTTATCGACCCTGTGTTGTTTTAAATTGTGCTGCAGCACTGGCATTCAATCAAGACAACCGATTCCAAGCACGTAGAAACAAATCGCGCCGCTATCATTCGCACGTTAACGTTGTATGATATTACTCAGCATTACGAAAAGTAACCGGGCATTCGGTTTTATCGGCACATAATGAAGTCTTTTGATATTGCTATGGATAGGAACCTGATCTAGGATGTGTTTGGCCCCCACTTGAGCGTTGGACTGTGAGTTTTGAGCCCTCATATACAGTGGAATATCAAATTTATGAAATAGTGGTATTCTTGCCTCAGTGATGTTCTGGTCGAGACTTTTTCTCACTTTAAGACTTAAAGAATTTCAATTGACCTGTAGGAAGTCCTTCGTAAAGTATCAGAGGTCCAAAGTCTTGTTGTACTCCTCTGTGAGTAAATTAAGCGGACGGAAAATCAGCCGTTTACTCAAACTCTCAAATAAACATCAATTCTTAGGCTATAAAAAGCACAATCGTCCTCAGTTTTGTCATAGATATCCTGGGCAGCATCTCCTCATGAGCCACAGCAAATCTGGCCATTACTACGCAAGGTACAGGGTGCTGGGTAAACTATTCCGGAGTGCCCGGTTACTTTTGATAATGCTGAGTATAGAGGCTGGTTGGATTTTTCTCCAATGGTTCGTTTCGAGATTCATAGGTCTCAAACCACTCAAATAGACTCATCATGAGCACCAGTCAGCTTTGAAAGTTTGCTGGCCACGTATGCACACTTCACAATTGTTTGCGCCGATCTGCGTCAGTCCGTGCGCCGCTCTGCGTCAATGCACAGCCACCGACCGTCAGTTGTACCTTGACGTCTGGCTGACGCATCCAAAGATGAACTTTGAGACTAATTTCTTTAAGGACTCTGTTAGAGCTCTAGTAATGCCCGATACCCAGCGCAACTGGGTAATTTCCACCCTAACAAAGTTATTGAGGAAATAGTCTTAGGGTCAAAAGTTGTGTCTGGACAAAGATTGAATTAGAGATGAGTCTTCTGTGCATTTCACGGCGTTGTGAGATGAGATGTTGGTCCTGTTAGGTATATTGTATGCCTTAAAGTCCTTTCCATCAGGTGTGAGTTAGGTGGAGAGTTGTGGCGGATCACATTTAGAGAAAGTTTATATTCTGGCCATGCCACAAAAAGGGTGGCAGTTGGCCGGCCAACGAGGCTTTGAAGTTTTTTTTAAAAGACGTACATAAAATTTCAGGAGGAGGAGGGTGAAAGGTGCCCTGACTACATGTGTGGAATGGAGGCATGCACAATCGAAGAACTGGTAAGAAAGAAGATTCACAGCTTATGTCGTGTGGCGTTGAGGACCTCCAGGAGTCGTAATATACTATAGGGGTACCAGTACATAGTTGCAGTAATTTGGTGGTATATTTTTGCGACTCGGTGCGACGATGGATGCGTGCGTCAATCCATGGGAATCCCATAATATGACTTGAAACGTGACCTTGCGGCAGTGTGACAGTATGCGTCAATCATGCGCCGATCTGCGTCAAATGCATAACGTCACTGCGTCAGTCAAACGTCAGTACAACGTCAAAGTGTCACTTTCACCCTGCCCGATGGCCTTGCATTTAAGCCATTATTTCAGTTCCAAATGGCATCCATTTTGCTTCAATGACCTTGCATTTGCCATTATTATGTTTTCCAACCATTTTGAAACACGTGCTTCAAGGGCCTTGTATTTAAGCCATTATTGTCTTTTCCATTCATTTTGAAACGCATGCTTCAATGGCCTTGTATTTAAGCCATTATCGTGTCTTCCACAAGGCATTGATTTTGAAACACATGCTTCAATGGCCTTGCAGTTAAAACATGACTGTTTCAATTCCACAGCTCCCGGAGACACTTTCTGAGGCGTGCCCCGAGATCTGGATAGCCAGGGTCATTGCGAACATTTCTCTCGTTTCAGATTCCGCCCAGAGTCATTTGCGTCCCGGTGATTTGCGCCTCGCCACGCTGCTGGAATTCGCCATTTCGCACCGACTACATGAGCGCGCGGGGTCTGCCTCTGTGGATTCCCGGGCCACTACGAGCGAGCTCGACATTCAAGACGCACTCCTCGCCGCGCGCATTCGCGCTGCCCACGCCCGCCTCTCACACTCACGCCCCGCTCCCCTGAACGCGCGCGCCCCGAGCCTACAGCTGTCGGGGAGCGCCGTCCTGGACGTCGCAGTTACCCGAGGCGTCTCCCATCCCAAGTCGACCCCCTACCCCCCGTGCCACCCCCCTGCGTCAACGCAGAGACGCCGCCACCCAGCATGCATGAGCTAGTCGCCGCCCTGCTCCTGCGGCGCCACGAACGCGGCGTGGGCTCGCAAATTGCACGCTTTGCGCACGGCGTCCGGGCCTGGTCGCCCAAGGCGTCACCGCTCGGGCAATGCTGGTCGGCGACCGAATTTGCGTTCGTGACGGTGTAGCTTTTGGGTTCCTTTTGTTGATATATGTCAATGATACCTCCGGCCCGCCCCTCAACGCTCGTTCTTCTATCTTCCTTCTCTCCGTTCGTGAATATACTTTGACACTATCGGTCTCGTATCAGTCTGGTGCACACCTTCCTGCGTGACGGCGTATGCTGCGTGCAATTTCCCTTTGACGGGAATCCACACCTGCTTGTCTTTTGTACCATTCGTATCATGTTAACCTGCGCTTGCAATGCACGCATAGTCTCTCCCTACCATACTACCGAGCGCGATTGAAGCTTAGCCCTTCCGCATCACGGAAAACCTCCTCATACAAGGCCAGAAAGAAATAACAGCCTAAGAGAGTGCTACGGGACAGCATGCACCCCAAAGTCAGACAGAAAATGCCAAATCATTAACTTCGCTTTGGAGGACGCAATGATGGGTCCGAGGACGTGAACCGCGGGAAAGCTTCGTATTGACCGGTATCGATTCCTGAGCAGCGCGCCTCAGAAAGTGGCCGCTAGGAAGCGGGGGCCATGGCATCCATTCCTTCCATGAATAATAAGAGCGACTCAAGTTGTGTGATATTTTCCGTGATTCATGGCTCGAATAAAGGAGCATGGCTTGCGAAGACCATTTGAAATAGCTCTACGAAATGCAATCCTGATTCCCAATGCTGAGGACAAGGACAGACTTGAAAAGGTTCTAGCATCTCAAGGGACCTCGTGGGATGAGACTCCGTTTCAATCCAAAATGGCTTTGGCGTAGATGCAGATGAAGTGTTCCATCTCCCAAGCAGTTATACGAGGCACAGTGAGGTATATTATACATATGGCCCATTGACGGATTCAAAGACCAAACTCCCTCTTTTTACTGCTCAAGCATGGAAGGATGCACGAAATGTCTTGAAATCAATTCACCTCGGACGGGGGGTTGTTACAGCAATTTGCGGTACATAAGGCGCAGGCCGTTTTTTTCTGTTTTGCGATATTTTACTTAGGACACTCGCTACGAGCTCAGCGCTCAAGTCTGGTCAGAATCCCTCGGGAGTAGGTGCGTTCGACTCGCACTGTAAATCTGCAGGGGATGGTTCCTTACGACTTTTGATGGGATCCAAAAAAAAACTTTTTGCCATTTTCATCACGTTTCCGCATAGGACAGCTGTAACTTCGATTCTTGATACTCGATTAACCTAATTTTTTGACCTAGTGTCCTCCCACACGTTCTCCAAGGGATGGAATACTCCGGTAGGGAATGTGACCAAAATTGACTCCCCATTGCTGTCTTTTGTGGGGGCATAATTTTGCTGTTCCAATGTGAAGCACTCTATACGGGTAATGCTCCTCGCGACTTCCCATCAAGAGTTCCATGCCTTAGATATCATGCATGTGTATAAAATATCCAAGATTTAGGTCAATCTGAGACCTGTGTCCCGAGTTACAGCTGTCGTATGCGGAAACATGATCAAAATGGCAAAAAGTTTATTTTGATCCCATCAAAAATTGTGATGGACCATCCCCTGCAGATATGCAGTGCGAGGCGAACGTACCCACTCCCGAGAGATTCTGATCAGAATTGAGCTCGTAGCGAGTGTTCTAAGTAAAATATCGCAAAACAGAAAAAACGGCCCGCGCCTTATGTACCGCAAATTGCTGTAAATAGAATTATTCCTCCAATACGTGAAGTGTTTCCTTCCCCATAGTGTACACTCCCCCACCCCCTTTACATTTATTTCGGCCTACGTAGATTTCCTCGTCTCCGCATACGAGTTTTTCGAGGTCAAAAGGGCTGGAAATCAGAGAGAGGCCTCCTTAGATGCCAATGCATCGTCTGAGCACATTTCCAAATTTGTGGAATTTGTGGAAGGGATGGAAGAACAATTTGACGCTTGCGTGACGGGTTAAGGAACCCTGCCCGGTAAAGGAAAATTGCGGGGAAATATACTGGGCGACTTTTTGAGGCGCGCTCCGCGGAAATGGATAGCCGCCCTGATTGTTAAGCCAGAGGCCTGAAATTTCTCTATTCTCGAGGGTGGCGGTGCTGTGAAGACCGGGCCGAATCAATAACAAGCAGCAACCTGTTAGGGAACTGTGCCAGGCGCGTTATTTGCCATTGTGCCGTCCCAACATGACTTGGTATGGAGACCTAATTTTCTGCGCCTGATTCCGAGGTGATAGCCAGCACAATTCTAAGCAAAAATGTCTGTTCAGATTTCCAGTTGCTGCCCTGGTTGTTAAGCAAGAGGCCTGAAAGCTCTCCATACTCGAGGGAGGCGGTGCCGGGAAGACCGGACCGAATCAATCGCAACCCATTAAGAACAACAACAACAACAACCACCATCTCCGGCGGCGGTTTTGCGTTCCGTCGAGGTCGAGCCTCGGGCACTCGATAATCGACGATAGATCATGCCCAGTACCGCCCGGGGGAACCCTGGCGAGGTTTTAGGCCCACCACTACCATCCAAATCATCACCCACTCATATCACCCTCATCCCGCCTTTTCGCCCACGTCCATGCCTCTTCGTGGGGTCCAAATCACCCAGTAAAACTCGCGCTCGTCTCCAATTCATCACCCTTCCCCGCCGTCGTCCCCCGTACACATCGCACGCTGCTTGTGCCCGCTTTCGGTTAGCGAAGAAAAAGTCGACACCTCCGCAACTCGACGATGCGACGCTCGTTCCCGCACTCGCCGTCGTCGAACTGCTCCAGGCTCGAGCGCGAGACCTTAATGCGCAGCTACAGCAGATACATTCACTACTTGACGACATACAAAAAATTCACCGCCACATCATCCACACTCATCCCCTCGCATCCAGCTCATCGCTCCATCTCTCGACTCAGAATTTGATCCAGCACCTCGGACGCATATCCCGGTGCGGACTGGCTATCCGCGCTGTCGTCGCGCCGCTCGAGACCAGCTTGCGAGCCCTCCCGTCGGCCCATGACCCCTTCCTGGATAATGCGATTACGTAACCGTCACCAGCCAGTGACACGACGGTCTTTACTCGGTTCGCGGGGTGTCAGAAAATTTGAAAAGTGTTCACAGCGTTAACTACAAGGTCCGTCGAGGTATATCCTTAGCGTACTATGTATGCGGAGGCGGTTTCCAACAATGTAAACAATGTAAACACTGCCAGGCGCGTTATTTGTCATTGTGCTGTCGAAACGTGACTTGGTATGGAGACCTACTTTTCCGTGCTTGATTCTGAGGTGATAGCCAGTGGGATTCTAAGCAAAACTGTCTGTTCAGAATTCCTGTTGCTGCCCTGGCTGTTAAGCCAGAGACCTGAAAGCTCTCCATACTCGACGGAGGCGGTGCTGTGAAGACTGAAAATCTGAGGTAAGGACCCATCCGCATTCTTCAGGCCAACAGAATGAGCATACAGCCGAAGAAAACGGCCTCGAACTGAGCGCAGGGCAGCCGTCCTGCTGGAAAATGCTCAGAACTGGAAAAAGCTCAGAAATGCTGGAATAAAACTCTTTTCGTCCCTAAGACAGCCACTGTTCTTCTCCTTCGCCAGCTCAATTCCTTCCTCAAAGTCCACTGTTCTGCTGTTTGATAAGGGATCAGGACGGGCACTACATTCCACTTAGAGACTCACTGTTGTTCGAGATCGCTTTTGCACCCGACGATCACGCATGGGATCGGTATTCCGTATAGCCCGAAAATTTCATCGTAAAGTATTCGGATCAGGTCAAAACATCGTCGGGAGGCGATGGAATATGCCTGCATGGATAGACGTTAACCTGACTGAGCCATAATCGGACCAAGCCAACGCAAAAAGACGTAGACGTGAGTACCATAGATGTATCTTTCTTTCAGAATGAGAGATTCGTCCTGAACACAGTGAGGTACAGAACTATAAGTTGTGGTCGAGAATGCTTACCTGACCCGATGTATCGAGGATTCGCAACTCGTATGGGATGTCATTGACAGTGACTTTTCCGAGATGACAGCAGTCAATTGTTGGGAAATATGAATCGTCAAATTTTCCTTCGCAATAGCGCCTTATCAGGGATGATTTACCTGAAGTGAATAAGAATCTTGGAAGTTCGTGGTAAGATGATGACAGACCAGCTGAACAGGCACCCAACAGGGCAATCGTTAGTTTGCGAGAGGACATGCGCAAGACAAGTGGGGTGTGGCTTTACCGCGTCCATACTTATGCCCAGAGGCTATCTCAGTAGAGCGACAGAACCTACTTTGGGTTAGATCAGAACGGAATCAGCACTTGTCAGGATCCTCTGCCTCAGATTGCACCTGTTTGTCCTTTCCAATTTGCATCTTTTTTTTTCCCAGCTGCCGGTTCATTCCGTCCCTATCCATTATCTCGGGTCCCTTGAGCCATTGTTTCCCGCTCTCATGTTCGAACATCACAGTTTGGCTTCAGGGGAACCTTCGACGGCGTATGGCGGACCATTTTTAACATACCACAGAACAACGGAAGTGTCATCAGGGACGGTTTGTCAACCTTGATGCTGTCTTTTCCTCAATCAACACTGTGGCTCCCTCATACGAGCACTCAGAGCGACTTGGGGTCTACGAGATCAAGTTTGGAGGTTCAGATCCAAGTCAGTAGCCCGTCTCGGAGTCGAGGAGAACCCACGGAGTTTTTGTGGTTATTTTGACACAGATTTTGACCCAACTGACTTGATTTCGGAGCTCCCCAGACCACGCGGCTGCGATCTCCTTGACGGGGGTTCGTTCGATACTATACTGCTAGACTCGTAACCAGTCTGCCTGCTACGGCAATACTTAGTGCAAGCACTATGCCGTAGGCAGACTGGTACAACTCGGGAGGCTCAAAAGGGCTGAGCGCGGAGTTTGAAATTTGCCATTTCCGTTGTTCTGGCCTCGAAATTGATTATTTCTTTTCAGTTCAAAGGAGGGGCAGGGATGTAAGGATCATAGCTACACTTCTGTCTTTTCAGATTTTTTATTATAGCCCCAGAGAGTCTGCGCGCGAGAGCCAGTTTTAATCGAGAAACTTACTTTCGGACCGATGTCACCGGGAACGACGTCATCTGCCGTCATCGGCGCCACCCACAAATTTCAAACTCCGGGCTCAGCCCTTTGGCGTGTCCCGAGTTGTACCAGCCTGCCTACGGCATAGTGCTTGCACTAAGTATTGCCGTGGCAGACTGGTAACGAGTCTACTATACTGCGCCGAAATATCTTGAGAAGTGACGGAGCCGAGGGCATCCCGGGCCCGACGGTACTCTTGCTTGTCATCTCGGTTGGAGTGCGGGACACGCTGCTAACATACCGGCGGTAATCCAGCCTGCGATGTTGCCAGCGATATCACCGCGATATTGCATTGCGGACATAGATTGGAGCGACCGCAACCGTAAATATGCACTATTCGGAGAATACACAACATATGCTGTCCTCTTAATGCTAATTTCACTTCCCCAAGCCCTTTCTCCGTCTCTTTTTGAAACCCTTCGGCCGTAATAATTTTGGTGGGTAAACACCAGAGTCGAAGAACACGTAACTTGATTACATAAACCAGCAGATTCGCGGCTTGAAACGTTGCCAGTCAAATGAAATTAAGAAATGATTTAACAGGCAAGTCGTGCGTTCTATGGCAGCCCAGCTCTATTTCGTACATGCTGCTGTTCACGGGCCTGCTCCTGTTCATGCGCGATGATGGTGACCTCCGAGATACGGATCTTCTCGCCCGTTTTGAGAGCATCAGTAAAACTACACATTTGTCTTTGAGGTCTTTCATCTTTGAAAGGCGTCTTTCATCTTTGGAAAATGTCTTTGGTCTTTGACAGGCGTCTTGGAACGTCTTAGTCTTGGGAGCAGTATCTTACGTCTTTGGGAATCATCTTGCGGGATCTTGATACTTTTATCTACATTCTTTGTTAGAGTAAGAAATTCATCACCGTCTTGTGGACTAGGGGAGATCCATTAAATGGGGTTTGCGTCATATTGAAGGGGCAACAATAGAGCAGTCCTGCAACTGATGTAAAACAGATTTATGCTGAAAAGCTGAGCGAGAATTGGGAAAAATGAACGCAGAGAGTACTGCGAGTTTGGCAGCTCCATAATGTGAAACGCTCCAACACTTAATCGAAGGAAAACCATTTTTCGGTGGTTGCAGGACTGCTCTCATGATTCAAATTTACCCGCTAAGTCATTCAAACTCCGATTGATGCGCTGCCACGGATGGCGTAATTTGATGACATTGAAAATGGTTCGTCGCTCTCGTCTCTTCTCTCCTCCTCGCACTGTCTGCATCCCTCTGTCGGTCCTTCAAGCTTAAGCCGCAAGCTTGTTCCTGTCTGCAACTGAGCCATAATTCCTGTCGTCGTGCCGGCCAGCGAGCAAAGTAGGCACTCGCAACACGCTAAAGCGAAGTTAGCCGATCGTATTCGGTTCCGTGGTTACAGGATGGCGTGATATCAGTCAAACGTTGGTTGCTCTTTTCCCCCCATCTCGCTTTCCCCCACCCCGTCTGTCGTCCTTCTGGCCCATCGTCGTCAAGCCCGGAACATTCAAGAGTTCTCAAGGCCTTTCAAGAATCCTCAAGAGCTACTCGTTCCCCTCAAATCAAGCCAAGAGCACCATCTGTGGCTTCTCTCGGACGCATGTCTCCCTCAAGCATGGTGTTAAGAGTCTTGAAGAGCATCTGGTTTCCCTTCAAGTAACTCAAGAACGCAAGAGCCCTGCTGCGCCCCTCTCCTTCCCGCTGTATTGCTAGTCCCCACCTGTGTTGCAACTTGCCGCTCCAAGTCAGAGGTACCGTGTTTCTAGTACATCCTTCATTAAGTTTCTATCTATTTCTGACTTCATTCCCTTCTTTCCTCTTTTTTCCACAGGCTTTTTTGAGGCGGAAGTATCAGGTATTCGGTACGTCCATTTACTACAGCTGATAAAAATCCAATCTGATGTAACGTGCTCGCCTTCCCGTTCTTTCTCGTGTCGCCGGTGTCATCCGCTCCCTTCCCCGCGCACGATTTGCCCCGGAGTTTGCGCGCTTCCGGTGGTAGTGGATGTGGTGGAAGGCACGATCCGGGGGGTTGGGATTGGACGCGAGGGACTTAATTTACATTTATGTATTTATATCTATTGGGCCCTAATATATGTTTTTATCAACCTTTTGAGTGCTTTGAAGCGAGCTTTGGATATCTTTAAGAAGATCTTTACAAAGCTCGACTGCGTCTTTGAGATCTTTCCAAAGACAAAAGTCTTGGGTAAGACTTTGGACCCGGCTTAGGCAAAGACGCGCGTCTTTGAAAAAAAGGTGTCTTTGACAGCTTTGACAGCTTTACAAAGCTACCAAAGACGCCAAAGACGAATGTATAGTTTTACTGATGTCAGGGAGGGGGGCTCGGAAGAGAAATTGTTGGCAAAACATCTACATGGTTGTCATCGGCAGCAATGAGGTCGAGGAATGGTTGACGAGCAGCAAGGTTGCTTCCATAAGCAAGGGTGGAGCGCTCCGAGTTTCACGGCAATGTTTTCTTGTGGTGCGCTGGGGAATCTTGTAATACAATCGCTGATTCGACTCTGTGATATGCGAGTCAGGGTGCGGACTGGGGTATCGCGATGGTGAGGTACACCCACCACGGGACGTCGAGGAAGTGTGGTAATCCCAACGCTCTCGGCAAGTGACGTGGATATGGGAAGAGTGCCAATGGTCTCGGATGTGGCAATCCGAGTGAATAGCAGTCGAGGAAGTGAGAAGGACGAGAAAGCGGTTGGTGAGCAAGAAAAAATCGGAGGGCATATGGTGGACACGGCGTGCGTGTCCAGAAGTTCTTGCCATATTGGCAAGCGATGTCGTATGACAGGATTAGATAGAAGATAATGGTGTTCAGCTGCTGGGATGACTACGATAATCGCTAAATCCTCGGCCACCGTGGACGCGGTCACTTACTTTCGTAGTCAGCCCCAGCGCAAACATCTTGTTCTCCCACTGGCGGCCGCAGTTGCCCATGAGTGGGGATATTCACCATAGGCGCACCTGAGAATATGAGTGAGTACAGGACATTTGTGTATGTTACCCAAATTCCCCAAAAGGAAATTCTGGAGATATGAGGCAATTTTCCTCGCAAGTTGAAGCCAAGTTGAAGCCGCCTTTTTCCAGAGAGTGTTTACGTAAGGTCCGGTTGCAAAATGGGGACGGGCATCGCCCATGATATATTGATACGCCATATTTGCGTTTGTTTGGCTAGCAGTGACGATCGGTTCCGCTTTTTATCTGGACACTTTGGCACGACCCGCGCTCAAAATCCACTCAAAAAGGAGAGGGCTAGTGATGTGCTTGGCTTGGCTTTAAGCCCGAAAGCCCCAATGCCAAAGCCCTGGCTTCGCAAAGCCAAGCCGAGCCAAAGTCAGGGCTTGACGAGGACTTTGGCTTTGGCTTGAGGTCTACGAGGCCAAAGCCAGGGCTTGGAGCCCGGGCTTTGCCCGTAGCATAAAATCCACTTACACACCCATTTTCCAGTTTAAATTTCACAGTGCATGACGCCAGAGACGACGTCAATTTCACCAAAATTTCCCTGAACAATTTACACTTGCCTTGAGCTGTCCATCCGACCCGAATTAAGAACTTGCGGACATCAATAAATTTTGATCTTTGAACCTGAACGGTTTCTGTCGATATTGCGGATTCTGAGAGAATCCTCAGGCGCTCTGACTGTTGTCTAGCTAAATGTGAGTGCTTACCCGGCTTTTTACATACCTTTACCACCTGATAATACCATGGTACCCATACAAGTTTGACAGGGTTTGGTGGGGTCAACATCTAACCATTTTGAATGGCCCTCCTGCCACTTTGGCAACCACCGATTTACCATTACTAAAATGATTACCACTGACTTTTTGGGGAGGGTGGACTTGGAAAAAAAATTGAATTTTGACCCTTCCAAAACACCTAGGGAATCCTAAATCGTAATTGTCAATAAGAGCGATGCGTACGACCAACTTCATGGGGAGCAAAGGTCGGCCGACCTTGCAGGGTACAGGCCCAAAGGCCCCAAGAGCGGGAAATGAGGTACATACCCGGTTTGATATTTTCCTTGCTTAGGAAAGCTGATGGATCGCTAGCTGAATCACGGTCAAAGGACAGCGACATCCATTTACATTTGAAATATCGGAGGAGGGAGAGAAGGATAGTTGAGGCTTGGGGAGAAGGGAGTGCTGACATGCACTTTTTGAACTTGGCTGCAACTTGAATGCTACAAATATCGAACTTGTCGTGGCCGCCTTCTCTCCCAGAATCATTCGTCCGTTAGATTGCGTCTAATGAAGGGTACTGAAGGAGTCAGTAATTTTGTGATACTTTACTTACCATTGGTACCACAGGGCACTTTTGGGTAAGTTAGTTGGTTACAATTTGTGACTTTGGTCCCTCTGCATTACAGATCAGTAATCTTTGTGACCAAGCTAATATACCACTGGTACCACTGCCAACCATTTTTGTGGTCAGTAAGTTTTGTGACTCGGAGAAATACCACACCTACCACTGCGGGCCACTTTTGTGGTCAGTCCATTTTGTGACTCCCCAAACTACCACATCTGCCACTGCTGACAGATTTTGTAGTCAGTAAATTTTTGTGACTGGCTAAACTACCACCGCTACCACCGACCACAGATTTCGAGGTCAGGAATTCTGTGACTCAATCAAATACCACATGTACCACTGACCACGGATTTTTGGGGCAGTCATTTTTGTAACTCAGGGACATACCTTCCACCCGTAGCGGGACTCAAAAGAGTTGTGATTTTTTGTGTCCATGAGGTACCACATATACCACTGCTATAACTGCCATTTTTTGTCAGATTTGTTGGTAACACAGGTACCACTGGCACACGGGGGCCCTCAAACATTCGATCTCGAGCGCAGACGCTGAGGAGAAGAGTTGAAGAAGGAGAAAGGCGTTTGAAATCTGACCCAGATTGTGGCACGTCTACGTCTCGAAGTGTAACCACAATACTGGAGCTCATGGCCTTTGTTGAGTAGATCCCACGTATGCACTTGACCTCGAGTATGAAGAAAATGAGCCTCGGCGACGGAAGAGGTACCGGGAAAGTTGTAGAAGTCAGATGCTCAGATATGTGGCCGAGGGTCGATGAATTCATTTTATTGTTTGATGTAATTCTGGCTCGAGAGTACAACACCTTGTCGGCTTCTCTGGACTGAAGGGGGAATTCAACTGGGAGGCTGAGACTATAGCTGAAGACTTGCTGATTGTCCACGGGGCCGTGAGGAGCCAACCAAAGGTTGGCGACGAGCGGCGTCTTCCGAACTCCCGAACTCATCAATGTTTAAATTGTAAGATAGACAAGGGACTGGTCGGCCGCTTCGCGGCCTCCCATCCCCTTACGTGTGTTTAACAAAGTCATAGGGGGCAGATTGGCAGCAACATACTATTCAAAATGTTACGGTGCACTTGGTTGAATGGAACTGAGTTTGATATTCAGTTCGGCACTGGCAGTGGGGAGCGAGATAAATTATCAGAACTTGGCTAACAAATAACGCAGAAGCACAACCCTTGATTCCCTTTCATTCCACTATAAAATATTTTAGTCTGTTTTTGTTCACCTTTTGAGCCTACCATTCAATTTCATCAGTAGAGAAGGTTGTCTCCCTGCATCTCCCTCTTCTCTAAAATCAATGTTTTAATCGAAGCTTTTTTACAGCAGATCGCAGTACCGAAGGCGCGAATCAGAAAATTGCTGTTTGGGGCATTTTTTGATCCCCGCGACCGATTCATCCATATCTCAACGAGTTCTGCGCAGATTTAGATAAGACATAGCTAGATAATTCAGGATAATTCGCACGCAATTAATGATAGAAAAGTCGCTAGAAAAGTTGCGAAAATATTTTATAGTCGGTGAGATGGGTCTGGGGGTGATTTTGGGGGTGAATTCAGTCTACCGGCATCTAGGCATGTTGAAATGACCTAGATTTTTGTGAGGGAGGACTTTTATGTATTCCGAAAGTTGTCATAGAGTCAGATTTGCCGGGAGTTCAGGGATGGCTTCAAATATCAAAATATTTTCTTGTTGCAGTGTATTGCCATTGTCCCGATGTCATTCCAAGCACGATAAACTAAGATAGTGAATATTCTGACTCTATCACAACTTTTAGAATGCGTAAAAGTCCTCCCTCACAAAAATCTAGGTCATTTCAACATGCCTAGATGCCGGTAGACTGAATTGACCCCAAAATCACCCCCACCCACTACGAGTATGAAATATTTTTCGCAACTTTTCTATCATTAATTGCGCGCGAATTACCCTGAATTATCTAGCTATGTCTCATCTCAATCTGTACAGAACTCATTGAGATATGGGCAAATCCGTCGTGGGGATCAGAAAATGCCCAAAACGGATTCGCGCCCTCGGTACTGCCATCTGCTGTAAACTCCACTGAATAAAAACTCTGCAGAAAATTCTGCCTGAGCGCACTCGAGTAGACTCGTAACCAGTCTGCCTACGCCGTTCTAACAAGGCGGGCTTGTTGCCGTAGGCAGACTGGTACTTCTCGGAGCTGTCAATTGGGCTGGGGCGGAGTTTGAAATTAAGTCTTGACTTGAGTGGGGCCGGTCAGAAGCGATGACCAACCGATGACGCACATCCGCATTTAGCTCCTTTTGATTTAGTTTCTTCTCTAAACTCGACTCAATTTTATGGATCCTCCGAGTTAAAAAGCAGAAGTTTGAGGAGACAGATGTGAAGGGGTAGAATTATCATTGATTATTCCAGCTTGAACGGAGAAGAACGCTTGAAAATTGCGGCGCGCGAGAATACCTCGAAAAATTAAACACTTAAATTTTCAAACTCCGCCCCAGCCCAATTGGGATATCCGAGAAGTACCAGTCTGCCTACGGCAACAAGCCCGCCTTGTTAGAACGGCATAGGCAGACTGGTTACGAGTCTAGCACTCGAGAAATTTCCGCCTGCCTACATGTTCGCCGCGGCCACTTTTGTTTCGATGCGGTGGGAGCCATCTGTCAATGTTAGCGCCAGGGAAGTGTCTGTCAAAGTTTGTTAGAAGGGTGATGTCACGTGCCGACAATGCCTAATGATTGATCGCCCGTGGGCCAGCGGGAAAGAGCACTCCGGAGCCCGGCGGGCAGCTGCCGCGGTGTATGGCATCAGCGGAGTTTAAAGTGGAGTGGCTTCAGATGGACACACGTAATTTTATAAAGAGAGTGACATAGCATAGCTCCGTAGCGAAGCACGGGCACACTGCTAGTTCTTTTTTAATTTCTTGGCTTGTTGCAGCCATGAAGATGACCCGAGTGTGGACGACGCGGCTTCCCTTGTGTGCGTGCTCTCTTTCGCCTTGGTAAATACCCTGATAGTGATTCTTTTTGTCAATGGTTTTCCACAGGTCATAGGCTCGCTCCGACAAGTATTTGGGGAGGGATAACATGTATACCTGCGAAAGCATGTGACAGAGCCAGAAGTAGGGGTAATTTAGTTACAATACCATTGGATATATTTGGTGATTTTGACACTCAGAGATATTGAAAGGATTATATTATGCAGCAATTTCATAAAACTCTGGCTCTGTCACATGTTTACTAAGGTATAGATGTTTTCCCTCCCAAAATATGAGGTCACTGGGACATGTTCTGGGCATGCTAAAATGCATTTTGTGCGAAAGCGGCCTGAAAACACAAATTGTCTAATACATGATATTTTCACAAACTCCTCTCTGTCACTAATTCCGCATGAATTAGCCCAACATATCTAGATACATTTCATTCAAACCGGTGGAGAACTGGTTGAGATATTTACAATTCTCCGAAAACGTCCCAAAAGAAGAAATTTTCGTTCGCACCTTCGGTTCCGACATTAGCTGTAATCAAATACCATCTCAAAGTATAATCTTATTTGATCATTGATTTGTTTAAACCACTTTTTGAACGCGGCTCGGACTAAAAGAGCGAGCAATGGGAGTCGAACTCCGAACCACAACGATTACGCAAGCGAAGATCGGAGCAGCTGGGCCATCGGAGTAATACCACCAATCAAGAAGCACACGACTCAGCCTGGCTGAAGGACTGTAATTGCTTCTTTTGGCAAAAAAACTTCAAGTCCAACAAGTCCAACACTAGCTAGGAGGACACAGTATCGGTTTCCTCTCAGATGATCTTTGACTATTCTACTGTGATCCAACACAATAAATGTCAGGAACCTTACACTATCTCTGAATGTGTATAAAAAATTCAACTCAGCTAATATACATTCAAACCACCACAGAAGTCCCATCAGAACAATATAAAGGCGTTACGACCCCCGCGGTAACAATTACTAAGGCCCTGATCGGCAACTGTTAATTTTTCCGCGTGAATTTTGTTTGAATTCTCTTTGTGCATACTTTTCCCACGGATTTCGCCCCTAAACCGTCCTAGAATGGAAAGTGCATGCGTTTCCTGAAATCTCAGAGAGTCTGGGTGGGAGCAGTGGACTGAGTTCAAAATATGCTGGGTTGAACTTGAAATATTTTGCGTCTTCTGTGAAATCTGTGGGAAATTTTGCATTACAGTTTTTCTGCCCCTCTCCAACCTTGAATGTTCATAGAAACAGCCTATTCCTCAACTTGGGATAGTTGAGGGACGAGTTTGGTATGCATAAAAAATTCCACCAAAATTCACGCGTGAATTCACGGTTGCCGATCAGGGCCTTAGACGAAAAGACTGTCGGTTCATGTTGCCCCCCGGTCTGGGCCTATACTGGAGGGAAGCTGAGAACCATACGCCTCACAAGGTGAATTGGTGCCGATATACTCGATATTTTCGCCGGTGAGGTGGCAGTGCAGCTATCTGCCGTCATTTCTCTGTGGGGGGTCCAACATCTGGGTGGAAGGAAGGAGAGAAGGTTGCCGTACTCAGGCAGCAAGTAAGAAACTTGTGTTGTCTGACTGACACAAAAGCTATATACTAATATGATCTTTTGGCATGTGTTTCCCTCTTCCCTCTTTAGGCGACCTCAGTGTTTTCATTAGTATACGGCGTGGGAGCCTCACTAGGCAAATAAAGCTTCCTTCCCTTCTCTGGTGCGTTTGATGAGTTGATTGTCCATAATTCCCACGTCTGGGGGGCATACATAAGTAGGCCACAGGTGTCGAACACAATATGCTCCTCTCTTTGACCATGTCATCTCACAAGCAAACGATTGTCGTTTTGCACTGCCACGCTCGATATGGAGAGTTCCATGACCTCTGGGTTAACGAGAAAAGCAGCACGAGACAGGACTGCTCAGAATAGTGCTGGGTATCATCTGGCAATTTGCAGCATGCAATTAGCTCTCCATATCAAGTCACGCTTTTCTAAGCATATGAAAACGGCTGTATTTGGCAGGGATACGGAAACACTCGATGAATTTAAGCTTTTATCATCACACCTTAATTGTGGATCCCCGCGAGCCAGAATATCACAGCCAGGGTTCAAATTGTTGCTGTGGACTCCCCGCAAGTGAGAATATCGCACTTTTGATTTGACCCGTGACCGTGGTGAATCAGAAAAATGCTGTTTTGGGGCAGTTTCTGATCCTCGCGACCGATTCGCCGATATATCAATGAGTTCTGCACAGATTGAAATGAGACATAGTTAGCCATACATGTTGTCCCTCCCAAAATATCAGGCCACAGGGACATGTTCTCGGCATGCTAGACGGCATTCGGTGGGAAAACGGCCAAAAACAGAAAATACCTAATACATAATATTTTCACAAATTCCTTTCTATCACTAATTGCGCGTGAATTAGCTGGTAGATCTATCTGGTTTTCATGTGAATTGGCAAAGAACTGACTGAGATATCGGGAATTCTTTGAAAACATCCCAAACCGAATTGTTTTTGTTCGCGCCTTCGGTTCCGACATTAGCTGTAAGTGCAAGGTACCACATTGCTTCCATACCTATTTGTTCGCTGCTTTCACTCGCACCTTTTTATCCTCTCTGCGTCATTCTTTTATTTCAGGATGTTTTCATCTGCTGCATGTATTAAACTAGCAGTTCTGTTCATGTGGGTCTGATTCTCCCATGGGTTTGTCTCTTACATTTTAATTCCTATTGAACGGGAACGGGAAATTTACCGATACATCCGTGCAGATCTCGAGCTCGGTCACCCATGTTGAATGAAAAATATCCTGTCTTCAATTCCCAAATCTTTCGCTCATTTTTCAAACCCACTTATCTCACCAGCATACAAAGCCTTCCGTTAACTGGGCCTTCATCTGGATCCTCACGTAGCCCTAGTGAGAATCCCGGCTAGAGATATCTAAGACAAGAGGTACGCCAAGAAAGCGAGGCAAGTCAGGACAGATTGAGGCGAGAATAAGGTATCCTTCATAAAATTTTTGTTTAATGGTCGCGGCTGCTCAGACCTTAGCTTCCAAGTTTCCTGGGACCTAAGATGCTCTTCAAATTCCCTATGTAACGAAATCTATCGCCTTCATGGTCCATTCTGAATATCTGGTTGTCCGTTAATCCTTCACCCGAAAAATCGGCCGTGATCTGATTGCTGCATTTCTTTGGGGGCAAATTGGCGCAAGGGCTTGTGGACTCAATACCCGTCTTCAGCTAGTATCCATTCGTCTTACAAAAGGCAAGAAAACCGTGAGAAATGAACATCTCAACATTGTTGTGGAGTCGGAGATAGGAACTCGCCATCGCAGCAAGACAGATTAAACATCTCGACAAACCGTGGAGCAGATGACAACTAGCGCTCCCACGGGTGCCACTTTTGTGAACACAAAAATCTCAATGTGATTAAAATTTTACATCCAAGACTTGTGCCGTTGCCGCCAAGACAAAGACGCCCAAAGACTGCAACTCAAAGACGAAAGACACCGTTTCCCAAGACAAAGACTCGGAAAGAACGGTTGCAAAGCCAAAGCTTGCAAAGCAAAATGTGCTGTTTTACTGATGCACTGCCCACCGCATCCTCCCGTCACGCCGCCGTCTACGAATCGAATGAAAGGACCGTTCTCGGCGAGCTGAGCGCTGCGCCTTCGTCCACCGCTGCCACTGAGTATGATCTCCGCTCGGTGCGAGTCTCCTCTGGGGAACATGCCAAATTGGCTCCCCACGTCCTCAGCTCACTGTTGGCGCGCTCGAATAGACGCCGGCTGCCTCACAATCTCTCAGTCGGCCCTCAGGGTCGCTCGATGACCAAGTAGCTCACTTTCACGCACGTAGATAGAGAATCCGGGTGATGCAGACACTGCAGTGGCGCTGGACCTCGACGGCAAGGCTATACATGTCAAAAAGGAGAGTCTTCTTTCTTATTACTTGCCTTGGCTCTTCGTCTGTCCAGCTCTTTTAAAACTTCTCCTCTCCGCCCGTTGTGCGTGTTTTCAGCGGCGTATACCCGCAGCTCTCCCTCATCACCCTCCGTCTTTCCTTCCTTCCTTAGACTAGGATGCCACAAACGTCCGCCGTCGTGCGTCCTTCGAATGTGTCCTTCCTTCCTTTCAACTTCCTCCCCACATCTCTCTCTTCTCCCCTCCGCTCTGCTCCGCCAACGCTCTCTGCCGACTGAATTCGTCTTCCTGCCCCGGAGCGGAGTTTAACAGGCTTCAGGCAGACGCACGCAATTTTATAAATAGAGAGACATACATTTCGTGGCGCGGGCTCGTGCGATACATTGTTCGTCCAAAAATGTCAAGTCCTGAAGTTCTTCTGGAATTTTGCAAGGAATTGAACAAAAACTATTTTTACTGACAGCAGAATTGCAAAGGTGACAAAGTACATATGAACCATTGATCACAGAGGAAGGGTTAAACGATTCAATTCGAGGTTGCCGCAGTAACCATATTAGGTTTGCTTAAGCAATGGGCATCTCAATCTTAAACAGGGTTTAAAATTTGTTCTGTTTAAACGGGGACCATGCGGGGCTGTTCCAGTCAAAAACACGGTTTGATCAAAACACTGATCATGTTCAACACAAACCTGTTTCTGTTTACAGCCGTTTGCAGTACAACAGGCGCGGTCCATTTTGTTTTTTTTCAATGGTTTCCAGCAGAACCGACGCCACGGGCTCAATTTTGATCCGATTGCCTTGGGAGTAGGTGCGTTGTATTCGCATTGAAAATCTGCCTGGGTCGCAATACCGGTTTTTTTGATCCAATTACATAACAGGATTTTTTCCAAAAAACCTCGGGTTTTGGCAGGAATGCTGTAGCAATGTGAATACTGCCCCGATTCACCTAGTTTTTGGATATGTTATACTTCCAAAGTGGTACTATGGGTCCATGATGTTTAAAAATATGGGTGTGCCTGATTTTTCATGCAGAGCTCTACGTATTGTAGTATGTGAATATCTGCCTCGCTAAAGTGTGTGCCAAATCACAATTACTTGAAATATTGCTTAGTGGACATCATGGGCCCATAGTACTGCTTTGGAAGTATAACATATCCAAAAACTAGGTGAATCGGGGCAGTATTCACATTGCTACAGCATTCCTGCCAAAACCCGAGATGTTTTGGAAAAAATCTCATTATGTAATTGGATCAAAAAAACCGGTATTGCGACCCAGGCAGATTCTCGATGCGAATACAACGCACCTACTCCCAAGGCAATCGGATCAAAATTGAGCCCGTGGCGTCGATTCTGCTGGAAACCGTTGAGAAAAAAAAAACGGACCCCGCCTGTTGTACTGCAAACGGCTGTAAACCAGTTTACATAAGCTTTGGAAAGGCCAGAAATTACCTCTTGGGAGACTCGAACTCAGAACCTCCGGGGTTGGGTATAGAAAATTTTCTGAAAACATCGAGCATTAACCACTTCACCATGGGCACCATGGCAAAGCAATCATTTTGATGGTTAAGACTACAACAGCAACTGGACCTAACTTGAGTCAGATATTTATCCCCAGAGCTCAAACATACTTAGGCTCGTGACCAACCGCTTCGCCATCACGTGGCTGCGCTTATCACGGTGGCGAAGCGGCTGGGATTTCCGGTCATCATTTTGAGCGGTCCCGCCAAACCAGTGGTGGGACTTGGTAGAATAGCGTCGCCCACCTCTAAAAATGGTGTCAAAAGTCCCTTGGTGAAAGTTGAATAGTTTTCGATTTTAAGCCCAACGAGACCAATGTGTTTTTTTGAGTTATATGAAAGTGCTGATCGTCGTCTACGCACGGACCCTCAGATGACGAGCACGACCTTCACTATATGCTGAAAAACAAGTCGTGCTCGTTCGACTTGAAATCAAAAAATAACCATCTTTCTCTATATCAATTTTTACACTTTTTTTTTTCAAAGTTTGGAGGTTCACAATCCCAAGTCCCGACACTGGTTTGGTGGGACCCGCCAAAATGCTGACGAGATGTTCCAGTCGTTTTAGGAACCTTTTTTGATCCCTCAGCTCGTCTCGTGATCAAAAAAGCTGCTGACTAAAACGTACTCTAAAACATACTGTATTTCGTTCAATTCGAAAATGCACGTGATTTTTAATTTTTCCGACAAATCTCCAAAATCTGCTAAACTCGACAAAAAATTATTGCAAGGGTTTTCAGAAATCGGCTGTGCCGAACACAGCCGAAATGTGAATTCCCGACGCTATTGAGTCCGAAATACAGCACCACCGCTGTCAAGAATGAAGAGCTGCCAAGCCCTCGAATTAACGACGAGGCCAGCAGGAGGAAATCAGAGGAGACTTGCAGATCACAGATTAAATTTGACTGAATGCGCGTTATTACGTGCAGTTAATTTTGAACAGCCCACATATTCAACCAAATTGAACCAATAATTCGTTCAACCCCCACTTACACGGAAGGAGAGCGCGCAAGCTTGAATTTCGTCATTCAAAAATGCCGAAAAAAATGGCGTAAGCCTACACTGTGTATAAATAAAGGCTGCTTTCCGGATGAGCATCATGAGATCCGAGTGCGCCGACTTGAGTTGGCCGTTGCCATCATTTGTAATAAGGCGCATCACCAATACTTGATGCGCGGTAACTAGCAGACTACAACACGCGAGGAGTCATGCTGAGGTATCTTGGGACAAGTTGTGGTCTAAACAGTGGGGGTGCACCCGGAGATATGTCCGAACTTGGGAAGGGAGGGTCCGTTCACGTGCTTTGATATTAAAGAAGATCGTTGAACTTTTGGTACTCAAACTCCTTATTGATTGGATTACAGCTCTTTGCAGAACTTAGGGCGCAGACAAAAATTTTCTATTTTTGATACTTTCTGATGGTTGCCGCCAGGACACTCACAGCGGCCTCAATTCTTGTTCGTTTGGCTCCAGAGTATGCTCTATCGATTTGAAGCTCCAAGGTGCGGTTTTCTACGTTCTCAGAATTTTCCTCAGCGACTAGGGCAAGATTTTAGGTGAGGTAAGCGCTTTTTTGAGCATTTCCGCGCGGGACAGCTATAACATCCCGTATTCATATCGGGTTGCCCTAGATTTTCAATATGTTTGACTTCCATGCATTCTCTAGTTCCTGAGATACCGGGATAGTGAATACAGGTCCGAATCCGATCATGACCGCATCTTTTATGCGCGTCGGCAATCCCTTCTTGAAATATTCTACGCCATCCCCGTCAAGGGGCTACCGAGGCCCGAGAAATATACCTGGGGTCGAAAAAATTTTCTCAGAGAGTCGAGGGGGGCAACCCCGCTGTTCCGAGGGTGATGGCAAATCGGTCGCAGACCGATTAAAACCGAATATGCCGGCCGGTGAAACCTTCGGCGATCTGCGCCATTTCCGGCCAAATGAAACCCTTGGAATGACCGATTTTTCAAAGTCCCAGCTGCATCAAAACTCCCGTAGTTTCACTAAGTCCCAAATTCCGTAGTATTGGGAAGAAAATGCGATCAATATTTCGCCAATACATCATGTATCGGCCGAATAATGGCCGGCCGATATTTGGACCAATACTGGGCTAATATTTGACCAATATACTCTGTATTGGCCGCATATTGGCCGGCGCGTATTTGCCTCAAAGTCCGATGTACCAAAAACACAAAAATTACGACTTGCTATGAAGTTTTATCTGCAACCATAATCAAAGATCATTGATTTCAAAGATTTCTAGCACCATGCGTTCTCGTAGGTCCGGCATGTCACCTTGGTCAAATGGAAGTGACCGGGCTGAGCGAGCGAGGTAGCGGAATGGACTTGCGAGATGAAGGATAGCGCGTAATGCGAAAACTCCACAATCATGATTGTTTGTCTGGCTTGGCATCTTTTAGATGAAGGCCGCTCAGTAGAGGAAAAAAGTATGAAAACGCGACGCTGTCTCACCGGTGCAGTAAAATCTTGCCATTCTGTGAGATCCAAGTCGGTGTTATGCTTGTTTTGATGCTCGAGATCAATGTGCTCGCGCAGCCGCTACATCAGACAAATGAACGGAATGCCACTGAGAATTGGGTTGAAATCTTACATAAAATACATTGGTATGATCCCAATGTGCACTATCATATATCTCGATCCGCTGTAGTCGGAAATTGATGACAGCAACGATCCAGTGAGCATTATCAACATTTATTGGAATGATCACTGCGTCTTTGACGAAGATGTCGAGCTGGAAAAATAAAGAAAATCTCGAAACGGTTCTGGAATGTGACAGCAGTACCTTCTTGGTCCATTTTCCCAATCGCCCATTTGTGTAACCAGCCGTTTTAAGTTGATGATAAAAGAAAGTTGAGAATATGACGATGGTCTCCCGACCCTTTTGTACGTTCTTTGCCATGATTGAAGCAGTATATAAATTGATGATGTTGTCGTTCACCCACATCCCCGGGAGCAATCCAAGGAGATCCGCGTGACCAACGCTCTCTCTTCCACAACGGGCATGAAATGTAGGGTCGGCTAACAATTGCTGGACACGGGCCTTTTCGTACTCGGAAAGCGCGAATCGCGAACGATGCATCGGCTTGTGCGAGGCATAACGTCGCCGCCGACTGACTTTTCCAACAGGCGTTCGAGCGGCGAGCCTGGGCCGTCCATTCCCGAGCTTATAAAAGCCTGGAGGTTTACGCGGCCGAGCTTCCACTGTACATAGGCGTGTGTACGTGATTGATTAGAGTGAACATTGATTAGTGGACGGGCCTTACACTGGGCAGGGCGTTGGCCCTTCGAGAGAATGGCATAGTATCCCGGTGGTTCCCTGCGACGCATGTGGACCGAGCTACAGCAGCGATGTGCCGTGCTGGCAATGTTGACATGTCTTTGTTTCATTGGATGCCATCAAACGTTCCGACGTTTTAGTTGCCGGATGCCCGAACTTGCACCGCCACTTTCCGGATGTGAGGTTTCTCCCGACAGTGAAGATGTCCACGTGAAAACGGTTCAGGAGGACCCCTGGTTATACCTTTGGAGGCTAGATCCCGACTTCGGCCGATCGGCCTATTTTTGTCCGGACACATTTTGTCCAAATCCTCGAGATTTGTCCGGACGGGGCCTAGCCTACCCGAAAATTCGTTTTTTATTCTCCAGGGGCCAGATATAACTCCGGGGAGCTCCTGTATCGCCTCTGAACACATTTTAAATTTTTCATCGGCTGTTTAGTTAAAACATTTTCCGGTAACACTGGATATTTACAGCAAATCCTCGTCTGGAACGTCCTCGGATTCACCCCTTGCAACCACCGCAGGTCCGTTCCCGCCCTCCACTACGAGTTGCCCAGTTTGGGAAGCTGCGCTGATGATCTATGTTTTGAATTCTCGGATCACTCTGTGGAGGGCCTAAACCCCCATACTCCGAACTGGATCTCAGTCCAGCAGCGCACAACCTCGCATATGTCACCCAAGATGAAGCAAGTTTTGTGGAGCGTTTCCCGTGTCCTCCCCAGCCATTCCACAGTGCTGGATGGTGGATTTTTCTCTTCTCTACACCTTGTTAGGGAACTTCACGATAGAGCCCAGATCCCTATTTACTCTGTACGGCCGGGAGACAAAAATGCGGTCATCTTACCGCATCACCACTACGATTTCGTCTTCGAGCTTAACCAGGGTCCTGACGTAGTGGGACTTTATCAGGAGGTATGACGACCGCCATCACTAGTATCCTCGCTCACGAGGTCGCAGCAATTTGAGATGGAAATGTGCAAGCTATTAGAGGACTGGCTTATTGTGGTGCGTAGTGTCCTGTATTTCATGCTCATGGGATTTAATTTCCATAGTCTTTGGCACTGCTGGAGCATTCACCCCAACGGTCACACATTCTCAATGTGTACTTGAATTATTTCCTCTCCTTGGCGGCCATAGAAGAACAGGCTGCAATTTGCGTGTGTCGTCATCCTGACACTATTTGTGTCGAAGCCATTCCTTACTACTGCTCTGTAGGCCGGGGTTTTATTTTGTCGTGACAAAACCTACGCCGATATGAAGGTACTTGCGCAAAATGCGGCCACAACCATGTTTCGTTGCGTAGAACAAAACCTGAACCTACCGCGATTCCCTTCGACTACGGAGCTTGAAAATGCGTGTACGTTCGGGAAAATGATGTCCCGCTGGACCTTGGGATCAAGGTCAATGCCAAACAATGCGTACTTGGTAAGGAAGACCCTCGTTGCAAAAAGATTGAAGTAGTATGTACTTATCAACATTCAAGGATCACTTTTGCCAAAACTTTGCGCGAACGCGCGAATTACTCAGGGAAAAGGCCTGCGTTGACGGCCTCCCGGTGGTAATTCCCCGCTTTACCCCCTCTGATATTGCTCGGCAAGTGCAGTTGTATCGTTCCGAGACACGTGTTAAGCCATTTCGTACGCCATTTTCTTTTCTCCTGCTGCCACACTACAGTGGCGGCGAAAAATAATGCACGTGGCCGTTTGAGCTCATTTCTGGGCCGAATCGCTTCAAATAAGATGCAGGCATTAATGTCTGACGATTTCATGAGGATTTACACTGTTTGAACCATACCACATCTGTACGGTTCACTCGTAATCGAATAAATGAGTGGTTTCTGAAAAATCGAGTTCTTGGATTCATGAGATGGCCAAAAATGGTGTACATAGGTTGAAAGTACTCGTAAATTAATCAGTCAACTGTTTTTTGAACGAACAAATGAGAGAAAAACACACGTCGAGACCTTCATCGGGGTTAGCTATGCCCCTCAGGTTCGTCAGAAATGCGACGCCAATGGCCGGAAATTTAGTAGGAAATATGACTTGTCTTGTGTGTGGTCGCTGGATTCGCAGATTTTGCTTGAAAAGGTTTGTTACTCCCCGACAAAAGCAACGAGAGATTGAAAAAGGAAACAGTGTCATCGGGAACCTCATCAGGGTTAGCTACATCCTTCAGATCTGTCACACACAGCGCCAGGCCCGCACTCCAATGAAAAAAAGGTACGCGCCTTGAAGGACGCGCTACTGCGTCCAATTTGAGGGTCGCCATTCCATAGGTAAAGGACCAGAGTCAGATCAGAAGGAGATTTTTGAACGCTGGGATAAAACAACATCTTGAAGTGCGAATGAGTGAGGTCTTTGGCAAGGCTAAACAATACTCACTTGGACATTTCGACCATCTCTCATCCCCGCTTGCACGAGAGCGCGGCCCTGCGTCCGAATGTCAGAATGAGTATCAAAACATATTAAGGCGCTAAAGCAAACTCACCGGCCGGCGGGACTAGCGCGCCACCATCTCGCAAACCCGGCTACTTCTCACCAAAAGAGGGTTAGGGATGAGGCCGCCGCTGACGCAGCGTTTAATAACTTCGGCTTTGGATCGAAGTCGTCATCCCTTCTCCAAGTCCAAGCAAAAGACCAAGGCGCGGCGCAGCTGGCAGCGGTAATTAGGTCGTCTCTTTCAAGATACTTTCCCTTCTTTCAGTATACCTGCCGACCAACTCGTATTGAATTCTTTAGATCTTGGTCCGAAATTCCAGTACTTTACCATGAAGTTTAATCCGAAATTTAATTTGATTTTCGTGTGATATGCCTTAATAGAGGACAGCCCCGAACACGGCGGCCCGGATTATTCAACTCGTGCCAGTTACTCGATTTGTCCTCGGTATCACTCGATCGGCCCGAGTTGCCCAACTCGATTACAAACTCGAGTCAGACTCGACTCGACGGCAACACTACCTCTGAACTTGTTGAACTGGAAAAGGCCGAGCCGGGAAAGGCCGAAGGCCGATGCCAAATAGGACCAAGCACCCTCCGGTGGGCACTGTCAGGGACCTGTCATCTGATTGAGATGACAGGTCTATTAGAGGGCCGTTAAAGCCGTTTAGGGCTATTCGCAATAAACCTTGCAGTAGCCCTGGCAAAATATCTTCAAGACCTTGCAATAAGTAGTGTACGGGACTTTAGAGTGTGTACGGCTGCGTGAATCTGAGATTGTGATGGGACCTTTTGCCTTTTTAACTAAGTGGTCAGTTTCTTCGTATGTAAATGTGACATTTTGTGACTCTCTTGTCGCGTAGATGAGGGGCGAGGCTGTACTACCAGTTTTTTTCATACCTCTACTAGTAATTGATCTTTGTGGTAATCAACGGCGCTTTTGGTGCCAGAAGGGTAGCCCGGCGAGCCCAGCCATGATTACATAATCAGCACAGCCACACGGCCCATTCGGGCAGGTGGTTGCAACTCGCCATATGAACGGGAAAATGGATGCATATAATGCAAGGTATAATGCTTGAATCCCCATCAGGAGACGAGAATTCTTCTAGATGAATCCACGAGCATACAACTGTGAACAACACAATTACGAGCATCATGGTATGATGTTGTTCAACCCTTCAAAGAAAGGATGCCAGTGGAGGAAACTGCATTCAAAATTGCCGTGCAGCCTGGTGACATCTTTAGTTGACGCTTACATGATCCTTACTGCAGTGAAAATTACATGGGAGGCAGACTCGGCAGTATACATTGCTGAATGATTTTGGGGTGCTTTCCTAGATCCGCTTTTGAGTCAGGGCCTACCTTCAATCCTGCTGACATACATTTCAGGAAGTAGCTCTAAACACAACGAAATCTGAGGAAATTTGATGATGAATACTTTGCAAACCTTAGCTAGTGATTTCTGCAGAAGTCTGAACTCATGGAAGGTTTGAGCTTTGTTGATCAATTTGAAGTTGTTTTGAGGTAGCAACTACTCATATCTAGTCTCTTATAAACAGACACTACAAAAAAGAGTGCTCATACCTGCACATTGTTGTAACTCGTATCATTCATACAAATATTATTCATGTTCGCAAACACCCAGTTAGCCAAATGACTTACATACTCATTGGATGGGCCCATCCAAAATTGACCGAAGGTAGCCAACATTTGGGAAATTTGCGAAGATAGATAGAACAGCTTCCCGAGGTGCAATTGCCGCTCTGATTCAAGAACCTAGAGCAATAAGTCAGAATGATAGCTAGGAAAAAGTCGGTCAAGTCAAAACAAATTGAAGATTTGAGAGTCATGCACCTCAAAGTCAACAAAAAGTTCAATCAGTCATGCCCTGCAGCCATATTAAGAACCAAGGCTCCATTCAAGGTGAGAAATGTTGGTAAGGAGAAATGAGGACCAAACAACCTGGACTCAACCACAACGGGAGAGGAGTCAGTGAATAATGAAACAAACGAGCACGCATCCAGGATTGAACCAAAAGTTCAACGAGTCGGGCCACCCCCGAATTTGTGGGGGTGTGGTTGAAAAACATCTGCAAATGCTGACTTGAGCCAGTTGAGCAGTAGAATAGGATCGAGCATTGTGGGCACCCCATTAGCATCGGGACTGCGGTGTGGCGGCGCCATGAGGAATGGCCAATGTGTGCCCTGAAAACAAGTCAGCAGCAAAATATGGGACAGTGTGAGCTCCATAACTGTCAAATCCGGAGGATACTGAGCTGGTGCATGTGTTACGAGAGCGTTCGGAGAGGCGGAGGCTGGCAACTGAGGAAGGGTTCAGTACTCGATGACAAGCCAAGTGAATTTGGTTGAAATTACCACTAACCGGTGTGCCATGTTCGAAATATTGAGAGGGTGCATTTACAGTCCGGACCCATGTTTCTACCTTCTCAGCCGCCGAGACTATGTTTATGTATCAACGTATATCTGTCATTTTCGCTTTAGGGCCCGAAAAATCCACATGTTCAAAGGTTCCTATCACAACTCCGCCCAACTGGTCCAGAATCCAGCTTGTCTCGAGGTATACTGACCAGGTAGTAACAGATTCACTCGAAATTTATGATGTTGTATAAATTTATGAGCATCCACATAAATGTGCTTCATAGTCTCTTTCATATTTTTACTCAACAGTCGCGTCCTACGCAACATTTAACATGTGATCGCGGCTTTGCGCCACCATGCCGTCGCCAATACCCTAGGAAACAATCGGAAACTATCCTCATGATGACGTTAAGACAATGAGATAAGAAGTAGTTGGTATTGGTATGTGTATTCAAGCCCTTGATTACATACTTGAAGCATTGACTTCATCTCAGCGGCGTCGAATCAAACCCTGGGAAGAAATCTCCGAAATTTTGGCTTACACTGTTTTCAACTCGCAATGTTTTATGGAATGCAGTGCATTCAAATTTCAAGATTTTTGAACATTTTTGAGCCAGTTGTTGTTTACCGGGACTCTGTGGGCAAATAATTACCATGAGTTATTTGATTTTACACTGTGTTCTACCATAACCCAAGTACAACCATGGAAAGGCCAATTCAAGAAGGAGGAGATGCAACATTCACAGAGGTCCTTCGAGACCTGATTTGACTTGGTGTGTTCCTGGTGTAACTATTCTTCTAATTGTTGCGCTTACCTCGGTCTCCAGAGACTCATTTCGAGTCTTCGTCACAAGCTCATCTCCTGTAGTGAGCAGTGAGAACCCTTCTGTAAATTCTTTGAATTGGTGTACCATTAAGACATGCCCATGCCCATCTCAGGAGTCTAGCCATTTCCTGCCCACCGCAGATGACTGGCAACACTGTTCAATAATGATGCAAGTACTTTTTTTTGTCCGAATTGTTCTGACTCTGCATCTTCAGATAATTTCAAGCCATCTGTTTAGAATCCTCTTCTCCATTACATACAAGAAATTTCAACAAGCCCTGTAACAACGTTCACCCATGTTTCGTCACAGCCCCAAGTACCTGCCTGCGCAGTGCTTTTGTTCTGTTTGTCAAATACATGAAATTGAAAATGTATCCCTTGCCATTCTAGCGAAATTCTTGGCGCTTTCCAGTAAACCATTCATTCTGCCTTGCCTTGAACCCAGCTACGTGATGTCCTCGGGTTGAGGCTGGGCATGAGTAGCGCCTGGAATTACCCAAGAATTTCAATTGGAATTTTCGTGTGAAACCTTGAGGTGAAGAAATCATGGAATTATTTCGCCCATTTAAGTATTCTGCTCAGCAGAATCCCGATCGTTGAAGTTGAATACACCTCATTGGGCCCTAGCTTCTGGCCTTAAATCTGTGAGGAGCACAGATTTCGGAAATCCTGCAGTGCGCGAGATGTCGGGCCTTGTATTCTCTGTGCCGAATGGGCCATGTGGCTGTGCTGATTATGTAATCATGGCTGGGCTTGCCGGGCTACCCTTCTGGCACCAAAAGCGCCGTTGATTACCACAAAGATCAATTAGAGGTATGAAAAAAACTGGTAGTACAGCCTCGTGCCTCCCCCTCCTCCCCGAACCTACTTACCTCGCAGAATACCTCAACAGCATGTTTCTGGGGTCCTGGACACTCCAAATGGATAAGGGGCACCCGCCAATCACAAATCAGAGATTGCCGTGTGGCCGGCATGCGCAAACCGAAGCTGTCCAGAGCCTGTTGCCATACAACAGGTCTTCAATGCGATCGATGAGATCGTTTACCAGGACACCGGCAAACGAATCAAGTGGAGGCACTTGCACACTCATGACACAGACGAATTTGAAGGCATGGTTTTGTGAATGGGGTGCAGACCAGCATCGAGGAAAAGCTAAAGGTACGTCCTCTTTCAGTCTTTTATCGTTCGTTCATTCACGCATATGAAGGCCTAGGCCTCTATCTAGAAGCTTTGGCCGCTTCCATGCCTATCAAGGCAGATCTTCATCAACCAGAGCGCACAATCCAAAGCCTTTCTCCTTACGAACATCTTCATCGACTCTTCCGATTATGTGCAAATCATTATTATCGCAATATCACTTCATGTGCAGTACCTCCGATAGTGAAAACACTGATGCGGAGTCTCCTGTGCATCGAGCATCCTAACTGGGACGGAGCTTTGGCTGCCATAGAGGGAAAGGGTGGCAAGGCTGGCCGTGGTAAGGCGTAATTTCTTCCGAGTCCAAGCTCGAGTATCGCTGACGGAAACCTTATAGATTGGCTAAGAGACAAAAGAAGCACGTGGTGGGGTGATTTTCGAGTGCCTGGATAGCGACTCCGGGCTGCGCGACTCGACAATGCTGGCGGCGCCTAGGCGGCGTCTCGTTCATTTTGAAAACATTTGACCCAGAAAAAAACGAGCAAGATGGTCTGTTGTCCAAAACGGGCAATCATGTCCATTCCAACCCTCCAGCAAATTCCACAATTCTTTTGAGGTTCTTGAATCCTACATATGCATTCAAGGCGGCGTCTCGTCCATTTTGAGAACATTTGACCCAGAAAAAAACGAGCACGAGGGTCTGTTGTCCAAAACGGGTAATCATGTCCATTCCAACCCTGCAGTGAATTCCACAATTCTTCGGAGGCTCTTGAATCCTAGAGATGCATTCAAGGCGGCGTCTCGTTTATTTTAAGATCATTTGACCCACAAAAAAACGAGCACGAGGGTCTGTTGTCCAAAACGGGTAATCATGTCCATTCCAACGCTCCAGCAAATTCCACAATTCTTTTGAGGTTCTTGAATCCTACATATGCATCCAGGGCCGCATCTCGTTCATTTTTCAGAAAAAAACGAGCACGAGGGTCTGTTGTCCAAAACGGGTAATCATGTCCGTTCCAACCCTCCAGCAAATTCCACAGTTCTTTGGAGGTTCTTGAATCGAACGTGGCTGATCCTCGCGGGTCTTGCAGACGAACGTGACACAGCCAGCATCACGCTCTAGGGCCTCAACATATTCGAAATGGACCGGTATGCCGCAAGAAAGGAAAGAACTAGGAGAAGGGAAGAATCTGGAGGGCTCGGGGTCGTTGGCGGATGCCAGTGCGATGTAATATTGGCGCAAATGTCCAAGAGAACGCGTGAATAAATACAGAACGCGCACTGCGTCGAGTAGGTGTCAAACCTTTTTACCTTCATTTGCTTCCGCCACATCTCGCCCATTTGCGGTAACGGGAGCGAACCGTGGCCGGTTCCCTACAAAAGGGCAGCATTCTTACGGTCGCAACGGCAATGTCTGACGCCAAACAAGAATTGACGGCGAGCACGCAAGATGCTACAGCCCAGGCCGTGCCTTCGGAAAGAGCGGGAGGCCCGAACGCGGAGACTATAACTTTCAATGCCGAAGTAACTCAAGAGTAATGTCTTGGATTCAGTGAGTGGCCCAGAGATGCATGCGCCCATGGTAGCTTGCACCAGCGCACGGACCGTACTTATTCCGATCTCCGTATCTCAGACCGTGGTGCACGATTCCCAGTGGGCGAGAATCTTCGTCAAAAACCTCCCAAACAGTCTCGATAAGGAGGGGCTTGCAACAACTCTTGCAACTGAATTCCTAAAGCGCGGGGCTCCGATACGTAAGGCTTCCATCCGCTTTGCTTGGGACAAAAGCTGCTGCTTGGCGGACATCTTTGTCGATGGAGCTAACTACGCCACGGCATTGAAAATCAGCGGTAGCGTGATTTTGGGGAAGACAATCTGGGTGGAACCATTCCGGCCAAAGAGGATGGGTGCAAAACCTCCTCAAAACCTGCCTCTCCAAGAAGCAGACCGTTTTTTCGTGGACGTTAATGCGGTGGAATTGTCGGTTTTGCAGCTGTTCCGAATTCTCCAGAGTCAGGGAATGGCATGTGATGATCCTTAGTACCAGATATGATGTACCCAAAATCCACAAGGAGGTTCGGATATTCCGTGGTCATGTTTCCCCAGGTGCGGAATCGAGTAGAACCAGGGATCTTCAATTGCGAGGCACGGAGTTCAAAATCCCTCCCTTCTCCAATCCCTTCTCCCTTCCCTCCCTCTCATTCCCTCTCTTTCCTTCGGACCCTCCCCACAAGCGACGAGGTGGTGGTTCGAGTACAACTTGATGATGGGATAAACAAGTGATCGGGGTCAAAGTGAACTTCAAACGCCGAAACCGAAAATAATTTACAAAACTATTCAAATTCGTCCGAAAACCCCGGGGCGACTTAGCCCTCGAGGAGTACTACATTTTTCATCAAATTCGCGAGATATGTATGGCTCGCGCGAGCCCGACGGTTATGTGAAAGAGACTAAGAAGAACATGATTCAAGAGATGCAGACATTGCATTTATTTCAGTTTTCAGTTTTCAGTTCAAAATACGGTGTATGTAGGTTCACAGGAAATTGAGAATACACCAACAGCGAGGCAATCAGACAAGATCGGTCGTGGTGTAATAATTTCAGAGTCATCGCAGGAGATTAATTTATCCGAACACCTTGGCAGCTGAATGCCGTTGTCAGCACCTGGTAATCCCACATATCCCCTCATATTAGAGTTTACATATGTATCCAACGTAACCTCTGATATGAGGGGTTTCAATGGTTCCATGGAAGGGGTACTGCCAGCCACGGTTCCACAGCTCCACGGCTTCCACCAGACCATAGGCTGTTTTACTCTATATCCTGGACCCAAAAATCCCGATTTTGGGCCTTGATTTAAGTACTCTATTCCGGAGGTAGTTAGTAGGTAGTGTCTGTGGGCCTAGTTCGGTCCGCCACCATATTCGGCAATCACCACGTCGCTAGGTTCAGAGCAAGCTGTATACTCTGCACGGATTTGATCCCATTCTTCCATTCGACCTCGCGGAATGTACATTTCTCGTCGAAGGCTGGAAATCCAACATGACACACACGGAATTACTCGCTCTTCGCACCCGCCAAACTGAACGACGACCTGCCGATCTCAAAGAAGCTGCAGACAGATTACTTGCCAGTCGTATCCGATCCAAAGAAGAATTTGAACGCCGTTACGCAGCCACGACTCCTTCCCTACATCTCACGCGACGACCCACGCCTGGCTCAGCTAGCTGACGGCCTCCCCATTGATGGGCCGATCGAGCGAAATGCTGCGGACGAAGATATGTATGTTGACGATGACGAGGAGCAAGACTAGAACTCCTTGATGAGGACGACCCGTAGCAAAGATTATAGTCTTCTTTTCCCTTTTTTTCTATCTCCACTCAGTTCTCAAGTTCCCTTCGCTACGACGCGACCGGGGACTGTCGCATTTTCCCGCCCCCCTTCATTCTCCCTTCCATACATCGACTGCTCTTTCCCAAAATACGCAGACCCACACGCCAAAGAGGCTGCAGTCCAAACCTGCCAGATCGAAGACACGAGCGTCCAAGACGGCAGTCGAATCTGACCTCGACGTCTTTGCGGCGCAAGATCCTGCGGTGGAATACATCCACCGCGCCGTGCGGTTCATAAGGCTGCGCGGTGACCGTATTCACTATTCACACGACGGTACCACGCCTGATATCACCTACTATGTTCATCACCTGGTCCAAGATAATGGATATGTCGCGGGAGACGGAGTGCGAAGGCGCCGTCCGACGTTTCGTCGGACCCTACGCCCTCAAGGTCTACTACGCGGATCATGCAAGTGATTGTTACAGAGATGACCTTATCAGCGTAGCCCGAAATGCGCAGGTGAAGAATGTGCTCCTCCCGACTTGGTTCGTCCCATTTATCATGCTCACGTTCGTTCAAGTGATGCTAACCATTGGAACCAACGACCCTTTCTTATCTGCAGGGAATGGCACTACGGTGACGCTCTGTCCATGCGCGGTTTTCCCCCGGACGTCGTCAAGAAATACACCGATACTCAAGCAACCGCCGTCGTGCCAAGCGTCGTGAGCAACCGCGAAGAGGTATTCGCACAGTCCGACCTGAAGCGCCTCTTGGTTCAATGCTCGGGCCACGACGAGTTTGAGAAAGCCTTTATCGACTTCGCCGAAGGTGTGTGTTAGTTTACCCGTTCACTGTGTTCCGACCCCCCGTAGACAGACCCCGGTGTACGTGAGTCTACGTGCGTCTACATGCGTCTACCTTCGTCTACGTTCGGCTACCTATGTGTACACCGTGATGTCGGTGTACTTGCGTCTACGTGCGGCTACGCGGCGTAGACGTGGTCCGTCTACCCATTGGCTACGTGTGCCTACGTGTGCCCAAAGCGTAGACGCAGGTAGACTTACTTTTGTCAACCCCATAATGTCGTTCGATTGGATAGGTCAGCTCATGACCAGGATCGTCGGTCTACATCGGTCTACGTGTGTCTACATCAGTCTATGTCGGTCTACATTCGTGGACCGACGCAGACAACATGTAGACGAGCCGTGTCTACATGACGTGTACATGTGTAGACAAATAGGTCTGTCTACCCTTGGTCTACGGGAGGTAGACAGACCTCTGTCTACGAGGGGTCGGAACGCAGTGGTTCACGTATGAATTGTATCAAATCTGTGCATAGGTATCGCCTCGCTCGCCGAGCAAGATCTTGTGCATCGGGATCTCAGTATCGGTAACGTCCTGCTCAGTCAAGATACTCCGTGTCCATCAGCCTTCCTCTCTGACGCTGCAGCCTCTGCAGAAGCGCTTATTGGCACCCCCGTTGCCTTCACGCAGAGAGCGCTGGAGAAGCGAATGGAGGCCTTGATCCATGACATGGACATGGCGGGTCGCGTGCATTGCCTACCTGAGAAAGCTCCTACGCTTACTGACGACTCCAAATCCAACGCCAAATTGCTGGCGATGTTGACCAATGCACCGGGGCAACCTGAGCGTCCAGCACAGCCAGTCGGGCCTCAAAAAGGATTTCGAACGGTATACATTTTCCCCTCACCGGTCGCACTTCACGCTGATGGGTTAATGCAGGGGACACCTCCGTTTATGGCCATAGGACTTCTCGTGGATGGCCCGCCTCATTTAGCCCCCTATGACGTGAGTTGTTCGCATAGACTCTTCCGCAAATATAACTGACCTCCCCTCTTCGCCGCCAGCTACACAGTCTTTTATTCGTCATGGCGTTATTTTTCTAAAGCCACCCCACCTTCCTTTCCGAAGTTCCCTTCCCCCAGTCAGTGCCTGCGAGAAGTAGGAGATGGCCCCGGGACGTGTTGCGGTGGGCGAACCGCCCGGTCGATTTCTCCCTCGCTGAGCTGGGAGTCCTAAAGCGTGGCTTTTTTTCCAAGCCACAGACCCTGCAGGAAACGCTCCAACGTACCCTCGGAGGAGATCTCTGGACTGAAAATCCAGCATATCTTGAACTCTTCTGGGCACTGTATGCTGCTCCCTGGGCGCCGTCAGCCCAAACTTAAGGATGGCTTGACCGACTTGATGTGACACCAGCAGAAGTGGAAGCGGCCCTCACGGCCAAATATCGGAATTGACGGGAATACAGGACAATTTATTTTTAAATCACCATGACGCCAGTAACTTAGGATTATTGTGAATGACAATAGACAGGATTCGCAAAAGCCGCATGGGCCGCATGCGGCTTCATGCGGCTTTTGGTCATTGTGCAAAGCCGCAGCCAAAACAGAGGATTTGGGGCCTCAACAACATCCATCTCAGTGGCTTGCTTTGGTGATCCTGCATCCCCGGTTCTATGGAACCTCTTCATGGCTGACCCCATCATGCTTGAGGACATAGACGATCCTATTCTCTCTAGTATTCGAATTGCAATCCTGGCCCAAGCAGACGACATACTCCTGATCTCACTTTCGGCACGAGGATTGCAGCGCAGACTCAACACGCTCAACTTGTGGAACCATCGTAATGATCTTTGGCTCCGCGAGAAACCACGCTGACTGTCAAAAATCGCGAGATGTGGGCATTCATTTCCGAACGGACACCAGAAATATGTCCGAAGATCATTACAAAGAGAAAGCAATCACAGCGCGGTACTGCGCCTACTCACGATCAATCGCTTCTCCTCAGGGCCATTGGTGTCTTCACCAGTTGGATGTACGGGTTCGTGGACGATACCAATTTCAGCACAGCCAGCAAGTCGGTACACAAAACGTCAATGTACTCAAGACGGCTGCTAGGATTGCAGTCGAGTGGGCCCGTGATGACAATAGGGCATCGCACCGTAGGCCACTACGAGGCTAGATACACCAATAAATATCTTCACCTGCTCATTCAATGAAGAAAATGTTCGATACAACGCAATGGCTGGATGCGTGCTCGACTGTGAACCATGTTTGATGAATAGCTGGTGACCAGCCAGCCACCACTTCAGACCTGGCTCCACTGTGGACCTATTCGGAATTCAGCTGGTGGCCAGCTTTCCAAATACTGGTTCCAGCTTATACCGGCACGTATTCGACTCATCGCGTTCAGCTGGAGCACACGTGTTTAACCGTTGGCGGTGTATTCAATGAGAAGGCCGGATCGAGGATCCGGTTCGAACCTGGGTTCAGAGCACTCAATCAATTCTTGCTATGGTCCTGTTTGCCCAGGACATGCCGTGTTGAGCTGGGAGTATTCAAAACGCTCTGGTTGCAAGTGCACCGACATCAAGACAACACAAAGACAACATCAAGAAGAGAAGAACTTAGGTGTGTCGGAGGCGCGAAGGATGAGAAATGAGAGGCTTTGTCAGAGCAAGAGCAGACGGTAGAACCACAAAAACCAGTTAGAGTTGCAGAGAACCGAGTGCGACTCAGAGTAAGTGCATTTTCACCCTTCGCATGAGCGCCAAGTCACATGAGCAACCGAATGATGTCTTTGTTGCCTTGTGACGACGCCGCTTGGAATTTAGTTCAGCAAACTATGTGCATGTACTGAGTTAATTTTGGGGGAAGAAGTGCACTGAGGCCCCAGCAGGACAGGTTTTCAGCCAGATCAATCCTTGATCACGGCATCACTGACTTTCCTTTTCGTCTGTTGTGCATCCTTTTGGACATGTTCAAGCGCCCGTTCTTTTTTGTACGATAGATTGCTATACTAGCAATAAGTTTGTCCCACAGGTCAAGGCAATCGGACCAAAAATGGGGTCTTGAGAATTAATACAATGCCCGACGCACCAAAAGTGTGACACCAGCCTTCTGAGGTGACTTATGCATTATGCTTCACCAACTTGAAGAATTCGGCGTGAAAATGAGCTTTGAACGAATTGTTCGGATTGTCGGGGAAACAAAGCCAAACAACCGACATTTTTGTTTTGGTTCACTGACAATGTTTTACAACTTCTGAACAGCTAGAGTACATGAATGAAGCCTATTAGACCCAACTATATTTTTTTAGACACCTCTTTGGCCCACAAATTAGTGTTCTGCAAAATTGAGCCCAAGCCGCGGCTCAGCCGCGAGCCTTGTTCGTATCGGTAGGTGGATGATTTGTTCTTGCACCCTTTTAGCAGACGCCACGTCCTCGGCGAGCAGAACCATTGCAAACATTGATTGAGGGCTCTGGACCCAGGTTCAAACCAGATTCTGGATCCGGCCCTCCCATTGGATAGCCCCTTGAATTCTGAGCAAGACAGTGTTTTTTGATCCATTTACTTTACATTCCCCGTGCAGCCAGAGCGTTTTGAATACTCCCAGCTCAACACGGCATGTCCTCGGCAAACATAACCATTGCAAACATTGATTGAGGGCTCTGGACCCAGGTTCAAACCGGATTCTGGATCCGGCCCTCCCATTGGACAGCCCTTTGAATTCTGAGCAAGACAGTGCTACAGTTGTTCACCGGTCAATGATACAAACGGCTCCCACAACATAAGTTCGAGTCCCGAGCCTTAGATAATTTACTCAGACATTCCTTTGACCCCTAGCTGTATTGCTTGTGCCAATTGGACGGACTTTGCATCCTCAATAAATTCATCTTCAAGTGACACGCCAAAACACCAATTTTGGAATGGCCACAACACTCTTGTACCAGGTACAGAAGTTTTGTTTTCTGTTGGGAACACTCTCATGCAAAAGCCCTAGTATCACAATAAAATATGCCAAGAGATTGCCAAAAAGGGAATCCTCAAATAAAATCATCGTCTCGCCTCCATTGGCCCCCCACCATCTCATATCCACTCTTACTGCAGTTATGCCCTGCCCAAGTCTAAGACAAAGCATGCCCAGGTAGTTCGCGAAGAGAGAGACAACATGACGGCGCAGGCGGTGGTCTTCCGATTTGATCGTATCAATGATACGGGATGGTGCTTTTCAGGTCGTTTGGCCTGGAGGTTGCCCGTCGCTTTAGATAGAATTCTGGAAATTTAGGACAACAAAGTTATAGTATATGAACACATTCCTGCCTACTCAGATTTCCTGTTCAGGTGAGCAGTCCCCTTCAAATCAGGATCCGAGAATGTTTGTCTCATTGACCGGTAACAACTGTACTTTGTTATTCGTCGGGACCTCGACTTTTTGCGGGTGAAGAAAATGACTGGCACAATGGAAAAGAACGGATGTCATGTATGAAGGAACAACACTAAGCACTCACCAGGGATCTTCTGCCTCGAAAGGACACCACAACTTGGGCGTCCCCAATTTTCAATCTGGTGCTCGCTGCACAGTCCTATTACGACTCAACCAGATCGTCAAGACTCAAGATCATCGAGCCTCCACCATCCAACGACTCAGCAATATCCGAGTACTGTAGAATTACGTTCAAATCGATACGGGGTGTGACGCGTGACCCAGTGGGACCAATTCGACATTTCGACACCAGCGGAAAATTTGCGTGACACCCGCCAAAATTTCAATCGAAAATTTTCATTTTCAGCACGATTCTGGAGCCTGTCACGCTGGGCAGGTTCGACAAAGGCATCCGTGATGCGTGACCATTGCCAAATTTCAATACCGACAGAGGTGCTACATAGCACTTGTCTCCCTTCTAGTCCTCCTACGATTCAATCTCAGGAATGTTCGGGTCGTCCATTTTTCTTTCCCTCCTGGTTGTTCCAGCTTCTTCCTCCCGCGGTGATGTCTTTCACGTTCCCAGTATGGTGGCGGTCAAAACTTCATGACAAGCCGCATTTTTGGTCAGATTCTCTCGAGATTTGAGATTTAGAAGGAACATAGGGTAGGTTTATCGATAAAATTTTCATTTCAGAAAAATCGGAGCAACTCCTAATTTAGGGTTACAACGGCAGATTTTGGCCGGCGAAAAAAAAAATTGTGTGTACCTAACTCGAGGCTGAGAGGGCTTCATCTGGGCTGTCAACATCACTGGTTTGCTGCTTGAGTGCTTGGAACCCACATTTGAGACCACATGGAGCATGATTTCCCGTCTCAACTGTAGGTGTGGTATGGTGGCCAAGGGGGCCCAATTCTCCGGTATTTTGACACCAGGTCGAAATAGGAGGAGTTTTACGTGCTGAACACGAATATTGCTACGCCGAAGTGTCAAATGAAGTCGTCGTGAAGTTTGAGGCCAAAAGATTATTCCTATATCAGGCCTGATAACAGCTGATTTGATGGGACAGCCACTCCGAATCAAGTAATTTATCATGTGAGCTCCAGAGACGTGTGACTTGGGCGAAAATCTTCTCCTTCCACATCCCACTTTTTCCACATCTGAAGAACGGAATACACACCGACAAGTAGCCTGAGGCCTCCCATGCAAAAAAATCGCGAAAATCAGCTAATTTGGGGTCTATATAAGGCAATTTCCCACGGAGGGGGGGAGGGGCAGAAAAAAAAAACTTTTGTAGGTGATATCTTTTTTTCTTAACTTTGATCCCCCTTGATGGTGGCGGATTAGGGGGTGTAGCACAGCCACCAGCCCGGGTGATCCGCAATCAAAACGGCAGAATCGGGGTCGCAAAAACAAAAGTCAACTTTTTGAAACTTCTGGCCCGGTAGATCTTTAGATTGGGTTCTTCTGCTACTATTTACAGTATTCCCATCACTTTCTCCTGAAAACTGGGTTGACAGTAGCCATTACCAAATCGGGACTCAAACTTGTCACGAAGTCCGGTCCGCCACCATACTTCATCGACTGCCACGTTGACAGTGTACAACACCTCAACTCAGCCAGAGGAGACTCATTCATCGTGAACCCAACGGGGGTGCGCGCCGAGGAAGCAGAGAAGATCTCCAACTCCGAATCCCTGCGCGTCAAATCCCTTCTGCAGAACATAGCTCGACTAGAAGGAGCCGTTGCATCGCAGCGCCAACAACAGAAGGACATAAAGAAGACTTTACGCGCGACAGAGATGCGAGAAAAACGTTCCAAATCAGCCCTTCAAAAGGCTAGAGTAGATCTTCAATCGAAGTCCCGGTGGTCCGGCAAGAATAGACATACCTACAATACCCAATACCGTTCTCTTGCCCTCGCCTTCACCCGAGCAGGTTGTGCACAAGCCCGGCTTGGTCCGCTTCTCGTTCGAGTCGGGAAAATTCTAGGAATCAAAATCAAGCGCGCCATGAGCCGCCGAACAGTCGGACGGGTTATCACGGAGGCTGGAGTGAAGGTGCGGATTCAATTGGGGCACGAATTGGCTCGCGCAAAAAAAGTGGGAGCCGTGTTTCTCCGAATGGCGCTGTTTACGTACTGTCGTCGAATTTTCAAGATCTCTGTCTAAGTAGCGATGGAACCAGCGTCCGCAATATCCAATGTGAAGCCCGGCACATAACTTATGAAGCTCCGACATATTACACCAATCCCGATGACCCTGAAACTGCTTTCCGCACACGAGTCGTTGGGCTTGAGTACGCCCTCGACCACACCGCACAAACACAGTTCCAAGGATGGGAAGTCCGCCTGGAACCCATGTTGGGCCGAAGTGAACTTTTTCGACAGGAATACGACTTCCCTCGTTGTCAACAGTGCCAGTCCGGAAGGAAGCCATCTTGACATCAACCAAAACAAGCGTACCGGAGGCACTTATGCCGTCCCACCATGGACTCGGGAAAGAATAGGAACCACTCACAACCTTATCGTCCGTGCCATCTTCAGGAAACGGGCGAAATCCACATAAAATCGTGTACAAAAGGCATCCAAGTGCCCACACATCCACGTCCAAGAAGCAGAAACGCGTTCAGACGCGTCTCGCTAAGTACTTGTTTGCGCGTGGGCGCGGTAACCAAAGGACTATGGTACGGGTCACCTGGGAGTTTGATTTTCAGAACCTTCACAACGTCCTTCCGACCTAGTGCTCCACAACTGTAACCAATGTGGAGAGAATGAATTTAGTAGGTCCAGAGACGTCCACCGCGTCCGCGCACAGCTTGACATGGGCAACACCGTATCCACACTCTTCTACAACCTCAAGGGCGCCTTCAACCGCGTATTTGATCATTACCTTCGTTTCCTCCAACTTGTTGAACAATCTCGGGCTATTCAACAGTTTTGCACTGTAGCAAATTGGATGTGAGCCACAGGTTATTTTACGTTGCCTTACCAAACTGTTCAGGTCCCCGTCAGTGATCAATCTAAAGGCAATCTCGAACATTTAAACAATGTGGAACCCGGAAATTTGGACTATTCGGCCTGAGACAGTTCAGCCAGGTGACAGTAGAGGGACTTACTGGATTACATGCCTTTGTTTCTACTGAAAGACTGCTGTGAGGTCGTGTTGTGTCCACCCAACAGCAGAGACTCGGAGTTGTGCTTATGTGCTGCCCCAGAATATCAATTGTTGCCCTGGGAGGAGTGCGTTGAGAGTGAGTTGTAACCTACACATAAGTACGAGTTCCTGCCGGGCAACGCCACGGCCCTACACCCCAAGTTCAATGTGACAGCAGGATCTATCACTATGTTCCTGTCAGACAGTGACAGGTAGAAGCACGGAGGGAATCGGTCAAGTATAGTGGTTACCACAAGGCCATTACCGCAACCTGTGCATTTCTTGTTCACCTTGTACATTTTACTCGACGTTAACCAATGGGATATGGCATATTTGAACTTGAACCGGGAGTGCAGTTGTTTCTTATAGACTATGGTCTGAGCTCCGAAGAATCCACTGTCAGAGCTTTCAATCTCGTTGCAGTGGTTGCATTTTATTGTTTTTACCCCCCATTCAACGGTTCCAAAGATACTGGTCGCTAAATCATCAATGGCGGTAAGAGTTGGGCCATTAGGAAAATTTTCAGGGCAGTCATGATGTAGCATTCTTCTGACGCGATCCCTTGCTGACTCAAGTTTGTCTGTCTTTGCCCGGAAAGATTCAAAGCCCTGGATCAATGCAGCCGTGTAGGAATTGTATGTTCTCAATCTGTCTGACCATTTAGGTCCATGAGACTGTCAGATATCATACAACGGTGTGAACAGAGCATCATAAGCACAACTGTGGTCCACAGAGTCCCATACAGTTCCCACTGGACCAGGGTCTTCAATAGTCTTCGATTTTTTAGTCACAGTCTCCGTTTGAACTGCACTAGCTGCCTTGCGCTTTCCTTGTCCAGGTTTTTTATCTTTGGATTTCTTAGTCTTTGGCACATCATCTCCAACCAAAGTCCACTTTCCCAAATAACCTTCGGGTGGTAGCAAAGGCTGATCTCCCTTGCGCCATTTCAGATGCACAGGAAGATCATCAGGCTCATAGAGCCGCCTTTCAATAACTGGAAGGATCTAAGCATCTCCCGGCGATTTACTCCTTTGATAGAAATAGAAAGTTTGTTATGATATCTCAGGTATGTAATCTCGTTCAAGATCTCCAACTCCCTGAATTCCTGGCGCAGGTGACCATCAATACCCGAGTGATCTTTGTTTCATCCATTCCTTGGATTATCACTGTGCCTTCTGAGCAAGAACCTCGAGAGAGAGCAGTATAATATGAAAAGTGGGTTCTGCAATTATTCAAATCAATAACATTCAATTCTCGTGTCTTTCCTTGCGACGCATAGTCTGTCATGGCAAAGTTCGGCAGGACTAAAACTTGCTCCCTGGAAATTTGAATCACCATGTCATTTGGTAGCTGACACCATAGTTTTTTGGAGCCTCTAATCAGAGCAACAACGTTCAAAGGCAGGCCTTGAATTTGTATAGGTCGAGGAGGTTTGATCAGTTCCACAAAAAGGGTGTCAAGAATTTGTTGACCTCGGGATCCAATAGCCTCTTGCCAACCCACTACCTTTCCTTCTTGACCTCTTGTGATACAGAGCTCTGTTGCATCATTATGACGAATCATGATAGGCATGCCGAGGCAGAGACTTAATTTCCCGGGTATATGCTCGCTGGTAGAACATGGGTCAGCATCCCATAACTGCTGTTGCCTTATGTCCGAGATCGTCTGCCTGGGTTTGAGTACATCACGATTCTTTGCCTTCTTTGGTTTCCTCTCATTAGATGCTGCATTCCCAGCCAATGTATCATCTGAGTAAAAATGGTTGAGCTGTTGTTTAGTTTCCTCTGCAAATTTTTTGCAGCCCAGGTCGTTGATCCGGTCTTTTTGAGCATTCAGAGCCGTGATCACAGATACATGTCGGAATCGAGGGTCTTCAAAAGTGGGATGGCCGGGGCGTCTACTTATTGTTCTACTCCGTAAGTACTCCAAATCGGCCTGTGTGCAAGCCCCAAAACGCATATTTGCTAGGCAAGTACGCAGCTTCTCGTCTCCCTCAGAATTCTTTGTCTGCCGCATATTTTTTTTGAGTATAACCACCGTGGTCACTCGTTGCCAAATTATCTTGCCAATCGCGCTCTTTTGGTTTGGAATAGTCATTTTAGGTTGGATCGCATCCGGAACTTGAGTTCTATCACCACAAAAAAGTGAAGGACTAGCCACTGGTGGTAACTGTGCAAAGTCGCCTGCAAAAATCATATTCATGCCTCCAAATGGTGAATTGGGCTCATTCAGTGCTAGCGCCAACCTGGCACTAATACTATACATTGAGTCACAAGAAACCATGGAAACTTCATCTAGAAATATGTATTCTACGTCCCTCAATCGCTCTTGTACTTGCCGGACACTCATGCCTTCATGTCTCTCTTTGCTAAGATTATCGTTGATATCCAAAATTGAATGGTATGTGCTTCCATTGAGCAGAGCTGCAGCTGTCCCAGTTGGTGCCAGCACCAAGAATCTGTGACTTTCTCCCCGATCCTCGAAGAATTTTATGAGGGATTTGATCACTTGTGACTTGCCAGTGCCACCCACACCACCGAGATACATTCTGAGTTGCTCAGGTTCATCAGATATGGCATGGTTAGCAACTATCCTGAATACTCGATCCTGCTCTTCATTGAGTAGACCGGAGCCGGTCTGTCTATGAAGCAAAGCTGTCGATAGACAGACCGGTCGATCGGAGTTTAAAATCGGTTAACGCGCGGAACTTCCATAAAAGGCTATTAGATAAGCAAATTTTTGGCGGAGCACGCCCGAGCCAAACAAACACAACCTGAGTGAAAAGAAATTCTAGCATTATGAATTCGTCAAATTCAGGGCTCTTTAAAAGACACAGGACATTTTATACATTCACTCTATTATTATAGGTACTCGTATATTGGAAATTTGTATTTCAATGCCCCAATTCACACTTGCTTATCTAATAGCCTTTTATGGTAACTCGCGCGTTACCTGATTTCAAACTCCGATCGACCAGCCTGTAGATCGAGACTCGTCTCTCATCTACAGGCTGGTTTCGAGCCTATTCATTGAGCTTGAAGTCAGTTGAGACAGTCTGGACCACTTGCTGTGCTTTTTTGTTCTTTGCAATGAAGTACTTTGTGAAGTAATAGGAATCTAGCAGGGTAATATCATTAGATATTTCCGACTGTTTTGCTGTTCTAATCTTCCTACCAGTCGCATTGTGGGGGTGAACCGTCGTCGGCGTGAGGAATGCTGTGCGGCGTGCAGTAGTAGCGGGGAGACTGAAACAGGACCAACCCAGGCTCAAACCGGATCCTCGATCCGGCCTTCCCACTGAATAGCCCTTTGAATTCTGAGCAAGACAGTGTTTTTTGATCCATTTACTTTGCATTCCCCGTGCAACCAGAGCGTTTTCAACTTACCGTTTTGGGAGCAGCATTTTGAACCACGTGCCTCGGAATTGAACACGGCACGTCCTCGGCAAACAGAACCATTGCAGACATTGATTGAGTGCTCTGAACCCAGGTTCAAACCGGATCCTCGATCCGGCCTTCCAATTGGATAACCCTTGAACTCTGAGCAAGACAGTGGTTGCACGGGGAATGCAAAGTAAAAGGATCAGAAAACACTGTCTTGCTCAGAATTCAAAGGGCTGGACCAAGAGATTGCACAGTGTTGTTGGGTTTTTCCACCGGGAAGGCCATTCCGGTCACTTTCGGTCATAGCGAGTACATACGCTCAGAGACTAGGTTCTGCAGCGAAGAATGAACAAAGTTTGGAAAATGAACTTGCCTTGCGGTGGTCGAAGCCGTGGCTTTGATTTTCTTTAGCGGGAGCGGGATTCTTGGCCCCGCTGGCGGCAGCCGATGCACTAGAACCGTCTGTAAATATGAGCGGAGCAGTGATACTCAAACCGTTTGGCCAACGAACCTAAAAAAATGAGATCACATTTTTTTGGTCTCATATGATGTATTGAACCTAATGAGGGTGCTCTCCAGCCGACTTCCGGCGCGCGATAGACCTGTCCGCGTGAGTTTAGTGCTCGGAAAATCAATTTGTGAAGAGTTAGGTTCGAGCCGACTTGCCGACGCCATTCTCTGTTTTATACAAAGGCAACAACACGTCGCGCAGCGCTTTTCGCGGGAACTAGCAGGTAGAAAATTGAGATCTTTTGAGATTTCATCCTCAGACATATCCGAAGCAGCATTGCCCACTCCATTGTAGAGGCACCAGTGGGTGCCCTGAGTTGTTTCTATCACTGCGTTCCGAGCCCCCGTAGAATGAGCGCGGTGACGTCGACCGCAAGAGAAGTCTAGCAGCTGCCTACTAGGTTATATGGGCTGTATCGGCATATTAGCCGCAGGATATTTTGGCTAAAATCCGGTGTTGATGCGAGCTCAGGCAAGGTGAGCTTGCGAGCCAGCCTGTGTGAGGCACGGGGTTCAAAATGGCGGGCATTCAAATTGATGGCCAGGGTTCGGCACAAAGCTTAAATCCGTCAAGTGCTCCCTTATCCCTGCCGAATCCGACGAAAAGGCGTTGAAATGGATGCATTGGACGCCGAGCCCTGGCCGTCAATTTGAATGCCCGCCATTTTGAGCCCCGTGCCTCGCAATAGAACAGCCCAATGCATTCATTTCAATGCATTTTCGGTGTGGTTGTTCTCGCCATTTTGAACCCCGTGCCTCACAATGGAACAGCCCAACGCATTCATTTCAATGCATTTTCGGTGTGGCTGTTCTCGCCATTTTGAACCCCGTGCCTCACAATGGAACAGCCCAATGCATTCATTTCAATGCATTTTCGGTGTGGCTGTTCTCGCCATTTTGAGCCCCGTGCCTCACAATGGAACAGCCCAATGCAGTCATTTCAGTGCATTTTCGTCGGATTCGGCAGGGATAAGGGAGCACTTGACGGATTTAAGCTTTGTGCCTTGCAAAAACAGCACTCACTAAGAATTGAACCCACGACTTGTTTATGAGCCGAAACAGTACAGTGCAACGCTAATCCAACTGAACCAAGGAGCTCGCAGATTATGTGTAATATAGGGTTCATTCAAGCCAGACTCCCGGCGATGGGTTCCATGCCGTGGTTTCAAAATGCCAGCCATTTGAATGCAGCTCTATTGTGTCAAGTCATGCTTTTCAAAATGCCAGCCATGTGAAATTGAATGCATCTCTATTGCATCAGGTCACGCTTTTCAAAATGCCTGCCATTTGAATGCAGCTCTATTGCACCAGGTCACACTTTTCAAATTTGAATGCACCTCAGGTCATATTTTTCAAAATGGCAGCCATTTGAATGCACCTCTATTGCACCAGGTCATGCTTTTCAAAATTCCAGCCATTTGACTGCACCTCTATTGTGTCAGGTCATGCTTTTCAAAATGGCAGCCATTTGAATGCACCTCTATTACACCAGGTCATTCTTTTCAAAATGGCAGCCATTTGAATGCACCTCCATTGCACCAGGTCATGCCTTTCAAAATTCCGGCCTTTTGAATGCACCTCGATTGCATCAGGTCACACTTTTCAAAATGCCTGCCATTTGAATGCAGCTCAATTGCACCGCTTTTCAAAATGCCAGCCATTTGAATGCATCTCTATTGCGTCAGGTCATGCTTTTCAAAATGCCCACCAATTGCATGCACCTCTATTGCACCAGGTCATGCTTTTCAAATTTGAATACACCTCTATTGCGTCAGGTCATACTTTTCACAATGCCCACCAGTTGAACCAAGAGGTGACCGATCTTCGGATCGTGGACCTGTTCTTCATTGCTCACCTCTTGGTTCAAATGACGGGCATTTTGAAAAGCCTGACCTGGTGCAATAGAGGTGCATTCAAATGGCTGGCATTTTGAAAAGTGTGACCTGGCGCAATAGAGGCACATTCAAATGGCTGGCATTTTGAAAAGCATGACCTGGTGCAATGGAGGTGCATTCAAATGGCTGGCATTTTGAATCAGGTCATGCTTTTCAAAATGCCAGCCTAGACTCGTGACCAGTCTGCGCTACGGCAATTCTTAGTGCAAGCACTATGCGGTAGGCAGACTGGTACAACTCGGGCTGTGCAAAAGGGCTGAGCCTGAGTTTGAAATTTTGAGTGGTGCCGATCATCGGCATCACGGTGGCTGTGCAGAGGCATCATTTCCCTTGTAATCTCAGTGTCCACAACCCACCCTCTGCGCCATATCTAAAATTTTTGAACTGGCAGAATGAAAGATAATTGTCCTTAGATTAACCTCTCTGTTTTGACTTTGTAAAACTGAGGTGAATTGAAAGAATGTAGCTAAGAAGAAAAACGATTCAAGCTCCACGCTCAGCCCTTTTGTTTGGTCCAAGTTGTACCAGCCTGCCTACGGCATAGTGCTTGCACTAAGAATTGCCGTACCTTGGCAGACTGGTTACGAGTCTAATGCCAGCCATTTGAATGCACCTCTATTGTGCCAGGTCACACTTTTCAAAATGCCAGCCATTTGAATGCACCTCTATTGCACCAGGTCAGGCTTTTCAAAATGCCCATCATTTGAACCAAGAGGTGAGCAATGAAGAACAGGTCCACGATCCGAAGATCGGTCATCTCTTGGTTCAAATGGCGGGCATTGTGAAAAGTATGACCTGACGCAATAACAAATTTGAAAAGCGTGACCTGGTGCAAATGGTGGGCATTTTGAAAAGCATGACCTGACGCAATAGAGATGCATTCAAATGGCTGGCATTTTGAAAGCGGTGCAATCGGGCTGCATTCAAATGGTGGGCATTTTGAAAAGTGTGACCTGATACAATAGAGGTGCATACAAAAGGCTGGAATTTTGAAAGGCATGACCTGGTGCAATGGAGGTGCATTCGAATGGCTGCCATTTTGAAAAGAATGACCTGGTGCAATAGAGGTGCATTCAAATGGCTGCCATTTTGAGAAGCATGACCTGACACAATAGAGGTGCATTCAAATGGCTGGCATTTTGAAAAGCGTGACCTGGCGCAATAGAGGCACATTCAAATGGCTGGCATTTTGAAAAGCATGACCTGGTCCAATGGAGGTGCATTCAAATGGCTGGAATTTTGAAAAGCATGACCTGGTCCAATGGAGGTGCATTAAAATGGCTGGCATTTTGAAAAGAATGACCTGGTGCAATAGAGGTGCATTCCAATGGCTGCCATTTGGAAAAGCGTGACCTGGCGCAATAGAGGTGCATTCAAAGGGCTGGCATTTTGAAACACATGACCTGACACAATAGAGGTGCATTTAAATGGCTGGCATTTTGAAAAGTGTGACCTGGTTCCTGGGCACTTGGTGGCAGCTTGGCAATCAAATGCATCTTCCAGTGGATCACAAATATTAATGTCGAGGTGTCCACCTCAAATTGGACCGGGAGAAGTGTACATCCGCCAATGTGGGTTTTGCCGGAAGTAGTTCAAATCGCAAACCCACCTCGTATCTTCTAGCTATAACTCAAATATATCGTGTTTGATGTTCTTGCTGTCAATGAAGCCCGAGGGTCCCGACTTGAAATTTCCTAGAGATGTCGGGCAAGGTTTTCGCGCTTCAATGGCCTTCAATTGATGGCATCGCTCGGGTGCCACCCCTCCGCCGTTATTCACGCGGTTCAAAATGCAAAGCAATACAAAAGGGTCACGCGTTTCAAAATACCCTTTGGCACAAATTGTGCGATCATGGTGAAAGAATCTCATTAAATCCCCATACCGGCCCAGCTATGATTCTATGTTGTACGATCTTACCGATGGATTATTTCATTAACCCATCGTCTGTTGGAAAACTAAGTCAAAAACTCGACAGGTCAGGTTGGAGATGAAGACCAAAGACCTTCATTAAACAATTCAAAAGGTGAAACTCGGCGGAACTCGGGGCAAATGTGGGACAGAGAGGTTCTGGCGAAGTGTATCATACAATGCATTTAGCCGGCCTATTCACTATCCCGGTTTTTTCACCGTGTGGAATACAAAGAAGAACATCGTATTAAAAATCTAGAGGAATCCGACCACTACAGCTACTGTGCGCGGCAAGCAGCCGAATTTGACCCAGAAAATGATCCCGAGGTGCTAACAAAAAGTAGTCGAACGGGGCAGATCACCGCCGCGTACCAAAGTCGACCCGAGCACAAAACCAATCGACTTGGTATCACCATCGCGCACGAAAGCCAAGCCCAATTCTTTGGCAGTGGCCTCTCATCGTCCTCAGCCTCAATCCGGAGCGCCCAGGCCTGCCCGTGACATTCAAACAGCCTCTGGCCCGCTACGAATCGGGAAAGTCTTTGACAGTCGTGAAGACGGCATTCGCGCTGTCTATCAGTCGGAGGAAGCGCTTGGGCACAAGGACATCCGTATGCGCAATCTGAGTTCAACTTAGCATTGGGCAGGTTCCTATGACGCAGTATTTGCTCCAATGTACGACATTTGGCATGGAGACGGCCCTAAATGGTCCTAGGGTTAGGAAATGGCCACGTTACTTCATTGGAATTGAAATGGTCCACAGGAGGAGCCCTGATTATTCCTTCAGAGGTCGGATACCGATTTTGGGCCCAAAAATGAGTTTTACCCTAACTAATTTCATTTTCCCCCGGTTTCTGAAGGGGCCAAAATGCTTCTTTCCCAAAGGCGGTCAATCTGGGGTTTCTTTTGTCGAAATCTTCTGAAAATTTTATATGAACTCGGTATTCGACCTACCAAGGGATAATCAGGGCTCCTTCCGCAGGATGTCAAGTCACGCGGTTCAAAATGTGGACTATTGCAAAGGTAATGTGGTTCAAAATACAAACCAGTAATTGCGCTCTGGAAAGCGCAGTAATGTCTCTGGGTGGGATCACAATAGAGAGCTTGCGCAAAAGCCGCACGAGCCGCATGCGGCTTTTTTGCATTGCACAAAGCCGCACGGCAAATTTGAAATGTGAGAGGTGTCAATCAATGTAAGCTTACCTGAGGCGAAGGAGAGGTGCTGTGGGGAGAGGGAACATCCTCGACATTGCCTCTGCTGCGTGGCAGACATGAGAGTGTAGGAAAAGAAAGTGGAGCTTGAGTGATGCCTTCGTGATGTGTGATAAATGCGGCCTCCCACAGTTGCACATCCAACAAATAGCACTCTCAGGAGTGGAATAAGGTATTTAAAGGGCAAAGAAAAGCCTGCGGGTTTGCGCAATGCACAAAAGCCACTTGCGGCTCGTGCAGCTTTTGCGCAAGCTCTCTAATGGCTGTATATGTTCGCGCTTAGAAAATGGCCCTGAGACTTCATTGGAATTGAGATGGTGGTCTACAGGATGTCAAGTCGCTCGGTTCAAAAGGTGGACTATTGCAAAGGTAATACGGTCATGCGGTTTAAAATGGTCGTGAAGCGTTGTGACGGGCTATGATGGCCACGATTCCGGATGAAATCAAACATAATCCGAGATAATCCTAACGTGAGGTACGAACGGCTTAGAATTATCTGAGGATACTGGATTTTTCAAGGACCGCAGAATGACTGTAGTCAGGATGTGGTGACATGCACTGTAGCGACGGCAATTCCCGGCGTAGAGCACTTGGAGCCAAAGAAAAATTCGTGGGACATTCTCTGGGCCACCTTTTGAGTCACGCTCCCCGGAACTACTGTGTGCGGCGGCGTTGTCGAAGCTCTCGGAGGAAGGTATGTAACATATCCGGTCCGGTATGGCGTCGCTGACGAACATTGCAGCCGAGTTCCGAGGGTCCATTGGGACCTCCATTCCTCAGATCGTCGACCTGCTCAAGGACAACCAGTGTTGCAGCTTAAGGGGTTAATAAGGGTAAAAATTTTGGTTAAGCCCTTAATGCGTTAATAAGGGTTAATAAGGGTTGGATTAATTAAGGCTTAGTTGAAAAATTCCCACCATATAAAAACGGCTCAAACCATGTCCCAAGGACCTACAAAATGCAAAACACTCTCCCTGTGGGTTCTTTCTGTGTCCACAGCCATTCCCCGTACTCAGTTGTTCTCATTTATCCCCTGTCACAGTCAGTACACTGAATATTTAGTGAGAGTAAGCATACTTACGTCAATATTAGGCCCTTAATTATGGTTCCAACTGAATTTAAGCCCTAATATTAAGGGGTTTTTAAGGCTTAACCTTTAACTCTTAACTGCAACACCGAGGACAACGACAGCGATGTTCGTGCGGAGGGTGCGGCGGCGTTGTCGAAGCTCTCGGAGCAAGGTATGCCACATATTTGGTCTGGTATGGCGTCGCTGACGAGCATTGCAGCCGAGTTCCGAGGGTCCATTGGGACCTCCATTCCTCAGATCGTCGACCTGCTCAATGACAACGTCAGCCATGTTCGTGCGGCGGGTGCCGTTGTCAAAGCTCTCGGAGGAAGGTATGTAACATATCCGGTCCGGTATGACCTCGCTGACGAGCCTTAGTGTCCACTTTAGCGCGTCTAGCTGCAGAAGGCGCAACGATGTGCGATGTTAACGTCGACCCGGACAAGTGGCTAGCGGACAACGCGAGGGGAGAACCTGCGGTATGGCCCGTCATCCTCTGGGTTGCATTCCAAGTCAAAGCCAGATATTCGCTCCCTAAATTGCGGTCAACCGACATCGACGCTCTTCTTGCGATCATTGAATCCCAGGCCGACGAACCCCTCGGTTTGTGGCATTGGGATGACACAGATGAGAAGATGCTATGGGAGACATTCCTCTCTCAGGACAGCGCAATTTCCTTGTGGATCGACCGCTATCCTCGTGCATGGCGGGAATACATTCGTTTACTTGACTCTCGGGACTGGGCCCGTATGAAGGCTTTGACTCGCCAAACCTCTCGTCCTCGATTAACTCCAACTGAATATGACGCCGGTATTCGTGCCGGGGCCATCGTGCTCTGGACATCGTCGAATTCAATTTCAAAATCCCAACAAACCGATACAATACTAACTCTGGACGGATTTGTTGCCGATATGGTTGAAGGATGGGTCGAGGTTGATAAGGAGGAGATCCTTATGGGTAGTTGCATCAACAGTGACACCCATCGCAGTGAGCCTCGATACGGCAGCAGCCATAGTGCGGATATAGATGGTGATGTCCTTCGAAGGATCATGCCAAAAAACAAATAAATTAAAAAGCTGTTCCTTCGCTGTATGGCCCAGACCCGATTCGAACGGGTGACCTTTTCCTTACATTCACGAAATGAGAACAATGGGAGGAGACACGTGGCCATCCCGATACCAAGCCTTCTTGGACTTGTCATTACTCTGCTACACCCCCTCAAATTAATAGGTGTACCTGTAAGTACCGCAGTTCATTAATTCATCGCAAATCAATGGCTCAGAGAAGGAACAACAAGACTGAAACACAAAACCTGACTATCTGAGATCCAGACTGCAATTAAAACTAAGACTGCTTGCCTCCCCTTGTCCCCGAGATCGCTCCTTGAGCCAATTTGTCCTCTTCCTCATCCTCCACAATGTATGTCTCCTCCGGTGCACTAACAGGTACATGCAATTCTGAAAGGTGTTGGATTTGTTCCTCATACTCGACCAAAACAGCAGAGTCAACCTCAGCTAGCTTTGCATCAATCCGGGTTATATCCTTCATCTGGGAAGATCTTTCGAACAGAGGCCTTGCTGCCTTCCATAATTCAACTGCCTTCATGACCTCTCCACGATTATTCAGTATATCGGCAATTCGAACCATGCAATCTGCCCTCCAGCGATGGACGTCCATCAAGGTGAATCCATCAAGAGCAACATCAAATAAGGTGAGCGCAGTTTCATGGTCCCCTTCAGCCGAAAAAATCTGGCCAAGGCATCGGAATGCTTGCATTGTCTGGCGCTTGTCTTTGCACTTCAAAGCCAGGCTAAGGAATACTCCTCCCCATCGGAGTGTAGTTGAGATGCCATCCATGCCAGTGGAAAAATCTGCAAGCCTTTCAGCACATAGGAGTGCCAGTTCTGTTGTGAGATCCAAAGACGATGCAAAACATTTTTCAAACATTGCAGTCACAGTCTCAAGAGCCCCATATCGAAGACAGAGTTCAGCAGCTGCAAGGTCAGCGACGAGACATGTGTGTCTGCTGTCATACCCATATAATGCCTTCAAATGAGACTGAGTCATGTCTAGATTTTGGCGAATGATTCCCGAGTCAGCACCAGTAGTAATATCAATGAGAGCAATGTTCAAGTTTGCCAGGATGGCTTTATCTGAAGTTGGCTGGCAGCTGGATGCAATGGCTGCTTGAAGTTTACGAGATTCCAGATACTCAGATTTCACAATGTGTATCTCAGCTTGCTGATTTAGGATGACAAGACCCAATACACTTTGTTGTTGACCAGAAGCAGTCAACATATCTCTGGAATTTTGCAGAAGATGTCGAGCATGCCAATAGTTTGCCAATAGTGTGTGACATCTTCCTTGAAGCCAGAGAGACCATGCTTGTCCATAGATGTCCCCTATGTGCTCAGCATATCTATATGCCTCCTTGGCATGCGTGAGTGCACTCAAGGGCTTTCCGACAACAATCAGGATGTTGCATATGTCGGCCAAAGCATGGTGGCCAACAATGGTGGGGTATCCAGTACTTTCTGCCAGAGAATAGGCTGTTTGATAATACTTGAGGGCTGCTGCAAAATCGAACTTTGTGCTCTGGAAGTAGACTCCCAGAGCACGGTACCATCGGGCTGGTGCAAAATTGGTTAGATGAATGCAATGACAGTGATTGTGTCTTACCCTGTTCCAGTGGATCTTTTGATTTGAAATATTGAGTGCCTAGGGTGATGTCGCTATTGAAATCCAGGCGAGGAAAACAGTCGGAACTTTGCAGTAGCTGAATAAGATATTCTCCAAAAATTGGATGGTCTTTCCGATACAGCATTTTCCCAGAAAGCTGCAACAAAAGGGGTGAATATGTGTCTTGAACCCGACGGTAGAAATGATTGAGAAACAGGATGCTCTCAAAATTCTGGACAATATCAGGTACCTCTGGTTCAAGCCCATCGAGGAGAACAGTGTTGAAATTGCCCAAATTTCGTGAAATTTGAGGGAGTATATCCGCTACATTGAGATTCCTGAATTGGTTCCAAAGGTCAAGAATTTGGTGGAGGTGTTGCCGTAGCTTTAGCTTCAAGGCATTTGCGGGAGGATGAATATTGAGGATATGTTCTCGAATTGGAACCAGCACCTTCAGGTGCTGATCTTGGTCAACAATGGCCAGTGATGTCCGGATAAGGGTCGTCTTGCAGGAGAGGATGTCGGTGATGGGGAGTTTGGCTTGCACCAAATTGGCATCTGAAAGCCCATCTGGTAGCATGGACAGAATGCTGAGCAACTCCTGAGCGCCTGGGGTCATCCGGGAGCTTGTATATGACAACATGATTGATATGTCCAAGCTTGATCTCTGGTCATATCCTTCCGAAAGCATCCGAGTACTTTCCAATCTCCACCGAGAAAGTGCCTGGGCACATCCCTCAGAACCAGCAACACTCGCAATGAGGCTGACTGCCAGTGGAAGATTCCCCGTCAGTTCAAGGAGTTCTTTGATGCTGGCATCATCGTGGCCATCATCAGCAACTGCAATGAACGTCTGCCAAGCAGCCACATTAGAAAGCGGCTTGAGAGGGGCCAGGAAAGGCCTGGTCCATTTGACTTTGCTGGGTCGCTCAGCACCTCTGAGCGTGATCTACAAGAAATTAAGATGATAATTAGCTTAATGCACCCAACTCACCATCAGCCCTAAGTGGGAAACATCCGAAAGGAGAGATAGAAACTCTTCAACTTCAGAGCGAGCTGACACCGGCTCCCAAGGGGTTTCCAGATTATCCAAGACCAACAGGGAAGGAGGAGCATGTGCAAAAAAATGTGCAACCTTTTTCGACAGGTTTGAGCCCTTCTCCACACCAATATGATCTGCAATTGCTTTTACAAGCTCGGTGCAAGTGGGAGTTGAGTGGCAGGGAACAAAATATCGATTTGAATATTTGGCCTCCACTTGGGGATCATGCAGGGCTGCTGCAGCGAGACTTGTTTTTCCCATTCCACCAGCACCAAGGATGGCAATATGGGCAGAATTCTGCAGTAGGATATTCACCACATCCTGGAGCTCTGCTTCACGACCATTGAAGACTTGTGGGTGGGGTGGAAGTGGGCCAAAAGATCCTGAACTGTTCAAGAATTTCGGTGAGATTCATTGTGACTTCTGGTTCAACTCACCTGTTGCCCAAGCGTGATAGTGTTCCGGTTAACTAACAACTGTGAGCCAAGGATGGCTGCAGAGATAACTTACTACCCACAGAGGAGCGATCAGAACCAGTTAGGTCCGAGTGAGTCTCTAAAAGTGCAAGCAGTTCTTCATGCTGTTCCTTTGCATCCTTTTTCATTTGCCCCATTTGAGATACGGTTGAACCTGTAACTTGAGCCTGCAATGATTTGAATATGCATTGAAATATATTTTATCTGATATACCTTGAACAATTCAGCTATCCTGCTGAGCTCCTGCTTGCATGTTTCCAATCTCTCTGCAGCCCCGGGCTGTCTAAAAAGTCCCTTTATTTTCCCCAGAGATCCCTTTTGTTGCCCATTCAGAACTGTGAACTTTTCAAGTGCCCTGGTGTAAAATATTAAATGAATACAATGTCCTCATCAAATGGTACTCACTCTGTGAATTTTGCAATGTCATACAAGAGTGCCGTTGGAAGGACACCCTTGATTTCTGAAGTTGAATGAAGCTGGACAATGATACACAGGATTTCATGAATCTGTTCCATAATCTCAACATATTCTTCCTGGTTCGATCTGGTTGTCTATTTTTTTGTTAAATATGGTGGCAATGGTCAGAGGAATTGGCTTACCTCGAGACACTTCAAAATTGACAAACACAATGCGGCAGTCGAGCCAAGGAAAGGTACTTTGGCTGTTTCTGCAATGTTCTGGGCAGTATTTGCTGCCAGGATGGTGTATTGGATAAGATTCTTGAAATTTGCTGTAGTAGGCATGGTGGGCATTATTGACGTGGAGGGGTGCCGTTCGTCTGGGCTTATATCTTTTGCTGTGTTCTTCCCACAGATAGTGCATTCTCAGCATCATATGATTCACATCATATGCGCAGGTATAAGGATCTGTTGATGTTCCGCCCCGAAAATAGACCATATGTTTCAAACGTAGCAAAAAAAGCGAGAATACTACTTGTATCGTAGTGAGCTTCCATTCCTTCATTACAAATATTGGCATCTCACCCCGAATTTAAGAACCCAGTTGACAAGGTAAAAGACAGCAGAGCTGCGCGGCCATCCGCTGATGCTCAACAAGATCTGCCGGCTGAGCTTCTTGCGGGAGATGGAATCAGAGCAGAAGGAACATCAATCCGTAGCAGAGCACTGGCAAGAACCGGAACAGAAGAGGAGATAGTTCCCCGCTCGCAAGATCATTCTGCAACGGTGCAATGATCATCTTCGAGGGCCGACCCGCCCTCACTGCATCGTCCAATGATTGTTCCTGTAACCGCGGCGATTAGGAACCGCAATTTTTGAGCTTTGCTGCATTGCCTTGCAATTGAATGAAGTTCACTATAATGCACATTGAAAGGAAAATACTTAAAGAATGGGAGTACATTGTAAACTGAGAAACACGGGAATTTTGAGGAGCTAAAAAAAGGCGAAAAAGAAGCCACGTCTAAACATGTAAGACTCCGGCGTCAGAAAACGGCTCCCGAGATGGCCAGCGAAACTGAGTCCCATTCCCGTGGCCTCTGGTAGTTGTGTTCTAAAAGAACCGCGCCTTGCGGGCAATGGCCGGCTGATTAGAAGAGTTTGAGAAAAAGAATCACTGGTGAGATCCTCCTCAGAGTTATTAATCACCCTCTTTATAAAATTAACCATTCTGTCCGTCTGAAGCCTTTTCAAACTCCGCTTTTAATCTATCATTCCGGCAGCTCCTTCTCCCATCTTGCCGCCATTGCTGCCTGATCTCCGCTTAATGCCGTGTGTGCCGGAGACTCGGTTCCCATTTCGGCTTCAGCCCCGATTCAGGGCTCATGCCGCATCGGCGTTCCCACACATTCAACTTCCATCATCACCCTCTTTATAAAATTACGTGTGTCCGTCTGTCTGAAGCTTTTTAAGCTTTGCTTAATTTTTGTTGATGTTGCCTTGCTTGGTAGCTTGCCGTCCGTGATTGTCGCGCTTCAGGAGCGGGTCTGCCGGCCTACAGTCAATCAACATTCGCCTTGGCCGGCACCACGTCACCGGTCCCACAAACTTTGGCAGACACTGCGTCGGCGCTAACATTGACAGATGGCTCCCACCGCAACGAAACAAAGGCTGCCGCGGCCAACATCTCCGCTCAATCATATTCTCGGCCTCTGTGCAATTTCCCACGCATGAAAGAGGATGGTGGGCCGCGAAGCGGCCCGCCAGCCGCTTGTTTCTCCTTCAAATAAACTTGGTCATGGGTTAGATGTTCTCAACCGCAAATATTTATTCCAACGTGACAACTCAGATCAACTCAGCTGGCCTCAAGTCAATTCCCTCTCCGACTCACCAAAGAAAGTGTTCAATTTCAGACCAATTCAAAAATGCTCAGTTTTAGTTTCAGCTTTGCCAGAAAAGAAATTCACACCTAACAGAAGAGGATACTAGGCCGCTTCGCGGCCCAGTAGCCGCTTGTAATTAATAGAAAGAAGCGTGAATTATATTACGGTACGAAATTTGCAGATACACAGAGATACAGTCAAGAAAAAAAAATGACGAGTGGGCAGGGGGAAAATTGCTCCGTGAAAAATAGCTCTAGAGTCGCACAGCTCAGATAGCTCAATAATTCGCGGGTAATTTGGAAAAAGAAATACTCACGTTGACTCTCATCGTATAACCTCACCCCAGACTCAGTGTTCCTGTAGCCGAATTTTGCAGCCCGCATCCCTCGCACCCTTACCGTAAACACCTCATGGCTGCGCGAGCTCCTTTCATTCATCGCCGTGCTCGCAGTGCGCCGCCGCGCGCGCGCCTTTTCAAGGAGCTGCATCACCTGGTATACGACGTTAGTTATCTGTATCTGGGCAATGAGGAGGATTTGGATCTCGCACCGAACTAAAGACATACATACTCGAGCCAAAGAAAAATGAAGCGGATTCTCGAGACGAAGGAAAAGGGCGACGCGACGCAAGCTAAAGGATTCCGAAGCCCCTGCTTATACCCTGTCAACCCTGGCGTCTGTACGTCCGACAAGCTCGTCACTGGCGTGCGTCCTGGGGTCGTGGTAGATCTCGTGTTTAACCTGGGTAACAGAGGAAGAGGAAGAGGAAGAGGGGGAGAGGAGGTCGGCGATGGATTCGCTGTACTAGGCGTGAGTTAGCGCCGGCGGGGTATAGCGAGAAGCGGAAAATATGGGGGGGAAATGTTGTGGATGGGGTGATGACCCTCGCATCCATCCGATGCCCCAAACAAACTACGGGACGGGCAGATCGCGGAGGGAATCACAATAAAAGTGAACCCAAAAAGCAATCTCGCAGTCTCGACAAACTGCCCCTCGAACGTACGCCGAGCCATTGTCCCGGAGCTCGTCCGCGACGCGGAAGAAGTGCGAGACCGTGCGCGGGATCATTCCTTGCGTTTCGTGGGTCTGTAAAAAAAGGGGAAGGTGGGGGTAGTTAGCGAAACAATAATAGAAATGGTTGAAAGAAAAGGGAGGAATGATAGGTGCGTTTTTGATATTATTATCGTCGCCTAGGTCTGCGAGTCTGTGGCTAGGAATGGCTGCGCCGCAGGCGATTCATCAGCGAGCCGATAGGCGCCGCATACAGCTCATCCGCACGACCTATTTGCTGTCGTGCTTCTCGTCGTTTTCAATATCTTGATTCTCGACCTTGCAGGGAACCCAAATTCATCTGTCCCTTCCTGTCGAGCAAGAGCGCCAAGGTCATACTGGACCCTGTGACCGGTGTAAGTCGGGGTGGTTCGTTAGGTGGGTCTCGTCTAATACATAGATGGTCGGACAAAGGAAAAAATTGTGGCAGAGCTGGAAAATCAAGTAAAACTCGCCTGCACCGGGGTCATTAAGCCCATCAAGGACTCACAAACTCAGACCGGAGTCAAAGATGTTGTTTCCGGGATTAGAGCAGCGAGTATGTGGTTCATTTTGTCTTGAGCCTCATTGAATGCTTCTGGGAGTATTTTCGGCGGGTTCAGGCGCCGTTCAAAGACACCTTGAAGGCTGTCTGCCGTTACCGACACCGGAATTGGGGCTGGATCCGAAAGAATTTTAATTTGCTTCCAGAAAGCACCGGAAGACGGGGCATCCAGCAGTTTGCGGCAATTTTGTTCTTTAATCTCATAGAGGCGCTGTCTCCCTCTATGTGGAGCTGGGTACAACGAACGTCTCGGCGGTAGGTGTGAGTCCGCATTTCCTGCATTGTTAGGTAAGCTAGGGCCCATCCATCAGAAATCCACCCCACGTGATAGGTGTCACACGTTACTGATGTTGCCCGAATTGGGCCGCTTACCACTGATGTTGTGTTTCTCGAGGGAGTAGTTCACAATATCAATACTAAGATTCATTCTAATAGGTACCAACTCATGTAATCCAGCTTTCCAGATTTTTTGAAGGAGTACTATATTTGACCCCTGGTTCGTCGATGCTTGGGTGCTCTCTCTGACCGGTCGCGATTCTCCTTACAACAGGATGTGAGTCTTCTTGTTCGCTGATGCTTGCTCTCTCTGACCGGTCGCGTTTCTCCCTGCAACAGGATGTGAGTCTTCCTGTTCGCTGATGCTTGCATGCTCTCTCTGACCGGTCGCGTTTCTCCCTGCAAAAGGATGTGAGTCTTCCCGTTCGCTGATGCTTGAGTCACCGGCGGTCTATGTAGGACATCCTGCTCCGCCCCTCCACGTTCCAACACTCAGGATGTGAACTATGGACGCTATGGCCACTACAGAATTAATTGGGCTTACAGGGCACTATGATCCACTACAGAAAAAATCAGGGTTTGCTGATGTAAATTAACCCATCAGCTGACCCGTGACACCGACCAAAGTTCGGCGCCGTCAACCCCATCCGTGACGCGTGACCGCCGAATTGAATGAAATAATACAGTAGTTTTTGTGACACTTTGGTGACCCTGCCAAAATACCGCTAAAACTCGCTACCACATGAGGGTGCACTCTCGGAGGATTCATATCTTTCCGCAGCGGTCCATGAATGTATTGGGTCGGAGGTCCTTGTCCACAACATTTGCGTCCGCCGCTAAAATGTTGAGGGCCTGGAGTTCGTCTGCCAAGAATGTCCACAGCGATCGGTCGGGGCAAAACTTAAGGTACGATTTCGGCCAGGTTACCATTATTGCTTCATTTCGGGCTACTACACCGCCATTTCAACCCGATATTCTTCAGATGTTTTGAGAAAATACTCACGGAATCTTCGGGTAGATGTCCAGGGGATATTTTGGCAACGTTCTCGTAGAGCTTTTCCCACCCGTGATTCCACCAATCTGGCTATTTGAACGCCCCGCAATTTTGTGGCTTGAGTATCGGAATTGAACAACAGAGGAAGGGTCTCTCTGATGACTCAGAGGTGCGCACAAATGACTTGGCAATGGCGTTGGGCACGAAACTGCGGCCCGGGAGAGTCATGCAGTTCATGCTGCACGTTGACCTTGGTACAAGATGTCCTAAATGAAAACAAACGAATGGTATTGGGACCAAATTTTTTTGAGCAGAGTCAAAGCTGAATGATTGCAGGCTGATGCCCGAGGTCCGTGCGCATTGTTTGTGTGCGTGTGTGATCACGTGCATGTTGGTAGGACAATCAGCTTCTTCTCTTCCCTCTCCTTCGCCCTGCGCGTTTGTTACAAGCTTGACCTCACGCCGGTGTGACAACGTCTTCACCCTCCCACTCCCATCCATCTGGCTCGACAGTAGCTCGAGCACACGCACGCGACCCCATCGATAGCGCCACCCATCAGCATCCGCGCTCATCTTTGTGCCCCGACGATCGTGCGCAGCGTTTCTTTAACAGATCCCTCTACCCTCAAGCTGTATTTGCCTTCGCCACACGATTCCCACACCTTACACTCCAAGTACCCCATCACGCACACCGCCCGCCCGCTGCCCACGACTTTCACAACTTCTACGTCACACTTGCACGAACCTTCTCAAGATCATGTTTCAAATCTCAAGACTGTCAGCTCAATCTGTCATTTGTCCCTTTGTGAGCACTCCAAGTCTCGCCCTCTATCGGCATTGTCATCGCAAAATATCAAAGCCTCAAATCATCTCTCCGCAAGATGGGTGTGAAGGCCGCGTTCCATATCAAGAGGGTTGATGCTCAGTGTTTAAACTTGCCTCAAGACTCAAGATTCACCTTTGCATGTGGCTTCGAGTGTCACCTCTCGTTCGAGGGCGACGGATCAAGTTCGCTGCCCCCACTTCATTCCAATTCGTGTTCCCACCCCTTCCTGCCCTGCCACTTTGTCTCCCGCCATGCACTGTCACGCCTCCACTTCCTCCGCGCTCCAATGACAAAGCGTGATCAGTTACAACACCCATCTCGCCCAATCTCGCCCGCGTTCAATCGGCCTGCCCTGAGCAGTCACATCATCCCGGCTTAGGCCCATTACAACCAGTCGTGGGCAACGCACAATACACACGTAGCTACTGCTCCCTGTATTGCCATTATGTAGCGTCGAATGAGACATTTTTTCCATCCCATCTGATGACTGCGTGAATATTGCGGGCGATATCTGAAACATACCCTATGGAACCTCTACAAAATGTCTGCCACGACATTCCAGGAACATCGGTCTCAAAAAACCCTCAGGGATTAGAGTCGAAATATTGTGACAATATCTGAGACAACGTTGACCAAACATTCAACTAAAAACATTTTCAAAACATTGTTTTCAAACGGCGGTGTAGTTCCTGTTTGGGACACTAACGTTTGCCTAAAAAGGAAATACTCTATGTCAACCCTTCCCTTGTGCACAATGTACCATCTATAACAGCCTAATTACTGGGCCCACGACATATGGTTAGTCCCTAACGTCTCAGGGCCCCCAAAATCTGCTAGATGCTTGGTCCAAGCATAGACTATAGGGCAGAAATTATATTTTTGCTGTGAGCCAGGGATAGTATTTACCGAGTGCTTAGAACACAGCCCATCATGTCTTTTGGCTAAGCCTGTGAGCCACAATTTTATTTGGCCTGTATTCCTGATTAACCCGCTGATACTCAAAAGCTCAAAAACCAAAAACCGAAAAAAAGAAAAAAAGAAAAAAGACAAAAAGAAAAAAAGAAAAAGAAAACACTAGCCGTAGGGTTCAAACTCAGGAGCATCGGGCCTAGGCTTTGTCAGCAACCCAAAACATACATGGTGGGTACCACTACACCAGAGAACCTATACCCTTTATGCCATCTATGACACCCACATGCCGACCCAACATCACTCCTTTAATTGGCTGAACCGGAGGTTTAGCTACTTACGTGTGTGGAGCACTTGGATTCTGGCCACTTTTGCTACAAGTACAAACAAAAACTCTTGCTGGGAGGATAGCCAGCGAAATTTCGGTTCAAACTGTCGGTTCAGATTTATTTTGGTGGCCCTGGTGCTTTTGAAAACAAGTTCAGGGCTCTCCATGTCAATGCAAACAAATGCAGGCTGTCACCAAACAAATGCAGGCCATCACCAAACAATGTGCCGAGATTTTGCACCAAAACAGTATTTTGGCCACTGTGCAATCATTTCAAGCTGGATTTTGATAATATCATACCGGGTTTGTTGTCACACAATAAATTATTTTGTGGTTTTCGGAAAAATCAACTCTGTGGAATCAGTGCATATGCAAAAAAGGTGTATACAGGCTAAAAGCACTAGTAAAATAGACCTCATTCATATTTTGGTTGACCTAAATCGATAAGGTTTTGAGCCCGTGATAAGGCGTTCAAGTTGGCCATTTTGAGCATTTTTTCGTCATTTTGCGTCAAAAATGCTCAAAATTGCCAACTTGCTATGGTCATTGCTACCTGACAACCCTATCAATTCAGGTCAACCAAAATATGGATAAGGTCTATTTCACGAGTACTTTCAGACTGTATGCACCATTTTCGCATACATGATGATTCCACAGAGTCGATTTCTTGGAAAATCACAAAATAATTTATTGTGCAACAACAAACCATGTATCATATGGTTCAATGATGCAGATCCTCATGAAATTTGCAAAGGTTCATGCCTACATTTTATCTGGAGTGATTTGGGCCAGAAGTGACCTCAAACACCGTCGGACATTCTTTTTCTCCACTTAGTGTAGTTACCATTTCTCTAGAGACATAAACCGGGTGTTCCGTCACCTGCTCCTCCCCCACCTCCGAAGCGCAAAAGCAAAGAAGCCCAGTTCGCCCAAAGCTATGTAGCTACGGCAGGCGCAAAACCAAAGGCGGCGGATTATGAGCCCGTGGTCGAAGACCTTCTCATCCGCGCGATGGCGGAATACGCGATGCGCATTCTCACCATCTTTGTCTTCCCCGACATCGGTCTTCAAACTCTATGGGTGAGCGAGTGTTTCCAGGCTGCATGCCGTGCAGCTAACAGGTATTACAAACTGACAGACCGGATGAGCAAACTGGTGAGTACTGCCCATGATCCCGTATCCATGACTGATCCCTTTGTCGACGTCTGGATAGCTTTAGTCTAGCTTGCTTACTCTTTCGGGTAGTAGTGGGTTTTGAAAGTGAGCCTGTGAGAGCACATATTTGATGTTGGTAGCACGAATTAGTCACCAGATTTCATAGACTGAGGGTACGAATTTGGACGTGTGCACTTCAGACTGTTCGATTCTGCGTATTTTCAGGTACCACGGTGTACTGCACAGATAGCACGTACTATTCAATGATAGTAAAGCTTGAATTCTGCACAGGCAGGTTGGGTATCAGTAAAAATCATTTGTGAAATGCTGTATTAATAGAACACGGCCCGAGGCGAAACTGGAGACGACCCCTTCTACGAACCACACCAATTTCTACCGTCGGCAGAGGACAATGTTTGATTGATTGATTATAATAATTCCATTTTCATGGTAGCTCCTACGCCCTGTACGGTTTGCAAAAATCAATCCCATTTATTTTACAACAGCTAGCCGGCTTGGATGGTTTTCCTTCCGGCAGTTAATCACAAGTTCCCACGTTTCATCTGCTACATACCGATGCTGTCTCAAACTGCATTCGACTTTTTGGATCACTCAGAACGGAATGGTGGCCCATTGCCCAGCCACTGCGGTATGACTTTGGCGTCCATGGGCGTCATGTATGACCACTGGCTTCAATGTCTGAGGGAGAGCGGAAACAGAAAGACACATTTATTCCCATGTCGAACCCAGATCCCTCCAAGCGAGGAAAGATTCAAAAGATGACAACACGGAATGGAGAGGCAAAGGGTCTGGAAACAGTTCTCAAGGAGCGTGGATACAGAAATTTAAAGCTCAGGGCAAAATGCCGCCCAGTGTGCCCAATTGAGATCTCCTCCAGTACTGGGGTTGGGTCAAATATCGCTTCCGAGAGGAGGACAAGCCTAAATTTGAGGATGCAAAGCAGGCAGCTATCAAGTATCTGGATGCATGTACCGCAGAAATCATCCGGCGCTTTATCAATCGGACATGGAGATGGATGGATGCCTATCGGCATGGCCTGACTGGGGCTGCTGCAGTGTGGGCAGTCAGACGTCAGAGTGCCCATCGCCAAGCCTCCAAGCGTGCCGCAGCAGCTTTGGATGCATTGGCAGTGTCGGCAGGGAGTAGGTAGGTCACTGGAGGCCAAAAGGGGTACACACAATTTTGTTCCGACTGGCCAAAATTTTGGCCAAACGTAATCCCTCGTCAAAAAAATCAGAAAAATGGTATATAGGCTTATTTTAGGGTGCTGAATCTGAATCTGAAGTCTGTTTTTTAATTGAAACAAAACTCCGGCCACTAGCCAAGTTGATGTTTTTGACTGTCCCCTACTGTACAGGAGGCGTCGGTGGAAGCGGTGAGCGAGAGGGTGGCAGTGGGGGTGTCGGGGAGGAAAAATCGGCCATTCCGAGGGCTTTCAGATGCCGGGAAACGGCTTCTGTGATGCGAGGGATTCCCATCTGATCCCGACCGTTTTGTGGCGGGGTTGCCTATAACCTGCATCAAACAGCATTGGATTCCAACAACACTGTATTGAATGGGTATTCCTTAGTACTTGTCCGCGTGCGGAAATAGAGATGAACCTCACCCGTACCATGCACCGAAAGAGAAAAAAAACAAAAACAAAACAAGACAAAACAAAACAAAACAGGTTTCCACGGCCCATGGCCCGGGCCCGAGTCGAACGGGCTGCTATCCGTGAGCAATGGCAGAGGAGATATGAGTTGGAGGTGTGTGCCGTCACCGTCGGCAGTTGTGAAATTGCTTTGGCTTACAAAAAAAAAATTATATTGAAAACTGATTGTTGCCGGTCCGATAGTCCAACACTGTCTCAACATTGAGGTGCCGAGCCCAACATTGAGATGTCGGGAATTACATCAATTTCCCCCAATCTCGATACAGAAGGCTTTGCAGACCATTTCTGAGGCAGGTCTTTGAGTTTCCACCAACCTCAATACAGAAGGCTTTGCCGGTGACCTTGGCTTCGATGGCGGAGCCCGGACCGACGATAGCCAGCTCGGGAGGGAAATCCAACTGGCGTAGCAAGACCGATGTGAGCTCATGGGCAGGTGTGTGTTGACTGAATACAGCCCAGTCGATATCTCCCACCTGACGGTGCTGTATACGAGGAATCACCTCAGAGAGACTGTGGGCCAGCCCCAGATCGCGCATGAGGGCCATGACGATCATACGCATAATTGTCATGACAGGGGGAAGCCACAACTCTTTTTCGTACTCGCCGGTTTGGTACTGGACTTCCAGATTCGCCCACAGCATCGCAGCTCCGACAGGCGTCGGCTTGTTCACCCATTGTCTCTCCACAATGTAAGTTTGTAGACCCCGGAGCGCGCGCAAATAGCAAAAAACGCCAATCGCAATTCCTGTCTCCCGGCTTATTTGGGCCGAGGGCAGCAAATTATTTGGTTCCCGACTCTCAGGGCCGAATCATTCCCTGGTTGTAAATAGGCAATGGCTGACCAAAGCGGGCCATCGACTGTGAATACCGGCTCACAGTGCGTTTGAATGCTCGGATCAGTCTGTATTGAAAGCCCGCTCACGGGAAGCACAGAGCAATAATTTGCGTTCAAAATACCGGCTCGCAAGGCTGAGATCATGAAGACACTGATCCGATCTCCCTCAGGGAACACCGGCTGACATTCGGCAATCAAGATCCTAACGGCTTTAAACGGTGGTGTACAGCCTTAGACCAGCCACTTAGACCGGAATAAGTCGACAGCGCCCATTTCGGTCTAGCTCCGCTGCCCTGCTTACGGGCTTGGACGGCTTTATGGTCCACGACCCCTCTGAACACATGCATTTTGATTGCTTATTTTCCTCTTTCCTTGCTTGCTTTCCAAAATTTCCCGTGATGACCAATTCTGCATGACAAACTGATGCGCAAAATCGATCTTCTCCCAAACCTGAAGGTTCAGCAATCAATACAGGGGGTTCCGCTGCTTGTTCCATACCACCAAGGGTCCGACGAGGGCTTCGACTTCAACAAATGGTTTTCAAATGAGTGAGCACAAAGCCCTCAATACATCCTAGAAGTGCGGATGTAGCACTGAGATAGAATAGAGGCCGCTTGCGTGATACCTTCGTCGAAAAGGAAAACAATTGCAGCAGGAAGAAGAGCATGAATGAACCAAACATTGAACCTAGTGTTGGGCACGGGTATGGGTCCGGGTCTGAAAGTATCCACCCGGACCCTTACCCGCGTAACCCGTACCCCATGCGGGTAAGGGTATGAACCCGTACCCGATTTCATACGGGTACATGCAGGTTCACCCGCGGGTCTACAACCCGCACGGGTTTACCCACGGTATCACTGGTAGCATCAATTTAAAAAATCAAGCATGTTGAGTCATTAAATGGTCGTTTCGATGCATTTTATTGTACTTTTTGTGAAACATGGGGGCCGCAACTGAGGTCTAGAGAACAAACAGGTCTGCAAGAACAGATGTCACACTAACTGGGTTGAATATCGCTTGATGTCCGGCTTCAGGGTGGTGGAGAAGAGGAGCGGATAAAAATGGATCCAGGAAGTTGGATCAATTTGGTTTGGGACGTCAATAGGAATGTCTTGTGTTTGCATAGGCTAATTCCTCATGCGCCACTTGTTAAATGTGTGGATGTAACAACATACACCAATAACACATCTCTAGATTGTCTAGGAGATGGTGGCCCATTGTGGTGACCCCGGATTCGGAAGCGCACATTGTGATCATTTTTTTTCAAAGTTCTAAGAAACTACATACCATACAGATCATGTATGTTTCATCCATACTGTTAGTGGGCTCTGCCACAATTGCCACAATGGCGCGCTATAGTTGTTATTTACTTGGTGGTAGCGGGCTGTGCCGCTTGTCGGCCTTACCCGCTTTATTATGGAGGTCTACGCGGGTCAGCGTAGGCGCTATGCCCGGCTACGCGAAGCTAGACAAAGTCTGTTTAGGTAACCTAGTTACGGCCAATTACGGCCAAACATAGGGGGCGATTACCTACACAGAGGGCTGTGTTTGGGGGTTAAAGTTTAAGTTCTAGGGCCTGACTTGGATGATCCACGGATGATCCATGATCCATTGATGGCATCCATGGATGTCCAACATCCAGTTCCCACGCCAGCTGCGTTTCTGAATTGCAACCACAGCACATAATTTTGCGATCCAAATGTTATATTTATTGTCCATTTGACCGACTGAGACTCCCTACCAAGTGGCTTGGCCAGATGTCTCACCGTTCTCAAGAAATCAATTATCCATTATCCATCCACATCCATACACGTGACATCCATCCACATCCATCCATGGACGACGGCATCCAAGTCAGGCCCTAGGTTAAACTTGGCCTGTTCACTGCATTCCGCGCCCCTGTCGACAGACTCTGTTTGCCTGGGTTGACGTCGGACGACCTCGGCCGACCGGGGTCGGCAGAGTCTGCCGACGTCTGATCGGCAAATCTGAGTGGACCTCTGCCTACCATCTGTCGACATCGGTCGACCTCGCGTCCACCCAGTCTGCCTACCTCTGCCTCCTGGATTTTCCACTCGGCTTCCCCTCTGGACACCCTCCACTTATTAAGTATGCTGCCCATTATGTGTTGGTTAAATCGTATGACTTTATTGATTGCTTATGGCAACTTCTCCCGTCGACCCTGAAGCCTCATTCGTGGTGCGATGATTTTGTGACCCATTACACTTTCTCCCTCTCTTTCTACCTTCTTTCTCCCTCTGAATTCCGCTCAATCTCTCGATGAACCGCCAGCCTGGGCCGTCGCGTAGTGCGGCGGCCCATCCAACCGGATCGAATCAATACTCCAATCTGTACGGCGAAGGAGCACCGCACGGGGACCCGTGCGTCTTTCTCTCGTTATTTGCACTCCCACTCAGCCCTTTCCACAGCTTCAACGTCCCTGCCCCTACTGGTGGGCCAGTCTTTGTCGATGCACGCTCGCTCGGACATGGGCCTCCTCCCCCGTGCGTGTAATAAAACTCTCCCTTTCCTGCATCAAATTTATAAGTTTTCATAGCAGTACACCTAGAGCTTTCCGCTCCACCTCGCTCGACACTTCACAGGCTTTCCCCCGTCATGGTGCCCCGCTCAACCATGGGCGAACGGTGTCTCAACAAGTGTACGACCCTTCATTAATGACGACTCCGACTCCAAATCGATATAATATCCCCTCAAGACCTCCGGCTGCAGCGCGCCCCCAGTTCGTCATCCCCGAGGAGCGTACACAGATGGAACATCTGCTCGACATGATGCAGATGCTGCTTAACGGGCAGGCGGATCTAACGCAGCGCATGTCAAACGTTGAGTCAGCCCTGTTTCAGGAGCGGCAGCAGCCATCTGTACCAGCTCGCGGCATGACCGTACAACGCGGGAGAATCACTCGCTCCAAACGCGCAACGAGTGGTCATCAGCGTCCCGCCACAACACCGACGTCTGACGAATCGGACCCCGACGGGTTGCAGCCCGCCACACCGCCCGATCTCTCGGATACAGATCCGGAATCCATGGACGACGACGGCATGACTCTCAATACCATAGATCTGTCAAAACAAGAGAAGCGCGCCCTTCAGGTCAGACTTTGCCAGCTCATCGCCATAACACTCTAACAAAAGGTCCAGTCCTTCGTCACGAAAGAATTCCGACACGTCTGCAAGGTTCCTGGGCGGCACTGGCCTGACCCGACGCTGGTCCGCAGCAATCCGATCACTCAGGAAGTCTATCCGACGCCAGTATTCGCCGTCAATGTCTCAGATCCTCGGAATCACCTCTCTTTCGCCAGGTTGCGCAGCAAGCGTTAATGGAATTAGAGGCAAGTGGTCATTAGGCTCTACATTGCACTCTATAATACTATACTAGGATCGCGACTGCTGGCCTCAGGCCCTCAGACGACCACCGCATCAACCACCGCCAACGTGGGACTTCGCGTACATGTTCGAGTTAACTAAGAACTCGTTTCGCAACCTCAAGAAACAATGGAATGAAGTCCAAAAGATCGAAGTGGCCATCCAAGGTGACACTAATCGCCGTACGAACCGCCACCTGAAGCGTCGCCAGCGGGTCGGTCTCATTTCAATGTACCCTCCCCGATACTCACTAGTACTGCCTTTAGAAGTCGCAAAAACTCACCAAGATACTTTACGCTTTTGCCGCCAAGCACGGCCTCGACCCTGGCTTTCTGGCCGATCTCCTCCACGAACAATTTCTTTCCGACGAGGCCTCCGGACCCGAGGACGACTCAAATGAGAGCAAGGAGGCATGGAAGGTTCGCTTGGCATCGGCAGCCGGGCTACCCCTCGATCCAGAGGCCCAGCAAAAGACGAAAATTCTCGAAATATTGACGCCTGCCTGGCGGTCGGAATCGGTGCGTCACAGTTTGATCCCTTCCTTCTTCATCTAATATTCCCACAGTATTCTCGGCTCATTCACGCCATGCAAGATTTTGGCGTTGATGACGCCTCTTCAGCTGAGGAGTCCAATATATATCATCGAGTGGGTGTTGGCCGTGCTTCGAACCGTCTTCCCCGGTATGCGCCATATGATTTCGGAATTTCGCCGCAATGGTGGAGCGAGAACAGCAAGCACCCAGCTAATAAAACACTGCTCAAAGATTGGACCAAGTATCCTGAGCCGGACGGTTGTGGTCTTGTTGTGGAACGTGATGCCAATGGGACCATTGTTGACGCTCATTTCCCCTCTGTCGATGAATAATTAATTGGACAACTATCTTCGTTCATTATGTAGAGTAATTCCAAATATTCCACTAGTACTTTGTCACTAATTAAACTCGCTCATTCGTCATTTCCCGTTGTGTTTCCCACTCCGTAGGCTGCAAGGGACGTCGGAAACTGTTGAACTTATGAGAACTGAGTTATAAGATTCGACAAATAAAATCGTACGCGATCCATAGTCGTCGTGATCCACAGGGGAGGTTTTGTGTATCCAATTTTTCCCCGTGCAACCTGGCACCGAATGTCGGCCAAAGGCAACACTTGTGGAGGGAAATCTGGCTCATTCGGCGTTGCATACTGCTTATATACCCACGTCTCGACGCCTAACTCAGGACTCAAACACAAAACAGTTAGTGGATATGCAGTATGAGGCGGAGAAATAAGCTTCTCACAATTCATACCAGACAAAGCTGTCGTTATCGAGAGGAGTCTCCGTTGAGGGGATCATCCAAACAACAAACGCCATGAGAACTTCGTCGGATTCAGAATACCCTGCTGCTTGTGGCAAAACAGATGCCGTATTTCTCCGGCATATATCTCGCCCTTGAAGTAAACCTGGATGAGAGACGACCCAGTACCACGTTTTGAACGAGTCGTTGATGTTACTCGACGGCCATCGAGGAGTGCATAATCGTATGTCTTGATGAAAGAACCCAGCATCTGGTGAACTCTAACCTCGTTGCGATTGTAGTGTCTACCAGGCCCAATCGCATGGCGTCGTCTTCAATCCTAACAGATTTTTCAGCAATACTTCCGAAGGACACCCGCGACGGTGTGCGATCTGAAAAGTAATACACAGCTATTAACAGGAAAAAAATTGGACATGCGGTCGTACCGTGGGTAGCAGCATCTGGACTGTCCCCAACGCCTCTCTGTTCTCGCCGGTCTCAAAGAGTAGTCGGATAAATTGGTTCTCCATCTGGAGCTCGGTGGGAAGGTCGTGCCCGGATGTCTCGTCCAAAATTCCATTCAACTGCACAAAACTTTTCATTGAACGTTCAAGTTCAATAGGGTATCAATTAACGTACCATTCCGTCAAGTTGCGCCATTCGGTGAAATTCTCGCATCATCGAAACCTCAAGAAGGCCGCCTGACCAATTATTGCTGTTCAGGTTTTTGAGAACTTTGTTCAGTCGCTCGGTGAGGAAGGCCCAGATGCCATATAATGGCCCATAGTCCAAGGCTTGGTCTGGGACATGTACCGCCCAATGATGATTGGGCTTCATCTGATTCATGCCGTACAGCTGTTGCGGCATTGTGTGAGACCAAAGAAACAAGGAAGACTTCGCTAAAATTTACCTCCGAGAAACCCAAGAGATAATCGCGCAGCAATTCCTTTGCGCGTCGAGTCCCTCGAGAGTAATTGAGCTGCCGACCAGAATCTTTAATGCCGCAGCAAAACGGAGATAGTTCCTAGGTTCATCCGGCTGCATGCGCTTGAGAGGTGCTTTGGCTGACGCGGGCGACGAGATTTCTTATTGCCTGACTGTTTTTCCTTCTCCCATATGTCGAGTTTGTTCTTGTACACTTTCAAAGATTCAGGATATCGGGCTACCGCTGCCTTGTAGTCGATGTCCGAGTCCTTTTGAAAACGTTCCCATACAAGCGGTATCTGCGAGCAAACGAGTCGGCGGGGATTACATACCGGACAGAAACAGGCATACCACAATTGCCCATGGACCCGTAGTTGCGAATTTATACTCGTCTGCGGTCAGTGAACCGCCCGCGGCTTCTCCAACGCGTAAAGGCAAGCGGCCGGCCCAAAGAGGGGCCTCAAACTGTGGGGAATCAGAGGTACGTCGCAACGGGTTGAGACGAAAACCTACACTTTCCAAAAATTCGTGGACAATGTTGAGCTCCCGTGGAGTTTGAGGTGTGTTGGCTCGCAAAGCCCAGTTTCGATCCATCGGTATACCACTGGTTTTTTGCGACCCCTGAAGTTGATGACACAGGTAAATGGATGCATTTAAACATTAAACACAACGGGGCTTTACCAAGAAGTAGATTATGCATAGGATCGACGACCGTATAACGCACCAGATCAAAATAATCCAAGCGCGCAAATTCTGTCCATTGCGTGCCGTACTCCGCAAAGAATTCCTCCTTCTCTTCCGACGTAGAAAGATTGCGGTACATGTAGGCCAGTCGTCGATGTTCTTCACCGGGGCGTTTTGGAAATTCTGGGACTTGTCAAAACATATTGCACAGTGGATGCTCAGATTATGTTACCATTTCGAAGGGACTTTTCTGTGAAGAGTTCGTCCTGGACACCTGCATTTTGTGCATGGGGCAGCGTTGTGACTATGATCCGCAAAACCACACAACTTGCACATCGCTGGATGGTCCGCGATGATTAGTACAAGTGCAACGCGGACCCGTTTCCCTGTTAAGTGATCAGATAGAGAATCGTTGACGAGAACCGCTGCCATACCATCCGGATATTCGGGAGTCTTGACCGTTATGCCATCGTCGTACAACGTGATCAGGTCATCAACGATTATTTTGAGGTAGTGCTGCAATTGTTCGGCCGTTGGCTCTTTCCGCCCTGTCATCCCGCTCAGGATGAGATTGTCGGTACGATACCTGTAATAATATCAGCAATTCTCCATGACCGAGCGGCAAGTCAGTTCACTTGAGCGAGTTAGCTAAATTCTGGACGCAGAAGGACATTGCCCCGGACGAGTGGCTCGGGGAAAAGCTGCTTTTGCTGGGGTCGAACCTATGTGAGCGAGTCAACTCGACCAGAAATGAGAACAGCACAGCTATGGAACGTACCAATCCAAGCTGAAGCTAACTCCGAGACGAATTTCCTCTTCTGAGCCAGGCCCAAAGAAGAACGAATCACCATTAGTGTCCTTAATTTCTTTCCAAACTCGACCATCCTGCATACACTTCAGCTCTCCGTCCACTGGAGTTCGGGTCCGCCACGATTCCACAGCCGAAACCATGCCCGGTCGTTTGAAAAATTCGTGCAAGCCAGTAGATAACAGTTGAATGGGAGAAACCATTTGAGGCTTCCGTCCAGCAACTTTCCCAATTGCCGAGTCCGCATCAATGTCTGCATCTACCCAGCCGTCGTCACCGTCTCGGTTTGGAGCCCCAAAGACCTCCTCCTCGCAATCAGGACAAAAGCTATCGTGTTTGATATCAGGCTCAAAGACGTAGTGACAATGAAAACAGATAGGATGCACGGTAAAATTATCGTTCATCTCAAATCTGGCGAAGACTGTTTTCAGTGTACGCGGCATGGAGACAACCGCCGCTAAGTTGCCGACTAAGCACGAGAATATGAACCCGAGACAGATGAGTGTCAGACCAGCGGCACTAAAAGTGACGCGGTGCCTAGTATGCAGAAATGCTACAAGGTACATTATGCAGCGGATAAACCACTGGGGATGAAGATGATCCCGCGCCGTAATCTGGGGCACTCTTTCCAGACTGACGGGTGCCGTGGGGAGGTTTCAGACTGTGCAGGAGATTGTGTTGTGGCCCTGCGATGAATCTGTTATAGCGTACATCTCCTTTGATTGTGAGGAGACGTACTGTGATGTCGGCGCGGGGACAGAATTCTCAGTAGCCGGACGGAGGGCATGCTCATGCGGCGGAGATTCACTACGCCTATTCAGTATCAGAAGTGATTCCGTTTTCAGGATGTGGGGACGCACGGGACTCTGTGGTTAATCCCGGAGCAGGATCATGTCGATGATATGTACCGCCCGCTATGGAGGAACCTCGCCCACGCTGTGAAATATTGGAGGCGATCGGATGACGAGTGGGTGCACTTGATAATCCACGGCCACGGGGAAAAGACGCCACAGGTGGCGGTTGAGATGTAACAGCAGGTCGAGAAGCCCTGCTTGCAGAGGCGCCACCGCGCCGTGCCGCCAAGGGAACATGAGTGCCGTCAGAGTTGATGCCTGAGTCATTGGACAGTCTAGCAGGCATGAAATTTTGAAGTGTAGCGTTGAGTTGGGCGTCGAGGTTTGTTTAGCGTCTCTCAGCCTTCGAGAGAAAGAAAGCAGACACGTGCTACTCCAAACACAACCAAACCCAATCAAAACGATCTGACGGCCGAAACAGACAAAGCACCGCCTACAAAGCATAGGCAAGAACACTTTATGTTGCAGGAAGGTAGGCAGAGGTAGTCCGAGGGCAACAGACTCGGTCTACCCCAAGGTCTGCCTACCTCTGCCGGCGGGGGTCGGCAGACACTCTGTCGACGGACCCACGGAATGCAGTGGTTGGGTACCAAGACAGACCCAATTACTGCCAAACATACCTAGCCTGACCTCTGTTTAGGCGACGTCGGAACGTAGTGAGAAGTCCAAGGCATTCATTAGACAGGTTGCGCAGGAGCCACGGAGCCACGGGGTGGCTCTCGGACCGTGCGCAAACCAGTGGCTCCACCGCCAAATTATGACGTCAATGACTCTTTGGTGGCTCTTTTGAGCCACTCGCCTGCTATTTTTGTGCACGGTCCGAGAGCCACGCCGTGGCTCCGTGGCTCCTGTGCAACCCGTCTATTATTGAATCCCAGGTAATGTACACGAACGAGTCCATCTCTTCATGCAGGGATAGAGCAACATGTCATCGAGAAAGTGGTATTGCCGCCTTTGGGAATTCAGTCCGCTTTCGGGGGGCTTTGGGAGGCTCTTAAACTCGGTTAGTTATGCCCTCACCCCTTTTCGACGCGGTTGGGCGCATGTTGTAAAAAAATACCTCCAAGATTCGGCGGGTCTTGATTTTATTTTTGATTTGAAACTCAAATTGATTTCAAGGGTTACCGTACGTGACCTCCTCGTGACCGTATAAGAAGGGGCTTGTGCCAAGATGCCAAATGGGGGTAATGTGTTCTGCGCGATCTCCTGGCTCAGGAACCGCGTCAAACCTTTTGGTCTCTTGGAGAATATTTCACATGAGAAGTGCGAAAATCCTTTGGCCGACTCGGAATTCGCCACAGCGGCCTTAGCAACTCAGGAAGTAGGCCGAAACTCGTCGTGCTTCAGAAAAGAGGTGAAATGAAAGGTCGTCTGCCCGAGCGTCCTTGTCACGGGGCGGGAGCCCCCGAGAAAGCCGGAGATCGATGAACTAGAGCAAGAGGAACACGGTCGAGGGCGTGGGAGCCCCGAAACGGGCGTTGATTCGACGAGGCGAACCCCGACGAACCAATACCTATAAGTACGTGGGGAGGGCAGTGCTACAAGTAACAGTTGCGAAGTAGTTGTAAGTATCGTAAGGCGGGGATCACAGAATTCCTCTCGGCGAAAACAAAAAATCTGAGCATGCAGTTTATTTGGTATGGTGTCAAAAATGTCATAAACGCCTTCACTGATGAGAAGAAGGGCACAACTGAAGGCTGCAGCTCGAAGACAACCAAAGGACCGTATTTGATGTGATTAGTCATCCAAGAATGAGACTCTTCTTTCCTATCCAAGCCTCTCCGGTGATTTCGCTAACTTTATGATGTCTTATGATGATGTGTTTTCCCTTCCTTTAGTTGTATTCCTCGGCCCCTCGCGATGGGGTTGATTGGAGACGGGCTTAAGTCACGGTAGTTACACCTCTTGTTACACCTATCAAAACGACGAAATTTATTTCCTGCACCAATACGACCTAGATAATTTCTGCTGTAGGATCTGTTAGAAATCACCCTACCGTGCTTCGAGCCCATAAAAACCTCCCGAAGCTCAAATACCTCTCACTTTTCCATCCGAAGTCAAAACACAACTTCCTGCTCAAACATCGAATGCAGAGTGAAAACCGCCGATTATAGGATGAAACCGGGGCTCTATATTTATGAAGGGACATTCGAATTGAACGAAATAGTACAGTATTCCTTATCCCTCTTGCAAAAGTGTTACTTTTGACATTCCGCACAGATCTGCAAGACAGATTTCGATTTGGATCAAAATTCAGTGAGGTATAAAAAAATCTTACCTTCAATTTGGCCACTGGCGGGGGAAATAACGAAAAAAATGGGTGACCGTGGCTGTGTATAGGGCCAAAAATTTTCTCCAACCAATTTGGCCACTAATTTTCGGTAGTGGCAGCTAGGTGACCGGCACCATAGATCAAAAGTTTTTTTTTTTTTTTTTCTAATGGCGACTGTCATCAATTTTGCAAACAGCTGTAAGACCTCATGTCACGCTCGGGAAATTCGACAGACCCTCGCGTGATGCGTGACCCCAGCCAAAATTCGACATCGACACAGGGGTGCATGACGCATGACTGTCGATTTGAACGAAATACTACAGTAGGTGATAATCAATCAGTGTTTAGCAAAACAGCATTGTACGTAAACCGAGTACATTTGCCCAATCTCAGGACGAATGATTGCAGCACTGGTGATAGGGAAGGAGTTCGGAATGACCAACAAAAAAAAGAAAAAAAACCATGTGCTTGTATGGTTGAGACTCCAGAAGTAGGTGGCCCGGGGTTCGGTGTGCAACCACAGCTGGGTATACTCATCTGAGATGTGAGGAGATTAGTTGAATTCTCAACTCAAGTGAAGCGAATTTCAAGTCAAACGTCAGCAGATCTTCTTGGCCAGTGCTCAAACATACCTAAGCTGCCCAAGAAATTCAAGAAAAGGCAATATTGACCATGAGATGTTTCTGATGGCTACCATGGCCACCGAAATTCGAGGCGATGGGGACCAGGAATCTCGACACACCAACCAATGAACGAATCCATGTTAATTGCAATTAGATCAGCCGTTACTTTTTTGGATTTTGGATCATGTCCGCTAAAAAGAAACATGTAAGTTCCACCATCCACAGATGTAAGGGAACTCGCCGGTTCATTCAAGGCGGGGAGCTCTTTGGGAACTAATTGGTTGTCAAGCTTGCGAAAACGGAGGGATGGCTACAACGAAAACACGTCAGACGATGTCGTTGTTCAACGCGTTATAAAGGCACCCACACCAATATTTTCCCACTTCATTGTCCTCAAATTCAGACAGTAAAAGTCAGACGTCGGGGTGTAAGTTTGGTCGTATGGTGCTACTTTGCCGTAGCTGTAAAGCCTTTCGCGTTGATGGTCGATCACAAAGGATTCCCAGTCGTTGAGCGGGGGCCTGTCCCCTGTCAAGGTCAGTCTTGCATGAGGCGGGCCGTGCGCAATTGATTCCACAGTGGGTCCATCTACATAGAGTCAGGTGTGGTCAGCTAAAATCGGGAGTCTCTTACCATTGTCTTGGGCTACAGATGTGGGCAAAGATCTGTGGTGTGGTGTGTGTGCCCTGCCCGTGCGGGTGACCTTCGCGCACTTAGAAGCAAGGGGCGACGGCGGAGGGCGTTTAAGCGAGATTGAGGCTTGGGACGCAGTTGAAAATGTAACGAATTGCAGTGCGAGCAATAGAGTCACGCGTTTGAAAATGTCATGGATTGACAATTTGCAGTGCGGGCAATAAAGTCACACGTTTGAAAATGCAATGGATTGCAGTGCGTTTTGGAATCAATAGAGCAATCCGGTATTAGCAGTGAACCCGTTGCAAACGCACGGGGAATTCTTTGGTGGCTACGGGACATAAGTACTACAAGAGGGGACTTTGGTTGTACTGCCACCTATGAACTTGAACTTCACTTTGAATTTTGACCTGAAAACTTGTGCATCGCTCAGTTCTTTGCTGCCATTAAGTCAGACAACTTCCCTGCCCATAACATATTACAATTGATGGCTTTCACCAAGGTTGAAAGGGTGAACGCTGGGTATCTGGAAACGGAAATTGCATGTTGGATTGGTTTAGAAGTTGAGAAATGAGGTCAATAACCATTCTAATAACCACTGAGGCACTTACATACCATTGATATCCTCATTCTGCGTTGTATCTTGTGTTTTGTTGGCTGGCGCGGCAGGCCCGGGCCTAAGCCAAAAGCCCCGGGATTGAAGCCCTGATTGAGGGCTTGGGCTATCTGAAGCCTAAGCCGCGTCAAGCTGGGCCCAGACCTGGGCTTCTAGGCTAGGCCGGGCCCGGAACATCATTACTTCAGGGTTAGTCGAAAGATGGCAAGCCTCGTCTAGGAGGCCGGCCATGGTCGAGATACTCTGCTGGAGGGTGGAAACGGCGAGAGACGGAGAAATACAGTGGCGCTCTAAAAAAGTGCCGAATTACCATTTTGGGTTATATCTCCGGAACAACGCGACGGATGCCTTAGGTCTAAAGGATGAATTTATACCTTGTTCAATGTACTATTGACCCACAAAAGGATTGGAATGAAAATGATCAGTGGTGGCGGAGAAATCACATTCGCGAGCCGAATGTCGGATCTGATCCGGTAGCTCACGTGCGAGATCAACAAACCAACGCGTCTTGACAACAACAGCCACCGCAGACTACGACTATCACGCACCAAAAACGTTCTTATGGGTCGCACGTACACTCCCCTTACTCCTACGAAGCGCCGCGTCGTTTGCGTCCTCCGTGACGAGAAGCATCTTTCCTTCCCCCAAATTGGAACCAAAGTCGGGTGTGACGAGTCCACAGCGCGTCGAAACTACGCCAAGTACCACGAAAGCGAGGATTGGTATAATGTGGAGCCTGGGAGAGGTCGACACAAGATATTTGATGACCACGACCGCTGGCTAATGGCGAGGAAGATTCGATCTGGGGCCGCACGTGATGGTGCCGACCTCCGCAGACAGGAATTCCCCGAGGCAGGTGCTTCGACAGTTCGCCGAGAGCTTGCCAGCATGGGCCTGCACGGTCGTAGACGCCGTAGGAAGCCTCTCTTGACGAAGAAGCACGTTGCAAAGCGCGTTAGCTGGGCCCGAGCTCATCAAGATTGGGAAATGGCGGAGTGGGGAAGAGTTTTCTTCACAGATGAGTCCAAATTCCTCCTTTTTGGCTCGGATGGGATCCAGTACTGCCGGAGGGGTCCCAATGAGGAGTTTTCACGCCAAAATGTGGATCCCCGTGAATTACCATTTTGGTTATATCTCCGGAACGACGCGACGGATGCCTTAGGTCTAAAGGATGAATTTATACCTTGTTCAATGTACTATTGACCCACAAAAGGATTGGAATGAAAATGATCAGTGGTGGCGGAGAAATCACATTCGCGGGCCGAATGTCGGATATTAGTAGACGACGAAAATCAAACAAATGCAAGCAGAGGGCAGCAGCGGCCAAGAAAAATAATTTGTCGGTAAAAAAATCCTAGTAGGGTGTATGATGACCTTTTGCCTTCTTCAGTTCAGCAACCCGCTCCGGCATACTCTCGTACAGCTTGTCCAAATAGTCCATTCCCAGCGTATTCCACTCTTCCTGCAAAGCGGCCCATAACTGCTCGATGTTGGTCGGTCGTGGGTTGCGTCTTTGCACACGGACTCCCAGGATGTCCCAAACATGCTCAATGAACAAGGTATAAATTCATCCTTTAGACCTAAGGCATCCGTCGCGTTGTTCCGGAGATATAACCCAAAATGGTAATTCGGCACTTTTTTAGAGCGCCACTGTAGCCCTCAGCTCTCGTGTAAATGGACCAGGGCCATCAAAACAAATCCGATGCTCCAGCAATAGCAGATGCCCTTGGCTTTCGTACAGGGCTCGGGAGTTCAGTTGGATACTATACCACGTTAAATTCAACCGTTTTACGCCTTGAGCTTGGAGCAACACGAGCCCAAGATTTCTATTCGACGGTTTGGTCCGACGTGGGCGATCCTTGGACGACTCCCTGGGACCTGGACGGCTCTGAATCTGTAATGAATTTGTGGGGTAACTAGAGTGAAGGCAATGGGAGTGGAATGGAAATCTCAAAGCATTAGATCTTCCGCTAAATTTTTCCTAATGCAGGGCAGTTCCTTTAAAGAGCCGAGCAGAAAAATTCATTTTCTCGCGCAAAGATGATAATGTGTTTGAGAAAGAGGAGATGATTCCAGCCCTCGAGCGTTTCTGGGACAAGAAATGTGGCGGTGTGGGGAAGAAAAACAAGTTCAACCTCATCCACAACATTTGGCACCTCCTGTATATTCCACATATTTTGGGGAGTGATCAATTCATTCATGCGCTTCTGAGGAACCCCATCGTGAGCTTTCAGAAAATCTAACCCAGAAGGGTTGGGACCAAGTCGGGACGAGAAACCTGGCGTTGTGTAAGAAAACGAGTTCAACCTCGTCCACAACACTCTGCATATTCCACATACTTTGAGTGATCAATTCATTCATGGACTTTTAAGGAAGTCCATCGTGAGTTCGCAGAAAATTTAACCTAGAAACGCTCGAGGGTTGGGACGAGAAATGTGGCGGCGTGGGAAAAAGAAACGGCCCCAAACGGCCGCGGGCATTATTTTTTCGCCGCCACTGTATATCCACTAGCTACAGTAGAGGAATCATTTAGATCGAATGCGCCTTTTTCCACTAGTGACATCTGTCACAAAGCGGCGGCCCAGCGTTCGTGCGTTAATTCTAGCACGGCCACCTTTTGAAGCGCTCGGACCCCGGATGGGTAGCCCTAATTATTGCGGTCATTCCCAACTAGCCTACACGACAGACGGTCACAAGAGGTGCGGTACGCAGTGGTCAGAGTGGAGGAAGTTGAAGCGAACAAGGGCACCCTTGGAATGGCGGGGTTGCCTCAAATGGGAGGTGCAAAAACCACGTGCGGACCAAACAGGGCTTTGCCAAACAAAGACACGTCGCTTTCCGCCATGGATCCCAGCGACGTTGTTCTGCCCATCCCCAATCTCTCTCTTGCCCAGAACCTATTCACCCTTTCTAACCCCTCGCTCTCCCGCTTTCACGACGCTGTGCGTGCTGCTCTTCTCGACGGAATCAAAGCCGACGAAATGGGCCCGTGGTATCGTAGTCTAACCGGTCAATCACTCAAACCTGGACTTTCTACCACTGAGCAGTCAGAGTCCGCCGCCTCTACCTCTTCGCCGCCTCTATCTCCCACATCCACAGTCGCTCGGCTGCCATTGGACGCGACTTCTGGAGAAGCTCGATGAGCGGCTGAAGCACGCGCGTGAGACTGAGGGTGAGTCCGAGATCAGCGATGCGCTCCGAGGCCGCGCCAACTATCTCACCAAGATTGGCGACAAAGTGAGCTGCCACCCTCTGCTTGCTTATCATAATCAATTGCCTCAGGACGCGTCGGCCGCGCAACTGCTTGCATTCGAGCAGACCCCGGGTCTTGGCTCACGCATAGACATCTCTTTGACACTCGTCCGCATCGCATTCTTCTGGGCAAATCGGCAGGATATCACCAAATACCTCAGCAAGGCCGAGACGTACGTTCGCGATCTTCTTCCCTCCTAGCTCATAATAATAACTTGTTAAAGACTCATCGAAGAGGGCGGTGACTGGGAACGACGGAATAGACTAAAAGTATACCGCGGCCTCTACATGCTCTCCATCCGACAATTCGTACGCGGCGTTCACTTGTTCATTATTACCGGCCCTAACATGGAGACAGAAAAGCGGCGGAGACCTGTTCATCGACGCACTATCCACATTCACCGCGACCGAACTCATCAGCTACAACGACTTGGTTGGGATGACTGTCATCGCCGGTGTGCTCAGCCTGTCGCGCGCGGAACTCAAGAAAAAAATCATAGGCTCTCCCGAAGTCAACCAAGTTTTGCCCGAGATCCCTCCACTCGGAGATCTGGTCAACAATCTGTACGCGTGCCACTACGACAAATTCTTCGTTGCCTTGGGTGGGTTCTCTCACTTCCTGCCTTGTTGATTTATTCTGACCTAACGTCCTCTCCAGCGGAGCTCGAACAAACACACCTCCTCCCCTCGCGCATCCTCGCCCCACACACCCGGTACTACCTGCGCGAAATGCGGATACTGGCATACAGCCAGCTGCTCGAGAGCTACCGGAGTATCACGCTCGAGAGCCTCAGCGGCGCGTTTGGCGTCAGCGTAGACTTGATCGAAAAGTACGTCCTCGCTCCCCTTTCTTCCGACTCGCTCACCTTTGTTTCACTCGCAGCGAGATTTCGCGCTTCATCGCGGCGGGCCACCTGCACTGCACCATCGACCAGGTCCATGGCACGGTTGATACGACGCTGCCGCTGAAGAAGAACGCGCAGTACGAGACGTTGGTCAAGCAGGGCGATATACTACTCAATGGGTTGCAGAGGGACATTATATACACCATGACTTAAATTCACAGCTATTAACGGTGCTCTACAACGAGATAGATTGCTGACTGATAAAATAAAATTTGGCCCTCTGACTTTGAATAAACCAGCTAGTGCTGAAAACATGGAGCGGCGTACTCATGGATGAGGACTCGCTGCCAGATGATTGGACAACTGACGGGGTTTTAGTGTTTTTTGCCAGGTAGGAGTGGGGCGGGAACCAACCCGTCGGCATTGTGGGCTCAAATGTGTATCGATTCCACTGAACTAAAATGTTAGTATGTTCCATTTTTCAAGTACTTTCATGCTATCAGGGCCGATTTTCGGTGCGTCGAGGGTCTGCGCATGCCGCACTGAACTCGGAAAGCGTGGTTACGATGCTTCTCGGTGTGGTGTGGCGCCGTTTGATGGATCGGGTGGCCTTGCTCGAACTGGCTACCGAGCTCAATGAATGAGATCAGAAGCATACGTGAGAAATTGGTCTCTGTTACCAGCATTGAGGATGGGCGGCTGCTGGAATGAAACCGCGTCAGCAAAATATGTAGCCCGCAATAAACGGGAGAAGTCAAACGATACTTACCGGAACACCCAGATGACCGTTCGGTCTAATCTGCCCCTGTTCCGGAAAGGGTTCATTATCGCAGCACATGATGCATGGTGACAACGAGTCACTCGAAATATTCTGCACCTTGCCGCCGCTGGCAAACGCCCGCCCAGACGGCGTGAGATGCGGGTGCCTCGACACACCCTTCTTGGTCGTCAGGACCCCAAGCGGGAACGAGGGAGGAGAAATGATTGGTCAGGCATACCCTTCCTCTACATCGCTTGGAATGAATATTTTGCATTGAATGCTATTGTTACACAAAATTCTGCTACGCTCGCCCCAGCTTCCCCCGTCCTCCCTCCTCTCGTACGTACGTACTGCACACGTCGCCTTTCGTCCACCGGCGCCGTCGCCGCACCGTGGTCGAACCGGCACGCGCCCGAACCCCCTGCCGCGAGGCTGTCCACGCAGCGGCCCGTTGGCGCACATTTGCTCCGCGCCAGCCACCGTGCCCACCGCACACGCGCTTGACATAACTTCTATTGTGCTGTCTGTATCATCCTGTGATGATTCCTATCATTGTATGGTCCCGTTGTTTCACTCGGAGTGTATGAACCATGTTGTTTGTGCAAGTTTGAACATCATGCTGGAATTTATCGTCTCGTTTCACATCACCTAGGCACCCAGGCACCTCAAATTTTTGTAGTTGACAGTTGGGATGCTACATACTTGACTCATTATTCTATCAGATTCGCATGCGATCAAAAAACCGCGAAGGTGATCTGAGAGTACTTGAAAAATGGAGCATATTCATAATTTAGTTCACCGGAATCGATGGAGTTTTGAGCTCGCAACGTGGCCTGCAAGTTGGCTATTATCAGTGTTTTTGGCACAAAAAGGCCCCAAAATGCTAAAAATGCCTAGCTTGTACGCCCTCATTTTCCACTTATCCGGCATGTCCTTTGAGCTCGCACCCGTTTCTGACCGCATCACCGCCGCATGGACCTCACACATCAAATATTTCGCGGCCACCCATTCGACTCCTCATTTAATTTTGACGGTGACAATTAGATGCATGTATCACATTTTACTTCACCTTCTTTATAAAAATTATCGCTTCGCATGTCTTTTGGGTCTTCGGGCCGCCCTGAGTCGCCGCCCTCACGCGAGCTTGGCTCTTAGAGCTCTGCTCTGTGCGGGCTGTTTCGGTCACCTCCTCATAAAGGCCCGAACATCCACTGCGTACTGGGATTGGCCTCCGCGTCCTTCCCACCTCGATTCGCTGCCCCGCCCCTTTCCGGCGCGTCGACGGTTTCGCGAGTCGGGCCGCGGACCGGCCCAATCCCACCCGCATACTTTATTTTATATCCATTCATATTTATACTTCCCTCAAGGTATTTCGAGGCGGTCGCAGGCGGCGGTCGCATTTATATATCCCCATGAAATCATCTCTTATATATCGAATCTCCCTTATCAGCCTGCCAGGGTTGCGACAGTATAGTCAAAATTGTAGTCCAGGTTCATGTGCTCTGCTCTTAACCAAACATCACTAAACCTGCCGCCTCTCATACAGGCTCTGGTTTCTTTCCTGTGTATGTGCACAGTCAATGTCTCACCATCAGCGGACTTTGGGCTGAACTGAACTGTCTACACTGAAATAATATTTGTTCTTCAATCGGCTTTGCAGGGGATATAATATTGTAGCCAGTCCATTTACCCTTCGGCTAAACCGAAGCATGCAGGCCAAAGGATCCGCATGTGAAGACAAAACGGAATTCCGAAGCAGGAATGAACGGAAAGTCAATGCACGTCTTCAAACTCTGGTAGACTTGAATGTAGTCAGAGAAGGATCCAATGGAAAGTGAATGGTGAAGGAAGAGCAGCCCAATTAATTGCTCTACTTCAGACGAAACAAGGTGCATGCGAGTAGTATCGGTCAGGCACGTCTTGAAGTCAGGGAAAGTTATCGGTTGATCGATCACCCAATTGTTGATGTCGACGTGAATTTAGCCGGGCATGTAGATATGAGGAAGAATGAAGGCCATTCGGAAATGTATGCTACTATGACTGAAAGTGGCATCCATGGGCAGTGATAGATTGTTTATTATTTTCCGAACTTCCTCTCTGATATCGTAATTCCAACGAGAGGCATATGTCCGACGACCGGCACGATGCCCTGCCAGTGGTCAACAGGGAGTGGTCCGATGTTGGGCAACCCGTATATTCCTGCTCACGCGACACGCAGTGCCCTAGTGGTGGTACTGCTCTCGCAAGGGGTCTCCTCTGAGCAAAATCTGAAGAGATGGAATTGTTCAGAATGGCCAGAGCTATCCATTCCCGAACAAACCGGCGCAGAACATGGCTCTGGGACTGCGAAATCAATCCAGAGGGCAACGATTGCAACTTCGGGTCCGGTTCACCCCGCTGTCAAAGTCACGTGTTTCAGAATGGTTTCCACTGAAAGCCCTGTCCAACACGTGCATCAGAATGTATTTTGGTGCTGTGGCACAACGGTTACGTGTGTGCTGCTCCTTCTCTTTCGGCAAGTTTCCAGAAGGTCCCTGGTTCGAGCCCCCTTCTGGATGGCGCTTTTTAACGGTGACGGAAGAGTACTACTAGATAGTACTACTCTTAATGCCATCTTGTTCCACGTAGAATGTACTTTGGCCGTTTTGGGCAGGTATAAGGGAGTACTTGACATATTTGAGGTTTGAATAGACACCCTGCATTTCAGATTTGAATGCCCCACGAGCAAGGGCAAAATGTATTTTGGCTGTCCTCCAGAGGAACAAGGGACCTATTCTGAACCCTGTGCCCCACAATGGAACCAACCATCTGGTGCATTACAATGTATTTCAGCTGGGTTCAGCAGAGCACTTGATGCATTTAAGGTTTGAATAGATGCCCTGCATTCCTGATCTGAATGCCCCATGAGACAGGACAAAAAATGTATTTTGGCTGTCCTCCAGAGGGACAAGGGACCTATTTGAACCCTGTGCCTCACAATGGCATTTTGAACCCCGTGCTCCACAATTCTTAACTAAACAGTTGCAATCACATTGGCACAGCCCTAGGGGGAGCAAGCGCAATTTTGCGTCCTGAGCTCATTTCACGCCGGTTCTCGAAAGCGAATTGCTGGGAGATAGCCAGCAGAATTTCAACCAAGTCTGTTGATTCAGAGTTCTTTTCCGTGCCTCCCTCATTAAGGGCTCCCAAGGGATTCATTCTTAACTAAACAGAGTCACGTATTTCAAAATGTGACCGCCGTGAGGAAAAGCTAATAATGCCTTCGAGCGAAATCTAAAGAGGGAATTGTTCAGAATGACTAGGGCTATCCATTTCCGAGCGCACTGGCCCAGAAAATGGCTCTGGAACTGCACTGGAATTGAAATCAATCCGAAAGGCAACAGCTTCATTGATGCAGCTTCGGGTCCGGTTCACCCCGCCGTCAGAGTCACGCGTTTCCAAATGGTATCCTTTGACCGCCGTGTGGAAAAACTAATAATCCCTCCAAACGAAATCTAAAGAGAGGGCATTGCTCAGAATGACCAGGGATATGCATTTCCGAATGAACCGGGCCAGAAAATGGCTCTGTGATTTTAGTGAGTGAAATGCGCAAAAAGTTGTAATTGCTATAAACGCCCACACTTTAAACACAGTGGCGGAAAAAAAAAGAATGGGCGTGGGCGTCCGGGCTCAGTTGGTTATCGAATCACCTCAAATAAAATGCTGGCATGAACTTTCATCAGTTATAGGAGTTTAGGCACTGTTTAACCCAAGTTTGCCTGGGTCCTTGTCTCGTAATAAAATAGTTTGGCGTTTTCTGAAAAATTGAGCCCGTAGAATCGCCTTGCATCTGAAAATGGTATATATAAAGTAGTCACAAAAGTGACCATGTACATATCTTAGTTGACCTAGATTCATAGAGATTCGGACTCGGGACAGGGCGAACAAGTTGTCCATTTTCAGCATTTTTCGCCTATTAATATTTTCGGTGAAAAATGCTCAGAATGGCCAACTTGCGTCAGACATTCCGAGCTCAAAACCCCATCAATTCCGGAGAATAAAGACATGAATATGGTCGCCTTTTCAAGTACTTCCATGCTGTATTCACAATTTTTCAATAGCGTATACATCTGCACACGGTCAACTCAAACTCTACGTCGCTTTCCCTGTATTGCATTTGTTTTCGCACGCACCCTCAACTCCCCGTATCCTTTCCAGTGCGTTATATATATTATGCCGGTCCGTCGTTGTGGGGCACGATGTCGGACATGAACCTCCGCCTACGCGCATCCTCTTCTTTTCCTTTTCCTTTCTCCTCATTCACTATGCTCCATATATGATACTCACGCGTCACGTAGATGCATGTTCCCGTGTGCCACACCGCAAGTGCGAAGCTAGATCACGCGCAACCTGCCCAATCCCCAGCGAACAAGTCCCTCGTTTGCGCACCCCACCTGGCATGCGTGGATTTGGCAGACGTTGGGTTCGCGATACTATCCTGCACCAGGTATGTGTTTCCACATTCTTCTCCCTGACCCTGATCTCGCTCTGACTTGCGATACCCCGCAGAGCCATTTTGAGCCACGTGCCTCACAATGGCATTTTGAAACCCATGCCTCACAATGGAACCCACCACCCAGGGATAAGAGAGCCATTTTGAACCACGTGCCTGGGTTCAGCAAGAGGACCGTCGGTCCCTGCTCAGAATTTTCTGAGGAGAGTGGAGACTTTCAGTGAGAAGAGTGTAGGAGTCATATCAGTTCCCTGACGAGACATGTAGTGTCCCCCGAGATGTGTCTTGTCTGCGACGACTCGTGCTGAATCTCGCTCGGCTGGCCGACATCTGAGTAGGTTATATCTATATAAGAAAAGAGGTGGGTGTCTCGAGATAAACGTCAAAGTGGAGCCAGGTGGAGCGGCCGATGTCATGGTTCCGGCCCTCCACCCAATTGTTCGATTGTGTAACTGCTCTGACCAAGGCCAAGAAACCAGTTTCCCCCGTTCTGTAAGAGGAGGACGGAGCATGTAGGACGCGAGTATTATGCACGCCAGACAACACACAGTTAAGCTGCCAGGCTCCAAATGATGTCATCCAGCCCCATGCACCACCCAAATGTCGCTACCTCCACTGTCAGGTTGCTATTTATAAATATCTAGGATGCTAGAGGTTCTTCTTGGCGTGGTTACGTATGAGTTCTGAGGGAGTGAGAGTGCCTAAGTTAATCTTCATTATTTTTTTGTGACGCTCACAGAGGCAGACTAGGGCAGACTGACCGCTGTAATCAAACAAAGGTATTCCAAGGCAACTTTCGGGCAAGATGAAGCCGGAGTTTGGGAATGTAGGCAGCAGGATATCGATGAAGGCAAGGGCAAGATGAAGGCCAGGATGAGATTAAGATCGAGTTTGGAATGGGGTAACATCAGATAAAGGCGGGGTGTTAGAAGTCAACAGATGAAGGGGGAGGAGTTTTTGGAATGGAGGTGGGATTTTGAATTTTTAGGAAGTAATTGGGGAGCAGGATGAAGGCAGGGCAAAGGAAAGTCTTTCGCACTCCGTGCCAGATGAAGGCTTGGATGAAAAAATGAGGGTGAAAGTCGGAATCTTGAATTTAGGAAGAAATGGGGGTGGCCAGGGGAAGGAAATTTGTTCAGGGCTAGATGAAGACCGACATTATAGCGCGATTTTTTGGATGAAAAAATGATGGCGGGCTCCATTTAAAACTTGGGAGGGGCGAGGAGGATGAAGGCCGGGTGGAGGTTTGGAATGCGGACAACATTTCCATGCAGGATTATGAATTTGGCAGTGTCAATTGGGGACTATGCAGACTAGCAATAATGTAAGCATGGAGACCCGGGAGAAGGTGAAGGCAGTGGTAGCTATGGTAGGTAGGTACTGTACAGCTCTAATAGCATTCCGATCAAACCATTAGATTGAATCTAATGCCGCTTATGAAGGGTGAAAAACCAAAATTTCCCCCCCAAAAAGTAGCTGTGGTACTCGTGTGGAATAGTGGTATACTAGTGATAAGGAATCCAGGCCAGAATCCTGTCAGGTTGGTCAGACCAACGGTAAGCATAGTCTGTCCAACTTGACTGGAGTTGTGGTATTATCAGGTGGACAAAGAACCTATTCCTATTCTGAACCCCGTGCTTCCCAATGAGTGTAGGAATAGAGCCCAATTACTGGGTTACATTTTGAAACGCGTCACCCTATTACCTTGCAATGGTCCACATTTTGAACCACGTGACTTGACATTCTGTAGACCATTTCAATGCCAATGAAGTCCCAGACTCTGGAAGGGTTTCAAAGCGCTGGCAATGGGTAGGGCAGTGGAAAAGGGCGGATATGAGGCTGTTGTCGCTGGGGCAGAAATCGGCGAGCCGCCATGGTGATGGTCAGAGCGTGAGAACATCCTTCTTTTCAATTACTCATTGTATCCAGGTGTTCGATGAGCCCAATCAAGCTTTTTTCGAAGAAGGAGACACCACTTGCGCATGCCGTGGTTCCGGTGTTTACGAATGCTTATGTAATAAGGAGTCGTCCATTTCAAAACTTGAGATGAGGATTTTGATAAGGTGGGGCTCACTCATATCCAACTCACCCCACGTGATTTCTAAATCGGGTTGATGGGCCGTTTCCCACCCTTCTTACCCAAATTTCAGAGCATCAGGACACAATATCCTGATTTTCAATACGAAGAACTCTTTATATGGTCCTTATCAATGTCTCAAAATTTTTTGGGCCAATATCCTGACGATATTAATCAGTTGAAAGGGGATTACTACCAAAATCTCATTATTTCGCTTTCAGCAGTCTCAATACTGTATTAAAAATTATAGAGAGCCAAATTGAATGAGTTGGGAAGTACTTTAACAAATCTTCGTATTTACTTCTTTATGGCAGAGAGCACCATTGTGCCCGTAAATTGAGCATTTATAGCCATCAGAAGCCCATCAGCCCGATTGGGAAATCACGTGGGGTGAGTTGGATATGAGTGAGCCCCACCTTAACAGGCGAAAAACCAGCCCCGAATCAACGTTCTACACTTTTTAGTGGCTGTGTATAGATTTTTGTAGTCTCTTCATTACATTCGTATCTAATGAGAATAGTGGCTGTCCATCTGCTTAGGTAATGTATTTCCCCCTCGTCACGGTTCGATCCTGACAGCACTCATCTTTTTTATCATCATTTATACCCTTGGCCAACTAATTCATTTTACTTTCTTTATAGCCCGTTGATTATTTCTGCCAAATTCCCGCTACCGTAAGGTACGGGTCTTAGAGAGCCTGATTTTTGATTTTGGCCGTGCATCACATTTTCGTCAGCATGTTTTGCGTAATCACCTTTTTTCCCTGCCAAATGTGTCGGCATGCGGTCAGCACTTTTCTTGTAAGCCAGTTCCTACCATTTCCGCTGTTTAAGTTTCAGCTGCCATGACGTGGAATGTTCCCAATTAAGCCAGTTCCTAACATTTCCGCTGTTTCGAATGTTCCTGCTCGTGCCTGGATGTCATACTTAACCATTCACCACTTTTTCCTTCCCCACAACCACCCAATCTGCTCCCCATGGATTCCTCAGCAGCATTCTGTAAGATCCTACTCTCAACCTCTGTCAGCCTTCTCTCCAAGTACTTGCTGGTCTCTCTGGACTGGATATTAACTTCTGGGGTTCTGGCACCTCAGTCATTCATCTCTTGGGTGCTTACTCTTCCCTCTTGAAACAGTGTGTGCTCCATGAACATCAAGCTCTCCGTAACTGCTAGTCTTCCCTATGATCTGCTTTTGGGCTGTGATTGGCTATTTTTCTGTGGCAAAACCCTGCCGCATGCCTGATTCATCTTTCCTCGGGCATCTTTACCCTAGTCGGCGGCTGACAGGTGCATCCTTCGATGAAATTAAATGTCCATTGTTCTAACTTTCTGTCACAGCATCATCCTCCCATTCGGCCCACCCAGCCATGAACACCGGTGCCGAAATTTCGGTAACTTGTGTAAGTCTTTGACCATTGTCCACCACGCTCTGAACTCAAATTTTTACCAGCTCTCGGATGTAGCTGTATTTGTGATGAGCCCCTGGCTTGCTGCTGGCCATCTACATCTGGTTCTATGCCATCTGTTATACCCATGACTAAAATGACATCTTTGAATCTTTTGTGTGATATATTGCTCGGACACCATGCTACTCACTCTTGTATCTCTATTTCACGCAGACTTGGAAACAATACAATGTCCACTTGAGCTACATGCCATCTCACATGCTGGTTTGACTTTAGGTCAATGCTGACGTCTTCTTCTCCATCATAATGGCACGATTGAGACCTGTGCTGACTGCGCAATGGATGCTTTGTTGTCTCCACGACCAGATCATTCTGCCTGCTGTGCCCTCTGCTAGTATTTCGAGTCAGCTGCAGACATGTTCAAAGCTGTTTTCACTATTATTCTCGATGCGGATGAGAAACAAATCTCAACTGAGAGTCTGTCGCATGTAGCTGCTGCTTTGAATATTTCAGTATCTGGTGACCGTAACCTATGTTTTAAATACGCTTGGCCATAAGGAAACATGCCGAAGCTGTCAGCTAAGCAGACACCGAGTTCCGTTCATCAGCGTCCACCGCGGACTTTTTCAAAGTCGTTTGAAAGTCATCGCAGACCTGTTCTTCTATCCATCGCTGCGCTTCATCACATTCAAGTTCCGGAGAGGGCAATAGTACATAGAAGGCTCAAGCGGTATCTCACTGAGTTGCGACGTGGAAAAAAGGTTGAGTGATCTGAGGAATAGCAACGCGCCGCCCGGGCACAATATGTATTAGGAACGGCTTGCAGAATACGGCAAATATGGCCATAACTTGTACCCCAGTAATTGAAGCATGGTCCACCTTTACCTGTGTTTTGTGTGCTGAGTCCGTCTCACTTAGATTTCAGTTCCCATTATTCGGCAACTGTTGGCGACCCGCATTTTGATTTGAAGGCCTGATTTAAAATCAGGGGAGACTGGTCTACTGGATTGCAAGGCTCCACCCAGACTGTGTTCCACCTGTGGTGCCCTTTGATGATGGACCTTTGCACGACCTTCTACTAGATCTAGACGGCTTCTCTTTTTGCAATGATAATAGTTACCCCGTTCTCTCGCTATGTAAATCTTGCCATTCAGACTTGAAGAGGAAAAAAATGCCTGCCTTGGCTTTGGCTAACAAGATGTTCTTGGACCATGAGTTCAAGGAATTGACTATAACAGAATAATCTACGACTGCACGCTGTTGCTCCAAGGGCGATAGTTCAGATTAAGCTCAGAGCGCACGTTCTCTGTGCCCCGAAGTTGCTGTGGCTTTCTGGGCGTAGCGTACGAGGCATGGACCATGGTACTGCTACCTGGTTGCAATCTCAGAGATGGGGAGCATTTATACCAGGTTATCGTGGACAATATTTGTTGACTGGGCGAGGATTTGGACTACTTTAGTTGATCGAATTAGAGTTGCCTGCATTTTACCGGTCTTTTGGTCATCACCTCGGACGACACGCCTTACCGCGGAGACTTTTTCGCCGATCGGCCCGGTTTCCTCTCGTTGGCGATTAGGGGTACACACGGCCCGCCACCACGTGGTCTCACTATTTCAAATACGAATCAATTTCTGAACTTTGAGTAACCCGAGTGTCTGCAAATATGTTGTCAGCTCGTGGTACACACAGTGTTGACTGCAGCAAGAACGAGGCTACTTGCTCGCGGGGAGCTCAGGCAACAATATGAAGTTTGGGCATTATATGTATTGAAAGCCTCGAGCCCTGCGGTTTCTTCGATTAGGCCTTCTCTCCCATTCTCTGATCGGCGCTCCGTGGAATCATCGCCGATATACGCCGGTATTCATCCGCTGTTTCTATGTTAGGGTTCTATTAGTCTCCCGCAGTCAGACTCCACAAATTTTATGATAGTCGATAAAACTTTATATGGAGGGTTCTATGTTTGCCAGCCATACACTTGGCCATACATACCTCCTCATGTTACAGTGGGACCACATGGCAAGGAGTTTATTGACGGGTTTCATCGTGTTCGTAACCTATGATTGAGTGTAGTTGCACTTGTGTACTAAAAAAGTGATTGTTTGCCCAGTCTATAGGATTCAGGTCGGGGGAATATGGAGGCAGGAAGAGGATCATGATGCCTGAACATATGGTAGAGAGTTCTATGGTTAGATGTACTTGGAAGTTGTACCGTTCTCGTTCAGGACCTCCTGCAGTAAATCTGTATGGTGGATCCTACAATTGTCAAGAACCAGGACGCTTTGCTCGTCCGGATACGGCTTCATCTCATGAATCTTCACACAGTTAGCAGATGTGATGTCAAGATAGGACAGTTTACGCACAACATCTTCCACGATGAAGTCGAAAAACTGATAGGCATCCATAGATCCCTCCACGATGCGCGTCGCGATATATCCCTGTGTGCTCATTGCTGCGGTGAGGGTGTAGCGATCATCACAGACGAATTGGTGGGGGTAAACAGCAGGCTGTCCGATTGAAGAGCGCCCGTAGTGTCGCGTGAGTGTGCGTTCGTCTTTGCTCTATTCATCGACAGTCACAAATTCCATTCCCGTCCCAGAGAACGTGTCGGGATCACAGATACAATCCCTAAAATCGTCCCTCCCCGCCTCATTTTGCTCTTTTGCAATCTTTTGGAGCATTTTACGAGTGAGACCGGCACGGACCAAAGTCGCTTGTAACGCAGATCGCGAGATGGCGATGTCGTGGTGGATGGCAAGATACCATTGGAGCTCATCCAGCATAACCGAGGGATCATGAAAGATCTCTTTCGCTGCATTGAGTGCTGCTCGGCTAACGAGACGGTCGCGGCAGCGGAGAGGAGACGGGGGCTTAGTGACCGTTCCGAATTCCTCGAAGATCGCATGCCAACGGTATAGACTGCGCGGTGAGACATTGAAAGCGTAACAGATGTCTTCGTGTGTCCATCCAGCCGCCTAAAGCGCGAGAGCACGTTCCTTTATGTCCGAGCCAATGCGGCGGTTGCCCATGGTCACGACGGTGGGAGATAAAGAAGACCCGAAGGCGAATTTCCTTTTTGGGCACCAGCAAAAAAAAAAATAACGTGATTGTCATTATTTTCGGGATCTCCTGTAACCAACCTACTGCGTGATATCTTCCACTCGGATGGAAATATGGCAACAAAATTTGCAAGTCGAAGGTTGCCAATACAGTACTGTATATCGTAGCTTTAAGCATCCTTTCCAAGGTTAATCGTAAAAAAAAGATATCCACCCGAAAAATGCGCCCCAACTCGGATGTCGCTGTTGCCCCGAACTACGTGATGTCAGCAATCTACACAGAAAGCTAGGTGCAAGTATATAAGACAAAATATATTATAAAATATTATATCTGCCAATAGGATCCTTTTTTGATTGTTGATTTCTTCGAACTCAAAATCAAAGCAAACCCCCAAAAAAGCAACACATTGAGGTACAGGAGTGATTCCCAAGGAGACGAATCAGACGATGACCAAACTGCTCCCAATGACAATTGTACTTCCCGACGGTTTATCGTCCCAGGCCGCATGCCGGTTTGCACTCAACAACAAAAGTGTTTGATAGCCTTACTCGCGGTTTACAGACTCATAATTCGCATCTCCCCGTTGTCGAGTTTTTGCCTAATTGAACCTGGGGGTAACGATAGGCAATAAGGGACTCTGTGTGCGGAAATGCAGAAGAACTGGACTAAACAAAAGTAGGTACCGCACAACACCTTTCCGGTTCATTTCCCCAAACGCAGGAAAAGAAAAACAACTCGGAGATGTCACGTGTGTGACGTCCCGGAAACCTTAGAGCATATTTCTCTGGATTGTGATGCACCGGAGCAAAAATTGATATGGAACCTAACGCAACAACTTTGGTCAAGGAAGCATGCTCGCCGGCCAACACTGAACTGGAGATTGATTTAGGGTGCAACCTTGTGAGATTTACCACCTGAGATAATACCACCAAATCCCTGGCTGATGTCGGTCACGCTGTGTGACATGCGTGACTCTCGCCTGCGCAAGCAGCCAACCTCCCTGTATAAGACCAATGAAAAGTCTAGGATCCTTGAGGAGATGCCATGGGCCATATTCGTCTCTATAAACCTCTGGAATAGTTCTGGAATGAAGAAAAGATGTTGTGTATAGACGATCAATTCCATCAAAATCATCTTCCTGCTTTGTCGCGGACCTATAGAGTTCATCTGAGAGGTTTTGTCTATAAAAAAAGTACTTCCACCATCTGATATGCACCCAGCATGAAACTGCTGGTTCAGACTTGTATATTCACAGGAGAATACGGCCGGCTGGGGACAACTTGAGTTTACATTTTTCGTGACAAAGCTCATGTTTCGAGCGATGTTCTGGAATACCAGGAAGTTCTACCGGAATTCTGAGTAGGCCGACTGTTTTATATACCTCTCCTTTAAAAACTATCAGCTTATACCGAGAGGATTGGAGCAGGAACTAAGGCGGGAGAAAGCGAAGAACACATTGCCCTTTTTCTTGATCTTGGCACAAGCCCCTTCTCAGAATCCCCTGCGAAGCACGTGGATGTCATGTGCTGAGAACGGCGGCTTGATCCGAACCTAACGCTACACGTGGTGACGTGTGACACGTGTAGCTCGCATGTTTTGTGTACTGCGCATTAGGCGAGGCACTAACGCAGCTCCTGTCCATCATCCCGCGCAACCAAGCTCCCAGCCCCAACCGCAATGGCACATAAAACCTCCAGTTCCGGAAGCCCCATGGGCCTACAACGCTTCGAGGATTATTACCTTCTCGGCGGCGACTTCTATTGCATCGTACGACGTTCTTGAGTATTCTTACTCTATCCTGGGCCGACATTTCCATATAGGCCGAGAACAAGCTCTTCCGGGTGCATCGCTACTTTTTCGAGCGCGAGTCGACATTCTTCAAGGCGCAGCTGGCGATCCCGGCGACACCAGGAGCGCCTCGCATTGGGACAACGGACGATACTGCGATTCTCCTGGACAACGTCCGGAGTGCGGATTTCGCCAAACTACTATGGGTGTTTTACAACCCGTAAGTCATGCATGTCGCTGCGAGGGACCCGCCCACGCTGATCACCCATCCACCAGGAAATATTCGCTCTACGATGCAACGGTCGAGGACTGGTCAACGATCCTCGAGCTTGCATGCCGCTGGGAGTTCGCCGAGGTCAAGAGTCTCGCGGTCCGTGAGCTGGAGAAGCTTGAGCTGCCGGACATTGATCGGATCGTGCTGTACCACAAGTTCGCCGTTGACCAGTCTTACTTGATTCCTCGATACGTGGCCCTCTGCGAGCGGCCGGAGCTCCCGACGGTCGAGGAGGGGATTCGACTGGGCATGCAGACGGTCATCTCCCTGAGCCATGCGCGCGAGTGCGCACGGAATCAAGCTACCAGCGGCGGGCGCAGCCCGTCCCCCGCAACTCTCGGTGGCACGGAGCTAACGGAGATCATCAAAGACCACTTCAATACGATGATCGCGTCCGTACAAGTCTTCTCCCCGCGCCAGTAGCCCGACCCGCGCGAGAACCTCCGCGTCCTCCAGTCCCCCTGCGCGCACCGTTCTCGCTATTGACCCAACAATCCTATACTGTATTTCATTCAATTCGTTGTCACGCGTCACACCCACTTTTTTTTTATTGCGGCAATAATTTTTTCTCAATTTGTCGGATTTCTTTTGGATTTTAATTGGCTGAACCGGTAGGTTTAGCTACCCAGGGGAACTTTGATTTCTGGCAAAATTCCTAACACCGACAAACAGAAATTTGTCATCAGCCATTGGAGTCGACTAAGAAGGCAGGAAAGAATGTGAAAAAATTTATTAAACACATCACTTTCATATTACCCTTCAATAAAGACTTTTCACTTGCATTCCAACTCGTCAATTTAGCTTTCAACTTAGTTAGTCAATAGTTAGTCATTTCAGCTTTGTGGCCGGGCCAGCATCCGAATGGTCCGAGGTGTCTCTGATCTAGATTCCACAGTAGATTGCTAGTATTTTAGCAGCCGAGCAGCGAAGCGAAGAAGTGCTGGGCGACAGAGAAGAGGGTGCCAGCCGGTTGATCTTCGGGCCCGCGGGGCGGCGGTGCCTGGGCGGGCTTCGAGAAGCTCTAATGTACTCTTTTTCGCTCCTCGCGCCCGCGGCGCGCTGCTATGTGTGCTTGTGTGGTGGCTCGGCCGTTGCTTTGACCAGCCACCATGACCAAAATCGATCCATCTCCCTCAATTTTGACCCAATTCCCTCGATCTATGGCGCGTCCTCTCCGCCTGACCTGCCTGAAGATCCCTATAATAGAAATGCGATGGACGCGATGGGCCGTCCAGCGGCGAACAGGTGCACGGCCTGAACACGCATTTCGTCGATAAGGACACGGTGTATCCAGTGTCACGGCTCAAGTAGGGCAAGCGCGAGTTGTTGGTCGGCGGATCTGTGGTAACGTACCGAGACAGCGCATCGCCAACATCCTGCAGCGCTGCAAGAAGGAGGTGGCGGCGGAGATCCACGACGAGGAGCGCGAGAGCGGGATGGAGGCCAAGTGGCTCGGGAAGGTCAAGAAGGCCGTGGTGGTAAGTTTGTAGACTCGTAACCAGTCTGCCTACGCCGTTCTAACAAGGTGCCGTAGGCAGACTGGTACTTCTCGGATACGTCAATTGGTCTGTCGCGGAGTTTGAAATTAAGTTGTTCATTGAGTGAGACCGATGACGCAATGAGCCGCGGCAATTCCGGAATCACGGTCCGAAGTTGATTTCCACTAAAACTATCCCCAGGTTTTACGGTGTTCTGTACCATGGAGAGGAAAATATAAGGAGGCCAAATCAAAGGGATAATTATTTTATTTATTACCCCAGCTTCAACCGAAAAATAAACTTAAAAACTGAGTGTAAACAGAATAAGATTGTGAAAAAGTCACTTAAATTTCAAACTCCGCCCCAGCCCAATTGGGATATCCGAGAAGTACCAGTCTGCCTACGGCAACAAGCCCGCCTTGTTAGAACGGCGTAGGCAGACTGGTTACGAGTCTAGTAAGTTTGTATCCCGGACGTACCTGACCTAGGGATCTGACTGTATTTTCCTTTCCTTTTGCATTTTCAAGCTGCGATGGACGAGCGCCACGTAGTGATCAAGGGCGAGACGATGCGGAACGAGACTTCGTCCGCCACAGCGTCTAGTATAGCGCTCTCGGCTCCTGACGCCGCGCTTGGTATCTAATTTTTCCCTATTAGGGCTTGAAATTTTGGACATTTATTTTGGCTGTGTTAGTCTATCTGGCTATATCGCCCTTGGGGCATATGCCGCAGAAGGATGAGAAATTAATAGTCATTATAATTATACTACTCTGGCTACACTCCATCCCTCCCTCCCTCCCGTACGGGCAGGCTTGGCCTGGTGGAGTCAGCCCAATAGTGCTATGCAGGCAGAGTATGCTTCTTTTTCAACTTTATTTCCTTTTGGCCCACATTTATTACCTAAAATTTTAAATACGCAAAAATCGAGCGTGGACAAGGATGTGAGAAGGATATGGGAAATTCTTTCATCAGAGATGAATCGATAGGCAGTCGAAGGACCGATATTTTTGCTCAGAGATTCCAAATGACCATTCCCATTTTTCGAGCTTAGGCTTTGGACTTCAACAGCTGCTTCCGCCTAAATACCTACATTAAGTGATCGTCGAGTTAAAACTCTTTGACTCACTTCCCGAGTTCGAAGCTTCTCCTGGTCTGCTGCAAACTCCTCCATCTTGGTTTTTGCTTCGTACAATTCCGTCTCTAATGAAAAAATGATGGCCTCGTAGCCAGAGCGCTCCTGGTTTAGTATCAAGTCCTGTGCAATGGCAGATTCATCGCTGATATCCTTAGCCTCGGAGGATGGAGAGATCTGCGCTTTCCCGCGATGATGTTTTGGGGGTTTAGCTAACTGAGCGACTTATCCGATACCTTCGGAGAAATAATATGACGTTGTCGGTGGGCTACTTCACTTTGTGTCAGTGGGCGATGAGCATCTCAATGGACAGAAGATATGTACCCCAACTTTATGGAGAATAATTCTGATAGTAGAGATAGAGCGTCTTCATTGGAGAGTCGGCATAGTTGGATGATTTCGACCAGAAAAGTTCGAAGTATTGGGGCCAGCGCTGTCGGATTCTGTACGCACCTCGGATGCAGTGATTTCGAGTTCGGCGTCACCAGCTCGATGTCACCCTTGGGAATGATTTCTGCCACACGAGCGTAAGTAATCCGGAGGCATTTCAATATCGTATACCAACCCGAACAGACTGCGAGAAATGGATGAGTCAGTTTCTAGTCGTTGACGGGAATTGTACGGGACCTTTGCATGATGCGTTGGGCACCGGGGCAATTTGAAGATAGTCATTTTCTTGAATCGACATTGACGTAGGTACTGACGCCGACCCGCAGCGTTACGGAGTGGGTATGCATCCTTGCTCTACCACTTTCTATATATTGCCTGTCGGCCCCGGAAGTCCGGAAAATAGGGGTGCTCAACTCTTAATTCGAACCCGTTCAGTTCACTTTTTAATTAAATAAATTGTCAATCAGTTGATCTCGGTTTGATCTCGGCACAGTTATCCCAATCAAGTCACTATCTTTGATGCGGACCCCGAAGGCGCAAACGAAATCGGACCTCATCTACACTACAGAGGGGCTTCTTGCTGCCTCAATTGCCTTCGAGGATGACCCAGATGTCGAAGAAATGGCTATATTCCAGGATGAAGAGGCTTATGAAGCCGATCTTGCAGATGACACCGCAGATCTCCTGGAGATTTCTGCACTTATGTGGCTCGAGATTGTTGAGCGAATGGACGGAGATGGATCCAGGGGACCTTATGACAAGATTCCCAAGTCGGTTGACTTTTTCTCAGTCTGTTTGCGAGCACCCGACCGAGAATTTCGACATATGTGCCGGTAATTTACAATCTATTTTTCGGGCATCTTCTGAGCATATGCAGGATTGGCAGGGATATATTTGATTGGCTGGTTGCACCCCTCAGCCTCAATCCAATCTTCCAGTCTCGTGGCCGGCGCCCTCAACGTCACATTAAATATCAGCTAGGATGTTCTTGATGCGGTATGGAGCGATCGGTTCAGATACACTCAGTACTGCACAGAAACTCTCTATTGGTTTTGGAACCGTATTCCTTTACTGTAAACGCGTCCGTCGCGCACTTCGGGAATTGCGACCACAATACCTCGGCTGGCCAAGTTCCGAGCGCAAACTTGCCATTAAAACCCACATAGACAACATCTCTGGCTTCTCCAAGTGCCTTGGCGCTGGTGACGACTCCCTGATAAATTTCGATGAGATCCCTTGCAGGATGGACCCCATTTCATGTCTCGCAAGAAGCGCTTCGGAGTAGTAATTCACGGTATTCTAGACAAATATGGCCGTGCAAGAAGAGAGAAAAACATTGACTTGGTACACGGGTTGGCATATGCGGGTGCCGGGAATCTCCATTGCTTGAACTGGACATTCCATATTATCATTTATTATCAACGCGCGAATCCTATTATATGTCACTTCTTATATGTTTGCCTGGTGTACCGCGAAATTTATACCTAAAGTCAATCTCGCTCTGAGTGGAAGCTGCCTCATAAGACTTATGACTGCCCGCAAACCTCCGCAGTCCATAGTTCGCATGCAGTGCTGCGGTTGTTGAGTGGATTAAATTCGGGAATTAGAGAGGTTGCGCAAAAGCCGCATGGTGCGCAAGGTCTTTCCATGCGGCTTTTTTAAAACTCTGCTGCGGCAATCCGGTGTGTGATATGAATAGTTCTGGGGGTGCCTGGAGGCAAGCGAGCGCAAATCCGCACGCGGCATTGCGCAGCCGCATGCGGCTTTGCGCACTCTATTAAAACCCGCGCGATGGCACGTCTTGTTACACCTGAAAATTGTGTCAGGAACTTATTAGAGAGGTTGCGCAAAGCCGCATGCGGGTGCACAAAGCTGCCTGTGGAGCTGCGCTCTTTTGATTCCATACATCACCAGAATTGTTGATAGCACCCCCTGGGACCACTGGAGCAAAAAGAAAAAAAAGCCGCATCGAAGGACGTTGGGCGGCCGAAAGCCGCATGCGGCTTTTGCGCAACCTCTCTATTAAAAATTAAGGAACTAAACAGACGCTTAAATAAATCGTCCATGTGTGTCTGCTTGTTCCCTCCCTTGGCTTGGCCTTGGCTGATGGCGCAGCATTGGTTTTGTCGGCAGCAGAAGTCGATTTACTGGGAGCAGAATCGTTCGGTGCACTCTGATCTTGTTTACACCACATAAAATGGTTAATGACATACAAATGTCGTTCTAGGTCCAAAAACTGGGTTATTAGAACTCTCATGGAGGACCGGACTGATTTTACAACAATCACAGCAAAATGGTTATAGCTATTTAAATTGCGAGTGAATTACAATGTCCCCGGAGGGAATTGATTTGTTTGCGAAGAGGGTGGAGTGAGGGAATGAAGTCGGCAAGAACGCGCGCCAAATGGAGAGATTGTACACTTCGCTCGTGCTCCCAGTCATTATCGTCAAATAGGGATCGAACCGTCATTGTTTTGCGCTGCATTTGCGCCACGCGATTGTAATAATCCTGCGCATCGAAAGCGCCGGGAGCACATCATTGGAGTTTGATTTTGGTCCCGGGCAGTTTAACGGGTCATCTTATCTTAATGGGTCATTTTACAAGTACTTTTTGCAGTCTCACCTTGGTTCATGTCTGTGTCCCTTAATCATTGTTTTCTGGAGAATTGATTTGTTCTCAGCCGTTCAACTTAGCGCAAACACTGGGAGTTGAGCCAGAATTCAAACATGTGAGGGGCACGGTGAAAGTGACGCCAGTGCCGCCACTGGACGCCCTGCCGCCCATGTGATGCCCCCGATCGGGAACATTGACGCCCCCATGTCACGTCACACCTCGACTGCCGCCCTTATAACCAAGAAAAAAAAATGGTTTTGAGATAAAGATGCTGATATGCACTATCGTGCGTATCATATATCATCCAGGAAACTATCTCAGTTTGCGTCACTAATGAGATATTCAAAAAATAGTCATTGATCTAGACTCGCAGAGTCTGGTCCAATTGCTGCATACATGTCCCCGGCCTTGTCCAATAATGAAATCAGGTATACAAAGCAGCTCTTAGAACATCATTTCATTCAAGTCCTCGGAATAAATGGCCGGTATGGCCTTTGATTGTAATTGTGTTCAACCGCATCTCGCGGGCACTGATTCCTGAACACCACTACGATAGGACAATAATTTCTTTGGTGGTAGCTGCTTTTATTAAGGAGTAGGTGACTGGAATGGTGGAATACGAAGAGCCTGAAATAATGATGTAGTTGAACTCAAGTTGAACTTGAACCAATGATGAACAGTCGAAGTTGGCACATCGACCGTAATTTATTTGAATGCAGAACAAAAAATTCCACCATTGGGTGCAGCAAGCTGAACATCGGGAACTTGAGACAGTGTGTTTGTTTTTAACACTGGGTTCTGGAGAATGCTTTCCCATTTTGGTCCGTCAGAACGTTTTGAGCTTATCCTCCACTGTTGAGCTTGCATCGGGCTTCCATTAGTGCAACCCTTGACTTGGAAAGGCCATTTCTCACTATAAATTTCTTTGAAACACTGTGTATTGCCCAAGCCCAGAATATTGATCCGTTCCAAACAACGGGACCAATATGTCCGAAACCCGCAGCGGGGCCGGAAAATGGCTGTCCGAAAACATATATAAAGGCTCGGTTTTGGAGGACAATTCAGTATCACACGCTGTGATTTCTGTGCCATTCTGTACAAGCCCATTTGGCCTCTGCCACTCCCTTCTGTGCAAGCCCATTTGGCCTCTGCCACCCCATTCTGTGCATGCCCATTTGGCCTCTGCCGCTCCATCCTGTGCAAGCCCATTTGGCCTCTGCCACCCAATCCTGTGCAAGCCCATTTGGCCTCTGCCACCCCATTCTGTGCATGCCCATTTGGCCTCTGCCGCTCCATCCTGTGCAAGCCCATTTGGCCTCTGCCACCCCATCCTGTGCAAGCCCATTTGGCCTCTGCCACCCCATCCTGTGCGAGCCCATTTGGCCTCTGCCAACCATTCTGTGCATGCCCATTTGGCCTCTGCCACCTCCTTCTGTGCACACCCATTTGGCCTCTGCTGCTCCATTCTCTGCAAGCCCATTTGGCCTCTGCCGCCCCATCCTGTGCGCGCCCATTTGGCCTCTGCCAACCATTCTGTGCATGCCATTTGCCTCTGCCAACCATTCTGTGCATGCCCATTTGGCCTCTGCCAACCATTCTGTGCATGCCCATTTGGACTCTGCCACCCGACTGCACTCCGCTACCGAAGATTCCCACATTGTGCGTTCTCTAACCCCCCCTGACTCCTGAAGATAATGATACGATCCAGCAGGTACACAGTGAGATCGCTGAACCGCTAAGCACACACACACTCTCTCTTTCAAGCCAGTGACATTCAGCTGACTGACTCACAGAAAAAGCAATACCCCATCGGTCTTGATATCAACAACCCCCCCCCCCCCCCACTTTTGAGCTTTGTTTTTCTTTACCCCCTTCGTTTTTGTCAGCTTGGCCCTCTGTTATATTGTTCAATCACAAAGCCACATGGCAGTCCCTGACTGAGGTCTGATCAGCCGCTTTCATACTGTTCATACATAATGCACCGTGAATTGGGATTAGCAGAGCGTGGTTTCTCTCTTGTTGAAATTCTCTGAGAGAAGCCAAGGCCGGGTGACTTCTAATTTTCCAGGGGCAATTTGGGTTCTGGGGGATAGAGGTCACAATCCAGCAAGTTGCGACTTCTGTTTGGGTTCTGGGGGATAAAAGTCGCAATCCTGGATGTTGCGACTTCTGGTTGGGTTCTGGGGGATTGGGGTCGCAGCCTGGCAAGCTGCAACCTCTGTTTGGGTTCTGGGGGATCGAGGTCGCAATCCGGCAAGTTGCAACTTGTGTTTGGGTTCTGGGGGATAAAAGTCGCAATCCGGCATGTTGCGACTTCTGTTTGGGTTCTGGGGGATTGAGGTCACAGCCTGGCAAGTTGCAACCTCTGTTTGGGTTCTGGGGGATCAAGGTTGCAATCTGGCAAGTTGCAACTTCTGTTTGGGTTCTGGGGGATCAAGGTTGCAAGCTGGCAAGTTGCAACCTTGGTTTGGGTTCTGGGGGATCAGATTGAGCTGTGGCCTGGCCAGTCGCAATTCCTTTCTGGCCAGTCGACAACGTTTGCCCCTGATGGTAGGCAGGACAACCTGGCCAGTTGTCTTGCCCCCTATCAGGCTGTTATCACGGGGAACAATCTGCCAAATTGTCTGCCTGATATCGGTGCCGTTATCGGTTGGTTGTGGACTGTGTGGCCCACCTGATGAGTTCAAAAGAATGAAACCAACCTCGTGTGCGACACATAGAGTATACGCGCTTACCATTAACTGAGGCCTATCCCTCTTGCATCTTCTTTGGAGACCGATATCCGCTCTTCTAGTAGTCACTCTTATATTTGCGCCATACCTCTGGAAAGAATGCCATGCGCATCGGCCAAAGTCTTCTGAGGCCGTAGAAACTGTCATTCTCACATGAAAGTCCCCAAGTCCTCCACTTTTAAAATAGGCATTTAGTTCTTCAGAGTACAAGTCCAATGCTCTATCTCAGTAGTCACTGTTCTCTCGTTTTTGGAACAGAAACGGAGAGCAACATTAAACGTGTGGCAAACTTCGCATCAGCGCAGGCTGTGTCATTTTTTGGCCAATAAAGACAAGCTGTGTTGCAATTGTCGTCAAACGTGGAGGTGTGCTTATTTTTGTGCCTTGGATTGAGGTGTGCTTTTTTTTATAGTTCCATTTGAGGTGTAGTCATTTTTCATGGCTGTTCTGGTGCATGTCCCGGCAAACACCCCGGCGCGGTTTGAAATTGCATCTGACACGGCACAGGATTGGCCGTTGCTTTGCACTAGGTGATTCAGGCAGCTAACTAGAAAAGTCTCAGTTAGAGCCATCCAGTAGGATCTCTCCCATGCGGATCGCGGTCGAGTTCTGGGTCGCGCGTGGTTTGGTCCTAAAGCCATTGACATAGCCAACACCGTCCAGCTTCTTAACCCTCCGCAATCCCCAGATGTGACTCCGACTACGCGCGTAGACCAAGCTGGCAGCGGCGACCGGAGAAAGCAAGGGGGGGTCTACACGGAGGCTATGCCTCTTGGTAGACTTCCGCCCTTGGCGGACAGGCAAGATCCTCTGCCTGCCTCCTGTGACACATCTGAAGCACCTATAACTTACCCAGACCCGCTCTCACTTGCCGAATCCATCGCCATAACAGACGAGCGACCTTTCATCCCTCCCACCGACACGGAGATCGATCAGTCGTCATGTCATCCTCTCCCTGGAAGGCGCCCGACCGATACGGTGTCCAGATGGGCTTTGTTCAGCGTGGGTACCCTGTGCTTTGTGACTGGATCCGACCAATATTCCGCGCATCCATGTTCCTCGGCGCCAAACCTACTCCGTTCAAAGCTAACACGGCTACACCGGTCCACAAGGCAGGCAAGAAAGATAAAACGTCTCCGAAAGCATGGCGCCCCGTCGAAAACTTTGAACACATACTGGCCAAGCCGCTTGAACGCCTCGTCGCAGACCGCATCTCCTTCGAGGCTGAATCCTTAGGTTTCCTTGAGAATGCTCAGTATGGCGGGCGTCCGGGGCATAGCACACTACAAGCTGTAGATGGATATATTCACCGAGTACGCGCACAACTCGATGAGGGTAACACCGTATCCACCCTGCTCTACGATCTCAAAGGTGCCTTTAACCGTGTTTCTCATCGCGTTGTTATTCAGGAACTTGCATCTCTTGGGTTCTCTCGTCACTGCATCCGATGGGTCGCCTCGTTCCTTCACCTCCACTTGGTCACTGTGGTTATCGACGGTGTTCGGACGGTCACGTTCAAGTGCACATACGAGGGTGCTCCGCAAGGCTCCGCGCTCTCCGTAATCATTTTCCTCCTCACCATAAACCGCCTCCTCCGCAAACTCAAGGCCATTGGCGTCTTCCTGAGCTGGCACTACGGGTTCGTCGACGACACCAACTTCAGCACGGCGAGCAAGTCTCCATTTCAGAAGGTTACCGTCCTCAATAAAGCTGCTGAGATTGCGGTCAACTGGGCGAGATCTGATGAAGCTACGTTTGAAAGTTCTAAAACGGAGCTCATTCACCATTCCCCAGGTCGCGCGGATCTTTCGGAATACCACATCACGTTCGATGGCGTTGATATTTTTCCCTCTGACACCGTTAAGTGGATCGGTGTATGGATTGATTCGAGGCTTTCAGGAGAAGCACATATCAAAGCCAGGGCATCCTCGGCGGCTAGAGCTCTTAATGCTTCACTGGCACTCACTCACGCAGTCTGGGGCTTGAAGCCACTCATGGTCCGGGACTTAGTGCGTTCGGTGGTTCTCCCTAGAGCGGATTACGGTGTCAGCGCCTTTTTCCCCCTGCCAGCGGCTACCCTCAAGCCCCTTGAACGGCTGAACAAATCAATTGCGAGGTGTATTACAGGCGGCTACCGAACGGCATCCCTGGCAGCACTCGAGAAGGAAGCAGCAATCCTCCCTGCATCACTACGGCTTGAAGCTGGTCTGCTCCATCGCCTGGCTGGCTACCTCAGCCTGCCGCCGACCCATGGAATTGTTCCCCTTGTGCAAGACGCAATCTGCCGCGTGCCTAGACATGCCCATCGTGCATCTGCTCTACACTATGTCGAACGCCTACCTGCCCTCCGTTGGTCCGATGAGTTCCCCTCCCGTGGTGCACGTATACGCAAGAAGCAATCCCGCTCCCCCAATGATGTTACGACGGATTCGCGCGCAGGCCCTGAGGGTAGCGGCGCCCGTGGAAAGCGCGGGGGGGCAGTCACTGGGCTTCATGCTCAGGGTCTGTCTCCGCCCCGCGGCGGCAGGCAAGTGACCGCGACTGCTCCCCCCGTAACATCTGATCCTTCTCCCACTCAGATCAAATTGCCCCCAACAATGCAACCAGCGGCTAACCCACCACCGAACCTGACCTCACGCTGGGCATGGAGCGTATACTACCGGTCTACGCACCTCCATGGGCGGGCCCTCTACCGGTAACGACTGTCATCCCTACGAAAGAGAATGCGGTGGCCATTTTGAACCAATTCCTCTCTGATCGTAGCTGCTCTACCGCGACGTGGCACACCGATGGGTCTTTGCTTGCAGGATTGGCGGGCGGCGCAGCGGTGCGGGTGATGGATGGTGTTGTGTGTGACAGGATACTCCTGCCGCTCGGGGAGGGACAGGTCGCTGAGGGCGAGATCGAAGGTCTGCTGCGTGCAACTGAGAAGGCGTTGATCGGAGGAGCGGATCACATCTTGGTCGTCTCGGATTCCCAGGCGGGCTTGAAAGCAGTCCTGTCCACAGCTCCTCGTGCTGGCCAATTCCGCGCTATCCAATACCACCAGATAATTCGCTCGGCCATGGAAACACTTCCGGGACTTCGTATAACCAACCTATGGACCCCCGCGCATATTGGTACTGCCGGCAATGAGTTCGCAGACGACGCTGCAAAGGCTGCCACTCTCCTTCCCCCTCCCTCATCGGTCCCTGTCTCCCTCACCACGTGCAAACGCCAGGTCAACACCATGATCCTCGAACGATGGAAAGATGCATGGCGAGTTGCGACCCCGGGCCGAGGTCTTCGCGAGATCGACGACTCACCGCCCTCGCTTATCCTACGCTCGCCTTACCTCTCCTCCGTGTCTCGGGCCGACACATCCCTCTTGTCTCAACTCCGCACCGACTTCTCGGCACTCAATTCACATCGCTACCGTTGCCGACTAGCGCCCTCCCCTGCGTGTAATGCATGTGGCGCTGCTAAGGAAACCCGGGCTCATTATCTCCTCCATTGCCCGGCCTGGGAGCATCTACGCCCCCCACTGCAGCATGCCTCTTACGCTGCGGGTATTTTAGGCGCAGTGGACGTCCGCACCTTGCTTAACCATCCCAAGCTTCTCAAACCCGTCATACACTTCATTAACCAAACGCGTCGCTTCTGTTGAGTCCCTGTTTCTTTCTTTCTTTTATTTACTCCCCTGTACTTTACATTAGATACCATACCCATAATCTCTCTCTCCCTCACCCTTAGCAGAAACCCAATCGCATCGCCAGCAAATACCATCACCCGTTGCTCCTCCCTAGTTGTTTTGCTTTCTACCTAATGTTTCCCCGTCCGTTCTCTACTTATTTTTCTCTCACGTATAAAAACCCGCTCATATAAACCAATAGTCTAGCTAGATTTACCCCGTACTAGTTCACCTAGTAGTACTGCCGCGTAGCCACATGGCCAGGTACGGCATTTAATAGAACTTCAGTTCAGTTCAGTTCAGTTCAGTAGGATCTCGAATGCCCGTACTGTAGTGATTTGCGGCAAACTGGCGGGTCAAAGGCGGTGCGAAACAAATGGAGCCTGGCTCAACTAAACCGATAACCGGTCTACGGCTCAACATTATGTTGCACTGCATGTAGGCGGTGCGAAGCAGTGGAGCTCGGCACAATGCTACCATACAATTGTATTGCACTGCATGCATACGGTGCGAAGCAGTAGAGTGCTTGCTGTATTGTTCCACGTGTTGCGAGTCAACTCCAGGGAGCAGTCGTGCCTCCCCAATTCGCCGGGGCCGAACACATCGAGTGACCGGAGAACCTCGAACATTCTCCCCAGCTCAGATTAAGGGGGAGAATGCCGGCCCGTTCTGCCTGAGCCCGATCGCTTAGACTCGAGTAAACATTCTTTTAAACATCATGAATCTTGATAGATACTAAGATAGGCGGTCCTCTCGATCAGGAAGATGGCCTCTTCCGGACATGAAGCTAAGCTCTAGCTGTAGTTATGGGGTCTCATCAATAGACGAGAACTACCCTGTCGTAAAACCCGTACAAACAAACTTTTGAAATCAGCTGTATCGAGTAAACTGTGGAATATATCCGAATCCTGACATCAATCACGATGGGGACGAGTCATCAGCCCATTAGTGTCCTGACCTGTTTTCATGTATACTAGCAGTTACCCGTGCTACGCTACGAGAGCATCTTCAGCCCGAGTTAACTTGAAGGCTTCGCCAAATTCCTAAAGTTGAAATTTCTATTTATATTTCTGGTGCGGCGTAAATCCCTTGGCGCTCGGGAATACCATGTTCAACATCGAGTTTGATTCATATTGGCCACAGAGCATCCTGCAATCGCGCTCCTGCAATCAAAACCTGCCTTCATCCCGCAAGATGTCGGCACGATCATTCCAAACTCTGCCTTCATCCTCGCCAGTTTTTGAAGAATAATTACCCCGCCTTCATCTTGCTCCCCAATTGCCATCGTAAAGTCAAGAGCCCACTTGACTCAGACAATGATGCCTCTATTCCGAAAATTCCACCTTCATCTGGCCGGTTTGCAGGAAATATCCTACCTCTTCCAAATGTTCTAATTCTAATTTCGACCCGCATTTATCTTCCAAATGCCGAATCCACCTCCATCGTCCCGGTTTCTTCAACCTCCTGGCGCCCGCTTTCCCCGAACCCAATTCCATTTGCTTCCGAGTTTAATCCGCCTTCATCTCCGTTCTGGGATCCGATGCGCTCGTACCAGCATTTTATTCACCGTCTAAGAAGATATTCCTGACCACACCTTTATGCATGATTTCGAGTTGTGTTTGCTGAGAGAAGGACGTATTTGACATCTCAACGATTTATAAATGGAACAAGGGACTATTTTGCTTCCTGTTAATTAATAAGTGGAATGAGCACGCCACTCAGTGCTTTACATTTTGAAACACGTGACTTTATTGTATTCCTCTATATTTTGAAATTCGTGATGTCCCCACCGCAATTCTTGCATTTTCGAACACTTTCAATTCCAGCGCAGTCCCAGAGCCATTTTATGAGGCATGCGCGGTAGCAATGGATAGCCCTGATCATTCCGGTCATTGTGAGCTATACAGATCCTGCTCAAGGCTGAAATGCGACCTTTGCCATTCAGATCCTGCTTGGAGGCAATATTGACCTCTCCCGTGAGTGAGGCTTGGGATTCAACTGATTCGAGGCGCCCGAAGAAGGTCTTGTTCTGCACAACACCACCTGTCTTTAGAATGAAGATCTTCCAGGGCCCTGGCTTAATGAGGAGGGCAAGAGAAAGAAATCTAAACAGACACTTTTGGTTAGAATCGCGCTGGCTATCGCCACGGAAGGTTGATGTCGAGAAATAAATCTTCATAAAATGTCACCTTTTACAGTGGGCATGAAACGGGAATTGCCCGCGCTACTGATTCGACTCCGCCCGAGGATGGAGGAGACTTGAGCTGTTCACAGTAGCCCTTTTTCCATCGTAGCCGGGGGCTAGACATGTTTGGAGAGCGGTGCCGACATTTGTCATTGAGGAACAGCTTCGACTTCCGACGAGGAGGAGCCTGAAACTTCCGCTTGTGTCAAACAAAGTAGGAGCTGTGCGTCAACTCGGGAAGAAATGGGTTGGATTCAAATGAGAGGAACGGGCTAGGAATACCCTCGGCTCCAAAAGAGAGCAGTGTCAACGGGAGGTTGTGTCTATCGACACACTTCAGCCTACAGTTTCGATACGACGGACGTTCTCCGGTCTAAGCCAGTGATATCTGTTGCTGATCCGAAGCCTGATCTCCTTGGAACGATGGCACGAAATGGTGGTGTACCCCTTTATGTAGCTCTCTGTAGCCAACCGTGAACATCTGTAGCATCCTGTAGCGAGTTTTTGGAAGAAATTTCACTATGTAATTGGATCAATTTTTGTTTTAAAAAAACACGGTATTCTCTAGGCCCCCACACTTTGACTTGCGGTAAAGGCACAATAATCAGCGCACATACCGCAGTGGCTTGAAAAGTTTAAAAAATGCTTTTCAGGCCAAGATCAAAGATACTCAATGCTATTTATAATGACAAATGTGTCACTTTAGGGATGAAGGTGTTAATGCCGTCCGACCTTCAAGTTTTCGAGCCCGATAGCAGGGATTCAACTGTGGGAATCAAGTGGGGATTCAAGCAACTGCGACGATCTTTGAGTTCCTCTTCGAATTTGCCTCGAAAACAACTTTCACCACAACAATAGACCTTAGATCTGCAAAAAGATCCTAGAAAATACCCTGGTCTTCGGCCGTTTGAGGCGGTCGACTCATGGTCTGCCTCTCCGCGCCCCCAAGCTTCGACCCCGGAGGAAGTCCAGATCCTTACACGCAGGGTTGCCGATCCTCCGGAGAATCGAGTGTTGCAGGCAGCTGAGCTGGAAAAGCACAGTGAGCAGCTGGCCGACCAAGGCTTCGATCGCACCGCCATTACGTTCCATCAACTAAATTCTACTAGCGGGGACATTCACTCAATCAGCGACACCTTCATCGTCTTTGACGGCATCACTAATGGCGCCCTTCTGGACGTCATGCCTAGTATTGTACCAGGATCAATGCCGGGCCTCTGCTACTCCGACATTCCAGACGGCTGGAACATGTCGATTGTTGGAGATTGATACCGTGATAGCGCGTCAATTCTTAGTGATCCGACCGGCCGACATCAGTCATCCCGAGGCTTGCTCGCTCAGCAAAAGAATGCTTTGGATTTCAGTAGAATACACTAGAATATATTGAATTAGGTAGTACCTCCCTACGAGTTTTTACCCAGTTGCCTAACAGCGCAAGTGTCAAGCTTAACAGCTTCCAGCTAAATTTCCAACATCAATGTTCAGCAGTAATGTAGAGGGCCCTCGATTATACCTTGGGAGGCCGTATCCGGAGTTCGGGTAAAATTTTCCGAAAATTTTGACCAAAAAAAAAACGAAAAGTGATGGCCTCAAGGAAAGACGCGTTTTGGCCGCCTCAGAAACCGTGGGAAGGAAAAAAAAGTTCGGAGAAAACTCATTTTTGGGTCGAAAATCGGGATCCGACCTCCCAACCCATAATCGAGGTGTGTCCCTACTAAATATTGGGGGTCAACCTGGATGTTCACCACATGTTCAACCGGTGGTCATTTCGAATGCAGGGTTGAAATCGCTGTGCTATGGAATTGGTTTCCGTGCGGGTGGGAGGAGTTTCGAGGTATGAACATGAGGTACTGACAAGTGGTAATAATGGCGATTCAATATGGGTGAGAATTTGCGGTGTTTGAACCGATTTTTCCTGATGCAACAGATTAGGGCATCTCGCATCCGAGATGTTCAGGGTTAATTTTTCTAAAACTTTGCGGGGGCCTTGGTTAGATCCTCCTTGTTAAATTCAAAAATTGTGTCCGACGGCCGGAATACTCCGAACGTTGTTTCAACCGATTTTTCCCGATGCGTCAGATTACGCGACTTCGCATTCGAGTTTTTCTGGGTTAATTTTTCTAAAACTTTGCGAGGGCCTTGGTTTGATCCTCCCCGTTAAATTCAACACCTCAAAAGAATTGTGGAATCTGTCCGACGGCCGGAATATTCCGAACGTTGTTTCAACCGATGTTTCTCGATGCGTCAGATTATGCGACTTCGCATCCGAGTTTTTCTGCCTTAATTTTTCTAAAACTTTGCGAGGGACTCGGGTTGATCCTCCTCGTTAAATTCAGCACCTCAAAAGAATTGTGGAATCTGTCCAACGGCCGGAATACTCCGAATGTTGTTTCAACCGATTTTTCCCGATGTGTCAGATTACGCGACTTCGCATCCGAGTTTTTGTGGGTTATTTTTTCTGAAACTTTGCGAGGGACTTGGTTTGATCCTCCCTGTGGAATTTAACGCTTCCGAAAAATTGTGGAATATGTCCGATGGCCGGAATACTCCGAGCGCTGGTTCAACCGATTTTTCCAGATGCGTCAGATTACGTGACTTCGCATGCGAGTTTTTGAGGTGTTTAATTCGACGAGGAGGATCGAACCAAGTCCCTCACAAAGTTTTAGAAAGATTAACGCAGAAAAACTTTGTGGAATCTGTCCGACGGCCGGAATAATCCGAGCGGTGTTTCAACTTTTTCCGGATGCGTCAAATTACGTGACCTCGCATCTGTCGGGACTTTTTTTTTTTTTTTTTGAAAACGGCTGTATGATGCGTTGCTACCGACTGCTTGGCATCTGGCCGATTAATGCTGAGGCTCCCTGAAACCCGACACCGCGACACATCTTTCAAATCCGACACACGTCAGAAGATCCGACACACCCTTCAATATTTCATGCCATCCGACACACTGTAGGTAAGGATCGGAGGCGTTGGCGACAGTGTAAGCGGGGGCTGGTCCAGGTTGGGTGGCGGTGGGCCAGTCGATGGGCTTGGTGGGCACAAAGCCACCCGCTGCCACCCCGGTTGGGTTCACGATGGTATGAGTCTCCGAGTTGAGGTGTTGATCGCTGTCAACGTGGCAGTTGACGCAGTGGAAAAACTCGATGAAGTGCTGGGAACGTGAGAGACATCAGGCCCGCAGGAGGAAGAAGCTGAAACAACGAGGAGGGAAAGGAGAATGAACGACGCGAACATTCCTAAGATCGGATCGTAGGAGGACACGAATGGAAACAAGTGCTAGGTAGCAGGAGAGGTGGATTTGGTCCGGCCAAATCTATTAGTACATACATTGTCAAAAGCTCTCTGATAAAGATAGCCTGGGGACCCGGCACTCACCTACTCCCGAAAGGTTGTAGAATGATCCGTGGTTCGAGAAATTTGGGGGATTGGTGTGCCCGGCAGATGCTCGTACTTATTTTTTTTCGTTTTGTTTCTTTCTTCATAGCCACGCAGTTCATTCATCTAAACGTGTGTATAACACACCAGATGAAGCCTCGCTCTGGGGGAGTCCATAGCAATAATTTGATCGGATAAATTGACTTGTACGAGGCCTGTAAGCTCGAGGAAATAATCTGGATGAGTTGGATGATTTCATGAGGATAGAAAAGTATTAAAACTAAAAGACAGAGAAGTCCTCAGCGAACGCGTAAAGAGACGAGCGCTGTATTCAAGTACCTAAAAGACAGAGAAGTCTAAGGTACTGTAAGTATGAATAGCTGAGAAATGAATGTATAGACGCACCCTCAGCGAACGCGTAAAGAGACGAGCGCTGAGTGTGACATGCGTGACAAGCAGACAAATAAAGTAAGTGTCCGAAGGGGAAAGAGGACGGAAAGGGAACGAGATTGTAATAATACTACCGTATTCTAACAAAAACAACCCGCTCGATGATAAAATCCCCAGGCTTTGAACAGAGACCCATGGACCCGTTTTGACACCCGCGGCGGGCCTGTTTTGACGGGTGAAAACGGGTCCCATATGTTGAACACGGAATCTCGGATGGTTGCAGATGGGAGCCGAAAAGGTGGGGGTCTCAGATGGGTCTCAGATGGGAGGCGAAAAGCCCTGATCCATTGCTATCCTGGCTACCTATATAAGTACAAGAACAATAGACTAGGTAAAGACAATAAGAACAATAAGAGTGAGATCAATATTAGTAAGAACAATAAGAACAATAGGCGGAAGGAAACAATAGGAAGGATCTGTATCAGAACAATCCTATACTTGAAAAGAGGACAGCACAGCTTTTTTGATAAGTCACAGCATAAATCACGAGACTTTGTCGAGTTCTCGCTGCCGACTGTCGAGATGTTGCCGCCGGTTCCCACGCCTTGATCGACATCGACAACGGCTATTGATTTAATTTGCGATAATCACATTTGCCTCGACTTTTATTTGAGGTCCGATGGCCTGTGCCTCTGTTTCCTCCTGCCTCCCACTCTTCTCAGACTGCTGTAGTAGGTATTTTCTCAATGCCCACTGCTGTTTCTTTTTCTTTCTTCTCAATCATTTTGCTTCCTCAGATGCTTCCCCGGCTCCATTACCCCTATCTCTCTGAAATTTAATCTGATTTGGGCTTTGTATGTGTTGTTGTGCTAATCTGTCTCTGCTCTTTTTAAGTCATTTGTAGATGCTGTTGACTATAAATGCAGGCTTTTATTGTGATTGTTTTAGACTTTAATGTTGACACAGGTTTTACCTATAGGGATGAAACTCCTCCTAACACACCTCAACGTGCTCGGATTGCTGCTCGACAGAATGAACGTGACAACCGTATTCTTGACAGTCCACAACATCATCGTTTGCCTCATGCTCAGACCAGAGCTCTGCCTTAGGCTCCTCCTTTTCAGCAGGCTCCTGGGGATGTTTTTGGTGGAGGACCAATTCATTTACAGCAGCATGGTCCAGCATCCCCAAGATTGACTCCAAATACTCTGGCTACAGTACAGGAATGTCTAGCTCAATTACAGAATCTTCTTCAATTCAATCCCAATATTCCTGCTGTGACGCGTCGCAGAAACCATATTAATGCTGTAGCTGGACCATCAAATGCTGTAGCTACACCCCCATTGGCGGAATTTGTTTCTCAAACCTTCGGTGCTAACGGTCCTGGAACATTGTCAGAAACGTTTAAAATTGGTTATCAGAATGTTTCACAAGCATTTTAGACTGAAAACGTTGTCACAAGGTCTTCAGAATGTCGCGTAAACATTTTCACAACATCTCTCAAATACCGAGTCACAAAATGCTTCAGGGATTTGACGATTTTTATTTTGGCAATGCATTTGACGGAGGATGTTGTCAAAACATTGGTCAGAGATGGCGGTGTAGACCATCAAATGTGCCTGATCCTCCACAGCAGGCTGGACCACCACCTAGGGCTACACCCAACACTATTCTAGCCATGCAGCAGAGAATACAGGAACTCAATGCTCCTAGAGAATTTCAACCTGTTGAGCATAACAGACGTCGTCAACATAATAATCCTGGAGCACTTCCTCAAATACCTCGCAATCCAGCAGCTCAGCTCCAGAATCAAGCTCTTCTTCAAATAAATGGCCCAGCTCCTCTAGCACAGCCTAACAATCCAGGACAGCAGGCCAATGGACCTGCTCACCCACAGCCCAATAATAATGCACCCTTCCCAAATTTTGTGGCTCTAGCAGATCTCCCAATCTATTTTAGGCCTGTAGTTGAGGCCGATGTTGAGCGGAAAAGCATTGGACCTATGAATTTAGTCTGCCCAAATTGTGGGGCACTTCACTGGGCTGCAGAGAGGCTCTCCAGATCCAGTTTGAATAATCCTCTATTTGGAACATGTTGTTTAAAAGGGAAGATTGTCTTACCAGCTGTACGGGCTCCACCTCGCGATTTGCGTGAATTGTTTGATGGGACAAGCAACCACTCTGCTCATTTCAAGAAAAATATTAGACAATACAATGCAGCATTTGCTTTGGCATCTTTGGGTGTGCCAGTTGACAGATCTGTCTTGGATGGTCGTGGTCCATATGTGTTCAAGATTCAAGGTGCACTGTATCACCGAGTGGGAGCTCTTCTTCCAGAGGAGGGTGTGGAGCCAGTCTATGCCCAACTTTACTTTTATTCTGCTGCAGCTGCAAATAAAGCTCGGTTAGATAACAATGCAGGGCTCAATGCTGAAGTGATGGGAATTCTTGACCATGTCCTGCGAGAAAATCATGCATATGTCCAAATATTCAAAACTGCATATGAAAGGCTTCGTGAGCAGCAGGCAGCTCATCCTGAGGTGGCTTCAGAAATTTTCACCATCATCCGTTGTGAAAAGGGAACTGATGCCCGCCGTTATAATGAACCTACTGCCAACGAGGTTGCAGTGATTTTGCCTGGGGATGGTTCAATTCCAACAGATCACAGAGATCTTATTGTTCACTACAGAACTGGGCCAAATTCTCTAAAAAGGATCTATGAAACCAATGCATCTTATCAGCCAATGCTTTATGTATTGCTATTTCCCTACGGAGATAATGGTTGGCATCCAAAAATCCCTCTCAATCTACCCGATGGGCAGGAAAGTGATGCAGATGATGAGGAGCAGCACGAAAGCTCTGACGGAACGACCCACCGCGGAATAACTGTTGAATCTCGCCACATCACCCTTGCCGTTCCATCATATGATCCCGATGCAGATGATTCGGACAAATCAACATGGCAGCATCGTACGCGGGTTGCGCGCCCGCTACTCCCGCCCCTCCCGCCCCATCGTCAAAAAATACCGAAAAAATGACAAGAAATCCAGAAAAAATCCACGAGTCGAGCGCGCCCAACGCGCCGCCCGCCTCCAATCACGTGATCCAAATCGCGACATTGTCTCGACGTTTCTGTGACGACGTCCACAAAATCTTAACCAAAATTGGCGGAAAAAATGGTGAATACAGGGATGGTATATACGGCACGGATCATAAAGTAACACATGTAGTTGAGGGTAAATAATGTTGGAGTTGGAGTCTCGACGCCCGGTATATAGTTCAGCCCGAGCCGTACATGTATATAATACGGCGACACTTCTTCAATGAGGGAACATTTTTATTGCTTATTTGCGCTTGCTGCTTTTGTGTTTGGGATACGCCTTCTAATAAATAACAGGCCATCAGACAGCATTGATCATGGGTTACCCCCAATTAATACAAGAGAACGTTTCAAGCTTCAAGGTCATCATTTAGATTTCTGTCCAGCAGCCACCAAAACGTCAACTTTGTATGCGCCATCAATGCGCCGACGTTGCGCCACTCAGCATCGCCTTGTCTAGCCTCTGCGCCATCATTTTTCGTCTCATAATTAGTCCCAACCCTTTCTCTTACCACTCTGACTGCCCATCTATTAAACATTTATAGTCACTCTCAATGTTTTCCGCCCTCAACGGCCATGGCAAATTTCTATGTTGTCAAAATTTCAACCAGTCTCCTATGAGCCCATTTTATTTCAAACTGTGCTACCACCCTAGTATCCGATAACATGCCATTCAAGTGCGTGACGATTTGCGCCGCTGTCATTCCGTGTTGACGCTGTATTGCCAGTGAATTATAGAGATTGGTTTCAACGCCGGTTCAACCTTCCACCAATGTTACTCTTTAAGGCTCTCAGGTCTTCCACCATTTGAATAAATTTAGCATGAGTGGCAAGTCAACTCAAGTAGTGAGCATTCACACTTGCGCCGATCTGCGTCAGTACATGCACCGCTCTGCGTCAATGCACAGCCACCATGCGTCAGTTGTACATCGACGTTGACTGAAGCATCCGGAGATGACTTTCGAGACTAATTTACTGAAAACCTATAATAGAGCTACAATAATGCCTGGTAACCGCCGCAGCATGGGAACTTGCACGCTAACCAAGTTATTCAAGAAATAGTAGCTTGATTGCAGAAGCTGCAAGATTCCCCCGATGTGTCGAACAGCGTCAATTAGGGGCTCACAGTAGCATCCTGCAATCAATACGAGAGGGGATTTGAACCTGAGGGTCATCCTTTACATTTTTAACAATCTTTGGCTGGACAACCAAAAAAACTTTCGACGGTTCAACCTCCACACTGTCACAGCTCCTCCGCAACCAGTATCTTCTTTGATTCAATTCACCCAAATCAAATTCTAGTCTCCTCAGGACTCAGGTGGCAGCTGAATCCATGCTTCATCGATGTGTATGCCGGCCAGTGTCAATGGTGCGTCGCTCTGCGTCAGGGCACAGCCACTCTGTGTCGAACTACGCATCCGCAGATGGTTTTCTGAATCAGTGAGGAAAATTACTTCAGTATTGCCTGTGGGGTATGATAGAATGGATAGCCTGTTATTTTAAACGTGCCCAGAGTTATTTACAGAATAGTCTTCAGTTCGGGAACACTTGCGGGTACGTGGACGTCATAAATAATTGCACAGTCAAGCGACCTACACCGAAGATCAAGGCGAGAGGAGCATATTTGTTCTGACTTGGGTATGACCGACGTTTCATACATACTATCAAGTTCAATCTGAGGTATAATTAGCGTCAGATATTATCGCACCTGGCCTGCAATTCGGGTCAGATACACAGCAAGTCAAGGTTGTTGGCGGTGGATGTATATTAGGTTGAAGAACTGAGTGGAGCCTGAGGTGGGTGAAGAAAATAGTTCAGTGCAGACACATTGTATCAGCCTTTGTGGAATCTGTGAAATGAGGTACAGCACATCCCCGCGTCGCCAGTATTGAACGAGTTGTTGATATCTGAACAAACAGAGATTGCCTAAACTTCAGTTAGAGGTGCGGAATTAAGAATAAGAAACAACTTGTGAGAGACGGTCTGAGTACATGCTAGACAAAAGTTGAAGTTGAACGGAGGCATTGATGATAAGCAGCATGTCCCCCTGGCAGTGTGGCATTGGTTCGGAGACTGCGAGGAGTGGTTGCTGTAAAATGTCGACATATATTTGCGATGCATTGTTGCGTGTTTGAAATAACTGCGTAATGTCCAGTAGTCACCGCAACTTACCAGCATATTCCATATGGCCAAAAATTAGTGTCTCAAGCACATGGACTGCAAAATTAACCGCCACCGGCAAGGAGCGTCAGCCATGGGCCCGGTAGAATATTCAGCAACTGATACAAGAGGAAACCGCGGACGTAACGGTTGTCCATTATACTTCCAACAATCTGTTATCTGAACAGCACACAAAGGTCCACGGCTCAACAACCTCACTTTATCTGCAAGAAATTCCGGGATAATCCGCGACATAGTCTGCCTTGCCGCGAAACCGACCCAGCCATATCCCAAGGCGGGAACAAAGGCCAAAGCGTGAAGGTGGAATCGAAGGCGCCACCGAAGCGTAACTCGCAGCGACTGCGTTCGAGCGATTTGTAGTTTACATTTTTGTGTTGGACTAGACTGTGGCAGAACATTCAAATCCATGTTGTGCTTCCGCGGCGTCAATGCATATGCCTCAGTGTTTGTTTTAATAGAATGTGTGAGATGCAAATCCCGTGCCAATAAAAAATAAGGAGGCCGAACGATGGTGGTTCAATCACGTCCCCGAAACATAATGTCATGAATTAATGCCGTGCTAGATCTCTCCATTGGCATTCAAAAAGATTGTCCCGCCGCGAATTCAGAATATGACGTCTGCCTGAAGGAGGTGACAAGAGAGTAGGCCATATTACCTTTGTTGTGTACTTGATTTCGGCTTGAACAGAACCTTGACTGGGGGAAATATCCACTTACAGAACAATCTTCCATGGTTCCACAGTGCTGGAAGATGAGTTGTTGTCTTGGTTGAGCCCGGTGGCGAGTGGTCGTGGGCGAAATTCAGAGGACGCTGACTACATGCATGGAACGGGGTATGGCACTGGTTGAAATGTTGAATTGGCGAAGATCAAGATTCACCGTCTGCTGCGGCGTGGATGGCATCTAGGAGTGTACAGGGCATGAGAACATACCTGATTGTGGTGAAGTTAAAATATATCTCTGCAGCTGGGAGCAGGGCCGGATATGTGTGCGTCAATCAGCGTCAATATAGAATCCCATAATATGACTAGCCGAGCGTGACACTGCGGCAGTGTGACAGTATGCGTCAATCAGCCACCGATCTGCGTCAATCGGCAAACGTCACAACGTCAGTCAAACGTCACAGTGCAACGTCAAAGCGTCACTTTCACCCTGCCCGTCTCCGCCCAAACCGCCCGATTTTTCCAGTCTGACTGCCCCTATTGCAACCAGCATTGGCAGGCATCGGTGACGAGTCGGTGAGGCGCAGAACGGACGTCAGTCGTTTGAACTTTGTGCGTACGCTTTCCTTAGGGTATCTTAAAGCGGAGCTGGCATCAAACGCCCTGATACACGGTCTGGACGATGGTCGCGAGGACCGGGAACGAGTGGGCGGTCGGTGCACCCCCGTCCCGGGAGTATTCATATATGAGTCCCTGGCGCAAGAGATCCGCAGCCAAAATGGAAGCTCCCCACGTTGCACCCCTGGTGACATCACCTATTGTCGTGTCTCCATCGAAGCTATCAAGAGATCGGTAGAGGATAACGGCAGTTAGCGATTTGGATGCCAAGGAAAAGGCAGCAGCCTGAAGGAAGCCAGAGTTAAAAAGCCCGCGTTGACGTCCTTGGCATCGCTGACTGTCGATGGTGACTTCCGTGTTTACGCCCGCTCGAAAGCCCTCAGTTGGGCCCTCAACACGGATGTGTTCCTCTTGTCCATCGATATAAATGACCTCAAAAACCGACCCAAGAATACCGAAGAGCTGAAATCACAAGCTGCCGAGCGCATTACTGCTATGGAAAATGAACCTGAAGATGCGACCTCCGCTGTATTCAAAGATAAGAATGGCGTCACGCTCGCTTGCGTGTTTGCTCGAAGACCCCTGAACGTGATGAAGATTCACGGAGTGCGTATATATTTCTCATTTCCATTCATGTCCACGATGTATCTTTCGGCCTATCCTGGTACTGTGGGACGAACATTTTTCGGAGTCAGCACGGAATGAGGATAACTACGATGGCCTCAATGTCAGTGATCTCTTGCAATGTCGAAGTTCTTTCTTCTGATTTGTGTGTCAGGAATCTCTAATCAGGAGAACGTGGGAAGCAACGCAGACACTTCATTCCGTTGTACAACCCATCACTCCGGAGAGAGACGTGAGACATAACGACGAAAAGTATATGGTCTACATTCCCTCTGGGAATGCGCCAGAGAAATCTGAACGGGCTGGGGTCACTCACCTTGTTCATTGCTGGACAATGCAGGGGCATTCAGTAAGCTTTCTCATCATCGGGAGCGTTCGTCTTGCTCATCTGGAACTCTGCTCATAGAAAGGACCCTTCATGCCATCAAGCGATTTTTTTAGAGGTTGCCAAGCGGCATTGGCGGTCAGACATTATTACAGAGCTACGCGGGAGGTTGCGATTTACCTCAGTTGCATGTTCGAGGTTGCGTACCCAGAGTACTATGCCAAGTACACGCCAGCATTCAAAGCTGGCGTTTGGGAGACTGCAGATCCGGGGCCTTGGATTGGAAGAGCCATCATATACAGGTATCGGAGCACGTTGATGGGTTGGATGATGGACCAACGGCTTCTTTCTGCGTCGGGGACTTCGACGGAGGAACTATGTACTTGCCGGACATTGGTATGAAACTCAGATAATGCACACCCGGTTCTGTCTGAGTCTCATCTCAATCCATGTATGCAGCTATCGGCAGGGCGACATCTTGATATTCATGTCAGGGCTTTTATACCACTGCGTTGGGAAGTGGTCGCCAGGACGCGGAATCTGATGAAAGTGAGGATGTGAATGAAAGTAAAATTCAATGTTTTGCTACGACAAAACTACAAGTATTTATACTGTACAAAAAGTATTCTAGCAAGTTCTGCCCGAAGATGAATAAGTGGCTTAATAAGTGGATGAGTAAGAAACGTAGAGAAGAAAGTTCGAGTACGTTCGGGTATCTCGGCGCATCAGAGTCGGGCTTAGTCAGCCTCGGTGATGACTCGGCGTTCGCTATTGATCGCTAACTTCAACAGAATCAGCCCAGAGGGAATCACGCCGGGAAGAATCAGTCATGTATTCTTTTCCCCTCAAAATTCCATCGCTCAGCTTGATGGGAAACCCGAAGGTTGGATAATGAGAACCATGGGAGGAGGCTCCGTGGACTCAGACGAAGGTGGCTGCGATGTCAGGGGTAAGTAATAGCCCAATAGCAATACTATCCCTTTTTTTTTCTTTTTCCCGACTTTTTAATAATAATTAAATAAATAAAGATTCATTTCACCCCGTTAGTTACAAATACTAAGTGGGTGACTATCCATAAGATTAAACAATTATCTCTTCCTCCGCGTATAACCTTACCTTCTCTGGGGCTTCCGACGACCCCCTTTTCTTCGGACACCGCAAACAGGCTCTTTAAATATGTAGAGTCTTGTGAGATCATAATGACCTTCTCTATTTCGTTGGGTAAGAACCTGAGTCCATCCCGAGATTGATCTCCGCGAGACTTTCGGAATGAGGTAAATCACTACCCATATTTCACCACTCTTTACATGTACGTTTGGACCATAAGCGGGCTCAAAACACACCGTTAGATTATTTTCGCCAGCTCGCGCACACGCTTAGCGGGGAACGGCTGATTTTTCTTCTTCTTGACTGCGGCCCAGGTGGGCGTAGGGCGGATCGTCGTCCTGGCAGCCAAATCACGGGTTCATTCCTAGAATATTGTAAATCAAGGGTCGTTGAATACTTCCATTCAATATCAAGCTGCTTTATTGTACGCATGGACACCAATCAAGTGTGCTTTCTCACCCGAGACCCCGCCGATTCGCGCTCCGCGAATCCAGATTGGGCGTGATGTGAATGGAAGCTTCGACCCTTGATTTACTACAATATAGCAGGCTCAATCATTAAAGAAGCTTCGGCCCTTATTACCCCTGCCACTAATTCGGACCTCCCCAACCCCCCTGCCCCATCCAGCACGCCGGCTACGCGTACCCCACGATCCTCGCGCCCGCAAAACGGCCAGGGGTAGCACAAGGGACCGACGGTGATCCAGGTCGTGCACACGGATTAGCTATATCAGGTTTTAGTTTCGGTAAGTCTTCTCACAAATCTTATTTTACCGAAACTAATTATTTATACAGCATGATATTCACCAAGGAAGACTATGGATACTGGTTCTCAGGTCGGGTCAAAATCGTGCAAAATATATTTTTATCTTGATCGGATTCAAGATCCTTACCATCTTTGTGCGCGCTCCGGGTGGAAGGTCCATGGCTGCTCTCCAGCTTATTCCGGATGCCAACTTGGTACGAGTCGACGGATCGCTGCTCGATGTGATAGCACGGTGTAGAAACTGCGTGTTTCGGCGGTCGGTTCACCGGGGAATTTGTGTAGGAGAATGAATTCGAGGTAGCAATTAAGGGCAGACCCGTAGGTCTGAGCGGAGGAGGCGTCGACGGCGCCAAGAGCTATTGCACATTTGTGACTCAGCTGCTCGAGTGTCCAGGCCTTGCTTCTGGACTTGGCATGGGAGGTGATCATAATTTGGCTGACCCCAGCGGCTCTTGTGAGGGTGTGAAGGTGTGGATTGTCAGTCCAGGGGCGCCCTCGGTGGCGTCGGAGAAGCGCCTTTGCGAAATAGAGTCAGCAATGTGATTGTCCTCGCCTTTCACGTGCAAGACGCGCAAGTCCACACGGTGCTCGATGAGGTCGTCGACGGTCGTGCGAAGGAGGGGGTTGTAGCTGGGTGTGTCGACGCGTACAAAAGACAGGTGAAAACATTATGGAAAATACCTTGCGACAAAGGAAGGCCTTAATCAAGGGCGTACACATTTTCAGCCGACCTTTAGATAGCCCTAATCAATACAAATCTTTCCGACCAGCCTGTTAATGCCGCGGAATCACATTGACGGTGGACAGAAACACTTGTAACCGGAGGTAAGCGCCCAGGGCGGCAATTTAATCTAGTCCAGGTTCACGTGCTCTGCTCTTAACCAAACATCACCCAACCTGCCGCCTCTCCTCCAGACTCTGGTTTCTTACCTGTATATGTGCACAGTCAATGTCTCACCGTCAGCGGACTTTGGGCTGAACTGAACTGTCTACATTGAAATAATATTTGTTCTTCAATCGGCTTTCCAGATAATATAATATTGTAGCCAGTCCATTTACCCTTCGGCTAAACCGAAGCATGCAGGGCGAGGGATCCGCATGTGAAGACGGAATCGAATTCCGAAGCAGGAATGAACGGAAAGTCAATGCACCTCTTCAAACCCCCAGCAACCTGGTAGACTTAAATGTAGTCAGAGAAAGATCCAATGGAAAGTGAATGGTGAAGGAAGAGCAGCCCAATTAATTGCTCTATTTCAAACGAAACAAGGTGCATGCGAGTAGTATCAGTCAGGCATGTCTTGAAGTCAGGAAAAGCTGTCGGTTGATCACCCAATTGTTGATGTCGAAGTGAATTTAGCCAGGCATGTAGATATGAGGAAGAATGACATTCGGAAATGTATGCTACTATGACTGAAAGGGGGATCCATGGGCAGTGATAGATTGTTTATTATTTTCGGAACTTCCTCTCTGATATCGTAATTCCAATGAGAGGCATGTGTCCGACGACCGGCATGATGCCCTGGTCAACAGGGAGTGATCCGATGTTGGGCAATTCGTATATTCCTGTTCACGCCACACGCAGTGCCCTAGTGGTGGTACTGCTCTTGCAAGGGGTCTCCTCTGAGCGAAATCTGAAGAGATGGAATTGTTCAGAATGGCCAGGGCTATCCATTCCCAAACAAACCGGTGCAGAACATGGCTCTGGGACTGCGCTGGGATTGAAATCAATCCAGAGGGTAACGATTGCAACTTCGGGTCCGGTTCACCCCGCTGTCAAACTCACGTGTTTCAGAATGGTTTCCATTGAAAGCCCTGTCCAACAGGTGCATCAGAGTAGTACTTGTCATACTTAAGGTTTGAATAGACACCCTGCATTCCAGATTTGAATGCCCCACAAGCAAGGGCAAAAAATTTATTTTGGCTGTCCTCCAGAGGAACAAGGGACCTATTCTGAACCCTGTGCCTCACAATGGCATTTTGAACCCTATGCCCCACAATGGAACCAACCATCTGGTGCATTACAATGTATTTAAGCTGGGTTCAGCAGAGCACTCGATGCATTTAAGGTTTGAATAGACGCCCTGCATTCCTGATTTGAATGCCCCATGAGACAGGGCAAAAAACTGTTTGCCTTCCATCTCTTATAACCACCAGTCACCTGTCATCTTATCCCCCTTATCACACATTCGGATCATAGCCCGAAAAACACCCGGCGGCCCGCACATTCCAACTCCGCAGTACTGCACCCATACCCAAAAATTCGCTGCCGTCTCGGCCGTTGCAGATACGGCATTATTAGGCAGTGGTTTACCCCAGTGGAGGTTACCTGGACATTTCGACGGGGGCCAGCAAAAGAACCAGAGACATCACTACACAGTGCCGAAAAAGGGAATTCGATCAGTCGGGGTCTGGGATGGGATCAAAGGGGCCGAGCGGCTGGCGGCTTGCAGTGAGAAGGGCCCATTCATCCGCGCTGAGTTGAAAGGGACGAAAGCGGACACCTTTGGGACGATTGTGCTCCTGCTATACAACAAGAAGTGTCCTTCAAAGCCCGAGGGTATGTTGGATTATTTCACAGTTTTTGTGTGTGGTGATTGACTTGTCTTGTATAGACTGCGGCACAGATGGTCATTACCATTGTCCAAGATAATTCCGAAAATACAGCAGAGGTCCGCCAATTGTTGTCGGCAGTGGGATCATATTCCCCGACATGTTGGAACTCGGGAAGGCACTGCACCTACCATGCTCAGAATTTGTTGGCCTCCTCCATACAAATCCTACCTAGACCGCCCTTCGCTATGACTGCGTCTTCGTCGAGGGGGACCCGGATCTCCCCGGATTTCGCGGGCTTCTCGCTGCCCGTGTTCTCCTCTTCTTGTCATTCAAGCACCTTGGCATCATATATCCCTGCGCCGTCGTGACCTGGTTTTCTGCCATTGGGGACGAGCCTTGCCGGATGTCGGCATGTGGATGGTACAGCCCGATGTCGACAATCGCGGGAAGCGGGTGGTGGGCATCATTCACCTTGATACCATATTCTTCCCCGACACTTCAAATATTCTGATACATTAGACCGATTTAAAGTTTTTTATATTAACAAATATGCAGATCATCACGCGAACGAGATCGCATTCTAGCTACTACTATATCAAGTACTACCTCTCGGCTGCGCATGCATGTTTAGACCTGATCACCATATTGCTGATCAGTAGTTGCAGATCGCTCCGCCGAGATGGGCTCCCCAGCCCTACCACCAGGAAACTTTACGATAATGGGCTTTTCATGAAAAGAATCCTCGGCGATCTTTCGATTTTCGCGTGCGGGTGGAGGTGTTTCGGCATCAGGTACACCGTCCATGTCGCTATCCTCTGTGTGATCCTTCTGAGGGCGAGGCGGCTCCCACCCATCCCCAGTTTGGGCATCCACCTCTGCCGCATGGTCATGCGCAATCGGATCAGCCTCTTCGTCATCGGAGTCAGCTTCAATTTCAGACTGCGAGTCTGAAAGATCGTCGTCGGAATAACCAAGGTCCTCTCGAGAGTAATTGGATCCAAAAGCATCCCCAGCAAAAGAACCACCTCCGGTCGGGAAGTTACCAGCGAGGTTAGGGCCAAAGTCGTCATGATCGGAGTCCGAGTCATCCGAGTCAGAAAGGAAGGCCAGCTCGCGAGCTTCTATGCAGGCGATGTTTGTTGTCCGGGCCAAGTGGCCATGCAAGGCGCCGCGCCCTATGAAAATGATCTTGCACCCAGGACACTCGGGCATATCGAGAAAGGAATGAATTTCAAAAGCGCTAAGTACAAAAGCGGAATTGCCAAGGCGGTGCCCAGACATCTGCTGATCACCGACGCATCAACGCGGGCAAAAGAACAAGCCCTACGCGACGCTATGCGACGGTACAAACATACCACAAGTGAAAAAACACAAGCGGCGACTGCGCACCTCTTCTCTTCTTATCCTTCCCTGCCCAAATTCGTCTGAGGCTTCTGCTTCACAATCCCTCCGTCTCTATGGCTGCTGAAGACCCTTTGTCAGACACTTCCGACGAGGAGCCGCAGCCTCTCACCGCAGCCCAAAAGGCCAAAATAACTCGTGCCCGCAATCAGGCCAAGGAGCAGGCGGATGATGAGGCTCTCGTCGCTTCAACAGGCAAGTTGTCTCGAGGTGCTGCTGGCCGCGAGGTTTCTCACCATCGTTATAGCGCGGGCCGGTGTGCGTAGAGCCAAGAAGACAGCCCTCGAAAATAAAGGCAAGTACTTCATATTGAAGTAGACCATGTGCCTGAAATCCATCTGCAGTTTGGGCCGATTCTCGGAAGAGACCACCCTCAGACTCCGAACTACCATCCGCGCCGCCACCGCGGAAATCCAAAAAGGCCAAAGGTCACCGCCCGGGTATGTCCAGATCAAGGCCCATCGGCAGCATCTTCACTAAAATTCCATAGACACAGAGGACGATGTGATGGATGTAGACAAGGTACTGGCAGCCCCAGTCAGCAAGAAGAAGTCAAAGCATGAAAATACCGAGGCGATGGCTCCCGAGACTTTGAGCACTTCTGAGTCTAAATCCAAGGGTACTTATTTTCCAGCATCCAATCCTAGTCAATGTTCTGATGTTCCAGCAGGTGAAAACCAGACAAAGTCGGCCACCGTTGGCATCCCGAAGCGCAGTGAGCAGAAATGACGTCCTTGTGCCCAGGGTTGTGACTTACGTGACTGTGACATGCGCAGTGTACATCCTAACGATTAACACTGACTCCGACAAAGATATTGCCCCGGAGATCCTCGGTAAGTCCTCCACCATACCCAACGCAACTTCTGCTCACCTTTTCTTTGACCAGAGAAACCTCACAAACCTGCCCCAAGTCAGTGATCGCTACGAGCCTAATCACGGAAAGTTACTTGATCTCATATCGTCTAGAAACTTCCGCTGCTGGCGCTAGTGGCCCCCAGGTCCCTATCAAGCCGAGGCCCAAGTCCAAGAAGACGGTCACGAGCGATGAGTCGAGCGCCAAGAGTCAGTCGGACGATGACAAGGACAGCACCGGCTCTATGCCCGGCGATGAGGGATCCCTTGATCTGCAGGCCGAGGTGCTTTTCCTTCCTCCTTCCCAACATTACCTGACACACCATTCTTATCTAGCGTCCTCTGATCATTTCGCGCGATGGGAATGATGATCTTCTCGACTTCAGCGATGGACACGATGCGCGGCCAGTGAGCCAGCCAGCCTGGCTTGGCCACCTGTCTGGTGCGGGCGCGGTTGCGCTGACGGTGTAGAGGGTGGAGGTGTCGTGCACGCGCCGTCCAGCATTCCTGCGGTGACTCCGCGTCGCGGGTGCGCAAGTCTGCCGGCCCCCCGCCGGCCGCTACCTTCCCCGGCGTGAACGGTGCATAGACGGTGCACATGTCCGTACGCCGTGCGCGCGTTGTGCTGCAATGCCCGCATCAACACCTGCAGTCCATGCGCGCCTCCTCTGGCCGTCAAGCTCGCGCCGCCGCGATCCGCCCATGCTGGGCGTTGCTGCGAGTGCGCGGCGACGTGCGCATGGGCGGATGTATGGTGGGTAGGGGCTTGTGTAGGGGCCGAATCCACCCCCCGCTCATTTCCACTCGGGTCTCGTACCTGCCTACTATGGTCACACAGCCCACACGCTGCACGCCGCACACACGCCGCAGCCCGCGCCCGACAACTTTGCGCACGAGATGCGTCACGCCGACGTCCAGGGCGTCCTTAGGCCCAGGAGGAGGATATTATGATTGAGACGGTGTTTGCAGGCTTGCTCAAGTACGTAGTCTAGTGTATGGCGCGTGAACTTGAAATTGAACGGCGGGGGCGAAAGTCCCCAATTGCGCGCGAAATTGGGCACATGATCGCACCTTCTGAAACTTACTACGGAACTCTTGCATGTCTGATTCCACATCCTCTGCTTAGGCAACACTCCCTGTCTGATGCTGTGTTTTTAACGCTCTGGGAACCTCAATTCTTGTTTGACGCCACTGGCACGTTCACTCGTGTTTGCCCCTATTTGCCTCTGGCAATCTTGCTTCCTACCTCAATCCGTCTCAACTCGGAGATGTCCACTGATAGCGTACTTTGTGGAACATGCCGCAAGAAATTCGGTCCAAAGGGAATAGGCAACCATAGGAAGGCGTGCGAGGAAAAGCACAAAAATCAGGCCTCAAATAAGAACTTCCGTGAGCAAGTACGGCGCCGCGAGAGTACGTCGTTCATCGATAGGATAATTTATTCTCATTTTTCTTTGGTCTAGATGAAGCATTTCTAGATGACGTACTTCGTCTTGGAGAACAGCAACATCAGCAGCAATACGAAACAACTGAAAGGTCCGTTTACACCCTCCCCCCCACCTGTCTTCACAATACCTGACCAGTTCAGCCGTATGTTTTTCCGAGTGCATGCGTACATCCCATATTGCGTACATGACCTTTAAGTTAGGTAGGCGGGTAGTTCGATAGGTACAGGAAAACAGATGTGGTTTGCGGATCGGTGGATATATTGTTGAAACCGTAAGTGAAATTTCGGTCGACTAATGCCTTCAAATTTTTGTTAACTCTAGGAGCCAATACGGTTATCCCGGAGTCAAATCGTCTTGTCTCGCGCGGACAGGTAGTCCTCGATTGTTGTATAGATATTAGACATGCTATTGAAAATTTTCATTAGCACAAGTGAGTAATTTGCCTTCTACTTGATCGAAAGAATTATGTTGTCACAGATGCGTGATGTCTTTCACGGTTCAGGGCGTTCACGTCGGTCGAGAGGCCAGCCCACAATTATTCTTGCCTTTTGTGAGAAAAAAAATCATCTACTGATATAAATGCCCTCCCAGGACAAAAATATAGGTATTGCAGTTGTTTTCTGGATCCAAGGCCTGATTTCACCCAAGTCTCGTAAAAAATCTAAGGCTCTTTCAATTCTCAGACAATCGCCTCGGTTTCGCGTGGAAAGTGAGTTTGGCTTTTGTCCCCGAGATATTGCCCCGAGTTCCCCCTAAATCTCTTCCTATTTCATGTATTGAACCAAAATAAAAAATCCAGCTTGATAGCTCTATTCTAATGCCAATTTACAGGAGATCCTGAAAATAATGACAATCATGAGATTTTTTTTTTCGGATTTCCCGAAAAGGAAATCCGGCTCTCTGTCTCTCCTTTTGTCATTTCTGAAGGTGACAACTTTCGCAACGTATTATCGAGGCTGTGGGAGCTTCGCCCGTACCACCGCAACTGTAATTCACGCATGAAAAGATGATTCATTCATGCTCTAAGTACAAAACGCGAGCAAGTACAGAGACACTTCGAACATTGCGTCGCTTTCTCCCTCAGTCGACACACCTTCGCATCCTCGCCAAGATTTCGCGCGCCTGGGGCAATGAGCCATCAAGTTTAGTGCAGGGACCCGGGACAGGTAGTACCAGTCCTACGCTGATGGGATATGGGCACAGTGAACGGCGAGCAGTGTCAAGACCGAGAGACATGCACTCGCTGGGTCCAAGAATGGGTGGCCCACAAAATACATCTTCTCCACCCTCGCGCAGCTCTCGGATGTCTCTTTGTCCTGCCGGTTGGTCGCGGAATGGAGGGCTTTCTCCGTCTGAAAAACATCCGAGATCTTCCCGGTGTATTGCCCAATAGGATCTTCCTCCCGCATGTGGAATCCTGATTTTGCGAAATTGGTCGGTGGTGGTTGATAATTAGTAAATGAAAGTGGAGTTCCGAAAAATCAGGCATTTTTTTCCTTGTAGGGAGACTGGTTACGAGTCTATTCCACAACATGGTTCACTGGGAGTTCAATTTTTTGTGCGCTTGTTTGGGGGTCCATTCACCTGGCCAGACTATGATTCAACCAGAAAATGAACACTCATTCCACTTCTGCACTGGGAGGAGATAAAATATGCACATAGCCACAAAATTCAGCAAATATTCCATGACGTGATTCGCTGGGGGTTGAAATCTCTGTGCGCGTGTTGGAGGGTGCATTCATCTATCCAGACTATGATTTGACCAGAAAATGAGCACTCATTCCACTTCTGCACTGGGAAGGGATAAAATATGCACACAGCCAGAAAATTCAAAAAATATTCCACAACGTGGTTCGCCAGGGGTTAAATTGTCTGTGTGTGTGTTTGAGGGTGCATTCACCCAGTCGGACTATAAATCGACCAGAAAATGGACACTCATTCCACTTCTGCACCGGGAAGAGGTAAAATATGCGCACAGCCACAAAATTCAACAAATATTCCACAACATGATTCGCTGGGGGTTAAGTTCCTTGCACGCATGTTGAGGGGTTCATTCATCTAGCCAGATGATAATTCAACAAGAAAATGAACACTCATTCCACTTCTGCACCAGGAAGAGGCTAAATATGCGCACAGCCACAAAATTCAGCAAATATTCCACAACATGATTTGCCAGGGGTTAATTTACTTGCACGCATGTTGAGGGGTCCATTCACCTAGCCATACTATGATTCGGCCATAAAATGAACACTCATTCCACTTCTGCACTGGGAAGAGGTAAAATATGCGCACAGCCACGCTGTGTTTCCTCCTGATTCACAGTGAATTGCAATGAAGGTACATCATGAGGAATCACAATGAATTCATCATGATTCACTGTGATAATTTGTGAATCACTATGATTTTTTGGGATCACTGAGAGGTGAAGCTGTACAAAAGTATGAGATGAAGATGGATGAGCAATTGGAAAGTGGAAGACATACAGGCTGGTGCCCAGATCCGTTAAGACTTATGAAGGGTTAAGCCTTAAATCTTAAGGGCAAGGTAAGGCCTTAATTTCTATTTTTGGAATAAGGGTTGAAAGCCGTAAATTTTGACTGAACCAGCCACAAAACACCAGATACAATATAAGGGAAGTGAGTTACCCTACGGTATATGTATATTCCCCATTGCCGGGGCCTCCCCACTATCCCGGTATTTTCTGCCCTCTGGAATACCTTCAAGTGCATCATTTCAAAAATTGAGGTCAATTGGAGGACTACAGCTACTGTGGGACATGTTCGGCACTCAGAAGGTCGAAAACACCGAAATCCGACCCAGTAAATGATTTAGAAGTACTCGTATGGAAAATGCGCAGGGCATAGCATCCCTCGTATGGAAAATGTACAGGGTATAGGATGCTATGCCCTGCGCATTTTCAATACGAATTGAATGAGCCTACTCCTGGACATCTTCCCCCCCGGCCATCGACCAACGCCCGTCGGTTACCACTCTTGCGGCTACCACACATCAGTGGTGCGGTAAACTACAGACTAGCTCTGTGCGGCTTTGCACAACCTGTCTAATGTACTAATGTCGTGCATTAACTCGAAAATATTATTTATTGAAATTGAATACTAGTCAATGTCATTGACTCAAGGACTTTTCACACCCTGGTCTTCAACATATTTCCTGAGGTTGCTGAGAGAACTGTTCGGCCAACAGTGCGAAATTTTCCCTCCCTGAAACGAGTTCTCTGGGTGGAGAATACAAAAATTAACCATGGGCGAACCGAGTTATGCAATATTTCCATAATTGGGAGTATTTTGCTTTGTGTTCCTTCAGAAGTGGAATGAGCATTGATTTTTTCCTGGGATTGTGTTTGTGGCTGAAACGAGAAAATTAACTGCGGGCGAACCGAGTTGTGCAATATTTCCATGTGTGGGAGCATTTTGCTTCCTGTTCTTGGAGAAGTGGAAATTTTTTCTGTGGAATTGTGTGCATGTGCCTGAAATGAGTTCTCTGGGTGGAGAACACAAAAATTAAACACGGGCGAACTGAGTTGTGCAATATTTCCATATTTGGAAGTATTTTGCTTCCTGTTAATTTATAAGTGGAATGAGCACGCCACTCAGGGGGGTCATGTGCGTACATCCGTCGCTGTGCTTCAACGAATCCACCCTCAATGGAAGCGTTGCCGCCTAGCGCCTCTCCGGGCATCCGCCGCCAGTTCACACTCAAGATACCTCAAGACAAAGCGGAGCTCCAGCGGAAGAAGATGCACGGTTTCTCTCTACTATGTAGCCTAGTCCACTGTCACAGCAGCGTAGGTAGTACAATCATATATGAGACGGAGCATTTCAAAGCTATTCAGCGGAAAAGATGGAGATAATCACACTACTGCTTCGCCTTCTTCTTACCCTTGCTTTCACAGCGGTTTCGTTGGGAATTTCTTCAACATCGTCGTCATCAGGAGCAGGCGAAGGACTGGCATTGGACGCAGGACACTTCAATTTCTTGGAACTGAAAGAAAAACATCAGCATTGCGAATAGGTATAAGCTGTTCGACGTACCGAGTATCATGAACAGCAGCCGAGGATGAAGGGCCCACATCAGGCGGTGTGAAAGAAGAAATAGGGCTGCGAAGAAAAGTGTTAGGTAGGGGGATATGTTAATAAAAGAAAACATGACTGCAACACAATAGCCGGGAAAGCACTTGGACCGGCAAGGTCAGCAGCTGGTGCGGTCGACGCACTGCCAGTGGACGTGGGGGTTGAGGTTGATCCAGTTGCTACATATTTGCGGTGTTTAATAGGAGTTGCGATGCTCCCGGAAGAGTCGGCCGATGTATTGGTGGTCTGCTGGGCAAGGGAATGCGGTCTTAGGCTCAAAGTGACATGTTCCAGGGCGATCTGCAGGAGAGCAGACTCAGAAAAGCCATTGCACATGCCCAGAAATTGGGTGCGGATTTGAGCACGTGGAAGGGGGACATTGGCCCAGTGCCTGATGGCTGGGTAAATACAACTGCGAAGGAAATGTGTGAGTCATGTTGAAAGAAGGTATAGCGAATGACAGACTGGACTGTGGAACTCTTGAATGCACCACTGACATATTCCATCAGAGAAAGCATGAAAGCTTTGCTGCTATCATTCAGAACTTGAGGAGTGTGGGTTGCTAGTATGTGTCCAACCCCGTAGATAAAGACCGAGCAGTCTGGAATATGTTCCTGAGCAGATGAAATGAGTCGAACAGCAGTATCAATGAAATGTAAACCCATGTCGTACTGGTCGTCATTAGGGTCCCCATGAAAGGCCGAAAGGTACAGGGCATCCAATTTGATAGGTTTGCTGGTGGGAGCAGACACTTTAGCGACCACAAAAACAATTGTGTTGTCAGGAAGTGGAGCATCACTGGAGCTGGAATAAACACGGAAAGTGGCAGAGGGATAGGTCGCAATGTCGTTTGAGGTCGATTTTAAGGAAGTAACGTCGTGAACATGATGGATAGGCAATGTCGCCCCAGGCAGGTAAGTAGCGATGCATTTGCCTTGGCCAAGAGCAAAAAAAACCGAAAACATTGAAACTTGACATAGGTGCAAAAGACACTGATAAGCCTGGAAAATGGCCAGCCATGTAATTGTTCAAATATTACATTTCTGTGCTACTTCAAAGGTTCTACATCACACAAGGGCTAGTGTGAGGCCCGGGCAGCTAGCTGAGGAATTAAGCGTGCATTGAAGAGAGTCCAAGAGCTAAATTAGACAATGATTCCGGCAAGGTCTCAACGTTAACATGGCAATTGAACTTAGTGCTGCCGCGGTTCGGCTATGGCTGGCTCGGCTCGGCTTTTGATGGCTTGTTGGAAGCCATCACATCAAAAGCCGAGCCGAGCCGTTTAAAAACGGCTGGCTTCAACGGCTTCGGCTAAGCCGTGGCTCAAGCCGCGGCTTGAGCCTCATTTTTGTGAATCCCTACGCATACTAATACTGAGAGTCTATGAAGTACATAGACAGTATATAGGGCACACAAAATGGCCATAGAACTTAGAAGATGTTAATTAGGAAGCAGGATACTGTGTATTTCGTTCATTTCGCAAGTCACAGCGTCACAGAGGCGATTTTGGACTCAAATATCACGTGTCCGGCTTACCCGAGCTCAGCCGACGGATCAAACTTCCAAAAGGGGACCGCATACGAAAGGGTCAGTTCGTATGCGATGTCACACCCCAAAAGGCCATATGAATTGAACGAAATACGACAGAATGAGTGATTAATATAATAAATAAAATATTACTCGATCTGTCCGCCCTTCTGCGCTGCCCACATACACAGTGCGCATCGCCACTCAGGCGACAAGCCTACGCTCATGTACGGGCGTGCGAGGACCTGTGCGCATGCGGGTGTTAGCTGCCCCTCCTCCCGAAAGGACAGCAGCGGCACATACCTTCATCGAAGACAATCGTTCCGGTGTGCACACCACACGTCGACCGTCCTCCGCGGCGCTGCTGTTGCTCACTCTCAATGCACGAAATCTCTCCCTCATTGACCCGCGCCACCCACCCAACCAGTACAACGTCTGTGGCTGCGAGCACAGGACGACAAGCCTGCAGACCGATTCGGCCCCGGACACACCATGCCAAATACGCCAGGTGGGCAGTCAAACCCAGGCAACAGAGGGACCTCTTAGGTAGGTTTTACCCTACACATAGGTCTGGGAGCGAGGAGCCGAGGTTGTTAAAGTGAGTTGAGGTTGATCGTGGAGTTGAAAATGGCCTGGGAAGATTCCAAACCAGTTTAGGAGTTCTGCTTGGCAGTCAACATAGGCAAATACTATTGATGGCCCACCTTTGCAAAAGTTTTTTGATGGAGGTGCGGCTGAAGCATCTGGGCTCGGATTCCTGAAATTTGGACTGAGGCGAGCCTTGCATGTCATTAGCTCCATTGAATATTTGCAGACTTTTTGAGAAACTGAGAAGGGAGCCTAGAAGATGCCGAGACGAAAACCCAAATTACCCACCTTTGCAAAAACCTTTGGCACGCGATTGGCAGGCGATCAATGCCATCAAAATTTCCCAAAATCCGACTCTGGATTTTCTTCAGGTTGTAAATGTCTCTTCAGATCCATGGGTGTCTTCCACCGGTTTAGTAGGTTATCTTGCGGTCAGTCTGTCCAAGTTGTTGGTGTGATTGCTGTAACCCTACTAATTCCTTCATTTCTAGATCATTCGGACCCAGGTTTGCTTTTACTCATTACAATATCCTCATGATACTGATACTTGCCCTTCTATTTGGTAGGAAAGCAAGAACTTTGTAACATTCATCACAGCAGATTCATCTGTCAACATTGAAGACGCTCAGAGGGCTCTTGCTTCTGTCTCCTCCACCCGATGGTCTTCATCTGTGCGGTGCGCGTTACATTTGTAAAACTTGTTAATGCAGTCCCAGGTATATTTTCTTGGGTCTGGGTTCTGTACTCAGTTAATCACATCTTTGCAGCAATCGCCATATCAAGTCAATACAAAGTGGGCATACTCGGGAGGATCATGTTGATCGGATGCTAACAATTCACTAGATTGTAGATTAATCATTACTTTAATTGTACATATGGGAACTTCGGGGCGTCGTTCTGGAGCAATGATGACAGTACAATTTCTAGAAGTTAAGGTGCTTGCCGTCATTTGTATTGTAGTATTTGGGCGGGTTGTCGGACCACAAAAATAAAGAAAAGACTAGGAATTGATTCCAAGACCTCACAAGAACAAGCTTAATTAGAGAGTGCGACCACAATCCAAGTAGACTAGGCTCTAGGCTGGGAGTTATACCTGTGAGTACCCGTACAGGTATGAGCAGTTTCCAGAACCAAACTCGGATCCGCGGTCTACCCGTGGGAACAGGTACCCGGATCCGCGGGTATGCATACCCACAGGTTTTCCCACGGATCGACCTGTGTTGACCCACGGGTAACCCACACTCGTGGGATGCTCTATGAAGCAGCGCGTCCAGGGCTGGGCCGCCAGAGGCACGCGGCTTGGCGCTCATGGTCGGCATACTGTTTCTCTGCACTATCCCTGGTCTTCGGTTCGCGACGCGAGCGGTATGACAAAAGCAGGTGCAGTGTATTTTTAGCTTAAATCGTGTTTTTACGCTGAGGTAAATTTGCGGTGTATTCGGTCGAGACATTATTTTCGACTATATGACTATTTCCGGAATATCTTGGTTAGGGTGGATGTAGCCCGGTTGCGGTGGTTACCAGGCATTACTAGAGCACCATTAGACTTGTTCACAATGTTAGTCTCAGATTTTATTTCTGATGCGTCAGGCAACGTCAATGGACGTTGACGCAGGGTGGCTGTGCATTGACGCAGAGCGGCGCAAACAGTTTTAAAGTGTGCATTCTCACCCTTGAAGCTAGCTTTGACTCATAAAGAAAGTAGAATAGTATTCCCACTCATATTCAATCGTAATAACGAGAATTTCCTTGGATCGAATACGTATATACAATGAATATGACCAGATCGATACCAATTAAATCTCCTTCGTCATTCGTGGCGCTACATGATAGGATGCTTGCTGAGCAGGTACAGGTTATTTTGAAAATTCCAGAGGCTCTTATATCTCTGTCAATCATTTATTTCCTCGATCCTCAGACAATCTGAGGCCAACATGGAAAGTTGAAACGATAGAAGTATAGCAGATGTTAGTAGGTAGTGGTTTGTTCATGGTGGCTTCTATACCTGGAGAAAAATATCAATGACATTTTCCCAAGACTGGGAAGTATTTTCCATTCAATGTACAGTTTATTCCATCGTTAAAAGTGGACGAACTAAGTCGGCAACAGGTCAGAATGATGTTGATGGAAAATAGCAGTTCATGCGCTCTGAGTGTGCAAGGAAAGGTCATACAGATCTCTGGGATAGTTAGGGCCCCTAAATCATATTCCTTGGGCCGATAGAGAGTTGAGAGAGCCACAATTGCAGTGAAACATTGAGAAACTTTGACGCACACGCGTTGTTTGGTCGTGCTTAATTCAAAGAAGTGATGTCGGCCGCCCGGATCAAACTGGCGCCTGTTGGGCGCTTGGACGTCCTGGGTCTCTGAAACTTTTTTTTTTTCGCGATGTGTCATTATATGAAAACAGCAATGAAGAATTTCACCCTTGTATTCTTTGGAGTCAGGGGCCTTCCTTTCCAGCTGTTATTATCAGCGACTGCTTACCGGGCCGAACTAGGTAGTGGGCCACTTGCATAATACAAGGTATTGTGATGGAGAATCCTGAGATTTGGTGACTACGGGATGCAATACGACCTATGAGGACACCGTATCTCAAATTTGGAGGCAGAGTGACGCGGCGATCAAAAACTGTGGGAGGTTTTCCATCAAGATGCCGGCGTGTGAACACCATTTCTTATCTCCGAACGGCCTTCCGGCTTGTCTTCTGCTTTATTTCTTTGTCAATTCTTCACCGATTCCGAAGGTTGAAGGCTCGTTCTCATCCCATAGTTCGGGCGAATAACTTCGGCTCATGGAACATGCCAAAATGTCTTTCCTTCGTATCCTGAACTCATCAAGAACGTCTCGACCTCATCCCGAACGGCACAATCGGGCCACCTCTATAGCAATCCACCTGCCTTTGCTATTTTCATTGGCACATATAGATGGATTTTGTTTGAGGGGTTATAGGTATGCTGGGGACATCCTTTGTAATTAGTTATGTTCGAATACTTCCTATTGAGCCATTCGGCTTCAATTTGGGGCATCGTTGTGCTCTGTGCTTTATAGCACCAGCCATTCAGTCCAGACTGCAATCTCACGCATCGTGACAGGCAAATAGTTATGGTTCCCTTACATCTCAGATTTACGGTTTGAGCGTACAGAATAATGCAGCTTGATTCATTGAACGATTTGGGATGCACTGGGGTGAATAGTACGGGTGCTAACAAACGATTCGGCCGGGTGGCCCACTAGGCCGTTTTGGCCATTTTGGGATACCGCCGAAAGAAAAATCCGGTAGGCCATGAAACCATCCCGTAAATTCGCGAGAAATATGTGGGCTCATTCACAGGATGCATACCTTAGTTCCAGAACCCATATACCGGTATCCACCTCACTTTATGCATCGGATTGAGGCAAAAATTGCTAAGGTGGCCCAGTACCCAGTCTCAGATAATACCTTCGCATTCTTTTGTAGTCAGTAGCCTTAAAAAATTTTGGCTGGTCAGTGAACTTTAAGGATAATTTAGCTTGTTCTCTAGCTACATTCCAGTGGCAAAACCCTGATTCCTGGCCCCAAACCCCGATTCCACCCGCTTTTGGCCAAAACCAGAGCCAGAACCCCGATTCCGCCATCAAACCCCCGATTCCACTTTCTTTTAGCCAGTACAAAACCCCCATTCCAGGGCGCGCGCCGTCATCAGCAGCAGCCCCGCCGCCAAGGCCAGCCCCGCGTCCCCGCCGAAGCCGCCGCCGCCGCCCCCCATCCGCGAGGCCCTGCAGCGTGCAGAATCCGCCCCCACGACCACGACCACCAGTGGATCGACGAAGCCCCTGCCCCCGATCCGCGCGAAGCTGCAGCGCACCGAGTCGTCCGCATCCGTCGCGTCCTCGTCCGTCGCCAAAGCCCGCTCGCTCTTCCGCAAGAACTCGAAGCAGCCGGTGGCCTCCGATGCGCAGGACAACCTCGAGGAGCAGTGGCTCGAGGTCGGGCGCCTCACGCCCCACAGCTTCAGCCCCTCCGCGCTCAACGGCGTGCCCCTCGCGCCGCCGAGCAGCTTCCGCGCAGCAGCAGCGGACACGTCAGCCGAGGCCCCGCGACGCCAGAGCCTCACGCAGAGCCTCACGCCCCTACCCCGCCGGCTCATCCGCACGCTGAGCATGTCGAAGCGCCGCCCGCCCTCGCTCGCGCTCAACAGCCCCGCGCTACGCCTCGTCCCTCCCGCCCTCGCCCTTCATCCTCGTCACCGCCGACAGCAGTGGCGAAAGGGGCGGTGGCGAAGGGTACCTGTATGGAGGGCTATCCTAGAAAACTCCCTTTGTATAAATTGGTAAGTGGTCGAGTGACTCCACCAGAGGTTCATTACACTGATTGTACGTGCTCGACAGCCTTACAACGACGCGAATACCAAGTCCCATCGCATGGTGCTTGCGCTTCGCTGCCCCACCGTGGCACCTCTGGAACTACGCACCATGTTTCACCGGACTTTGAACCACTCGAGAGTGAGTCAGCCACGATTTATATATCTCGGAAGTATTCTTGGTTCCCGGAGCTAAGGCTCAACGGGTGAATTCAATTGTTTATACTCGAGTCTTCCGACAGCGAGATTTTTCCCTAGTACTTGGTATAGCAAGATGGATTGTGCTAATGAATAGCGACGTGCCACAAATTTTCCAAATTTATATCAAATCTCTTGGACCCCCTCGGGGTGGGCTCCAGATGAAACGGTACACTTGTCTGTAGCCGTGAAATCAAATAGAAATGAGATCGAGTGTAGTGAGAGACCTCAACTAAACACTCAACCCAATCAATTCAATTCACAACTCCTCTCAAGTATCTCGTGTGTGTGTTTTGATATAAGGGATTTCTGAGTATTCCGGAGGGCATGAAGCACCGTGATTTTGAATGTGACTTTTACTTCAAATCTATTGGACAGTACGATTACCCAGCATGTGGGACACGTTCTGCACTCCAACACTCAAAAACACCCCAACCTGACCCAACAAATCGTTTTGAGGCGGTTATCAAATATCTGAAGCCGGCAAGCCCAGAGGAATTTCCGGCCGAATCGAATGAGCCCATTCCCAAGGCGATCGGTTAAGAATTGAGCCCGCAATCACAGTTCTGCCGGAAACTTGGCAAAATGATAAAAAACGGGCCACACCCTAAGTTCCGCAAAGAGCTGTAATCAACAATAAATGGGCAAGATTAATCACTGATTAAACATGTTTCAAGGACTAAAAATCTGTCAAACGTGCAACAAACTAGCGTGTAAATTCGGATCCAAGGTCCACATTCACGGAGTAAAAACGAGGACACTTGAACGAAGATGATGTGTAGAAGGAAGAAAAACAAAAAGACAAGTCTGTGAGGAGCATTGAATGTATAACATATTCAAAAACTAGGCCAATCGGGGCAGTACCCACATTGCTACAGCGTTCCTGCTTAAAACCGAGATTTTTTGGAAGAAATCTCATTATGTAATTGGATCAAAAAAAAAAACGGTATTTCGTCCCAGGAAGATTTTCAGTGCGAGTACAACGCACCTACTCCCAAGGCAATCGGATCAAAATTGAGCCCGTGGCGCCGATTCTGCTGGAAACCGTTGAAAAAAAAAAACCCCCCGACCGCGCCTTATGTTCTGCAAATGGCTGTAAAGAGTCTGCATGTGTGCCTCGTAATGGCATTTTGAACCCCACGCCCCACAATGGAACTGACCATGCCCCACAATGTCATTTTGAACACCATACCCCACAATGGAATTTTGAACCCGTGCCCCACAATGCCATTTTGAACCCCATGCCCCACAAGACCATTCACGGCATCTCAATGCAGCGTTCGGCATCGCAATGAAACCAGTACATAATTGCCCTCTGGAAAGGATAAAGCACAAGTAGCACACATTAACCACCTGGAATCAGGGACGGGACGGCGGCTTGAAGTACGTCAGACACTGGGATTGACCAGTGATGAGGAATGTAAACGAAGAGAATTTGCGGCAGCTGCCTGAATTCCACCTTCGCAAATCTACACTGAAGATTTTATGTTGGGAGACGAACTGATCACTCTAGAATTCGACAAACCGTTGGATTTTACTCAAAGTACCCCCCTGTCCACGTTCGCGCTCACGTTCGCAGATCATAGACATGGGCAACGAGATCAAGACGGCACGGAGTTCTTTGCTGAACTTCGACAATCTTTCTTCACTGGTTCATATCCCGCCATGTCCCACACGGATGGAGAGAAGGTGCGCTTCATGAGCAGCGCCTCTAGCTCGCTCCGAAGAAGTCCTCGGCACCCGAGGCTTGTAATCGAGGATTCAACCAAGCGCGGGGAGCTTAGCCTGCGCACATATTGACTGCGGACACCGAGGACGCGATGCAGTTTACTCACAGCTTAGGGATCCATTTTATTGGCTGAATATGTTCGACGATATTACATACTGCGTGCGGTCCTGCATCGAATGCCAAAAGTCCATCAAGTCCATTCCGAAGCTCCCATACAATGAATCTTGGTAAGCACCTTTACTTCGCCATTTTAACATTGACTGCATTCACATGCCCAGAGGCGTCGGAGACATGGTTCAAGCCATCGAACCCACCGTGCTCTGGCCAGAAGCTCGCGCGCTCAAGGCTTTGAGTGCCCGCTCTATCACCAAATTCATTTACGAGGAGATTGTCTGTCGATTCGCCTGTGTCCCCTTCATTACGCTCGACGGTGGTTCGGATTTCGAAGGTGAAGTACTTGAGTTGCTACGAACAAAATACCGCTGCACCGTGATCATTTCTACTCCCTATCACCCAGAAGGCAACGCGCCAGTAGAACGACACCATCAGCCGCTTGTGGACGCACTGTTCAAGTGTACCGGCGCGCGAAAGGCAATTGGCCACAGCACCTCCACGCCGTACTCTTCGCAATGCGTGTAACAGTCAGCCGAGCCACGGACTTTCCACCATACTACTTGCTCTATGGTGTGCACCCCGTCTTCTCATTTTATATTGACGAGATCACTTGGCAGACTCTCGATTGGGACAAAGTACGCACTCAGGAAGAGCTCCTAGCTATTCGTGCGCAGCAACTTGCCCGTCGGGATCCCAAGATGCGCGAGGCCAATGGGCGCATTCGGGAATCACGTAGGCGTGCAATTGACGATTTAGCGCAGCGCCACTACTATCAATTCGACTTCGCCGATTATGAAGAAGGTATGTATGTTTGGCTCCGCGAGTCGCAGTTGGACGAAACGAAGGGAAGCAAAGGTGAGTGGCTATCCTCTGGATCTTATATTATTCACGAGAAACGCGCGCGCGACTCCTTTAGGAATCAGATTGGCCAAGGACTAGTCGTCCAAGACATTAGCAGTCTCTTCAAGGCCCAAGATTATGGATATACCTCTCGATATTCAATGGTGCACTTGGATGGATACCCTTTCAAACCTCGAATTAAATGTCTGGAGGAATCACGTTGAGTGGTTCGAGACTGGTGCGACTTTTTCTGTTTTTTTGACCAAATTCCCCATGCCACCTGAACTGTTGACCGAGGCAACATCTAGTTTTCAGATCCGGATTCCCAGACGCAAATTACGTCCAAAATTGGCCTAGGTTGAAGATTTGATGGGGTCGAACCCCTTGTGCGACACGGTAGCATCGTCAAGTCCATCGAGCGATGACTCTGTCTGCAATTCCCTTACCTTTTGAAAGGCATGACCTTATTGCTTTCCTTTACATTTTGAAATGCGTCCCCACCGCAAATCTTCGCATTTTCGTACACTTTCAATTCCAGCGCAGTCCCAGAGTATAGCCTGATCATTCCGGTCATTTTAAGCTACATATTCAGATCTTGCTCGGAGGTAATATTGACCTCTCCAGCAGCCACTCAGTGCTTTACATTTTGAAACGCGTGACCTTGCTGCATTCCGTTACATTTGAAAGCGTGATCTTATTGCATTCCTTTACATTTTGAAACACGTGTCCTTATTGCTTTCCTTTTCACTTTGAAACGCGTGATGTCCCCACCGCAAATCTTTGCATTTTCTAACACTTTCAATTGCAGCGCAGTCCCAGAGGATCATTCCGGTCATTTTGAGCTACATATTCAGATCCTGCTCGGAGGTAATATTGACCTCTCCAGCGGCCACTCGGTGCTTCACATTTTGAAACACGTGACCTTATTATATTCCTTTATATTTTGAAATGTGTGATATACTTAAATTCACCCAGTTTTTGGTTTTGAAACACTTAGAAGTAATCCAGAGGGCATGAATTCCTTAGATAGTTACCGTCATTTACAATCCACATTCAGCGTACAGTGGAAATTTGATTAGAATTGGAGTTTTTAATACATCTCAAATATGATATATTTTCACGATATGGGAATGGTGCCCTCCGGCATACATTAAAATCCACCAGATATAAACGTCAGCCCTGCTGAAGTGGTATATTAAGTGCTACAGCGATTCTGCATGAAAACACCGATTTTTCCGTATATGGTAGTTTACAAAGCCCCCAATGAGATATGAAGACGTGGTGACCTCCAGAGTCGTAATGCAAATCGAATGGTCCTATTTTCGAGGGAAATGGATAAGAATTTAGCGTGCTACAACGGATCTGGTGAAAACATCAAAATTTGATGAAAAATCAGCCGCGCCCTAAGTTCCGCAAATGGCTGTAACATAGGATGAGAAAAATGCCTCGCTGTGAAAGCGACAAAAACACAGGGCAAATTCAAACTCCGATGATTATGTAACAAGATTTCACTCTGATCGGACCCCCATGCTTTAGACTTTTTTGCGAGAATGGCTCTCCTGAGCTCACTTGTCAGTCGTTTTCCTCAAGAGTAGGCTCATTCGATTCGCATTGGAAATCCGGAGGGCAGAGCGTCGCCCGATTTTGCCTCACCACCTCAAGACGATTTGGTGGGTCAGATTTGGGTGTCATATTGCCTCTGAGCAGGATCTGAATAGCTCAAAATGACTGGAATGATCAGGGCTATCCATCGCTGGTGCACAACTGTGCTGGAATTGAAAGTGTTCGAAATGCAAAGAATTGCGGTGCGGTCATCACGCGTTTCAAAATGTAAAGGAATGCAATAAGGTCACGCCTTTCAAAATGTGAAGCACTGATTGGCCAGTGTTGAGGTGCGCTGAAATTGCGGTGGGGACATCGCGCATTTCAAAATGTAAAGGAATGCAATAAGGTCACGCATTTGAAAATGGAAAGGAATTCAATAAGGTCACGCCTTTCAAATGTAAAGCACTGATTGCCCGGTGTTGAGGGGCGCTGAAATTGAGAGTGTCCGAAAATGCAAAGAATTGCGGTGGGGACATCACGCGTTTCAAAGGTAAAGGAATTCAATAAGGTCACGCCTTTCAAAATGTAAAGCACTGATTGGCCGCTGGAGAGGTCAATATTGCCTCCGAGGAAATGACCGGAATATCCATTCCTGGCGCGTGCTGACGGGGTATCCCTTGGGTGCCGCGAGGACCCTGGTCTGAAAAGGAAAGCATCCCACCACCAGAAGTTTCCGCACGCAGACTCCTTCTCCCCTTCTATTCCCCATTCTATGTATGCGCTATGATCTATGATTATGTGACCACCAACCACAACACCTAACTCAGGTTGCGTCTCCCCACAACCACCCTAGCCCCCACAACAGGATGCAAGACAATATCCACCCCTCGGATCAGAAGCGGTATTGTCTTACCGTCGCGTGTCATACCCCCTGCAAATATTGCTTCCAAGAATGCTCAAATAAATCCGAGATTTCCCATGCTCGAAAAGGGGAGGGGGTGTCCGGCTACATCTTGGCCGCGGTCAAATGGTAGAACTGTCCAGTATGCACACACTTGCCCGAGCATTCCCAGGGAAGCTGGGAAAATGGAGCTGGACCGTTAAAATTCTTTGGATACTCACGACTGAATGCTAGCTCGGAACTCGATCGTGCGACCCTCTAACGGAAATGGATGCCCAAATCGGTTGTGTCAATTCCCCAGTATTCCTGGTCTATTGGTTGGATTCAGGGTCAGATCGGAAATTCCGGGAAGCATTGAGACCCACCCAGTCTATAATGAGCAGCATAAGGCACAGTATCTAGGAGAACTCGATCCAAACCCTTGTCAGTTCAGTATGAATACCCTGTAATATGGTTGTGAAGCAGGGCCAAATTACTCAGAGTAACGCTACGGAGCCTTGTGCCTTGGTTTTTGTACTTAAATTTCGCTCCAACTTCAAACTCCAACTCTAATTTAACTCCTCGGTGGTATATTTTTCTGGTTTCTTCCGGGAATAGACCAGTCAAGATATCTAGCGCGGTTGTGGCTAGTACTTACCAGGACTCCCCGATATAACTTTCCAATATTCCGGGACGAGCGTAGTGCTGTAGAGGTAGCCATCTACCTGCTCGGCCGGGTTGGCGAGAGGCACCAGGGGAACAGTCTCTGAGTGCAAGAGAAGGACTTCGTCGAAAGGTTGGTCACAAGAAACTACCCATTCTGCCAGCAAGCGCTCAAAACGGCCCTGGTCTCACGGGCCCTGCGAAAATCTTGGCGTGCGAATGCGTCCCCGATCGTGTCAGCGTGACTTGAATGGCTGTAAATGTTTGCAGTGAGCAGGGGCTATCCATTCTTGAGACACGTGGCTTAGAAAATGGCTCTGGGGCTTCATTGGGAATCAAAATGGTCTGCAGGATGTCAAGTCACATGTTTCAAAATGTGGACCATTCAAAAGGCAACCGGCGAGAGAACATAGGCTGAAACTCCGCCCATGCTACCCCGACTGAAGGACAAATTCCACAATTGTTTTGAGGGTCTGGAATCAAGGGTTGGCATCCAATACGCCCAGTCACCAAGTTACAAGAAATTTAACTGAGAAAAAATTGGGCGCCAGGTCGAACAATGTGTCGGTGACAGAAGATCGGTTGAAAATCCACCCACGCTACTTCGCCTGAAGGACAAATTCCACAATGCTTTTGAGGTGTGAATTATGATCCCAAGTCACGCGTCTCAAAATGCAAGCCGCTGCAATTGAGGACCATGATCCCGAGTCACGTGTTTCAAAATGCCGAAAAGGCAATAATGCCTCTGGGAGAAATCTGAGTCGCAGGAAATGTTCGCAGAGACCAGGGCCATCGATTCCCGCTTCGCGCGCCTCAGAAAATGACTCCGGGAATGCGTTGGAATTTAAGCGGTCCTAAGCATGACTCTAATCTCAGCTCATGCGCTTCAAAATGCAAACCATTGCAATTGAGGACCAGGATCTCAGGTCACGGGTTTCAAAATGCACGCTGCTGCAGTAATCCCGAGTCACACGTTTCCAAATGTATTCCATTGTCTGGGCTGCGGAGAAGGCAATAATGCTTCCGTGGGGAATCTGAGTTGGGGGAATGTTCGCAGAGGCCAGGGCCATCGATTCCCACATTCGGAAAAGGGCTCCGAGACTGCGCTGGGACTGAAATGGTCTTGCGGACGTCGCTGATGTCCGGTCATGCGTTTAAAAATGCAAGCCATTGCAATTGAGGGTCACGCTCTCAGAATGCAAGTCGCTGCAATTGAGGACAGTGATCCCGAGTCACGCCTTTCAAAATGTATTCCATTGTCTGGGCTGGGGGAAATCGGAGTAGAGGGAAACGTTCGCAGAGGCCAGGGCTATCGATTCCCGCCTCGCAACGGGGCCGGGAGTCCGGAAACATATAGAAACAGTCCGTAATCTCTGTTTGTTACATACATTGCAGAATACCCAGAGGAATGGGTGTGGCTATGTTCCCCGCATCCTATATAAGACACGTCAGCGGGGAGGGCGTCACACGTCTCTTTTGGCCTCCATGTCCCTCAAATCCCAGTACGCCGACCTCAAGGCTTCTTTCGCATCCCAGCCGCTAGACCTCTCGAAGTGCGGCCGCCTCTTGACCCAGCTCAAGGTCACTTTTCTTTCTCCATTCCTTGCTTCACACTCAGAGAATAATTATTCCAGCTTGGGTTGATAGAAGCAGGGCTACTCTTCCCGCAAGGAGAAGACCTCAATCCAGAGGACCTCGTCGTTACGCGTGCGTATCTTCCGCGGACACCGGGCACAATGCTGACCGTGACTCGGTCAGGCGAAATCCTCGAAATCGGCGCCTTCTGGAGCATCTGTAAACAAGGCATGACCTCGTTCGACCACTATTTCTCCCAGATCCAGACTTTCTACACCGACTATACGTGCGTCTCCGGCACCCGTCAAATACCGTGTTGTATTATTGACCGCTCGGCTTAGCACCCTCCCGCCATCGCAGCACGAGTACCCCATCTGCGGACTGCACCTCATACGCCTGCTCACGCAGAACCGCATCGCGGACTTTCACACCGCCCTCGAGAGCCTGAGCGCGGCGGCCGTCAAGAGCCCATACATCGTGCACCCCGTCAACCTCGAGCGCTGGCTCATGGAGGGCAGCTACGCTAAAGTGTGGAGTACGTGCGCAGAGGTGCCGGCAGCCGGATATGGGTACTTTATCGACAGTCTCGTGGGCACGATTCGGTCAGTGCGCCTGCCCCGTGGGAGGAGTGACTAGATGCTTATGTTGGGACATAGGAATGAGATCGCGAGCTGCCAGGAGACGGCGTACGAGAGCCTGTCAGTGAAGGACGCGGGGACGCTGCTGTTCTTCACTTCGCAGTCCGAGCTGCTCGTTTTTGCCCAAGAGGTACGTGTTCTAAATTTTGCGAAACGGTACACACTGACGGCAACCTTCATTGCTTTTTTCCTCATTCGACTTCTTTCCTGGCTTGATTTGGCTTTCTGTTTCTCAGCGCGGGTGGGAGGTAAACCTGACCCTGGGCACGATCATGTTTGGGCCAAAGGGCAAAAAGACGATGAACATTCCCAAAGAGAGGATTATTTCCGCGTCGCTGCTGTACGCGCGCCAGCTAGAGCAGATCGTATAGAGGGCGGCTCACGTCCTACCGACTTTATAACTCACCCTTTGGGGTGCCTTCGGGAACCAGAAGGAAGTCACTATATGAGCCCCCCACATCTACCATCTGGTAAGAATATGATATTCTGTTGCCTTTCAAGGTAAATATATCTGCTGTAATTCAATGGACAGTCGAAGGCTTTGTTGATGCATGCTGACACCGTGGTCCGGATCCCCGCCATGGCGTGCTTACATAAAACAATAAGTCAACTCCCTCCTTATTCCTGCCGTGCCCGGGGAAACCACTGTATAATCTGCGGGCCGCGCCGTTCAATAGGGTTCTGATTTTAAGGTTTGTGGCCATCAAATTAGGAATGTATCACACTGAGAGTGTTCAAATCATTGTTTTGATTCCCTTTCGAATTTTCTGGCCCGTCATTATATATTGTGGAAGCTGTACGCTCCACCCGAGAATTTGTGACGGCATCATAAATCCGGTAAATCAAACAAGTTCAACCTTGCAAATAGAAAGGAGCGAAGAAAAGAAGAAAAAAATAAAAACCTACCCAGGTTACATCGGCGGCTAACACAAAGTAGAACCCCTGCGAGTGCATTGAAACCAACTCACACGGCCTCGACCTTTGTTTCTTCGCTGCGGCTCACGTCCTCGGGTATGGACGCTGAGCGCAGTGCTCCGCCTGCTGCGGGTGCGCTGCCCTCGCTTCCCTTCGGCTCGGGCCTCGCAATGCTGCTCTGATCTTCCGCACGCTGTTGCCCTCGCGGCGCGTTTGCTGTTCAACGTCTCACACACGAGCGCGCACGCCATAATGGAAAAGATCCGCCGTGGCGTGTTGGAGCCAGTGCAGAAAATGCCGGACGACTTCGGAGCGGATACACTGCGTTTCGAAGCTCAGCATCCCGTACATGCCTAAAGTGGCAGACAGCGTCGCGGATGTCCAGGACCGTCGTTGTCGGCGTTACAGCTGAAAATATGATTTCAATGCCACAATTTTCAGGGAGGGAAGTCGGAAACGTACTAAGACCAGTGGTTTCAGCTGCTGGTACGTTAACAAAACTGTGAACTCCTTCGCAGGAGCTGCATTGTTTTAGCTGAGGTTGAGCTTGGTCTCCTTGACACACACCTGACTAGCCCCTACTGTTGATTTGGGCTGGCAGATGCGCCGTAAGCCTTCAAGTCGCATATGAGAGACGTGATCGCGTCGAAACCGCCATGGAATATTAAAGGTTTGGAATTTGATCACACTCAATGCATGAGGAGATTTACGGTATACTGGGATGGTCAGTTTTCGTACGTTCAAATTGAGGACATGTATACTAATATTTACAATATTGAGTGAATTGGGAAGATACAAAGGGAAATCGTAATCACAATTGCGAGCTGAGTTGAAACTCCGCCAGAGTATGCCGGCTATCCTGGTGCCCACACTTGACGGGAATGAAATACCAGCCGAAGTCCTGGCACTGACGCGAGCGGCATGAGGAGGCGTCACAATATTACGTGAAGATACCCAAAAAATAGAGCGAAGAAAACCGATCAGGACACATATGGACTCGATTATGTAATCACGTCTCAAGCGTGGAGCGAGGGACTTGCGTACTTGAGCGAGTCTGAAACAATCACTAGAGACAAGGCTTAATACCGCGTGGACTAGGGGTACTACGGGACTCCGGTGACATGTCCGAGGGACTATCACTGACGCCCTTTCATATCCTGATGTCAACCTTTGCATACGGTGACTCCTTTGCGTCACAATCCTAATGACCGTTTCCAACACATTGCAAAGCTTACTCTAGTAAGGAATGCGACCTACGGTAGGACTAGGACCCGTGGACAATATTTTCTGCGGAAATCACTTCATCTGACCCTCTTCCATAGGCGAGCATCAATCTCGGCTGATACGCCAACTCGATGTGACAGTCATTCCTTATGGAATTTAGGCAAAAAAATGCATTCATGCCCTGCCTCTTTGATTACTGCTTCAAGCATTGATGGCTGATTCAAGAAATCTCCCTGCTGGCTCAGGAGACGAGCCATGCAACATCCAGTGTTTTCCAGTGGACAGACAGGTGAACATTTTGCCCGGAGCCCAGAAACATTGAAGCCACGCTCAACCAGGACATCCTGAAGTCCCTTGGCCTCACCGTTGGCTGTTGTCATCTTTTGAACCTTACTCCGTTGCTCAGGGGTTGGGTTGGTCTCGGGAATAATTGTGTCATTTTGTATCCTTTGCTTTCCACCATTGGATTTATTCATATCAAATGCTCGAAGTGCACCAGGAGCCAAGGATGCATGAGCGGAAGACTGATTGAAAATGAAGAGGGCAGTCACACCCAGATGGACAGCATCTAGGGCCCACAATATTACAGTCTGCTGGGACCTGCATTGGCCGAACCCCAGTATACGGGGAAGGAAATATTATAGTCCATCAGGAACTAGATCGGCCGAAGCCTGGCCTGTAGGTCATCAATATAAATGCTGTAATTGCCGCTATCAGCTGAGAGCTGTTTACACTGTACAGCTCCCAATTGATGGCAGGTGGTGCGCATTGTCTCTTTGTAGCATCCCACTCGGAGTTTATATCTTGTTTCTATCCCTAAATAATAAAATATGTAAATCGTAAATATCACATGCAGATTCAGAGAAATATGGAGGAAAAAAATTAGGATAACAGCATCCTCGCGGAAAGTCGGTGTTAATCGTCAGTGGACGGTCCGTTGTTTCCTCAAAAAATTGGATGGGGAAAGCCGATGGATCCTTGTCAAATAATTTAACAAGGATCAGCGGTTTGGAGGGGAGAATACGCTCTGACGAGGTTGTCAAAAACAAGTGAGACTAACCCCTCAAAACGGTTTTAATCAGCTACTGATTGAAACCGAACAGTCGAACTTGACTCTGAGTTCGGCTCCCCACACACGTCTAATCTGTTGTTATATTCTGTGGCCCATACTTCTTTATAACATCCAGCATCCCTTTGGATGCCTGTGCAATTCGGTTTGCTCCGAATTGTTGGTTAATGAACAACGGCAATATTGTCTGAATCTTCCGCCAATAAAGCAAAAAAGAGTGTGAAGACCATCGACCTTATTGCGCTACCACATCGGGATTTACTCCCCGCAGTAATGGTTCGGTGGCCCCACCGATGCGCACGCTGTGTCCGTTGACGGCGAGCAATCCACTCGCTTTCCATATGCCGTTGACCCGCGTTAGATATTCCACCTCTGTCATGTTGTGATGGCCTCCAGTGTTCTTCTCGTATGCGAAGAGCGATTCAAAAACTGGGACACGCTTGTTTGCGTGTAGATGCTGTCGCATCTTGCTGTTCAAAATGGGGAGGATCTCCCAGGCAGGTTTGACTGTTGCGTTGCATGTGCACTTATTCAGGCCATCTCTACTCCAGGGTTGCCTTCCACGCCCATTCGTATGGGCACTGAGACCTTGTGTGCGTAGCTGTTTATTAGTGGCATCGGATGCGCACACACGTCAGCTCGCCCATCTTGCTGTCCGGGATATTGTTTATGCGGTAGTTACCCCTTTGTGCAGTTGGTTATGATGAGTCTTTACGACGAAACGTTGCGCCCAAACGCAGGGGGTCCCCGCTTCTCGTTCGCTCTCTAGTATGGAAATACGAACTGATTGATTTGAGAACCTACGAGATCTTTTTTGAATTGCATGACCGGGTTGCATGACCGTCAAATGCATGCATGAAAACCCGCTTCAAGGGAAAGAAAATCCCAATTTCCGCGTCTAGGCAGGTTCCACAGTATGGCGTTGAGTTTTGCTGCCGTTGCAGAGTGTCACGAGATATTTGTGGGGGATGCAACAAACTTTGCCAGTCTTATAGCGCACACATTCATGACGTGTCCCCCAGTCTTGATTCAGAACTGTGTTTTTTCAGTGAGTTTTCATCGCCATTCATCAACAAACAGCTGATTGCTTTCGGAGACAATTTTCGTGGCGTCATGTAAAGTTCTATTGTGCAAATCATGTCATTATCAGCATCTTCCTCCAACCTTGCCAGAGCTCAACATGTCAAAGTCTGCGTCCGATGTGAATGCGGAGAGCGTCCAACCAGAAGCTCCCTTTTGGCAGAGAGTGACGTCCCGCTCCGACGTTGTCTACGAAAGCCGTTAGCAGTTGCTCATGAAAAGAGCGCCAGATATATTTGCATTCGGTACAATTCGTGATTTTTACTTTCACTGTACAAAGCAGAAAAACTCGATCAAAGAGTAGCAAATCTATCGTCTCCCTGGCGTCCCCACTGCAAAGGATTCGACGCTCCTCTGAGACATCCCGAGGTCGAAAACCCCCGGCAGGTCGGCCTCCGTACCGGTGAGTGAATCGTCACTTCTAGAAACAGAGAGTTTAACAACAAGCACTTCCGAAGGGGATGGGCGATCGTTGACGAGGACGGAAATGAATTAGATGCTTACGGAAATATCATACGGTGGGTCATTCCGAAGAAATAATTCTGAGTAGAGGGACGCTTCGTGCAGACCCTACCTGATGTAATAGAGGTGCATTCAAATGGCAGGCATTTTGAAAAGCATGACCTGACACAATAGAGGTGCATTAAAGTGGCAGGCATTTTGAAAAGCATGACCTGGCACAATAGAGATGCATTCAATTTCATATGGCTGGCATTTTGAAAAGCATGACCTGACACAATAGAGATGCATTCATTCAATTTCAAATGGCTGGCATTTTGGAAAGCATGACCTGGCCCAATAGAGAAGCATTCAATTTCAAATGGCTGGCATTTCGGAAAGCATGACCTGGCCCAATAGAGATGCATTCAATTTCAAATGGCTGCCATTTTGAAAGCATGACCTGACGATATAGAGCTGCATTCAAATGGCTGGCATTTTGAAAAGCGGCGCAATCGAGCCGCATTCAAATGGTGGGAGAATAATATTGTGGGCGAACTCATGCTCCTTGGGGTCAACCTCACGTACATGACGACAGAGCGCAGAGAGCTCAAATGTCTCAAACTCTTGAAGTAAGACAGGGCTCGCTCTGCATCACGATAAGATGCGGAGCCGGTTACTGCACTGTGTGAGATGTTACGCCTGTTAAAACTGTGAGAAACAGGTGTAAATGATCGTGCAATGAGGCACCCCTCGCGAGAAAGCCCTTTATCATATAAATCCAACGCATCACTGCCTTCTCTGCGGTATGGCTGGGATCCTCGTACAAAGCCCCGGCCCTCCGAGGATCGGACAGGCAATCACAAGGTGAATCTCCCAGGGCGAACGAGCAGTCGATGAGGTCAGCAAAAAACACAAAATGACCGAAAAACATCGAAGGTGCAGTCGAGCACTCATTTGTGGGGATGGTGTTCAACTGGCACAAATGAGTTCCAAGCGGAGCACCTCGAGAAGGAGTTGATGTTCGGATAAGATATCCATGTATATGGCACATATACTGTGCAAAGAGTTTTTGTGAGCAGGTCGCATGATTTTAGTCATTTTTTTGCGGCAACTTCCCTCAGTTGTGCGAAATTTTTGACAACTTGATTATGCCGCAAGTTCAAAGAAATTGCAACTCAGTTTGAGGAAAGTTTTCAAAATGCAACTTGTCCTGCGCACAACAACCAGAGGTTGCAACTTCGAAAATGGCAACTGCAACTCCATAAGCTGTAGGTATTGGAAAGGACAACTTCATATTTGACAACATACAAGTTTATTTAGTAACAACTTATACTTCAAATAGGCATGTAGATCTTATGGTTGCACGTACATTTAATCTGTAGAAACATGCCAAGTCATGCTTTTCAAAATGCCAGCCATTTGAATGCACCTCTATTGCACCAGGTCATGCTTTTCAAAATTCCAGCCATTTGAATGCACCTCCATTGCACCAGGTCATGCTTTTCAAAATTCCTGCCATTTGAATGCAGCTCTATTGTGTCGGGTCATGCTTTTCAAAATGCCAGCCATTTGAATGCAGTACACAAGAGCAGCATAACTAAGTACACATCCCATATAAGACCCACGACACAGAAGCCAGGCCGTAGAGCATGAAATACGCAATTAGAACGGATGTGAATGGTCAGAGAAGTGAATACTAACACTGTGTAGAGGTGAACACAGCAGTGAGTAGAGAATCGCACTGGAAGGCAAAAAATCAATCAGGATGTAATGGGACGCAAGAGATGCCCAGTACATACTTGTTTCAACTGTAGCTACATTCTCCCAAGAGGGATCTTCCCTAGCTAAAAAAATGAAGGAGTTCTATAATTTTTCTTGGGCCAAATTGGCCACGCTCCCCAAAACCCATCGATTTTTGGTACCGGAGGCATACAACGGTTATATCATGCTTTTCAAAATGCCCGCCATTTGAATGCACCTCTATTACATCAGCTCATGCTTTTCAAAATGCCTGCCATTTGAATGCACTTCTATTGTGCCAGGTCATGCTTTTCAACATGCCAGCCATTTGAATGCAGCTCTCCCTGGAACTCTGGGCTCTAACCTGCAATTGAGCATCTTTCGCGCCAGGCCCCAATCGGTAGGACCATGCGGTGCTCCCATTTCCGTATTGTGCTCAATTGCACGGAGGTAAGAGCATTCGGAAGATTCTCCTTCAATGTCGCGAACGTATAATCACCATTATCCCGCAGATATTTTTTGACAACACAAAAGCACTCGTTCTGGCCGTCATTATCGGAAACAGGTTCAAGGTCGGGCAGTTCAGATTCAGGGAAGCTCGGAATAAATCTGGCCTCGGAATCGGGTCCCTCTTGTGGCAATCCAGGCGCAGGATTTCCGGTGGCATAGGAGTCGTCGACGTCGAGAGATGGTCAATTCCGTTATGGGGCATGGGATTCAAAATGCCATTCTGGGGTATGGGGTTCAAAATTCCATTGTGAGGCACAGGGTTCAAAATAGGTCCCTTGTCTCTCTGAAGGACAGTTGAAATCCGTTTTTTGCCCTTGCTCACAGGGCGTTCAAATCCGGAATGCAGGGCATCTATTCAAACCTTAAATACATCAAGTGCTCACTTATCCCTGCTGAACTCGACTGAAATACATTATAATGCACCGGATGGTCGGTTCCATAGTGTGGCACAGGGTTCAAAATGGCATTGTGAGGCATGGGGTTCAAAATGCCCTTGTGGGGCACAGGGTTCAAAATGCCATTGTGAGGCACAGGCTTCAATAGGTCCCTTGTCCCTCCGAAGACACCCGAAATAAATTTTTTCCCCTTTGTCGCAGAGCATTCAAATCCGGAATGCAGGGCTTCTATTGAAACCTTAAATACGTCAAGTTCTCCTTTATCCCTGCTGAACCCGGCCGAAATACATTATAATGCGCAACATGGGGTTCAAAATGGCATTGTGGGACATGGGGTTCAAAATGCTATTGTGAGGCATGGGGTTCAGAATAGGTCCCTTGTCCCTCTGGATTAGAAGATGCAGTAAACACGAACAAACCCAAAACTGCGTGGCCGACAATCTGAGGTTTGGAAAGAATGCTCTCAAAAACGCTCAATTTTTCACCTTTCATCCTGGAAAGTGTCTCAAACAACTGCATTTTGTCCAGGGATTGAAACGATAACTCATTTACAACCACTGAGGAACGGAAGGTTGAGTTTGAAAAGAGGGGTTTCTTGGGATGGGTTCACTCTACATGCCAGGGAGGAGTTCGGGCCCGAATGCCGGTGAGAATCTTCCGTAGCGGAGTTTTAAACCATCGGCCATTTCCGGGGCTCGGGTCAACGGCACCAAGATCATCTTGGCGCCAGGTAGCAACAGTGTGAGCAGTAACCCTATTAGGATTGTTTAAACTCGTTTGTTGTTTCTTTTCATTGATTAAATTTGGTACTGACAATTCCATAGATATCTTCAGTCCAACAAACAGACGGACTTCCCCTTGGACATTCACAGATCCCGCGGTTGGTAATCGGTGGCACGTACTGGCCAAGGGCTCGACTTAGCGTCGCTTTGCTCATGAGAACATTGCTCTTATTGGCGGAGAGGAGGTGGAGGACCAAACATTTCAAATATATGGGTCAGTTTCTGGGCTCAGCGAGCGCTGTAGCTCCCATTGAGAGTGCGGTTTCAACAGAGACCTTTTTGATCAGCTTCCCGAGTTTCTGCTGCATAGAAGAAGTCAGGTCAGGCAAATATATCGAAACACACTCACCGGTGCGGCCGATGCTTGATTATAATATTCGGTATAGAACTTCGCCGGAAATTGCCAGAATTTCACGCGATCCTTGTACTCAATTTTTAACCTTGACCTGCCTTGAAATCCTTATATCCCGAACGGTCAGATAATAGTCTTTGGAGCCAAGCCAGTTCAGCATCAGCGTCAGCGCGTTCCGGCCGACGCGTACTGCTGAATTTCATTCAGAACGCCATTGTTCATGGGATTCTTACATGGGGGAGGTTGCTGTAGCTGTGTGCGGAGTTCTGTCTCAGAATGTCCAGAGTTTGTCTTAAAATCGTTCAGGATGAAGGCCGATCTGACCATGTGTTTTCTCCATGGTTGAGCCCGAACAAAACGGAAAGAGCCTCGGAATACTCGAAAATATTCCTGGAGTGGTGTATTAGAGGTAGTCTTGTTTTTACCAAGGGGCTCAGATCGTAGTGCTCCGTTATTGGGTGATCACGAAGTTTTCGCGTCACGTCTCACGAGTAAGGTAATAAGGACTTTGAACTCATTGTGCGAGCACTCAATGATTTCGAACAGTTTTGTCTGAAACGAAGTTCACATGTTCCAGAAAATTCCGGAAGGCTCTGGATAAGGTAGCGAACATACAAACGCGGTTGCCCCACGTGATCCGGCGTGACATGACCATATTGGGAAGTCGATCGAGAGAAAGCACGATAATTAATCCACAAGGGATAGAATACAAAATTGGGCCTAACAGTTCTCAGGGTATCGGTCCGTTACTGCCTCTTGAAGTTAAATTTCGGCAAAATCTTCAAATTTGAGCGACGAGTTCCTAAAATCGGCAGTCAAGCTACTGGAATGTGCAACTCCAGCGTGCGTTGCAAAGTTTCTTTGGCTGCTGGGCCCTGAAAATTTCCAATGCCATACCGGTTAATATCTCTCTCATGTCCCCATCCAAAAAGTCCATACGGGACAGGCTAAACCGCCTGCGCGGCTGTTTACCATCGCCAAAGAAAGCCATCGAACGCGTGGCGATCGCATTCAGGCTGCTTGAGCGGCGAGGAAGTCCAAGGGACCTTGTGTCCTTCTTCCAGACTCCAAAAAGGACATGACTGCAGCAGGAATTGTTCGGGGAGGGAACGCAAATGCCGGTTTGTAGCATATTTCACAGTATAATCAGAACTACTCTCTCAATTCTGCACCAAATTTTACGAGAAAAATTGTAATTACTCTTACAATGTATCCACATAACATTTTTGGAGCCGATTTTTGACAAGTCTCCTAGAAGTTGTGCAAAAGAGTGTCGAAACGTGTTCTGTCCCAAAAAGGGCATGTGACCGTCACGGCACGTGGGGCAACCGCGTTTGTTTGTTCGTTACCTTAGGTCATAGATGCAATCCCAAAGTGATATAGATAGCGTTAGGTCGTGGAGGTCGTAAACGGCAGCGTCGGGGATTTCTGGATTGAGAATTCAAACTCCGAGATTACGTAATAAGGGAGCACTGTGATCCGGACCCCCCCGGTAACTAACAGACTTCAACACACCGAAGTACGAGGTAAGTCGTGTTGTAGGGTCTGTCTAGGAGAGACTATATTAGAGGTGATAGGTGTGATTTGTGGGTCGAGGAGGCTTCCATGGGGAATTCGCGCATTTGGCCGAAGAGATTCAAAGTCCGCAATTACATAATAAGCGGGCACTGTGATCAGACCCCGCGGTAACTAACAGACTTCAACGAGCGAGGCACGAGCTTCCTCGTGTTGAAGTGTCTGTCTACGAGAGCCTAATTTAACCGCATGAACTAAACAACTTGTACCAAACGCGTCAGGGTTTGACATGCTCCACTAGTGCGCTTTCCCCCGTTAGTGCATTCGGTTCCGGAAAAAAAAAAACGACTCAGATCAGATTTGTGACCGCCGTGAGATGGTACGTATAAGGAAGTGCACCACCTACCCTTCCCTTCCTCCTTTACCTCTCCACAGTATGTCTCTCAAGAGTGGTCCTCCAGGATACTCGATGGCCAGTGAATTCCATCGGAGTGCATTATGCTGCACCGGAGGAAGATGGATTCCAGTGGGACACAAAATCTTGCCTAGTACACGGCCTTCAATATTTCTGTATCCGGTCTCCGTAATATTCATTTCATTTCAACTTGCACGCTGATTTAAGGAAATACGCGAAACCCATCAACGAGTCAGACACTGAGCTCCATTCGTCCGCATCTATGGCCGACTTTTTCCGCTCCTTTGAGAGTCACAAAAAGCATGTTCTGGTGTCTATTGCCGCCTTACATCGTATTCAAGTCCCGGAAAAAGCAACAATTGACTCCTGCGCAAATTGATTACATCATGTATTGTCAGGTGAAGGCGCTTAATTCTCCCATTCAGACACCCCCCCTACCCGATGTCGGCTATTTTTAGATTCGGACCCCCTTGGGCCGGGTTTGGTTTGGCAGTGTTAGGTTCACATGTCGTAGCTTAGTCATCATCACAGGGTTTTCCTCCGATCAAGCGGGTTAATGCTTTTCTCCATGCGGATTCGGGGGAAAGTGGTCTCCAAGAAACTCCTGGAGGGCGCTCTCGACATCTGGAAGGACCATTTCATCCACAACATAGCGGCGAAGATATTCTCAGGCTAGAGCATCCTTCGATGAGTCGAGCTAGTGATGTTCCGGCTTTGGCCTCAGGCCAAAAAGCCATGGCTTTTTGGCTTTGGTACCAAGGCCAAAGCCAAGCCGAAATTTTGGCCTAGCATGGCTTTTAGCCTGGCCTGGCCATCTCTCAGGCCAAAGCCGGGCCAAAAAGCCAAGGCTTCTGGACCCCCTCTGTGCGCAGTAATATGGTCGACAAAATCTTCATAAAAAATACTCACATCGAGTTCATAGAGGTGTTGCACCCTCAGTCAGGGCTGCGATTAAGTACCATATCACAGATTAGCAGTCGAATGGTCCGTGGATGACCTAATTACGACAGAACAAAATTTCAACACCGATTCTGGAAGATCTGTCCGCAGTTTTGGTAGTTCCCAAAATGCTACTGAAGTGTTTAGAACCTCTCTAACTTTCATAAAGCTTGATCCAAACACTCCATACCTTTGTTCTCGTGCAAGTATAAACTTGATGGAAAAGCCATGGCCCAGGCCAAAGCCAGGCCAAGCCAAGCCAAGGCTAAATGTTTTGGCCTGGCCTGAGATTTCAGCAAGCCAAAGCCACTCCAAGCCGGGCCAAAGCCATGGCTTTCAGGCCAAGCCAAAGCCAGAACATCACTAAGTCGAGCTGCAATGGATCAGGCCTAAAATCATTAAGCGCAAACTCGGAGCTCATTTAATCAATCCTTACAATGGCGCTGTGATTCCCGTATGGTCCCAACAGTGAGTAATGGTCTCTTCCGTGACTTCATTCCAGGTAAGGCATACCACGAGTGCACCCGCGGGTGATCCGGATCCGTGGCTGTGAGTACTCACGATGAAAAAAGCCAAACTCAGATCCGTGTGAGTTTTTCCCCACGGATGACTCGCACCCGCGGGTCCAATACCCGTGAGTCCACAGGTACTTATGAGTTTCAGAAAACCCGTGGGTACTTATGAGTACTCATGAGTATTTGCGAACTTTTGTAAGATTCCATCATATAATCAAATTGGCAGCAGTCAGTGCCACCTTAATTGCTTAATCTGAGATTGCCCCTCCTGGCGTTCTGGGAAATGGTTGTTGGAGTGTTAATGTGAAGTCAGTGGAAAAGAAAAAATAGATCCGTTGGAGGGTTTCATAAGTTCAATACATATATTAAACTAGGCGGTACTTAAAAAAATGCCTGACTCAATCTACGTACTCTCGACCTCAATGACATCATCAGTCATCACAGGCTCCTTCCTCTTTGGCCTCTTTGACTTCTCTTTGAATTCAGCAATGATATCATTTACCGGAATTGCATCGGGAAGATGATGCCACCAGGAGCCAAGGACTGAAGCCGCACGGGTAGACTCATCGGAAAGAGAATGGCGCATTTTGGACACAGTCAAGCCCCCACAGGAAAATGCACGCTCAACGTCAGTTGAAGTAGCTGACAGAAATATAAATACCAAGAAATAGAGCCAATATATTGAACACATACCAGGGATTGAGAGGAAATTTAAGGCCATCCGGGCCATTGGATCACCAGCAGCCTCCATTCCCGTCCACCAGGTAATGGCATCACTGCTGGTCACAACTGGAGCGCTGCTCAACCAATCTTCCAATGCGTCAATCTCAAGATCTTGCTCCAACAAAGCATCGAAATATTTGTTTTTCGTTTTCGGTGCCTGTATAAATGATGTGAAGTGGCAGATGGCAAACAACGCAAATACTTACAGCAGATACAGAAGGACTGGCCGGTTTTGGGGCTTGTAGTAAGTGTTCCATTCGTACCGCACTAGATCCTCCGCAGTTTTGATCCAATCTCTTGGCCATTTGGCTTTGACAAAATACGCTGTCTTGTATCAGGGATGAAGTACTGTGTCACCAAAATTAGCACGATGCATGTTTGAATTGAAATAACTCACTCATCGCAACTCGGAACACAATGGATTCATCAGTAAGTGCATAATATTTATTCATCATGCTGATGCCGCGCAATGCTGCAGCTCGGACGCAAGATGTGAGGTGGGTGTTGTCGACGAATTCATCGAGTGCAGTGGTAATGCAATCAAAGATAGGGATCACCTCATAAATAAGAGGGACACGGCTTTGAGAGATCCGGTGTGTTGCATCCAGAAAGACCTGAAAATTCATGAGGATTATTATTTTTGCAAACCAAGAACATACCTCAAGCAGTGGCCAGAGTTCGGTCAATACTGTCCACTCCTCCGATGATAACTGGAATCTCCTGAGACGAGCACCCCGGGGTTTGTTGTGTTCTTCCATAAAAATAAGCAGCTTCAGAGCCTCACGTAGCTCAGGTAAATTAAACTCACTCTGCACCAGCAATTAAATGACTAAGTTATTTGAAAGAGCAATCCTAGAATATCAACAAAGGGCTCCGTCCCACTCATGGAAACTGCCAGGCTTTTACTCTCTCCCCAAAGCGGAGTTTAAAAGGCTTCAGACAGACATGGATAATCTTATAAAGAGAGAGATGCCACATGAATCTAGAATGCTGTATTTCAATCAAGGCCACCGGGCACCGCCGTGTTTTTACGGCCCGCACGACGGTACGGCAGGAAATCAAGACGAAAGGGTATACAGTGTAGCGAATCATATTGAAAACTCAGCCTCTCTTCAGAGCGAAAGCAGTTTTTTTTTTTCGGAATGTAGGATTGGCTTCCAAAGAGGCTTACCTCCAACTCTGCCCCGAATCCTTCGCCAACGTCACGGCTCGGCTTCTTCGGATAGACCCGACCTTCCCCGATGACGTTTCCGTAAAAATCTATTTCTTTTTCGTCTTCATTAAGAAGCGCCCATCCACTCGGTTAAACTGTCAAATTCCGGAAGCCTGACAACTCACCGGAATGGACGCCTTCCGGGGCGGGGCTGTCTAGAGCCGGGGCTCTGTGTTTCCCCATAACGTTTAGTCACAGTGAGTGGGGATGCAAAGGTGACACTTTTAAGAGTTTTTCTGCCCCACGTCATAGCTCAGGAACGGAATCAAAGCTGCCAAGCAAAAGGCATACCTCTTCCCCTCACTAATGATCAGCGGTGGGCATAGCAAAATTTGGGAATCTGAATCTAGCATCTGTGATGCAACCGCAACACCAGACGACTGCTCAAACCGAGAACGTGGATGAAAGTGAAAGGCTTAGGCTCGCTGTCGGAACGAATCCCCGCCACAGCGCAAGCCCCAATCCTCCAGAGCGGAGAATTTCTGTGACAAGCCAGCCGCCTAAGCAAGTTAGACACTCCACAAAACAAAGCTTCGGACAAAACGTTCAGCTTCGCTCGAAGCGGGACCAGTTTAACTTTCCCAAGGTGTGCTTGTTCAAGTTGAAACTCCCCATCCACGTGTCCCGACAATCCGGCGTGTCGTTGGTAGCATAGACGGATTTCGGCCGCAACTCGAGTATTGTTGGCACACCAAACGTTGGTTGCGTACTGGATAAGCCAAGTAGTATACGAAGAATTTGCTTTGGTGGTGGGAATGCGACGCGGAGTTTTCAGTTGGAAGAATCCAAGGATGTTGAGGACAGTCATTGCGGGGTGCAGGGAGAAAGTGATGTTCGAGGACCTTAAACCAGAACGCAGTGGTACGCAAAAGGAAGTAGGCTGTGCGATCCGGAAAGGAGACGTAGGCTCAACGGCAAAGATGCACGAAAGGAGAGGAATGTTGAAAAGGAAAGGGAAAGCAGTAGCATAAAAGCCTGTCCAAGATCCGACGGTAGGTGGGCTGAGATGGCAGAACCGTAGATTGCGTACTGAGCCGAGGAAGGTTGCACAGGCATAGAAGCTGTTGAACAATCAACAAAACTACGGGCATTGATGTGGCTACGTCATGCTTCGCTCATTTAGTCAGTCAATTCGAAGCTCGATGTACCCTACATCTTATGTAGCTGTCGCGCAGCTACATCAGGAAAAAGTCAAATTGCTATGGGCTGCCACATAGGCACCCATAGACACCATAGAGGCCATAGCAACGTTGCTATGGCGTCTATGAGTGTCTATGTGGATTTATGTAACTGCCCATAGAATCCATAGCAGGGTTAGAGAACATGAATATTTTAACAGGCGCATGGCTCGCGCACTGTTATTTTCCCAGGTTTTACCAGTCGCAACAAATATATCCTGTGTGACCCATACAATGTATGTCAGACATTTTGACGTCCAAATCCTGTCGTAGGGATGTGAATTAAGCAATCTTCTTCAAGAACATGAATATTTTAACGGGCGCATGGCTCGCGAGTCGTTATTTTCCCTTGATTTACCTAGTCGCACCAAATATATTCAGTGTGACCCGCGCAAGGTATGTCAGACTTTTTGGCCTCCAAATCCTGTCCCAGGGATGTAAATTGAGCAATCTTCTTCAAGAACATGAATATTTTAACGGGCGCATGGCTCGCGAGTCGTTATTTTCCCGTGATTTACCCAGTCGCACCGAATATATTCAGTGTGAATCGCGCAAGGTATGTCAGACTTTTTGGCGTCCAAATCCTGTCCCAGGGATGTGAATTGAGCAATCTTCTTCAAGAACATGAATATTTTAACGGGCGCATGGCTCGCGAGTCGTTATTTTCCCGTGATTTACCCAGTTGCAACAAATATGAAGGAACACAAAATTCACTGCCCTTGAAGGAACAAGAAATTCACTGCCGTTGAAGGAACACGGAAATTCACTGCCGTTGAAGCAACACAAGATCACTGCAGTTGAGAGAACATGAAATTCACTGCAGTTGTGGGAACACGAAATTTTACTGCCGTTGAAGGAAGTGGAACACAAAATTCACCGTTGTTTGCTGGATTGAACGCAATTCAGAAGGAACAGCCATTGGCCGCCATTGCCTGAATGGCTGTCGCTGACGCACATGGAATTGATCGTAATTGCAGTAATACGGAACGGCTGCGGTTGAATAAAACGAACACACATCCGTGCTCGTCCAAAGCAAACATAACATAACTTTCTCAGTCACTCACCCTGCCTTCAATTCTTGTCAATTTGCCTTGGGAGTCGGATAGATCGATTCACATTCCAAATGTCCAGGGATGGCCTCCTAGGATCTTTTACCTGACCCCAAAAGCCGCTGTCTGAGCGACGAAAAGTGGTTTATCTCGTGATTTTCGAGCATTTTTCAGCAGGATGACTGCCCTGCCCTCAATTCGAGGCCGTTTCCTTTGGTTGTGCGCTCGTTCTGTTCGCCTGAAGCCCGAAGGGTGCGGATACTGGGGAAAGCAGGGACACCGGCACGTGACCTCGGGAGCCAAGATCAAGGCTCGCAACCTTGGGGAAGATGTGTAAGACCCTAACCCGACTGGAAAACCCTACACAATGCATTGAGTCGCACCATCCCACATTGCAACCAGCGCAATTCTAAGACTTTCTGTCTCTTCAGAATTCTGTTCCGGGCAGCCACAACTTCTCCATACTAAATCAGGTGACTCGCTTGAATTTTGCATTCAGAGCGCAGGAAAAACAGTGCATTAAACAGTGCATTGAGTCACATCATCCCAGATTGTAGCCAGCACAATTCTAACACTTTCTGTCTCTTCAGAATTCCGTTCCGGGCCGCTGCGACTCTCCATACTGAATCGGGTGATTCGTGTGAATTTTGCATTTGTTCGGGACAGCCACAACCTCTCCGTACTGCATCAGGTGATTCACTTGAATTTCGGATTCAGAGCGCAGGAAAAACAGTACATTGAGTCGCTCCATCCCAGATTGTACCCAGCGCAATTCTAAGACTTTCTGTCTCTCTCCATTGTCTTCCCACAAACCTCAAATGGGAAAACTTTTAATCTTCCGTCCTCAACTCTCTCCCCGCGGGAGCTACCCTCGACTTCGACGTGATACCCAGCATGATTCTGACCAAAAATGTCTCTTCAGATTCCTTTCTGGCTACGGTGCAACAATTTGATGCCCGCCTGTCCTTTCCACCAGTGAATCATCTGGATTGAAACTCCAGCTCGCGGGACGCACAAACAACGTTTTGCATCACATCAACGGGCGCCTAGAACTGGTAAGTGTTTCCCCTCTCCCGCCCAATGCCGCAACATATTCATCCTGACTCTGAGGGTCCAAATGGAAGGCTGTTGAAGCACGCGCTTCATATTGAATGCCTAGCGGAAAATGCAATGATAGCTTTCGGCGGAATCTAAAGCGAGAGAATTGTTCGCAATGTCCCTAACTATACAGATCCGCAGTGCGCGCCTCGAAAATTGTCCCCGGGACTACTGTGGAATTAAAAAGAAAAAGGCCATTGAAGCACGTGCTTCAAAATGAAGGGAAAATCACAATAATGGCCGAAATTCATGGTCATTGGAGCACGTGCTTCAAAATGAATGGAATAATCGGTGTTGTCAGGGTCAGACAAGAAAGGTCAAGAGGGGTGAAGAATCGTTGACCCGTTAAGCAATTAACTGGTCATTGACGGGGTCGGTGACGGGTCAAAGCACACGATGATGTCGTTGACGCAACGTTGACCGACTATTTCTTTTTTTTCTTGGCAAAAATAGCAGCATCCCGATTGAGACATCCACCCACTCGGATGTCTCGGCCCGTGCCTTGACGGGTCAAGGATAAACAGTCAAACCTTTGACCATTCTCCTAAACCCGTCAAAAATCCGTCAAGGACAACACTGGGAAATAATAGTTCGGAGCAACCTTCTCTCCGCGCCGGCGAGCCGGTGATTCTCGGAGAGAGGCTTGGTACAAACTGCCAAAAAAGGGTGATGTGTTCAAACCGAGTTTTCTCCACCATTTCAACTGGGATTCTCATAGTCTTGACTGAGGAAATGTTTATTAGATGTCCTAGAAGAGACCTGGCTACTCAAATTGAGCCAATGGGCCATCTCTATTGTAATGAAACCGATCTTTTCACGGGAAGATGTACATCCCATTTTCATCAGACAAAACAAGTTCATTTGGAATTCTCTTGATTTTATGGGTTCAATGGACTCGGAGAACAATTTAGAGAAGGTCTCCCACCAAGTTTTATCCTTTCTTCATGCAGGAAATATATTTCTGTCCGTTGATGATGTGTGTGACATGACGTGACAAGTGTGACTTCCACCTTGTCTTGCCTCGAGCTGGAGAGGTAAACCGGAAGAAAATGGCCGGTAAGTGATTTTGGGACAGGGATAGATGCTATCAGCCCCTGGAATGTTTTAAGTGCAACGAAGATCTTGAGTATGAATGTAATATCAGTTGGATATTAGCGTCAACATCCCCTCCCTCATGTTCCTGGCCTACAGCATAAGAATACCTCCTATCTGCCTTAGGGAAACGTAGTTTCCACGTCAGGAAATTCAATGAATCGAACTGTCTACTCCGATTTTTTTAATTCACCCCGAGGTGGGCTTGGTAGAAGTAATTCAGCTTCTCAATTTTCGACATCAAGCCATGATAGCGGCGGATTCTCCGGGACTCTGAACACACATATGAACATTCTGAGTAGGCCAGATCATTTTCGCACTTCCAATGTACAAACTAACAACTTGGATCAAAGGGAGATACCGCCATAACCTTGCCTGCAGTGGTCGCTGCAAAGTATTCTCAAAACCAAGTGCGGTTGCTACCGCAATATGTGATGAGACCAATATATGCGAGGAGTGCGCCGGTATAGCTTGAATGACGTATATAGCTATACGGTCCATTTTTTCCCAGCTCGTGGTCTTTCCTGATCACGGCTTCGAAGGTGAAGTGTCTCCCGAGCGCATGGTGGCACTGGAGTCGGATAACAGATCCTATTACAACAAGGCAGACCCGGAGACCATGGAATACGCCATGGGTGCTGAACCCGAGCCAACGTCGAACGAGAGCACCATCGTTGTCCTGGAATAAGTCCAAGACGATTGTGATGTGAAACAAGAGCAAAGACTTCAGCAATTGCAACCAGTCAATAAGTCAGCTTCATTCACCGCATCAGTATATGAGAAAATGTGTACGGTAAGTGACTGAAACCTTCTGGGCCTTTCGAAAATGGCAGGAAGTTAACGTTGACTCCAATCCACTGGCGGATATTTGTTGTTCAGTATTAAGGACAGTATCGTTTGGTGACGTGGACGATACGTGCAGACCTGTGGTGGTTGCAATAATGCACAGTATCCTCACAAGTATGATGAGAGGCCGCCTCGGACGCATATCTTGGATTCCAGAACCTCTCAAGAATTGTGGTATCCACTGGAAGGTTGAAATCGATCTGGTTACCCACTTTGGACAACTGACCAACGTGCTCATTTTTTTCTGGGTCAAATATTCTTTAAATCGACAAGATGCCGTCTTGCACGCATATCTAGGATTACAAAAAACAAGTCAGGGAAGCATTTGTCGGAAATACAACCCGTGACCATGTTCAATAACCAATGGATTATTGAACACCCCAATACCAAATGCAACTATGCAACCATTTCACATCCTAATCCTTATTTCATCGTTGCCCTGTGAGAATGGGGAATACTGGTTAAATAAAGCACACATTGAAAATACCAGCATTTAAAGCCCTTCTTAATACTCATAAAGATGTTGTGTCAAATTTATAGGCCAATCCGACCACTACACAGGGGATGTGACAAGTTCTGTGCAAAAAGACCGATATTTGCCTAATAAGGCAATTGTGATCGCATCAGGCAAAATGAAGCAGACGAAGCTCTCCGAATTTTCATTGCTGAGAGAATGAGCATATTCTCAAGGCAAACGAACCAGAACTAAGCTCACAATCGCCATTCCCGTTGAAAAGTATGAAAAATAAAAAAATTGGCCCGCGCCCTAAGTTCCCCAAACAGCAGTAATCAACCTGACTTAGCCAAATTTCGACTTTCTCAATTTTTAACCAAATCAAGTCTCAAATTTGAGTGGTATAAAAGTTGCGGAAAGATTTCAGGACTATAACCGTGCCATTAACTTTGTTGTTTCCGGCTAGCATGCACTAAGTCAATTTGAGGGCAACTCAGCTTCCAGGAAAGGTGTTGCGCAATTTGCCGGAGAGATTCACACTCCGAAGATTAGTAATAAGGCGTACCGCGATCAGAGTGGTGCGGTAACCAACAGACTTCAACAAGCCGAGGCACGAGGTCCCCATTGTTGAAGCGTCTGTCTAGGAGAGAATAGGTAGATCTCGTTGTCGTCCTCTGAGGTTTCCGGGACGGAGTGCGGAAGGACGCGAGCAAGTTAGGCGATCGTCTTGATGAGCATGAGGACAGGCTTCGCTAAATAGATGTCAGTCTGGGAAGATGCGTCAAGATCACAGGCTGCAAGGATACGCACCTGCTAATGCCCGTTGCTGGTCAGCAGTTGGAGCTTCGGCATTGTTGCTGTCCATGATGCGCGCAGATGCAAGGACATTTCGACTCGAACCACCCCGGCGAGATTGGGCCATGAGGAGCCATGTATAGGACGAGGGTGAAGGCCACGCTACTCGACATCGGGTTTAAGACGTGCATATCATTACTTAAATCGAATATTTCATTATTGTGGATATGCCTACGGCGTGGCTGAGAGCGGAGCTAAAACAAAAACAAAGTAGAATGGGAGCTGCGGGGAAACAACCGCTCACAGGGCCGTGGGGTCGGTGTGATGTGCGAGGGTGGCCGGCGAAGGTTCAGCACTCGCTTGCGGGACGAGGACACGGGGAATAGTTCGGCGGGAGCAGCAACAATGTTCGATGGGGAATGCGGAGAACGACAAAGGGCACAAGGACGAGTACGAGAGAGCAAGCAAGAGTGACTCCTGATGCCACTGATTCATCCACTCATCGCAGCCAGCTTTCGATTTAATCCTTCTGAAGGCGACCGAAATCGAGGCTGCGTACACAAGGAGTATCGTGGTGGCAATGGGCCCTACCTAAAGGCGACACAAACGTTGTTTAAGTAGGTAACAACACATATATATATGCGATATGATTTTTTTTTCAAAACGAACAGCATATAAAATCAGTCCTTTATGCTGTTCGTTTTGGAAAAAAAAAATCAAATCGTATATATGTGTTGCTTACCTCGCATGAAGTCCCGCCGGGACGGCACTTATATATCTGTGAGTCTGTCATCGAATGTTTGACATATTTCAGAAGACATAGACCATATTTATGAACGTGAGCATATGCTATTCGTTTTGGAATATATATATATATATATATATGTGGCTTACCTTGTATTCCGTCTCGCTGGGACGGCATTCATATATTTGTGAGTGAGACATCTGATATTTGAGCAGCTGAGTACATTCAACTAAATATCACTTGTCGAAGGTATTATTAGGGCTCCTGGTTAAACAGTACAAAACGCTTTCAAACTGTCTTCCAACCGTTTCCGTTTGGTTTGCCCCGGAGAAACAAGACTACAGGCTCTTCTTGTGTAGTAAGAAAAACGAAATCGGACTATTCAGTGTTTTGACATTGATCTGGCCAAGCCGATCCCAAGAGTCAAGATAAATGTCGATGGCCCCTTGCTCCTGACAGTCTCTTCTGCGGATGCACACCACCTTGGGGTCATCGGTTAATGTCAGGCCATCCGGATCATCATGAGCTGTGGAGGTTTCGTTGTTTAACGTTTTCCCCGCCCAGGAGGAAGAAGATCCGCCTGGAATGCATTATGCACAGAGACATGGTGAAGGCTTGAAATCCCTGCGGTGGGATGGATGTTAAGGAATGAAGGTGCCGGAGGAAATGACATCACCTCCCGTAGTTGATGGTAATCTCCTCTCCCGGAGAAATAGCTCTCTTGGAAATTACCAGAGCGCGATTTTGGCCGCTCGGGTCTTCCCACAGCTCAACTACGGCGTTCGGATCGCAGCTGTGATTTATATGGCGCGCAATATTAATTTCATTCGGCTCGCTGGCATCCACGAATTCCTTCAAAATACGAACGTCCATTGTTGTTTTCCAAAAGGGCGAACAGAGGGTACCTTGGGTGCCACCTGGAAGATGTATACACACCCTTGTGACAATAATTTGTCTTTTTGTTCGACTCCAATCCGGTTTCCTGCGTACTCAATGACAAAGGTCTGTCTGTGCGAATGTTTCAATCAGTGGTCCAGAAAATAGCTTGATTCTTTTTGAGCTTACTGCGCGATCCGCCCACGGGAAAACAGTCCATTTCCACAATTCCTGGCGCGCATTACATCTGTAGGACGGGGATTGTTCGGTCTGGGACTGTGAAATTGCAGGTCTGCAGATGCATATGTTGCCATAAAGTTCCATACCAAGGACAGGAAAGTGCGTCACAGTCGCACAACGTTTGAGAGTAAAAGAGAGGTGTTTGACGCGCCAAACACGGTCTATGCAGGCGAGACACCCTATCGGCTTCCGTTGTCCCGCATATGTGTATATATGCTCTTTCATCTCTGTAGATTCTCGTCCTCATCTTCTACCTATACTCACACAGCTCGATAGACTAGATTTCTTTTTCTGTCTTTGAGGACATTGAGCCACAATTCCGGATCATTGGAGATCCCAGCATCGCGTCCGCAGTCGTTTTGCGCGCCGACCACCTTCCTCCCTCCCCGCGCCACTCGCATCTTCCTCGGAGTCTTCGCCGGTCGCGTCCCGCGCTCCGTCGCCATCAGCGGATCACAGCGCAGATCTCGACAACTTCCACTTTTACGCGATGGCTGACCCCGCAAACCCGCCTACTCCCACGCCGCTTGCCTCGCTCACGCCGGAGACGCTGGCCGCCATTGCGGCATTTGCCACTGCTTTTGCCCAGCAGCAAAATCAGCCACCGCCACCGCCTCCACCTCCTGTCGTCCCGCCTTTCACGGGCTCCGGTGCGACAACGGAATTTGGAGGTAAGTCGCTGCCTGCTCTCTTTCCCTCCATCGAGTCCAAGATCATCATGGACATCGTCTCGCACGCATTCATGCCGCTGGACTTGCCCCACCTGCTGTCGCCACTTGCCGCTCGACAGGATTATGTCGCCCCGCCGTCGTCTGCCCCCTCCACCGAGCACACCCTCGCGCTTAAACACTTCCCCTCGTTCCACTCCCTCCTTCGCCCGCTGCTCAAGTACTTCGAGGTGCTCGGAGCCTTTGCTGCATCGTCCGGGAAGCCTTGGGAGGTCTTTGCAATCACCCGCTCCCTCTCGGATTATGTCTCGCACCTCACCGAGCTCCACCAGCAGTACAAGTGGTCCGCTGTGGTGATCTACCACGTCGAATTCCACACCCATCGCCTGTGGGACATGAAATCTGGCGATTATTCGGCCTGGGCTCGCCCCGACCACAACTTGCTCTCGCGCATTGTGTACATGCACCCCCTTCTCAGATGTTTCTGAAACATTCAGGTAACATACTTTGGATGTGCTGAGGCCACATTTTTGAAATGTTGATGGACAATGTTCGGCAAACAAAATGTTCGAATGGCGGTGTAACTCTGCAGATCGAGTTCGATGATTTTAACCCCACCAAACTTTTCGTCGAGAATATCCCGTTCAGTCAGCTGGACGATGGACTGAAATATGAATTTCGCCTCTATTATTCCCCCGTTTCAGAGGCTGTAATTTATCGTTCCCGAAAGGGAAGGGAGGGGCTGTGGCTATGTGGTCGTTGCGTCGACGTTCCAAGCTGATGAACTGCTGGAAAATGGTGGGCCAACGGTACGAGGGAGAAAGATTAGGGTCTATGAGTTCAGTCCACAGAGCACTGGTAAGACACCAGCCGAAGAAAAGTGCGCAAAACCAGTCCAACATCGGAGCGAGGGAGAGGATAAGTTCTTCTCCATGGTCGGACGTTGACCGAATATCGTATCATAGTGACCAGACTGCATTAACATGTGGTCGCTGGCTGGGATGGATCGGAGCTGGGTTAAATGTTGATTAACCATCGGAAACGGTCCACCACGGCGAGGATCTCCTGGTAGTTGTAGAAGACCAAAATCTGCAGCATCTGAGCGGGGAAGGACACATTCACAAAGTATAACTGACTTTGTTCTGGGTCATGCGTCCGCTTCCAGAAACTGATTGGGTTCACTCCATCACGCGTGCACATCGATTGCAGCCAGACGTACACGGATCTCGTTGACACTGCTTGGTGGGTGGAATCAACCCAAAAACCTGTTTTGCACGAAATGAAGTCTATTCGGATGCGAATACTGATCGAGCTCACTCGCGACCAGTCGAAACCTGTTTGGGATCGCTCCTGGGCCCGGGGCGTCTTCGGAGTACCCAGCATCCTCCGAGTTCCAGATATGGACGTTGCGTTGCTCTTCGTTCAAATACATCACGTCTGCAGGGCATAAGCCCAACATGCAATGGTTATCGTGAGTTGTAGTCCAGAGTGCCATGGTTCACTTCAGAATCACACTGCACAGAGAGGACCGAGGAGGACCCAATTTGGTTCTTGAAAAGAGACGCAATTGGGAGAAAGCCGCATTCAACATCTCACTTTATAAAATTGCGCCTGTCCGTCTGAAGTGTCTTTGGTTCATCGGGACCAAGGCTTTGGTTCATCAGCTTCGAACTGTCACTAATCAAACATGATTTACGTCAACCATTGACGCATTCTTTAGCGCCCTCACGAAATGGTAGTCTCTCTTGACAGACTATCCACTCGTAACCTCGTTCTGAAGTCTGTTAGTTACCGCGGTCTGATTACCGTTAGGTCCTGTTATTATGTAATGATGGAGATGCATGCGCAAACAACGCGAGTCCGAGACGCGTTTTCTACGTGCCGTGAGAGTTGAATCGCACCTAAAGCTCAGAATTCTCTTCAAGTTTCACTCATAGAAGTACCTGAATTTTCCCCCCTTTTTTCGGGCTCTCCAGAAGTACGTGTCCACTAAAGTGCCAATTTGAGGACATTTGATGGGTAATTTCGCCTTCCTTGCTTCACAAAAATTTCAAGCTACTTGGGAGGACCTCTTGAGGGTATTATAAGGTCTTATGTGTACTAAATTTGTCCCAGAAGCTCCGCTGTCCACCGCGACACATCCAAGTCGTGTCGCCTATGAAGCACGTGGATTCCCAAAACGGTCAGCTTACATAATAAGGAGACCTAACGGTTACGTGGGCGCGGTAACCAACAGACTAACGAAATGGTGCCACTGTGGTAAATTCGGACTCGGATCCGCTTACCCAAAATTATCTCGCTTTATTTATTGGGTCAAATGTCACCACTGGGTTCTTGCGCATCTTTGTGGCCCAGTAAGTGGACTGGACATCCTCGGCTCCATGCTGGCACTCCACTCAAGACCCCCAATCAGCTTCTCTGTCAAACCGCGGGTACTGCGGCGCCCACCAGCAACTTCCTCAACCGAAGTGGTGGGCCGCGCGGTCTTGTGATGGCCCTTGTCTGCGTACATATAGTATGCGAGAATGATCACAGGACACAAATCAGTCAACCATCAGATCCAATTGTAGTCGCTTGTTCTTTTGAAGAATGCACATTGGGAACAATGGGAAGTTGGGATTCCGAACAGTCTAGTGCTGGGAGGGTTCGATTCAAAAATTCGGTTCGAACCTGAACCGGACCGAACCGAACCGAACGCGCGTTCAGGTTCAAGGTTCAGCAAATAGCTGAACCTGAACCGCAGGTCCGGTTCAGCGTTCACCGACCTGAAGATTTTGCTGAACGCCGAACGCATCCGATTTTTTCGGCTGACAATAACGTACAAAATCAGTCCATACAAGGCAAAGCGCCGAGTCAAAAAACCATCGATTGATCGGCGACTTTTTTTTTCTACGTAATTCACGCAAAACCCTAACTCTCAACGCACGACAACTACGACCTGGAAGGCTAAGCCACTGCTCACTCTTTCATCAGAGAATCAACCAACCCCTTCAGATATCTGGACTTATCCTCAACCTCTCCCTCTTTTTTTGGTCTCTGGACCTTTTCGTCTTTTGGTCTCCGTCGGGAATGAACATCGGTCATATCTTCGGCTCCACAATTCCTGACCACGCTAAGGCTGCCCATTTATTTTGCCCGACATCGGCGCCATTCATGTGTTCTCATCTGTAAAAAATCCGTTTTAAATGCCCCGTTAGGGTGCGGTGCTTCATCGTGCCCCCGATTTTCATGCACGATGAGCAAGACGGTCTCCGAGACGACAGACCACTGACCTGGCTTTCCCCATGGCTGTTGTTTTTTCTCATCTCTGTTGCCAGCTGTATTAAAGGAGGTCCAAAGCATCAAGCAGCTGCATCCTTCACTCATCTTCTCATTCATCATGGCGACCTCTGACCTTGGATGTGCTCAAAGCCCACGATGGCTCGCTGCGGTATGCCTCCGAGATCGAGTTTTCAATGATGTCAATGACACAGGCCAGTTTCGGGTCCTTCATCCTCTACCAGTAGACCTGTTTACCCACTCTTCACTAAAGTTCGTCCCCTGCGCGTGTGGCGGGTGGTAGAGCTTTGTGGCCTCGAATTTTAGAATAAATTTAGTTTGGTGCGAAAATGGCGTTCGGTTCGGCGTTCGAGCGCTGTTGAACGCCGAACCGAACGCGTTGAACCTGAACGCCAGGTTCAGGTTCAAGGTTCGGCATTTTCCCGAACCGAACGTTAGGTTCAGGTTCAGCGTTGAGAGAAAAAGGCCCTGAACCCGAACCGAACCGAACCGTCCCACCACTAGAACAGTCGGAATGTTGGAACAATGGCAGTTGGGACAATGGGATCCATTATGGGAGTCGGGATTCTGAACTTCGCCATTGATTCAGATAAATGTCTTTTGCATTGCTTTTCCATGGTTGTCGCGTGGCAAAGAACAATAGTCTCGACTCTCAATTGTCCAGAGCTGGATCTACCGCACGTGATGGTGATTCATAAAGGCACGGTGTGACACGTCACACGTCATGGCGTCAGACGGCTCCCACGATCTTGTCTTGTCCTTTCCCGAGCTCTCTCTCTCAGGAGACGAACCCCATGGCCACATACTCTCGGATAAATCCTTGGAACTGCAGCGCGACACGTTCTTTTTTGAGCCTAGGAGCGGTGGTGCCATCCGTCTTATCTTGGGTTCGATCACTTATTGGACTTCACGACTCGGCTTCGCCTCATAGATTTATTTTGCCCAGGCTTGAATCAAAAACTTACCCCAGTCACAAGTGCGACTCTGCGACGCTGGGCCCGTGTTATGCTCGGATACTCGCAAGATTTTTTCCTTCGTCCGGTACAAGTGGAGCCACTCGGAATCATGTCGTATTCTGTCGCCATGCGGTCCCATAATCCCTCCTGACTCGGACGAGCCTTTACCTCCGGGCAACTACGGCTGGTATCTCGACCGTGCGGACTGGTTCTTCCGTACACGTTCCGACTCTCTGACATTGGGTTTATAGGCACCGTGACACTTCTCGCGAGGCTTTCAGCAGTGAAGATGTCCATGTGGGATCGGAGTTTTGAGTACACAATGTCTCGACCATCCTGAACGAACAAATCCGTGCATTGGTGGGTTTGCCCGAACGTTATCACATTCCATATGTGATTCCGTCCGACAGTATAAACTCCCCGGGGATGTGGAAAGCTTCGTCCTTGCGCGAGATTCCCAGCGTTGCCGCGTGACAGGCGATTCCGCTGACGTTATGCTGCTATGGATCGTGCCTCCGCCTTGGACCTGGGGCGTACGTATATGTTCCTCTCCTGAAAGCCGGAATTTGATGCGTGGATTTAAGATCGTGGGATCTTCTGACCCCCCAGATATCGCCATAAGACTCTCCGATACAAGTATCCATCCCATGGGTGTAGACGTCTCCCCCTTCACCGTACCCGCCAACGCCCTTACCACGCGCCGCGACCTCAAGCCCCACTTCTACAACCACAACTTTACCGTCGACGCGGACGACGATTACCGCATCGTCATTCTGCGCGACATGGGCGAGGCACAGCAGCTTCTCCCCACGCATCTTCCACTCCTTCCGCAGCATGACCCGCGAGATGCGACATTTTTCCGCCTCCATCTCCGCGTCTCCATGACTTTCATGCTGCTCGGCGGAGACGTCAGCGAAAAGTACCCGCCACATGTGATTTTGGCGGAGATGGAGGCGCTGGGCGTACCCGGCATGGGGAGCGACCCCGAGGGCGACATGGCACCGCTGAGCGACGCGCGGTGGCAGACTGACCTCGGCAGGGCGATTCTCGCGGACGTAATGCGCGCCAGCACGGAGCTCAATCGTTATGATTCCGACGATTCCGATTTCGAAGACTCCGAGTCTGACTCGAATGGAGCAGCACCGACCCCGAGTGGCATGGATGTACCCGCTTGTCTTGTCGGACGTTGAAAGGTACCACAAACTCCGAGTAGTCTGTCGCCGCGGCCAATGTGAGTCAGCCTCTTTCTGGTCCCCAGGGACGTAGGTTCGAATCAAGCCGCCTTCTGAACACATGACATTCACGTGCTCCGTAGGGAATTTTCAACCAGCTCGCCGGTGTGGAGACAGGCTTGCTCCGAACCTACCAGGGACGTGGCGCCAAATCTAGTACCACATGTCTAGGCTCTCTGTTGTTTCAGTGCTAGTGTCCAAGTGTGTAATTCTGCATATGTATAGACGATTATAGGCTCCATGCCGTGGCTTGTAACTAGGTTTCTGCCGGCATATACCTTCGCTGTCGCTCATAATATTCCTATAGCCACGACCACGGGTAGCCTGTTCCTCTGACTGCCGACTCAATCGCTGTTGTTATTCTCGATTTATTCTGTGCTACTGGCAGCGGCATGCCGCTCACCGCCTCAATCATCTCTCTTGAGAATATCTTTTCCAGCAAACTTGCTCGTCTGCATTAATACCCTTAGGAAGTTAGACCTTGGGGAAAAGATGTCTGTAATGTGATTGAGGCGATGCTGTGGGAGCTCACAGGCGAAATAGTGGGGCATCAAATCTTTGGGGAGGGTCAAATTTAGGTCTCCGCCGTTCATATCGCGGCAACAAGCACTGGGTGCCACAATCATCCTTTGCTGTCTGTCATCCATAGCCTGAGGCTGTGACTGCCGACAGGAACCCTGCTTGTCAAATCAGAGTCCATATCATACGTATCTCATTGAACTATTAGGATGACTCCCATGTCACTTGCCTCATGGCCTCGAAGGCCACTTGTTATTTTCATTACCATCAATTGCTGAAAAGAGTCTGCCTGTTATTCATATGTACAGATCTCCATCCATACAGTAGTACAACACTTTGAAGGACCCTGACTGTTAATGCACTCCCAATGTGGTGGTCCAGAAGGCTCAGCAGAACAAAAACATGGGTGTCACGGCAGGGATGGAGTGCCCCAACTCTGGGATCTTGGGACGCGGCAGAATGGCAAACTTCCATTCGAAGTGATGCATCACCCCGGCAGTCTGGTGGTCTTCTGCGGTGCATAGACGTTCATAGAACATTCATCGAACCATAGTGGAGTTAATGTTCCACTATGGAACCCACGGTGGAGTTAGTGGAGTTTCCACTGTGGGTTCCATGTGTTCATAGAACCGACCCATGTTCATGGAACCCACTGTGGAAGACCCAGGAACCCACACCACATGTTTTCCTCATTAACCTTGAGCCTGACAGAAGCAGTGCCATTCACATGGGATATTAATCTGATGGATCTGACCCTGCCTCATGTCCCTAGACTATACTTAGCACCACATAAGCCCAGTCTAGAAGATGACATAACCAAAAGATATGTAATTGTGGCGTAATAAGATCCGGTCACAATATGGTGCAATCTGATGGATCTGACCCTGCCTCGTGTCCCTAGACTCACCACATACAGTAAGCCCAGTCTAGAAGATGACATAACCAAAAGATATGTAATTGTGGCATAATAAGATCCGGTCACAATATGGCGCCCAGGTTTGGCAAGGGAATAGGCTTCCATGAAGCTGGGTAATGCATGACATCGGGTTTCTGCCTGGGACCGTTGCCACAGCTTCATGCACCTGTCGAACGGGTGCTGTGCCCGTTCCGTCAGCCATTTTGCATGGACTCTGACGGCATGGTGATGGCACGGCTAAGACCGTGTTCACCCATGAAAAAAACAGCCGCTGCAGGTGCTGCAGCCTCATGTTTTGGTTGTTTGGCTCAAGTCTGGCTCGAAAATAGGATCATTCGATTGGTATTCCACGTGCACAGTGACCTAGCTGATGATGCCGTAACCACCCCCAAAGGGTAATTTCCGGTTCCCACGGCCCCTAAAATCGCGATTTTTTTCTCCGTTACCATTTTTCAGCGCATTTGGACCCGGACCGGCAAAAGGGACACAAAGTTTGTCAATTTTCGCACCACAAAAATTAGTTTCAGATGACAAAGTCGGCCAAATCTGGCCATTTTTTGTCTGCACCTGACCTAGGAAGTTCGGTCTCAGGACTCAATTTTTGTCCGCGCAGGACCTAGGTTTGATGCCCAATATCCCAAATTTTTGTCCGAGCCATGACCTCGTCTCGAAAGGGATAATCTGAGGTGCTACTGTACCCTCAGCAATCCATCTCCATGGGTACGCACGCGGCGAGCTCGCACCGAACACCGGAACTTCATCAATCAGTGCATCGATAATCGGATCAGATGTCACGCCGCTCCGCATGACTTTATAAAATTTTCGTCTCCTTCGCTTTACTCATTTCACTCTCTAACCCTTGATAAGCCACAAATCTCGCAATGACCTCCACCCGACAAGATCAGTATCCATTGTCATCGACATCCCAGGGCCAGAACTCCAACAAGCCTGGTCTCACCAAGGGTCGCACTGCGCCGTTTTCCGGGTCGGTCTCTGCTAGGACTGGTGCTGCCAGTGGGTCGTTCGTCATCCGCGGCCAAGACCTGCAGCCCACCGATGTATTCGACACTCTCTGGCGCTGGCTTGTTGAACGTCAGGCCATTGATCATAAGCGCCGCTCAGGCATACAAGCACCGTACGTTGGTAATATTAATAAACAGAATTCTGCCACGACTTACTTCCTCTCGTTGCTAGGTGGACGTCCGACCCAAGTTTGCTCAAGTATAAGTTCTGCAACGCATATCGGGTCCTAGACAGGCGGCGCTCCTGTAGCTTGCGCCGGAGATCCACGGTCATCATCTTTGACCCCTTCTCGAATTCCTCCTTCACCTTCTTCCACATTTTCCCAGCTGACTTCTCCCCCTTCACCTTCAGAAACAAAGAATCAGGGATCATTGAAGCTAACGCCTGCTTCACGATCGCTTCGTTGGCCTTCCAAAGCCGAACGACACCGGGGTGGCGAGAGATAGAGTTGGTTTCCTCGGGGGTGAGATTGCTGGGGTCAACGGGTACCGGAGCCGACGGTGGTGCGGCCGTCTCCACGAGATAGTCGTCCAATTGTGCTGCTTCTGCCGCGAAGATGAACCGATTGCGGTAGAAAGTCCAATTCGAACCGTCCGCCTTGCACTGCGGCACGCGGGTGAAGAATTTGATGATTTTGGTGTTGTAGGACATGGTAATTGGATGGTGAACGTCGAGGGTTATAGGTATGTGGATAGTGCAATGGTAAGTCGATTCGTTGGATGATTTAGGCATGGGCGGGGCCCATAACCTAATAGAACGAGTAGAGGGGAAGTAAAGCACACTGTATTCAAGTAATTACAAGGTTTATATACAGTAAAAACAAATATAACTACTTGGGGAGTCAGGATGAACTGAGAGCGTACTAAGGAATAAAACAAAGCAGGAGTGAACAAGAATGAGTACAGTTAATTAATATATGTTCGGTGGGTCGGTAAGCGATGGGCCCGAGCCCGAGACACCGTTAATAAGTCGGCAAGTTCGGTTTTACCGGCTTGACTCCAACATGTTTTGAGGCCCAGAAAGAGAATGAAGGAAAATACTCTTGAAGAAAGATTGAGAGAAGATTATGGAGCTTTGAAGGACCGCCATGGAGCAAGGGGGACAGACCGGCGATTGTGTCCGAGAAGCGAAGAGACGTGGGAACAAATTGATGGCATCGATGGATGGCGGCCAGAATGCTGCGGTTCAGTATCCCAGCAGTTGATGGCAATGAATGGGGTCACAAGCAAAGCGCCAGAATTCACAAGAATATTTAAGGGGTCTTTTCTATAGCTTCAGCGTGCGGCGCGTCCTGGGCGCATCGAGGAGAGATGGCGCGCGAAGACGCGACGGTCACATCACCCTCTTTATAAAATTAAGCATTCTGTCTGTCCGAAGCCTTTTTAAACTCCGCTCATCTCCGCTGATTGCCCTACATCGCGGCAGCTGCCCATCGGGTCCCAGAGTGTGCTTTCTCGCCAGCCCACGGACAATCAATCATTCGGCATTGTCGGCACGTGATGCACCCTTCTAACAAACTTTGACAGACACTGCGTGGCGCTGACATTGATAGATGGCTCCCACCACTTCGAAACAAAGGCACCGCGTGCACCTATAAAAATGTACACAATGCCAAACCAATGCTACCACTTAAACACTCATTCAAGCACGGTTTTTTATGAAGAGGGAATATTATTGGCGCCGATTTGGCGTTTGAATGTCAGCTTCCGAGACGATTTAACCGGCGGCAATGGCTTACTCGCTATTTCATCAATCCTGACTAGGATACACCGCCAGTGGCTTATCACAAAACCTCAATTTTATCATATCTGACAAAAGGCTTCGCAGACAGGTGTAATTTTATTAGAATTTTGCTAAAAAATTTTCATGAATTTCATGAGGTTTTCGACCCTACCTTACTGGCATTGCCCCACACAAAAAATAATCCCAGACAATATATGGTGTGCAACATCTAGCTGCCACTAAGTACTTTCATCCTTGAAATTTTGTGGCCTCAGTTTTACTATCCCTCTAGCAAAAGTGTGATCTCCTACTCGAGAGGGATTTCAATTTAAATCAAGACTGGGTGAGCTGAAAAGATATTTCTGGGTGGATTTGGCCACATGCAGGTGAAAAAAATGAAAAAAGTGGGCATGCCAATTTTTTTCTCTGCCCCTAACTTTTGGTGGCTGGTGATGTGCGCTTAGCAAAATTTAAAACTACAAGCGGCTGTTCGGCCGCTTCGCGGCCTCGCATCCTCTTCTGTAGATTTGCCTTTGGTGTGTGGAAGAGACGGCCGACCCGTGACCGAAGTCTATTTGAAGGAGAAGGTGATAATCAGCGCCTGCTGTGAGAATATCCACAGTTTCGGGGAGAAAAGCCCATAAATGGAGCCTAAAAGGCTTCAGACAGATACCCGTTATTTTATAAAGAGAGTAATTACGACCATTTTGGCGTATCTAAGTACCAGGAAACACTGACTGCGTCAGCAACGACCTTGCTTACCAGATCTAAGGGGAAAGTACTTTGGAATTTACTTTAGCGTTGGGATTCGGGGACACCTGCTTGCGCCATAGAATATTTTACAGTGATTTGAGATCTCTGCATGATGTGTGCCCTGAGAGGATCGGGTTTGCTTTCAAAATGTTCTACAGTAGTGTTGAGCGTCGAATCCTGCAAGAAGTCAAGCAAGCTAACAAAACACTCAAAATGACGACATTGCACTGCACATTTCCCTCAGTCATGTCTTTCGGTTCGTCCTATTATATGTTTTCTCATGCAAACAGCTGCAAATCCAGGGTTGTTACATTTTTGAATTTCTGTGATCAATCAAGGGGGAGGGGGACCGCGGAGCGGTCCCCCGAGCGCTTGTGTACATTCAAACTCCGCAATTACATAATAAGGTTTTACTGCGATCGGACCCCCGCGGTAAACGGCAGACTTCAACAAGCGAGGTACGAGCTCAAATATGTTGAAGCGTCTGCCTAGGGGAGACTAATACAATCCTGTTCTGCAGACCAGAGGTTTATATATATATATTGCACACTGGAATATTCTACAAAATACTCAGAGCAGTGACCATGCATCTCTGAGGCAGGCCAGTTGGAATCATCCTACAGACAGCCAGGGCTCAAATTGTTGCTGTGGACTCCCCACGAGAGAGAATATCGCACTTTTAATTTGACCTGTGACTCTGGCACTGCCACACTCGATATGGAGAGTTTCACTTTTCCGACCCTGTGTGGCAAATTTTAAGCACGAATACCCCTTGGAATCAAAAAAGCAGTAGAGCTTCAGATGGAAATGACTTCAGATGTAGTTGATCCAGTCCAATCTGATTCAAATCTCAAGTATCTTTAAGTCCCCCCCTTCTCTTGTCCTAATCTCTCGACGACGAGAATTTCCAAAGCAAGTCACAAGTTGTGACACTCCGTCACGTAATTAAACGCGTCTCGTCACCCTTGTCCCAAAATGGTTGTTCAGACAAAAGCGTGTTCTGAGCCAGAACATCCTCTATCCACTTAACTTTTGGTGAGCGGTATTGTCCTGCGGGTCCTCCGGTTCCATCGAGCCCATAAAAACTGCAGAATTCCACGACAACATTTTTTGTTTACTGTCAATTTCTGCGAAATGACCGTTCCCTAAACCCCTGATTAACAAACATCTGTGGAGTCCAGTATCTAAACCGAGTCAGTGATCGAAATGAATCAATCTAATAAACATTTCCAATTTTACACGAAGGGATTCCGCTCAGAATTGGTAGAGATAATTGACCTCCAACACATCCCCTTTTTTCACGAGTTTGCGGCAAGCCTCTCTCCGAGATAGTCCGGCGCGCTGGACCGGAGACAGGCTTGCTCCGAACCTAATGCCGTTGATCAAGTTGGGCGATTGGTCCCTCACGTGCCTTCAGCTTGGCCAGTTGGTACGCGAACATTCGCGCCATCGAGTGTGGAATTGAGAGCTTCGACTTTCTCAGAACTCACCGAGCAACAATCCAGGAGCTTCTTACCGATGAAGTGAGACGATATCTTGCAGAGAACAGCGGAGAGTATCCTATTCTCGCTTCAACATTGGTGTGCCACACCCTCCGAGAACCAGATGATTTGGAGGGTCCAGATTCCTTCCTGGTTCGTATCCCAAGGGACGACATTGACTTTGTTGACTTCATCTCGGAGAATGAATTACTGAACCCCTTCTTTGACCTCATTGGTTGGATTTTAACGCGACCAGGCAGAGTGCGTCTCGCAGAATATCAACTTTGCGAAGGATTTACGAGCTCTTTTGAAACGTCGTACCTCGGAACTCTGTTCGGCGACGACTGCGTTGCCGAGGATGATGTTGAGTTCTTCTGCGCAAAAGTTCAGATTCCCGCTGATGGCTATAATGGACTGAGGTGCACCGCTTCAACGCCTCGAAGTCCTAATCGCGTCGTTGCAAAGCCTATCGTGATAGTTGCACAGGTCAACAAGAAACCTGTCCGCGCGTTAATTGACTCTGGATCTCTCGGAGATTTGATTTCAACTACTGTTGCAGACCAGCTGCAACTTCAACGCGCTGAATTAGACGAACCCATAGTCCTTCAGCTCGCAGTACAGGGCTCTCGCTCTAGAATCAACCACTTGGTTACTGTGGATTTCCAGTATCAAGAAGTTCGCAGTCAACGCACCTTCTACGTCGCAAATCTGAGTGGTTATGACATGATTCTGGGGACAGCCTGGCTGTATCAGCACAAGGTGACTATTGGCCTTAATCCTGCTCGTGTTTGTATTGGCAGCGCTAATGCCCTACCTCTAGAAGGAATCGCAACAGCCAGGGTGTACACCAACGCGATGAGAATACAGGACGACGCCATGCAGGCAGTTCGTGATGAGTTGCTAGAGTATGCAAAGCCTATCTGTAAAGTCGCGTCGGGGACGCCGTTACCACCTTTGCGTGCAATTAATCATGAAATACCCCTTATTGATGAGAAGAAAATCTTACCATGGCGTCCGTCACGCTGTCCAGAGGCTTTGCGCGCCCAATGGGATGAGAAGCGCAGGGCATATCTGAATACTGGCCGCTGGAAGATAACTAATTCGGGCAATACTGCACCGATGTTGTTGATTCCAAAGGCTAAGTCAAACCCACCGCGACTTAGAGTCGTGGTAGACTTGCGTGCGCGCAATGCGAATACTCGCAAAATGACCTCACCCCTTCCGGACATGGAAGGCATATTGAGACGAGTCTCACGCTGCTCATTCCGCTCGTTAATAGACGGGCAAGATGCCTACGAACAGATCAGAATTAAACCTGAGCATGTTGAACGTACGGCCGTGAGCACTCCAGACGGCAATATGGTCAGTCTTGTGTTGCAACAGGGAGATTGTAACGCTCCTGCGACTTACCAGTCCCTGATGATTTACTTGTTTTCAGACTATATTGGGGTCTTCATGGACGTCTATTTAGACGATATAATTATATACTCCAATACCCTGGAGGAACACGTTGAGCATGTTAAGAAAGTCATTGATGTGCTCAAGCGTGAGACACTTTACCTTAGCGCGAATAAGATGCAGCTACTCCGCCCAGAACTCAAAGTTCTGGGTCGAATTGTAGACAATGATGGTATCCGAATGGATCCGGACAAAGTCGATTCAGTTTTGAACTGGAAAACACCGACAAACCGCGACCTACTGCGGGGATTTCTCGGTTCCCTTGGGTACTTGGCCGATGATTTGGCCAGCGTGAGGATTCCAATGGGAGTCTTGCATGGACTCACAGGTGATTCAGTGCCTTTCCGTGGGAGTTACACGCACCAACGGGCATTTGAGGACTGCAAACGCATTACCCAAGATGGCCGAAATCATCGTCGGAAACCATTGCAATATGGTAAAGGCACACCTCGGGTGTGGCTTATCACCGACGGGTGCAGCACTGGAATTTCCGGTGTTGTATCGCAAGGCGATGACAGGAAAACTGCAAAGGTTGCAGCATTCTTTTCGGCAAAATTGAGCTCAGCGCAGCAAAATTACCCCGTTCACGAGATTGAAATGCTCGCGGGCGTGGAATCGATGCTCCGCCATCGGGGTATCCTCCAAGGGTGCAAGTTTACCTGGATTACGGACCACAAGGGGTTAATTCATCTTGTGAACCAAAAGAACTTGTCTGGTCGACAAGCCCGCTGGATTGAAAAGATTTCCAGCTTCGATTTTGAGATTGAATATGTCCCGGGGACTGAAAATGTCCTTGCGGATGCGCTCTCAAGAATATACTCAAACGAGGCGCCGGGTACCGTCCGTGCGCGCTCAGAATACACCTATCATGACGTGATACATATGGACGTACTTGAATTGAGCGCCATCTCGATGCCTGTCTTCGCTGGAGGCGAGGCCGCGGCTCTTGCAAGTGACAGAGTCACAAGATCGATGGCACGGGAAATTGAAGCTTCTAAGAAGCCATCCTCGAACTTAAACATTCGTGAGGGTGAGAACTCAGGCCGGTATGCCTTGAGACCACGTACCAAGGCAAAGGAGGGCGGGGATACAGGGAAAACTCACCAGATTTTGAAAAATTCCAAATCTGACTCCAAATCCTCCAAAACCAAGGAGAAAAAGACATCTGGTGCGAGCACAAAGCCCAATCTGACCAACATCCTCCGGCAGGATGAGGTCCGTCGCAAGCGCGACTTTGACCGCAAGGCTCGCGACTTCGAGCCGTACCCGATGCGCAAGAACAAGAACGACATGCGCGCCGCCATCTCTGCCCGCAGCAGGGAGACGAGGGACGACGTCCGCGCTGCCAACACCGCAGCCAAGCCAGGGAGTCGGCGCAACAACGCTTCCGCTCCTGTGCCGGTTCCTGTCCCTGTTCAGCCTGCACCGGTCCAAGTGCAGCTGCAGGCGCCTGCTCAGCCACTTGCAAACGTCTCTGCTCATGATCTTCATACGCCAGTCACTCCAGCCCAGATATTCGACGCTGGTTCTGCCCAGTCCACAGCACAGTACATCCCACCTATCACTACGCTCGATCCCGTGCAGCTCATGTCCCACAATGACTTGTCTGACCCCGTTACAAACCTGCCCCACATGACTGACGAAGAGTTCATGACGATTTTGGGCACGGCTTCGGGTCAGGTGGTCCAGGCAGAGGACACGGAGATGGGAGGGGAAGATTGAGATCGCCCCGCGCGGCGATCTGGAGGGCGTATGTAACGGACTTATATTTCTTGCCAACCCCCTATCCCATCTCGTTCAACCTTACTTATTAATCCGTTCCCAGACTCTTTCTTTATGCCAACGCGGCCTCACATTCTTTACTATACCCACTGTTCACTCTGTATCTTGCATACGCCCACGCTCGTTGACTCCGTTTCATCTCATCATTTCAACCATCTTCACAATCATTCAAATAGATACAAACTTTGATTCGATATATAAACCTGTAGCGTAGATCAGATTCCTCGGTTAATCTATAACTTATGCCAGTTACTCTCGGATTGACCACCTCAAACCTCGTGTGCCGGACTAGCATCTAGCTCTCCATCACAAATGCACGCATCCCTCATTCCACGCTGCGTACGCCCCCTCGGGGAAAGGAGAACTCCGGCTCATCTCCATCCTCATCCCACATCACGACCAGCCCCTATAAGACATCTTACAGCACATCCATATCATCTGACGACGCGCTTCTGGCAATGAAACTACGGAGTGCCAACTACAAGAAGAAGTGTCGCAATCTCACCCGCAAAGTCTCACGGGCCGCAGATCGGAAGACGGAGCTCGAGAAGCGTGTTCTGAATCTTCAGACCGAACTCTCCGGACATCGGAAGTCTTCCTCGGGCTTTGTGGCATCACTGCAACGGCGGCTTGATGTTCTCACGTCCGAATTGACACAACGGAAGCGGGCGCGCAACACAGAGCTAATGCGAAAGAAGGCATCATTGGCAAAGAAAGTCACTCGCCTCCCTGGGCGCATCGAATCTGGAGCTGCTAAGCTTGCATGCCAATCATTGAAAGAGCGAGGTCTTATCACATCCGACATACGTGATCTCGTTGCCATTGGTGCACCTTTGGAAGGTGTCTTTTTTTATTTATTTTTTGCATCTTTGTTTTATATCCTTTGTGTCGAAGACATATGGTAGAAATAGGCTGACAATTTTTATCATAATCTAATCTGGTCACTGGTTGTTGTTTGTATTGTTCATGCTGTAAAATTTGTGCACCACGACGGGGCGGGCACGAAGCGGAATTCCGCTGCCTGACCCGACGGCAAAGCCGGGACAGTGAAGAGATATATTTGTCGTCCACCAGGTGACCTGGATCGGTTGATCATTCCCACCCTCTGAGCTTCCCATTCCGGCTTCCTGTTCCCAAGCCACCCCCCAACACACAAGCCGCTGGCCGCTCGGCCCCTTTGATCCCATCCCAGACCCAGACTGATCGAATTCCCTTTTTCAGCACTGTGTAGTGATGTCTCTGGTTCTTTTGCCGGCCCCCGTCGAAATGCCCAGGCAACCTCCACTGGGGTAAACAACTGCCTAATAATGCCGTATCTGCAACGGCCGAGACGGCAGCAAATTTTTGGGTATGGGCGCAGTACTGCGGAGTTGGAATGTGCGGGCCGCTGGGTGTTTTTCGGGCTGCGATCCGAAGGTGTGATAAGGGGGATAAGATGACAGGTGACTGGTGGTTATCAGAGATGGAAGGCAAACAGTGCCAAAGTCGGAAATAACAAAGCCAAAGCGGGAGAAGTCGGCAGTGAGAAACCGGAAAATGTCTAAAGTGTGTCTTTCCGGCCGTATGGGGGGGTTCGAACCTGCTCCCCAAAAAGGCCGTAAAGCAGGTGACGTGATATTATCCACGCTATTGCGAAGGGTCTCAATGTCCGGGTGACCGACACGATCAGTACACGCAGCGCTGGCCGCATTGTTCTCGAAGGAGGTGTTGCTCAGAATTGGGCTTCGGTGCGGAGTGGGGGCGCGGTCGTGAATTCTTGGGACTAGAACGGAGTGGAAGAGCCGCCACGAGAATGTTACCGTACGGTGCGTGAAATGCTCACTCGTGATTCAATGTTCTGATGCAGCCGAAGACATTTCGACCCGTCCACAGATCTCGGGTGGTCTCCGTGACTCATCTATCGTTCATACGGATGACCCAGTCATATTTCGCCAAAACCTACCCTCAACGGCGCAACGGACCCCCCTTGTTCTTAAATTCAGTCCAAATTCCTCGATACCCATTGTCCATACAACCAGAACACCGAATCGAGTCCACCTTCCTTGCTCCGGTGATGATTGGCGACACATCCACCCCACAAATTAACTACCCTAGGTTCTCAAACGGGACCATCACATATCCCTCGACCAGCGCGGCGTCGGGGACTGTTGGAGACGATCGTCATCCGTTTCCCAACGCCGTTTGCGAATTTTTTGGAGATTCAAATGAGGTGGGACCTACCGTTCCATTGGATCGTCCCGAACACCAGGGAAAAACTAGCATTCACGGAGGTACATTCATCCACGGTAGTGTGAACCACATTCAACGTCAGGGTGAACTTGGTGAGCCGATGCATGTCTGATTCTGCGAGTGCTGAACATCGATCAAGGACTCCACATCTTACACCGCGTCGCGGCATGCGATGCCTTCCATAACTCGGCGGAAAGATACCCACAGCCGAGATGCCATCCTGAAACTCGGATAGAGATGCTGGATGATCTATGGAATTGGACCTCTGGAAGTAAACTGCTGAAGAATTGCAGTGACGTTAGGAATGGGGTGCCCAATGACTTCTCCCAGGCCACCGCCAATAGTATTCTATGGCTCCATGGACCGGCCGGTGCCGGTAAATCAGCTGTTGCGCAAGCCTTGTGCCAAAAACTTTCGGAGACAGAAGGGCGTGTCTTTGCCAGCTTCTTCTTCAAACGTGGACATAAATCGCTTGGAAATGGCAACAGGATGTTCCCAACAATTTCCTATTAGCTCGCCGTGCTCTATCCTGGGTTGAACCGTGCTATCTCTCAGAATGTGGAGAATGACCCATCAATTGTCGACAAATCGCTTTCGATACAGCTGCAGAAACTGATCATTGAACCCTGTCGACATATTCAGAGTCTCGAGAGTTGCACCATGACCGTCATTATCGGTGGACTAGATGTTACCATTGATGTTTCGGGTGGTGGACTTGGAATTTTTTTAGGTTTTGGCTTACAGTACATTGCATCTAGTGGTACGTTTAGAATAATCAGTAACTGTTTGTGATACATTAGCGTACCACTGGTACCACTGATATATTTTGACATAGGATTGAAGTAGTCAGTGACAAAGTCACACTAGTACTAACCTATAAAGGTTTCACGAGAATCGGTACAAAACCCACTGAGATATTCGGAATTCTTTAAAAATATCCCAAAACAGAACATTCTCGATCCGCGCCTTCGGTAATACGGCCGCAGATTGTGTATATATACCATGATTTAAATGCATTGAGGAATACAATTCTATTCAACTCTCCGCTCTATACTAGATTTGAGCTATGAGGTATGCGGCTTATACGAGAACGTGGGGCCCTCTGGGACACTTGCCAGTCCATCGTATAAAAAAAAACTAGCTCAATCGAACCACTGTATCTAATGTCCTGCACAAAAACTCGATATTTTCCGAATAACGCAATCTTAGTCATCCAACAAAATTTCGAACATGCAGGGCCCTCCGGAATGACAATGCAAGTCTATTGGTTATATTTCCAGGGTAAGAAGTAGCCGTTCTGTATTGCCCTCACTGCAAAATCGATAGCGCTGATCATTCCGAATTATTCCAGAAGATCTACTCGTCATGACCAAAAGTAACCGGAAATTAGGAATGGGCCTGCCACTTGAGAAAGCAGGTGGCTCAGGGCAAAATCTTACTCCACAATACCCCTGCGGTCTCCCCTGATCCGACCTGACACAAACCACCATCTATTCTGCTTTCATTGTGCTAGATTATCCGGTTTAACCATTTTTGTGATTAAGGGTGTGATTTTTCTACCCGTTAATTTATTCACCGAGGCCCGTAGGATGGCCTGTGAGCCATAAAATCTTGTGTGTGAATTCTAACATATCTAACGCCATTTACGAGCTCTTAAGACCTTCAGGAATATGGTTACGACAATTGCTAGTTGCAAAATACAGTTATTTTCAAAATTTAATGCTATGCTAAGTGTGAGACCTCATACCTCAAGTTTAACTGCCATGTCCAATGCCAAATTTCGTGAAGACTAAGAATCTGTCCAGAAGAACGGAAAAACCCTGGGTTATGTGCCCCTGAAACGAATTTTCCGGTTACTTTCGGTCTGTGGTGTAATTCAGCCTTTCTTTGCTTTCAGGACGTAATTTTGCTGCAGGAGTAGGTATGTATAGGGCTCAAATACTGATCGGAACCGGACATGAAACCAAGACTGAATCTGATAATGTGTGGAGCATTTCCGCGGCAATTTAAGTATGGGAAGGGGGTTCTGATAGATTTATGCTTGCCAATACCTCAATCGAGCAGTACCGAATAGGATTCCATTTGTATTACTGAAAGTGTTCGCGGTAGTAGGGCCTGACTTGGATGATCCATTGAATGATTCCCACGATATTATCTCTGCATTGCTTGCTCAAATTCTTTCGGGAAAAGATAGGAAACAATGCTTCAGTGCCTAGAAGGTGATCGGTAGCCACTGGAAATTTATCCGGTTTATTATGATGGAGCATTTGTCCACTGCGAGCGTGGGAATCATCCAAGTCAGGCCCTACGCGGTAGTAATCGAAACTGTGACCTCTCGATTTGGCATTGCCAAATTGAGAACGTGCATGAAAAAAAAAAGTTTTTCATTACTTTCCGAAACGGCTGTAACCCCACCCTTATGTCGGAGGTGGCCGCAGCAATAATCAAGTCATCGCCCATTCCTCTATCCTCCGCGGAAGCCGTCGACTTATTGATGATGCTCACGAAGCTGTGTCCTTTCTTCCTAGAGCAACTCACCATCGCGGGCAAAGACTGGCTCGAGATTCCCGCTCCGTTTCCCGGAACCAACGAAGGTGGTAGCCCTTGCAAGGAGCGGCTGGTGCGCGGCAGTCGCGGAGCTGTAATTGACAGCGCGGAAACTCTCGTCATTCAAGTGACCATGAAGCGCGACGCTGGCGGGTTGCGCGAGGTAAGGGAAGTCATCCACAGATAAAAATATGCACCCAAAATTTAGGGGGTTTATGTGCTTTCTAAATGGCTCCATGAATAAATAAAACGAGAGAAACAATCGCCACCTTGATCAAAAATTGGTTTGGATCCCCATTTTCACAACAACAACAGTGCAGGAGCTGATATTTTTTGGTTGCACATGTTGAGGCGTGTTCCCCTTCAAATTGCAGAGAAATAATCTGCCAAAGGATTGCCATATTCTGCCCAAAAGCACCTACAGTATTCCAGTTACTTTTTGGTCATACAATTTTGAAATTTGATAATACATTAGGTCTGAAAGATTGCACCTCAGGTCCAAGTGTACTAATCCATACCAAATTAACCATAGATTGAGAATTTGGCCACAAGAATGCAAAAATTTTGAAACAGAAGCCCTCAAAATCAAATTTCCGGTTACTTTTGGCCATAGCGAGTATATACATATTTGGCCATCATCAATCACTGCATCCCGACACATCCGGTCCCCGAGCCCTCCGTCCTTCCGGCGGGACCGGATCCGAGGTCTATACTACAACAAATAGCGTGGTGTCTTCCCTGAAAAATGAGGCCGGAACCTCGAATTCATTGACATTTTCCAACACTGGGCCATCGGCATCTACATAATTGGCCTGAAGGGCTTGTTGAGTCAGAGTCTACTGAATCTGCAGTAAAATTCCTACGAGAAAAGCTTCAGACCAGGGATGGCTATGAATCGTTCACAGCAAGCCGAGGTCGGACTTTGTCCAACCCTGACGCCGTGAAAGGTTGTGAAGTTTCAGTGCAAGTAGAATGGGATGGGTCCTGAGGCAATCCGATAAGATTTGAGGCCAGGATGTAGGGCTGCACGCCGTGCCCGTCACGGGCACGGCCGTCGTTTCGACGGGTGTACAACGGGCACGACCTGTCACCCAACGGTCCGTCGTGTGAGTTCACAAAATGTCTACGGCACGGTACGGGTGACGGGACGGCCGTCGACGGTGAACGGAAGTTGCCGGTTCAACTGCGAGCGACATTAGCATTTACCGACATCTAATAGAGCCTCAAGGAAAATTTTACTGTTTTATTCAGAGACAATACACAAATCTTCTCATTGGAGAATATGGAGACTTTATTCCCTAGACATACCTTTTCAAGGTAAGCTGAAGATTGGTGGGCAATTCGCGCTGAAACGCACCTTCAAAGGCATTAGCAAGCAGTTCTGCACTCGATTGTGAGTTATGAAAGACTTCTCTAAGCTAGTGAGGTGCTTCACTATTCTCCTGCTGAGGGACGAACTGCATTCTGACAAGAACAAATTGTTGAACAGGATACAGGGGAAGATATGTACTTAGACTTGGGTTCACTTCAGGAGTAAGAATGCCGTCGCGAGGGATCCATATCAGTACAAATCATTGTAAAAGGTCAATGCAAGTGTATCACCCATGAGAAATGTTCGAAATATACGAGATTCGTGGGTTTGCTGTGCTGGAGTGTACGTGGCAAAGTCATCCCTATTGACGAAGCAGCGATGTGTCGCATTCGAGTCGATGAAGGTGCGAACTTCTCCTGTCGTCGCTGTCGTCGCCAGCTTGCAGACGGCCTCGTACTTCCCTTATACAGGTTTGTATCATCCTGAGTGACGGCCATCAAAGTCCTGAAGTCGAATTGGTCAGAAACAGCGCTGCCTAGTAGTGGCGGTGATGGGACTGTTGGTAACAGCGATGGCGGGACCTCTCCCCTTCTTCTTCCCTCCACCAGTGTGGATATTGCAACACTATACGCTATAAAGGTAAAATAGTTTCCCATATGCTTCTCCAACATCGGATGCTCTCCTTCAGCTGTTCGGCTCCGTGAATAAGTCTGCCGCATTCCACAATATCAGTTCCCCTCTACTTGTTTCTACGGCGGGAACAGCATCCCAGAATGCAGTCCCAATGCTCAATCCCTATGTATCGGTAAACTCGCAATAGTCCTAGAATACACTAAGGATTATTATCATTTGCAGTGTGAGGTCGGCCTGCAAAGAAAAAACAGAGAATAAACAGGTGCGAAGGAAGAGCAATGAATAAAGGAGGGTATCACGGAAAAAATTTCGATGGAATTTTGTCATGCGAGTAAATATCGGTCGGTTGGGCAGCAACTTCCTCTCGCTCGCTCGCCGTAGGCTGTGCGTAAACCTGGATTATTTTCCAAGTCCATCTAATATTTGTGCGCAGGATATCCATTTGGTCATAAATATCGCGCACTTAACCCACTAATACACTTGAAAGACATACATCATTTTTACATTGACTGTTGACTAGATTTGGAATATCTTGAGAATATCTCGCCAATTCCGTGGTGAGACACGAGAGAAACTGTCCGAATCGCCCCAGGTTTGAAGCTGCATATGAGAGAAAGGGTAAACAAGTGACGCGCCTTGACGCGGCACTGACGGAAAAATCGGTCATTCCGAGGGCTTTATTTTGCCAAAAATAGCCGTGATATGATGTAAATCATGCAACACATCCTCAAATGCTTCAAGGTTTATGGTAGGATTTTAGAAGTGATTCGACCCAGGAATGAGCCCACACGACCCCGCTCATTACTTTTTGCCGCCACTTCACAGGGCCGCTGCGACAGGGAATACGGCGAGACATTATTCTTAAGGAAAACAAGTCTAATTAAAGCAGGAAGAGGAATACTATAGCGATCTGTATGACTGAAACGTAACGCGTAACGGAGGGCCGTTTCTGCTTACAAATCTGCCTTTTATGGTAAGTGATGGGAAGAAAATTACTATAAAAGGCAGGTTCCCACGCCGTTTCAGGTGTAACGGCCGGTTTTGCGTTTCAGTCATACAGATTGCTACAGTAGACTTGAATTCACACCCAGCCGGCTCTTCATATGTTCCCCAATCCGTGACCCGGAGCGCGAGATCCAGGTTCTGCTTACTGTCTTCGAGCCACTCTTCGCTGATACCAGAGTTATAGGGGGCGAAGCAAGGGATACGCGTCGAACGCCGCCCGGCACAAACACGGTGGTACTGCTTACTGTTACCGCCCTTGCCCTTCTTGATGTGACGGTGTTCGAGAGAGTGGATGAATTCAGTATACTATCTCAAACATTAGACGGCGTCGACCTCCAAAGCAATCAAAGCTCCAAGATTTTGTTGGTTTGGATAATGTAGATGCTACAGCGCCAGAAGAAGATTGGGGCGTATCGGGAACGCGTAGAGCATGTCGTGGAGGCCTCGGGATGGTGAAGGTAAGAGGAAGAGTCATCGAGCCGGGGATCTGCGCAGAGCCGAATACTGTAGTATTTCGTTCAATTCGTATAGTCACGTGTCACACGGCCAAAAATCTACGAAAATTTTCGCAAGTCACTGCGTCACAGAGGCGGCTTTAGCCGAGCTACCCGAGCTTAGCCAAGCGCTGCCGGCGGGTCAAATTACCTAAACGGGCTCGGCTACGAAAGGGTCAATTCGTCACACCGAAAAGGCCCGAAAACGCCTTACGAATTGAACGGAGCACCATGAAAGCGGTGGAGCATAGGTGCCCCGATAGACTGATCTCACACTTTCACGTGTCCTAGCTCCAAAATTGACCGAAAAATTAAGGTACCTACGCAAAACAAAGAATCTTCCTCCTCCAGATCCTATGAATATGCGTCATACTCAAAGCACGTTAGTGCAAACCGAAGGGAACGAAGGACCCGACTCTGAGCATTCAAAGCCGGGTATGTTTTTCCAATGACCCCCAATTTTGTACCCCCCGTGGATCGACATCCACAGGAAGAAGCATATATTCCTCGCGAAATCCTTGTCTCTTTGATCTCCAGATTGCTTTCGCCGACGTGGACTCCTTATTGAAGTCGCTGGCAGCGCCTTGAGCCAGACACATGTTCCGTACAGTCATCTTCCTCTTGAGGGTCTCTTTATACTTTGCTGACTTCATTTTACGTTGTCTGATTATTTTGTAGGTCAGGGACTGTCTCATGGTTTGAAGTTTTGCTCTGGGGAGAACGAGGTCTTCTCGGATTGTCGAGTAGATTCGGATTGATCTTCTCCTTGTTAATGAAAATTTCCAGCGAGATCCTTGCAGTGAAGAGGGTCCCCTCTGTCAACTTGTCGTAGATTTCATCCGGCGAAATGAGCTAAGATTTGGTCGAGAAACAGTCAGAAAGGCAGTGCGATGGCGGTTCCAGAATAAGAAATGATGTTCACACGCTGACATCCTGATTGGAAACCTCCCACAGTTTTTGATTGCCGGCTTGCCGTGCCTCCAAATTTGACATACGGTGCCCTCATAGGTCGTCTAACATCGTACAGGTGCCAGATCCAAGAATTTTATATTGCATAGGCTTATAGTATCCAAGTGGCCGGATACCTAGTTCGGCGGGATAGGCAGTCGCATATAGTACAAATCACAGATTTTTTTCGGAGCCCAATATGCATTCCAAAACATGTTTGTCACAAATTTGAGGTCCCAGTCGTGTTTAATAGTCCAAAATGAGCAACTTATTCTGCCAACTCGCAGCGGCTGAATTGAAGAAGCACGAAGTCGAAGTTTGATGACTCGATGGATTACAAATGCTGACATAATCTACGATGTTCACTCGGCGGGAATGGGAGGGACAAAACAAATTCTGAGCAGACACTTTAGGTAGGACCTAGATTTAAATACTTTCTCTCTCTTGAAGTTTGTAAATGGGACTGCTGGAAGTGCTGAATAGGCATCGAAAGATTTCAAACTCTGATGATTTGTAATAAGCCGGCGACCTATGCATGATCGCCCGCTTAACTACAGACTATGAAAAATCAGCATCGAGAGAATTGAGTTCTCATTCAGCGCAGTCTGGAACGTATAAACCAGTGTTGGCCATGAAGGCCTTAAATCGGGTCCCCAAGACTGAGTCAATGACCAGAGGAGTACGATGTACTCCGAGATCAATGGGTGCGGTTGGTGCAGCTATATATCTTCCTATTCCGCATAGTAACAATATTCCAGAGAGGGGCAGGATTTATACTGGTCTACTCGATCGCATCTCTAACAACGTTGTACCGGCTCAGACCTTCCGCGCGACTGTTCAACGAGTCAAACGGAGAAATCCAATTTTCATGTTCGTCGGCAACAAGGCCGATAAGGTCCACGATTGCGAAGTGTCGAAGGAGGAGGGAGCATTCCTTGCGCGGGCGTTCGATTGCCAATTCATTGAAACCTCCGCCAAAGTGGGTATGATATGATAAATGGGTAAGAAAACAACATACCTCAGTCACCATAGGGTAGAGACTGAGGAAGCATCGACTAGGGCGGTCGAGTATATGCGTACCGGCTATGGCACATATACTGTCCCAATAATTAAAATAAATGACGACCAGATGAAAATCGATGAAAAAGACACGACTTCGAGGTAAATGAGGCTAAAATACACAACTTCACGAAATCAGTCTCCAAAAAAAGTACCACATGCACATTAAGTTCAACATTAGACACAGCTGGTGTTTAGGCTCTAAAATGATACACCTTGCAGAAAAGGCAAGCAAATAAAAAAGACACAGCATGGCAATGGAGCAGAAAAAGACACGACCCATTTGCCCAGGTCATCGAAGGAGATCTCCATCTTTGGATGGCAGAAGAGAGCAAAACACACTGGCAGGTGTGGTCATGGACAAGGACGACAAAGTATTGAGCCAAATGAAATGTTGGAAATTGGAATATCCAACTGTACATGCTCACGCGCAGCGACACATCCTCTTACCATTGACTGCCTTCCCTGTTCGGTCTCCTTACCCTGCACAGTGGTACTTCTCTACCACTTTTTTCTCTGTCCATTCGCCCGCCGTTCCGGCCTGTCGGCCATTCGTACTGCCTCCCTTCCTGTCGCCCTTTGTACCTTTCCCTATTGCACTTTCATTAGAGCCCGATATCCACTCTTCTAGGAGTCGCTCTTGTATTCACATCATAACTGTGTTCGGAATGAATGCCATGCACATCGGCCAGGTCTAACATGAAAGTCCGCGAGTTTGCCCAAATTTAAATTAAACATTGAGTTCTCCAGAGTGCAAGTCCAACTGGTCTATCTCAAAGGGCACTGGCATTTTTGGAATGGAGGCCGAGAGCAACATTAAAGATGTGGCGAATTTCGCATCCACGCATGTATGTGATATTTTTAGCAAACAAAAAGCTGCGTCGTAATTCTCGTCAAAGGCGAAGTGTGCATATTTTTGTGACTCGGATTGAGGTACCTACATCGTGACGCCGCACATCTGACTATGTAATGGTCGTGTGCTGGAAGGATAAGGTGGTAAGTATGGCCACCATTCAAAGTAACAGCTGCAACACCAGGAGAGAATGTCATGAAATCGCCATCATATACACCGAGAGCAGTAAGGCAGAACAGTTGATTCAGCTTGCTAGACCGGGCTGCAGTCTTGGGATGAGTGATGAAGTAGTCCCACTCCTCGGGGTACGGAGGAGAGGTGGTTGAAAGTGGCTCCCCTTCGGGCCGCATACAAAACATTTGTCGTGACAGTTTTCCCCTGTTAACACCTGTGTGGCTGCATATGGACTACCGAAATAAAATAAAATGTGAATCACGCACTTTGATGCCACAATTTTTGCAAACTCGATTCCAACGAAGACCCACAGTGGTCATCTTCGAGAGGAATTCAGCTGGGCAACACGATCCCACCATTTTCCACAGCATGGGGATAGGTTGTATTCCGTGTAGATGCGCGAGCAGAGGTGTCCGCGAAACGGATCCGTGTTCTATCATCAGCAGACAGTAAATCTCTTGCTATCCTACGAGCATCGCTGTCATTTTTTCGTCTTGAGTTTCGTTCTTGGTTGTGTTCGTTTGCACGTCGTTTCAGCGGGGCCTCACTGTGGATTTGTCGGTATTACTCAGTATCCATGTCGGAAAGCATCTGGTCAGTTGATACCTCATTGGGTCTACATAAATCGACATGAAATGGTTATACAATTGCGATTGAATGGTGGACACACCCAATAGAAAATACATTCTCCATGGCCACTTGGCTTCTGGGCAGCGGTTGGACTGCGAGCTGGAGATTGGCTGAAGAAGTTTAACAGTCACGGTAAGCTTGTTACCACGACTGACCTCCACGACTTAAATTTCAAATTCCAGTCGATTCGGAGTCACGCCAGATTGTCGCTCAAATATTGTTTTACACTTGCAGCATGACACCAGGCATTGAAGAGGGCTTTCGTGAACATAATTTGGCACCGAAAATACACCGACAGGCTCTAAGAATGCACAGGGAGCTGTGAAGTGCCTTCAATAAATTTTACATTCTTTACATCCGGAATAGGAGGTCCCGTGTAAAAAATGTATTTTACATGTAACTTACATGTAATATTTGCGGTGTAAATTACACACCCATTTAATACCAACACAGCCAAACATGCCAGATCAATCAAGGGCGGTGCCCGTTCCCAAATACAGAGGGCATGTCGATCAGTGAGGAGCCGGGGGGGGATGGGGGAAATGTATAGCGCAAACCGTTGGCTTTATATACCATTTCGGAATGCGGCATCCCGGCCCCGACGGGCTTCAGGATTCTCTTCACCTGTTCCTGGTTTCGGAGCCCGGTCCGAGGGGAATGAAGGCGAAGAACATTGGGCTCGATACCGATGTCTGTGGGTGAAAATAACCAAAGAAAGAAATAAAGATTCATGCGGGCATTGGTCAGTGTTTGTGAGAGTTTGGCGAACATTTCCGACCTCCTTTTATGCAGGCGCGTGTAACATGTCATGGAATTCTGCGGCCATAGTTGCAGCTATTTTTCTCGAAATACGTACCTGAGGCAAAAAATTCGGGATCGCCGGGTGCTTTTCGGGCGGGTTTTGGATACACTCGCTGTCCAAGCCGAGAAAGACATGAAATCCAATGTGCCGGGCAAGCTCGAACGGGGAAGTGTGACGGTTGGAAAAGCAATGCCAGGGCGTCCATCATCACCACCTCAGTAACGGTAGAAGGGAAGGCGCATTCTGCTATTCCAGATCTTGCTGCAATCGTGATGTTGATACTGAGTCTGTGTACCAGCTATGCATGATTGCCCCCCCACGATGTATCCCCCGAGAAAAAATCTGCCAAGAATTTGTTAAAGATTGTCCTAGAAGATATGAAGTATTGCGAGGGCGAACTCGGCATCATAATGATCCGCTATTGTACGGACAACGGAGGCGATGCGAGGGGTATGCGGATCAGACTCAAGCGGATGAAGCCAAAACTTGTCGTGCCGCCGTGCTGGGGACATCAGGTGCGTGGTGGATTCAGGTAAAGCTCCGTTCTGACCGGACTCCTTTTACACGACCAGGTGAACCTTGTAGTCGCCGAGGTCCTCGAACTTGAAATTCCCTGTATGCAGTTAATCGACGAGGGGTGAAGTGGTTTGCCAACCACAGCCGAGTGCTTGGACTTTTGAAAGATCAACAAGAAACCACAGAGCGTTTCTAGGAGACGCACCGTGACTGAAGGGCGTCAAAGTAAGGCCCCGGACTCCGATGGTCGCTTTTAAGACGTGGTTGACTTGAGTGACTCAAACAGATCTGATTTTCCCCTGATAATCCGATTCACTGCCTTCCCTCTGTTGAAACTTTACATTCATGATCCCGAATTTTCCGCCTGCACAACCACTTTGTCCGCCAACTTTGCTCAATCCCATCACGGTTCATGATTGTAGCCGTTCTGTTTAATCTGTGATTTGCCGAAAGGCTTGACCCACGATGTTCGATTGCTTATCACAAGAAAAATTTGCTGATCAATTGAATTTCAATCCGAACTGTCTGCTGTTTAACAAGATTAACCTGTTCTGTTTAATCACTGTTCACCGGTTCTGATTAATCCGTCCAATCTTGTCTTCAGGCACTGCAGTCACTGTTCAAACCAAGCATCAGTCACGGTGCCGCCCATGAGAGAGAATAATGTTTAACAGATCAACGATCAAGTACGATTATCCATCAGGATGGCCGTTGCTTAAGCAAACTTAATTTGGTTACTGTCGTCTGCAGATTTGATTTGAGCGGAGAATGACACTGGAGTGAGTTGAGCCACCACCACTCTGGGAGAGGTTGGTATCACTGGCTTCAGCTCAGCTCGAGGGGACGATGCCGTTTATTCAAGTAATAAAACTCGATGCACTCTGACGCCGGTTTCCCCATGCATTTCGAGATGGCGCTGAAGTCCTTCTTAGCACCAGCGGACGCGTTCCAAAAGCTCCCGATTTCCAGCCTACTCCATTGCAGATGACTGGCATAATAGGCCGGTGCGTCTTCAATAACAGTGGCCCCACCCGCCAATGCTTGATTATCAAGCAGTTTGGGGCACGGAAGTGTCAGGCATTCCATATTCGGAATAACGGCCGAATTATCATAGCCCTCCCTGGCGGATTGTCCAAGTTCCTTGTCGAATGAAGAACAATGCTTAGACCAAAGATGATGAAGTGCCCTGTATTTGTCTTCAAGCGACTTGAGACGGCTACTTCGACCGATCATCTAAATAAATGGCCATGTAAATATCTGGCAGGCCGCCCAGCTGGTCATGGCTTACGGCACAATCAGGGGCCCGGTGCGCGGCAGCCACCGAGGAGCTTAGACCCAAAGCCCCGGGATCTCTACGTCTCCGGGAACTCCGCGGATTGGCCGCATTCGGGCGCTTGGGCGCCCGCATCCTGAGTGACATCAGGGAAACCCCCCCAAGTATTTTCCCATATTTTTTACCGAAAATGTGCGAAAATACTTCGAGTTCCTCGAGTGAGCGAAATTGAGGCAAAATACCTTGTCCTCCAAAAAATTATCGCAATTTACTGAAACTTCGAGTAAAATTTGGCGGAAGTTTGTCCTAGTTGCTTGGAGGTTTCTTTGAATACTTGGCTCAGATCCACGTCAGATAGTGCAAAAAAGACTCACTGCGTTCCGCTCTCGCCTAGACTTAATCTGCCCAGCTGGTGAGGACTATGCCTAAGTCAGCGTAGTCCACTAGACAAACCCAGCCTAGCGGAATACGCACAATCTTTTTCTAGGTGATGACGGCTCTGCCTAGCTAGCCTAAGCTTAATCGGCATAGGCGATTGTAGCTCCGGCTATGTGAGTGTAGTCACCTAGAAAGCCTGTGTGTGGCTCAAACTAGGTCTGTACCAGGTCTGTTTAGCTCTGTGTAGTGACCTAGCCAGAGCAACAGAAATCTTTCTAGGCCGGCTAGCCACAGTGGTCTGCCTAGCTGTGGCTAGTGACCTAGGCTCATAGTAAGTTTAGGACGGGCCAGAACGTAGTGACTTGTATTGTTGAAAAACTAGCTAGTACACATATAGACTATCAACAGAAGCTAAACACGACACCCGCTTTCTTCTGCACACGCATCGGGGCATGGTTCCGCTATCCCACCCACACATATTGTTCCAGCAGTAGGCTGCCGCATTTATGCGGGGGATCCGCAGAAGGTGGTTAGCGGCGAGATAAGAAAGAAAAATCAGGACCCACCCGGTACATAGCAACTACGTTGTTGTCGTGGAGAAGCATCCTAAAAAGAAGAGTATGTTAACGATGAGACCGGGGGCCTTCAACTTAAAAATTTTTGACATCACGTCTCCGATGGCCTTAGAAATGGCCGGGAGATCGAAATCTGATTTTTTCCAATTTTTCCAATTTTTTCCCACGGAGATACGGATTTGGCAGGGCTAATTTTGGCCAAAATGACCAACTTGTGGGCGGGGTTACAAGCTCAAATGACCTATAATTTGGGTCGGGTAAAATATGGTTGGGGTTGCATTTCCAAGTACTTTCATGCTATCCAGAATCTCAAAAAAAGTTGTCAAAATTAAATATTCAAAAAATTATTTCCCTTTGAAGTCAAAACTGGACGCTGTACTCGACTCAGTAGAGGGAATTGATGTAGGCAGGGAGTATCGCGTTCAGCGTCCTGACAAGCGTGGCAGGCTGAGTATGAGCGAACTTCTTAATGCCCTGGACGGTGTTGGTGCGCAGGAAGGGCGGATCCTCTTCGCAACAACGAACAAGTACTCTGCTCTTGACCCGGCCCTATGCCGCCCGGGGCGCATGGACCTCCACATTGAGTTCAAGCTCGCCAGCAATCCAGGCAATGGAGCTGTTCCGCCGGCTCTACCTCCCCTCGCAGAACTCCGATAGCGGATGAGGATCAGGAGGATCCGCAAGCCAGCGAGACGCCTTTGGTGGAGTCGGGATATAGCTCTACAGAACGAAATACGTATTCTATTTCGGAGGTACATAGAAGTAAAATTCGATTATTATTTTTCGTCTTTTTCTGCACGGGGGCCCTACGTCCTTCCTCTGTTGCTTAACCGCACCTCGAGGAGCCTTTGGCCACCGCTTTTTCGTCCCTGTTCCCTCGTCCGGTTCCCCATAATCCTCTTCTGCCCAATTTGCCTTCGAATTTTGGGCCACACACGAGGCTTGTCTAAAAAAAAAAATCCCGCGCAGAGCGCGATTTACTCTATATAGGAACGACCTCATCCCCTCCAGACCTGAATTACTCTATGATGTTACCGGAGATAGGGGTCATTTTGGACCGCTCATTTACTCTATCCCGGAGGGACATCAAAGGTAGTCACCGGGGCCTGCCGATATTCTACTTTTCTCAGCCGCTCCACGGACCGACCACATAAGCAGTTTAATTTCCTTTTGCTTTCCGAGTCCACCCGACCCATCAAAGATTATTGCACTTCAATTTATTTCGACCTCGCCGATCAACCGCTCAACAACCGTTCAAAAGCTGCGCTCTTTCGCTTTGTTCCTTTCTCTCACCCATCATCTCCCCTCCCTGTACATTATCCTTCTCTTTATTCATCCAGCTCGATTCATGTACCATCTTCACACACAGCCTGGCCCAGTACAGGATCCTGGTCGCCCTCAATGATCGTCCCTACCGTGCAGGCAAGTCGGATCTTAATTTATGCCACCATTCCTGGACAGGTGAGACCTTCTGCTTCTATTGATTTGCCTCCCAAATACTGCGCCCCCCATGTATGTGTCGGTGTAGAGTACCATACGAGACTTTGTGGCTCTCTGCGATAGCTCGAATAGACTTTGGTTTTCCCAAAATAGCTGGTTTGACCTACGCTATTCGGTCCATCAAATACTGGGCGTACAAAAACAATGCGTGCGGCGGAGAATGTGTCAACAGTGATATAATTCAACTCATAATTGCGTGGATCCGATGTAGAACCGCGTCCATTCACTTTACCCAGATTTAAGGCATACCACGAGTGCACCCACGGGTGACTCGGATCCGTGACCACAAGTACCTTTGTTGAAAAAAGCTGTACTCAGATCCGTGTGAGTCTCTTTCCCACGGATTATTCAGACCTGCGGCTCTACACTCACGAGTACACAGGTTACCTGTGAGTTTAGGAAACTCGCAAGTATCTGCAAGTACCCACAGGTATTTGAACAAAAGCATGTGGAAGATATCATGAAACCGGTGAAATAAGCTCAATAATGAACTTTACATGTTATTGTACATGAATCTGAAGTCAATGATATCCAGAGGATTAAGTTCTTGAAGGTTACACAAAAGATTCATTGGTTTGATTGGTAGTTGGAGAGGGAGGAATCAAGCAAATTGAGAATTGAACTCTAGAGGTGTTCAATTGTTGCCCCAATATCGAAGGGAACGCACATAACAACTAGACTGTCAAGTCTATACATTTCACTACATACTCATGTGAGTATGTAGATGGCAAAATCCATACTCAGATCCGTGGCAGACTCGTGGGAACGAGTACTCGGATCCGCGGGTCTGCATACTCACGAGTTTTCCCACGGGTCAACCTGTTCAGATCTGCGGGTTACTCGCACTCGTGGTATGCCTTACCCAGATTACAAAAGATCAAGTCACCGAATTTCTGAAGACAACCAAGGAATTGGCAACTCGAGGTTCCGAACTGTCCCGATCTCCACTTTTTGCAGCAGACAACCATACTCCGGGACCAATCCAACCGCTGCCCTTCACCGCCCAACCTCTCAGCGCCGAAAAAGCTACTACCAACCTGCTTGATAACTCAGGGAACGCTGTAACTGAGACACCACCGCAACGTCTGCCATACCTTGCTGCTCATCGAGGAAGAGATCGTCTTTACGAAATCCGAGAGCGGAATCGCAAAAAAACTGCTAGATGCACCGTCCGCGGCGGCCTTCTGGAAGGAAATAAAGCGACTCGCCGACCCAGCACCACTCCCTGTCTCCGTAACTGCGGAAAGCCTTAGCAATGTGTTCGAGAAACGCCTAAACCCACCTCAAAATCTCCCGGAATTTTTTGATGCACCTCAGCATCAAATGAATCGAGGTAAATTATGCTGTCGACTCGGAGTATCCTTAGGCATATACTGATCGTAGATTGTTCATTTTGGTCCACATGGTGTCGTGTAACAAATCCATTTCCGGTTATTTTTGTGGATAGCGAGTATATCCCATGATTTCTCATGTGCTGCGGACATCTCCCAAGCTGTTCTTGACATAATTCTTGCTGCCAACCATAAGAAAATGCCAACTGAACACCTTTCACATGTCGCTGCCACTTTGAACACCTAAATTCCTGGAAAACGCAATCTACGTTTCAAATTGCGTGCCTGTATCCGTAAAGTTCTGACTACATTATCCGGCTCTTCTGACGTGGATAGTCTAACCTCCACTTCTGTTGCTGATTTTTTTCAATTCGTTCGAGAGTCATCGCCGACCTGTCCTCCTTTCAATCGCAGCCTTACATCGACTCAATGTACCACCAAAGGCTAACATTGAAAAATTGCGCACTCAGATAACAGACTACATTGTGTCTTCGCAATGCTGAATTTCAGTAACCATACAAAGTTTGTTTAAACAATGGCCATCTCAACGGTAAATCAGGTTCAAGCAATGTTGTGTTGATTCATGGGGGTGGGCATCTGCCGATCGAAAAGCGTGCAGCTTGTTCTTGTTTGTTCTCGATTACACTTGGTTTCTGATTTCGGGCCTTCTTAAACTCGGCCCAATTGCTGCCGCAACTTCGCGAAAATTAAGCCGATACCTCCGATTTTTATAAAATTGGCATTCGAGCCAAACGGACAACCCGATTTTGAAAATATTGAGAACTAAGAAAATGGCTTGCAATTTTGACCGTATTTTGCTCGCCGTGCAGCAAATATTGCGCCCCGAGGAAAATCCTCTGTCCACATCAAACGCGGTGATGCCCGGGGTGCCTAGAACGTGATGCACCGTCCCGAGCGGGGATCATTTGGCGTTACTCTGTCACCCGTAACACCATCGCTTCCGACACGACCTCGACGCGTCGCGCTTTCCCTTCATGCTCATACGACTGGACGACATCTGATGGGCAAACGAAAGAGCCGAAAGCAGCTAGATGCCCTTTCCGCTGCTCGTGACGTCAAAAATAAGTGCTCGTCGAAAGAGAATATTCTCGGACGCTCACCTGCGAATTCACCTCCTCGAACTACCACTCGTGCCCAGCAATCTGGTTTGGTGCTCAGAGAACGAATTAACGACATGGACAACGAGATATTATCTCTAACTTCTCATAACTCTCATTTGATTGCTGAAAATTCTCGTCTTTCCACCGAACTCGACCAGTCTGCATTACTCATTTCATCTCTCGAGGAACAGAATACCTCGATCTCTCATGAACTTGGAACCGTAACAGACGATTTACAAGAGGCACAGAGCCGTATATTCGAGCAGGAATCTATCATCCACCAAAAGAACCAGCGCATCAACAGGCTCGTCCGCGACAAATCGATTCTGGCGGCAAAACAAGCATCCGTCAAGCAGCAGTTATTGGCTGCCGTTCTACGCGCCGAAGCGGCCGAAAAACTTTCCAAATCTGAGGCGCTTCGCATGGAGTCCCTTATCTCAACTATTTCTAGGCTCGACGGCGCTCTGTACTCGCAACGACAAAAGAACAAGGATCTGCACAGATCACTTCGAGCGACACAGATGCGAGTTAAACGCGCCAAAACAACGGTCGATAAGCTCCGAAAGGACTTGAAACGAAAATCGAAATGGTCTGGAATGACCCGGTGTACCTATAACTCTCAGTACCGAACGCTTGCGCTTGCTTTCACACGTGCCGGCTGCGCGCAGTCTCGCCTCGGCCCGTTGCTGGTTCGAGTCGGGAAGATCCTAGGCATCAAAATCAAACGCGCTATGAACCGCCGCACAGTCGGGCGTATCATCACCGAAGCTGGCATAAAAGTTCGACTTCAGCTTGGGCATGAGTTGGCGCGTGCAAAGGGTAACACTCCGCTTCTACTCTGATTCTGCCTGTGTCTTGATTTGGCCGGTTTTCAAGCCATTTGTCTCAGCAGCGATGGGACTAGCCATCGAAATATCAAGTACGAAGCTCGACACGTCACTTACGCAGCTCCCACGTACAGTACGGACCCGACAGAGCCGAAAACGGCGTTCCGAACACGCGTAGTCGAGGTAGATCATGCACTCGATCACACAACGCAAAGCCAGTACGAAGGATGGGAAGTGGCAACGCAGAAGATCGCCGAGATTTACAGCAAGAGTCCACTTGCCCGCCGAGATTCGGTGGAAGGCTATTCATTTGAAGCCGACGACCTTTGGCGGAAATATGTTGCATACAACTCGGACCATGCAGCTGATGTCCGTCTCGCCGCCGCGAAATGTATTGACAAGAAACAGTTGGTGGTTGAAGGTGACTTAGGGAAGACGGAATTGGCGGCTATGACCGATGCGGAGGTGGATGTTGCGCATTGGGAGGTCGTAAAAGAGATGTGTGATGATCCAGATGGGCTGGACCCGAGGTATTCTTTGATTGTTCCAACTGCTTTCAGAATTGACATTATGATTCAGATCCCTCCCAGAAGATCTTCGCGCTGAGGCCGTACAATCCCTCGCTGCTCATATGGGCTCCCAAGTATTCAACTCTCTGCCAGAATCTCGTCAAGAGCTCCTCACTCGTGTCGTCGTTGCCGGTTGCTGCGAGCATAAGGACCACAACTGCACCCTTACAGTGTTACTACAAGATACATTGCCCACTTGGGTTACATATTTGCTAATAGCGGCGAGAGGCTGGATATAGGAGATGAAAGAACGGGTAGGGCATGAGGGGACAGAACGGCTACAGGGTAAGATGGGCGGATGATAGGGTGAGTATGCTTAGTGCACGGTGCCCATACCGATGTGGAATTCTGACGGCAGCCAAATGATGTCGGCAGAAAGTAGAGGGCTGGCAACGGCGTGGAGCAGTGTGGGGCGGCAGAAAAGAACAGGACGTTGTGACGGGATTTGATTTGGCGAGTGCCGTATCAGCGAGTAACAAGTCGCAGATTGGGAGCACTACTAGCATAACGGACAGTAGGTCAATGTGTAAATGAGCGTCAATCCCATGCTTGTTAATCGGTCATCATGGCCATGTTGAAATCAAACTCTTCAAGCTCGACGTCTTCCTGAGTCAGGAGCTTGATCTGTCCTTCTGGGACCAAGCTATAGAACCACGACAGCCTCTCGCGTGAGTAAGCCTTCGTAATTTCGGCCTTGAGCTCGGTGCGTTTCACTTCATTTCGCAGCTCCTCGGATATGTGATTCCGAATGTGGTGCAGTTGGAAAGGGCGAAGGATACATAAGCCGTTGAGTGACCGTACCCGAGAGAGCATCACATATGCACTTTGGATTGTCGAGCAACTGGCGAGGTCGATGCAACAGACGTCCATTGAGCGACCCTGGGCATTATTTGAAGTGAACGCAAATGCAGGGATGAGAGGGAGCTGGGAACGGGTAGCGCTGTAGGCTTTGTTGGAGTTGGGGAGGGAGAGGTGAATCGTTTGGTGATTGGTTTGAGTATGACTCGATGTGGATGAGGTGCGTGTTCTTTGTATGCCTTGAAGTCGACCTCCGCAGAAATAGCGTAACGGCGACCCTCCGTCTCCTATCTATCTGATCTTCCGTCCTGGGGCCAGACCGGTTTATTTAAGGCCGATTCTGGCAAAATAAATAAATTTAAGCCCCCAGATCCCTTAAATAACATGTAAAATCACCAAAACAGCCAAAAATCAGCCCGGCATGGCAAATTTTCCGTGGTTATGGTAGATTTTGGGTCCGGTCTGGCTTTTTTCGTCCGTTCTGGCCTTTTGTGGAAAATCGGCTGATTTTAAGATTTATTTACAGCTCTTTGCGGAACTTAGGGCGCAGATCAAATTTTTTCAAAAAATGATGATTTCAGTATAACACCCATAACTCCCTCAATTCTTAGTCTTTTCTCTTAATTCCAACACCATTGTACTTGTATCCGATGCCCCCACCTGCATGCACCCCTGGATGTAGGATGATTATATAATTTGTATCATATATGGTAAGTCACCAAATTTCGCGTATAACACTTCCTGTACATGCACTAAGTAACTAAACCACTGGATATCTGGTAACATATATCTTTTATATGATATAAAGGCGTGTGGGGGCCCATTTTGTGTATATGTGTTGTAGTTATGGTACACCATTGACCTACATATACTGGGTCATATCCAGCACCATATGGCGCTCTGACATTGAAATTTTGAAGATGCCCGCAGGTAGATATACATATTAGTAAACATATGCGAGGATATCACAATACCCAGACTGTTTGTGTTTGTACATGAAGTGTTATATGCGAAATTTGGTGACTTGCCATATATGGTACAAATTATATAATCATCCTACATCCATGGGTGGATGCAGGTGGGGGCATCGCATACAAGTACAATGGTGTTGGAATTAAAAGAAAAGACCAAGAATTGAGGGAATTATGGGTGTTATACTGAAGTCATCATTTTTTGAAAAAATTCGATCCGCGCCCTAAGTTCCGCAAAGAGCTGTAAGCTCAATCTGGTGTTAAATAAAGTCGAAATGCCAACCTGGTCAAAATATAACCCTGAGGTGTGTGTTAAGCACAAACACGTCGCAGATGGCCCCAGTGAGTGCCCGCGCGCGCTGGATGCCCCCACTCATCGCGACAGACGCACGCAGATCATCAGTCCATCAACGCGAAGTTCTTCGAGGCAAGGCAATGAAGGGTGCTCTATCCGAAAGACTATGTTGTATTAACCACTGACACCGTGCTCCAAGGCCTCACCTTTGACGAGATGCCAAAGCGCTGGGGATGGACGAGGTCTGCGTCGCCGCGGCATTCTGCGGCCTGGTGCGTCGACCCTCCTCTCGCCTCATTCCGTCTTCCAACCCCGCTCTTCCAGGCGAAATTCACCCCCGAAGAATTGAATTTCGTGGGGATCCTCGACGATGGGGCAGACTCTCCGTTCGTTTCAAGTCTTCAGGGACCGCTCGGCGAGCACTGACGGGTTGATGCGCACACAGAACTGGCCCCGCTCATTTCTGTACTCCCTCCGGCTGATGGAATCTTCACGGATATTTGAGGTGCATTTCCGCTCCCCTGCTCCATCCCCCCCGCCGCTCATGTACTTCCCATCATCCCGCACCAGTAGCACGGCTCCGGCTCTCATCGCGGAAGAGTCTCGACTCCCCGTGCACACAACACACTCAGCACCGCTCCAGCATGGCCACTCACGGCGGGCATTGCTCGCTGTACACATCAGATGGAGGTAGTATCGATGGCCGCTTCGCGCCAGCGACGCCCTGCCGCTCCTCCGGGGCTCGAGGTACGCTGGGCAACACACTGCGATGCTTCTCCCCAGCTTATCTCCATCGCACGGCGCAGCGTCCTGAGTCGAAACGAGTCCCTTCCTCGGGCCCATTCCATATCCGGCTATAATTCCTGTGTCTCGAGTTTAATCCCGTAGCGGCTGCGACTTCGTGGGTGTCTTATATTTTTTTTGTCTAATCTCCCTCCACTGACTATGTGCCCCACAGGACGAAGTTATTTCCAGGCGGCTTGCACGCTGCAGTTAGTTCTAATATCTCATCTACCGCCGCTCGTTTCCAGGGTGATGGCTGTACGTGCAAAGTGTTAGAAATAGATTTAAATAGGCCTACCAAGTGCGCTGAGCAATGTTAAGTCAGTCTGAGTGGGTCTGGACATTGGTCCAATCCACCGAGTAAGTTGAGGCCTCTCAAGATATGATATGCGGTGCTCAGGTACATACGAAACCAGCGATAAGATGCTCATTCGCTCCGGCATGTCTTGTGGTCAATGATCGTGCTCGGCCAGAAACGGCTGATGTCACAAAAGAAACGATTCTCGGCTGATTTCAATGATTGGGAGGTGTTTTGAGGGGTATGAGATCAAAACGCTCTTGAGGAATGCGAAGTCAATGCTTGGAGCGCCATATATTGACCACGGGAGAGGCACTGCGTTCAGACCCCCCCGTAGGCACAGGTCTGCCAGATCCCAATAGGCAGATGCGTAGGCAGACCAGTGTGCCAACCCTTGCCAATCCATCTGCCCATCCCTGCCGAGGTTGGTCAAGGTTGGTCTAGGTATTCCGACCGGAATAGGCACACATAGACTCACGTGGGCCGATGTGCCTAGCTAGGTAAATTCAATAACCGGCACAGTTTGGGCTCGTTCTCAATCGGAAGACCAGTTTTAATCTATTCTCACCTTGTTTATCTTATTAGAGTCCATCAGTCTGCCTTCACAATGACTTGACAGATTGACGGAAATCCTTGATTGCCGAATGATTATCGTGAACATCAATGAAAGATACACTAACATATTGCTAAGATACCTGGCAGGACACTTGCAGGAGAGTCAAAATAGTAACTACCAATACAACTAGGGCGAATCGGCGGCCTAATTTAACCGCCACCAACCTGGACCCAGGTCGGCCAAGGTCGGCCATGATAGGCACACCATCGTCAGCGAAGATCGACGAAGGTGGGCAGACTTTGCCTTGGTAGGGATACTAGACCAACATCGGCCAATGCCTATTAGCGTAGACCAACGTCAGCTTGGGTAAACCCATAGGCGGAGATCATCGAAGGTGGGCACATCTGTGCCTACGGGGGGGGGGGGGTCTGAATGCAGTGAGGTGGGGAGGGAGCGGAAGGTTTGTGACAGTGGTGACGATGTGTGATGATGCATCAAAAAAAGAGTTATTCAGCCAACCAAAATTCTAGAGGGTCCCTACCCCCCCTCCATAATCTTATTCTATTGAAGTGATGCAGAATAAAGTGTCCGCTTTGGGATGACCGAATTGATGGGGTCCCGACGGCTGTCTCGGCATCCCTCCGAAATATTCCCTCAGCATAAATTTACCTTGCGGGAAGTCATCACTGGGTGACTTCCCGTAAGCATTAAATATTCGAGAGGAATATTTTCGCAATTTCCGCCGTGATGCCGAGCGACCTGTCAGGACCCCATCAATTGCATCACCCACAAGCGGCCGCGATTTATTCTCGCATCACTCGAAATATGTTGAATCTAGACGAGGGGTCCCTACCCCTCGTCTAGACTTTCGTTTCCTCGAATATCTCTTTTGGGACAGAAATGATTGATCGTCACTCATTGTCACTCCGGTCACAAACTCTCCGCCCATACTTGCAAGCATACCACTGGTGTATCGCCGATTTCTCGAGGTTCTGGGTTTGCCCCGAGTACCCTACATTAACTGTAGCCAAAAATTCGCTCTTTTAGATCCATTTTTCACTGTAATTCATATCTCAGTGTATAAAGTTAATTTTTGAGAAGATCTGTTTTAACGACGTCGTCGATATGCCGACACAGTGCTGTGGACATTCAGGTGTGAGCTGGTTGGTTGGTTATGTACCATCAATGTATAAAATATAATTTTTCTTGTGGGAAATACAGACGGCGTGAATATCAAGTGAATATCCAGCCCACTGATCGTATCACTGGCACCCTCAATTAAGCTCAAAAAATGCGCCGGAATATTTAAGTCTTACGGGAAGTCACCCACTGTACTAATCTTGATAAAAGTCATATTTTTAATTCAGAACTTTTTCTTTCTTTTCCTTTGCCTGATTGCCAGCCTTACAGCCAAGCCTATAAGGCTGACTGTAAGGCAGGCACAGCTAGCCAAGACCTAGTTGAAAGCTAAGGCGCTCAGGCTACGATTTTATGGCTGCACTATGCCTCGCTCATCTTTGATGGAAGAGGGGCTAGTATTTGCTTCTGCCCTTGTGGATAGCCGCCGAAGTCGTGATCAGTGCCTACCGCACGACGCTATATGGCAGAAATTGGCTTAATTATCAGAATCAGGGCCAGAAAAAGTATAATCTTTAATTCATAGTAGTTTGAATCGTTTTCTAAATTTGGAAGGTTTAGTTTTTTCTCCCTTACGTTTAGGCCCCGTAATATCGCTCGGAATAGAGTTAACTCTGCGCAGGAGCCGGAGAGAACGAGAAACAATGTTTTTAAAAGAGCAAGGCACCGGGATCGAACTCACGACCGTCCCATTGAGGAATTTCCAAATCGAGAATGCACACAAAAAAAAAAACAAAAAAAAAAGACATTCTCATTAGTTTCCGAAAAGGGAATTCTTCTGCAAATTAGGTCTCCATACCAAGTCACGTTTCCGATTCTGTGCTGGGAATTGCCGTTGCAATTGATTCGCACCGGATGGAATTGCACTGCCTCCCTTTAGAATGAAGAGCTGCAGCCACAGGCTCAATGACGAGGGAGGCAATGGGAAATCTGAAGGGACAGTTTTGCTTAGAATGATTTAGAATAAGAGATTCAAAGCCACAGGCTCAATGATGAGGGTGGCAACGGGAAATCTGAAGAGACAGTTTTGCTTAGAATTAGGTCTCAATCAAGTGGGTGAGTGAGTGAGGAACAATTGATCTTCATGAAAATTGCTGAAGGTTTTCAAGGTGAACAGTGAATGCGGCTCCAGAACCCCACGCGTACGCCGCCCAATAACAGCCCAAAGAAATGCTGCGAGATATTGACAACCGAGCAGAGTATTGCCAGAGAATTCCAGTAACCATAACATATCACATCTCGGGCTTGAAAACGGCCTGACAGTCTTGTGAATATGACCGATGAACTGGCCTCACTTGGCGCAATGAGAGCTTGAAAGGTGCTTGAAGGGAGGAAATCATTCATTGAGGTCAAGAGGATGACTTGTGTGATTGAAGATAGCTTAACCAGAACGAATCTTGACGAAGGATGTCAGATGGAAGTGGGAGTAAAGCAAGGAGGAAGTTTTGATGAAGTCCGTTATTTATGCAGCGACTCGTCAACATTCACGATGGCTTACACGTGTAGTTGAAGATCTATTGTGCGCGATTGAGGACGGGACGGGCTACGGTAGGCCCTGGGCTCCCCAATACATGATTCAGTTCTATGGAGATCGCAAAACCATATGGGGCGCTATATCGTAAGTTGGGCTCTATCAGCGTCTACCGAGACACCGCCACTCTACTACGTGCACAGAAAAATTGATTTCCAGATGAAAGTGCGCAACGGCGTTGGGGGATAGCGTTTTGTTGTAAGCTACAAGCCTACCAAGCTCCGTGACTATTATCTCCTTAGCACGTAGCTATGCTGACTACCGAGCACTATACATTCTCGGCTGCAAACTATGGTGCAATATATATTAGGGGTCAATCAATGGCACTATGCGAACTATGCGGACTACTTACGGCCCCATAGACTGACTCTTCAGCCCGCTCGGGTTCCGAAAATCGCTGCCCGAAAACATATATAAGGCCTGCAATACTTGCTGCCATTCTTTGGCCATTCTTCCTCCGGATTCAAATTGCGGAGACAACATCACATGATCGAATGTACGAACATCATATGATCTGAGTCAGTTCCAAAATCAGAGTTGAACTTCCACTCTCGTTGACATTCTCACATCTGTTCCAGCATGGACTGCAAAGGCTTCTTCCCCTTGCCCCAGTTCCATCGCTGGCCTCCCTGGATCCTTGCCACCTGAGACGCGGCTCTTGATGTGACGTCAATCCGTGTGTGCGTTTGCTGGGGATGTTGTGCGTCAGATGCAGTGGAATCTCCACCAGGTATCCTTGTCGTAGTCCCCCCAGTGCCATCCTCACATTCTCACATCCGTTCCAGCATCGACAGTAAAGGCTTCTTCTCCCCGCTCCAGTTCCGTACCCGGCCTCCCTGGATCCTTGCCACCTGAGAACGACAACACCAGAGAACAATGTGGTTTGCAAATAATCAAGGTGCTTTCAACTCGAATAAGCAACGAAGAATCCAAATTATCTGGGGACACAAACCAATGTTCTACCGCCGTGATCAACTCTCAATGAAAACAAGGTATTTGGGACGAAATCGCGTGTTTTGGCTTTATAATGATCCTCAAACATAATTCTGGTGTCGGTCCCCAGATTGACGCCAACATACTTCTCTTCTGACTTCACAGTTAGCTCGGTTGCACTTCGTGGTCCCGTAGATCAAGACAATTGTTTTGATCAGATTGACGAGGATGAAGTTTGTCGCGCACCAAACCAAGAGGCGAGCGATCGGCCAGATCTTAACACAGACTTCCTTGACGACCCCCCCCAAAAAAGGAAGCCGGACATCACCGACCGATTTTCACCAGTCTCACTCCTTGATTTTCTACTGTGACTTCGATTCTACTGTGATGATCCTAGGATTTTGCCAGAATCCCCATTTTGCTATACTTTGCACCCTCTGACCGCCTCAGAATTTTTTATTCCTTTTAACTGAGAGCTCAGTGGATTTCACAATAATTTGATCGCACTTTCGGCAAGTTTCGGGGCAAAGATACTGTGCCGTAATCGTGCTAACTGCACATTCGTATGTGCTTTTTGTAGTCTTGGGCCGCAGATCTACGGCGCAATGATTGCACAACATTGATAAGCCGAGTTTGGCATTGCAACTGTTTGGTTAACGATTTATCGTTCATCTCTTGTCGTCAGAATCCGGAGACCGGCCGCGGCGGTGTCGGTCGGGGGAGCTGGTCGGGGACGGGGTGAGTTTGTAGCGCACCTTGCACAAGACTGTTTGTCGGCGACGAGGAGGGGGAGTTGATGCCGCTGCTGTTTGATTGGTAGAGCCCATCGGCAGAGGTGTCGGATCCGGAGAGCGGGGGAGAGAGTGGATGGAACATGTCAGGAGCCGGAGGCAGAGGTGAGGCAGGAATGGCAAAGGGAACATGAGGCGGTGACGAGGGAAGGTGCGTGGGGCCTTCGTACTGATGCGACGAATGAACTGAGTGTGGTACTGATGGAGCGAATACTGCTGCTGGTTGAGACCTGGAGAAAAGAACAATGTCAATCGGGCCATAACGAGGCAGGGAACGCCGCACGCACGCGCATGTTGTTCTTGGCCGCCGGGCTGCTGCATTTGAACCTGATACGGCGGGTGGCGAGAGGCCACGGCGTAGGGCTGCTCCTGCCCGGGCGCGTAGAAGCCATAGAAATCGGCAGCCATGGTAGGATCGGGACCCATCTCGGCGTCATGCTGGTGGTTACGAGTATTTATGTAATAAGTGATCGTCCACTTCAAAAAATTTCTAGATGAGGATTCTGCGACCTCGAAACGAGCCAGTTCCCTCATATTTTGGGACCCAGAAGGCCACAATTTGGATCGCCATGGTCGACCAGAATTGCGTAGTGAGGCCCGGGCTTGCAAACACCAGAGCTGGCGAAAATCTGCGGTAGAAAAAAGGGAGAAAGATTCTCTCACCAGCTGTGTAGTCAAACAGTTGGAAGTGTGTTTCAAAGAAAGACCACGCATGGAGTATGTGATTCACACATCTCATTGGCTGCATAAATCTACACCAACTATGTAGCGACTCAGAGGTGACTATGTTCAAATTTCTGTAAGGAAAATTCAGTCAAGATTTAAGGTCTGTATAAAATCAACGGACCATCCTGCTGTTCTGCGGTTTTCAGTAGAATTCACCTTAAATATAACTTGAACAGTCCACCACCTACGCTCTTCTGTGGAATATCTTTGTGGCTTTATGGAGCGAGATTTGAATTGCCCACTGTACATGACCGTCCATTATTGTAGGTGTGATATCATGCACTTCGCGACCGTGTGATGCCTACACCACGTCAGCAGGTGTACATATGCACCCGCCAACCGTTAGAATTGAAAATTTGAAGGGAGATGCATGTTTTAAAATATGAACAGTCTATGAGGTGTATAATTGATACAGTTGGACAGGCACTGTTGTAATAGAACACCTGTGAGACACAACTGAACAACTGAGATTGAAAGCTCTGAAATATTGATGCTGACCCTTAGTTTATGAGGGAAATATTACATCCATCGGACAGCTGTAGACTAAGGTGAGATGCTGAGATTAAAATGTGAGATGGACTTTTTTGGCTGAGTTCAAAATAAAGAACAGATCCAGACACTTTGCATCACTTAACAACACAATAGACATGTATGTGGATTATGAAGCCTTTTGATTTTGGCTTGGTCAATTATTTTCCAAGGATGACAGGTACTTTACCATAGGTTCAGTGGGTGTGACCTGTAACCACTTACTCGTTATTACAAAAAGTAACCGGCCATTTGGTAACAGGGGCACATAACCCGGTTTTTGCCAATTCCCTTAGACAGATTCTTAATCTACAGTTAATTTGGTATTGAATATGACAATTGAACTTCAGGTATGAGGTCTCACACTTAGCATACAATTAAATTTTGAAAATAACAGTATTCCCCTATTGGCAATTCCCTTGACAATAGAGAGCTTGAGCCCAAGCTGCATGCTGCTTTTTGATTGTGCAAAAAGCGGCATGCAGCTTTTTCTTCTTCTTCCTCTAAAGGCCATTACGACTGTGTAATAGCATTGGGGTGTCAGAATTTGACTACCAGGCAGAATTTGTAAAAAGCTGCATGCCACTTTTGCACAATGCACAAAAGCGGCATGCCGCGTGGGCACAAGCTCTCTACTATCCCCCAAGGATCAGACTTTTGACAATTTGCTTGTGACCTTGTGCAAGGTCAAAAAAAGTCACAAGGTCCACCAAACGAGCCACAAGGTCGCAAGATCACAAGCTGAGTCGCCTTTCTCACAAGGTCAAAAATTCACGTGGAAATGATCTGTGTTCCGGACGTTCTGTGCCGTTGGGCGTGTTGGGGGAAAGAACTGAAGGCTGTGGGTGTAGGGCGTCGACGAACTCCAGGGTACTGCGGCGCATAGGACTATGGGGCGCTGTGCCAAGCCGTCGAAGCTGCCGATACGTGCTGCTGGGGCGCGTTGGTGGTGTATTGGAAGGAATGGGGTGCGGGCGCGAATGCAGCCGGCGTGGATGGTCCTGCATGTGTTCCACTCACAGTCGTGCGGGGAGCGAGTCCTCTTCCTCTCCCGCGATTCCCTTCTGCTCCTTGTCCGCGGCTCACATTATATGCGCGAGCTGTTGACGAGTCGAGTGCCGGTG